>CM046467.1:3731250-4475000 GCA_025506415.1 Flaveria robusta
TGCACACCCCTGGTTATTAATGTTTCTTTTAATGGAATCCTTTTCAAACAAGCCTTCCACCTGAAGCACATAATGTTATTGGTAATCCACGACACCTGTTTTATTGGGTTCAAGTCTACCGGCATTCTATTAAATTTCATAATTTTTCTCAGTGATTTGATCGAAAATATATCCGAATCATCACCCTTCCATACCCACGAATCAGACTCCTCCTTCAGAATTGTTTCCATAATAAAAAGTACTTATTTCGATTAAGAAAAAGCAACCACAGATACAGGCAGGAATCTAACCGGCTCAATTAACCGTTAAATTTATTAAAAGTCAAATCTAGTGTTTCCAACCTCGTTTTGTACACTCCAATGCCGTTAACATATAAGTTCAAGCGCAACTGCAGCGAAATGCCGCCACATTAGCTGCTAATTCTAATTAATATTATATTATTAATCAAGATATTTATCATATTAATATTTCAATTAAGTTTTATTATCTATTATTAGATAAATCCAATGAGCCATGAAACGATAATAAATTCAAGTCTAGCTTGGCATAAAATATTTAGGGTTAAATCAGAAGATTTTTTAAGTAGGAGCATTCACAACCCGTTCTCTATAATCATATGAGTGTATATATGATATGATTATAAATGGTTGTAATTAAATGATACGAAAAATATACTGTTCAATCTGTATTTTTAAGATACACTGTTCAAAATCCTATAATGTTTTTAATATATTTCAAATGATTGTGAGTGAATAGAAAGAAAAAATAATGATGAAGTTGAAAAGAAAAAAAAAATCGTGATTTTTAATGTAATTATATGAAAAAAAATGTGAAATGGGTAACAAGTTTTTTTTAAGAAAGTTGAGGTGCGACCCCGTCTGGTAAACAAATAAATAAGTCCGATTAAAATAACACATATTGTTCTGTTCGATGCAGTGTTGGATTCTGGAACTTAAAAAAGATGAATCCAATGGTCATCAAACCTCCAATAATCCACTCTCATATCACTCTCAATTGCAGTTCAAGATGAAAGTCATATTATTAGCATCACCTAAAAACCTCAAATAATCTGCAATCATCTCAAGTCATTGAAGTCATCTGTTACAAAACTTGAACCTTCTTCGTCGGCCATTAATGGCGGACAATTGATCATTTGATCATATTCGTATTTACATATTCCGATCTACAACTATCATCTACAAAATCAACTAACAAAGAACAAAAAATGAACATCTAGATCCATACTTAACTCTGCTTTCTCAAATAGAATCACCGTCAATTCCACCGTCAACTCGCCGGAATCCGACTCACCGTCGCCGGAGATCACAACTCATCTGCCGTTGTCATCGCCGATAACCGGCTCGGCCGCGGCTGAAACGCCGTCCTCCGCCGCTGCTGGTGCGACGATGGCCGAATCAACGCCGCGAGAGCTCTCTTCACCAGATCACCGCCTTCAACGGTGCCGATACGCACCAGCGAGTTCGTCATCGCCGACCGCCGTGCGTTCAGTCCGTTCGAACGATACGACGCCGTATGATTATGATTATTATTATTATTATTATTACTATTCTTATGCAAACTGCATCTAAACGAACCTGGATGCGATGTAGGAGAACACATACACATCCTTCTCGGAGCCTGTAACCGCTTCTTCACGGAGATAGTACGGCTCGGAGAGATCGAACGGCTGTCGAGAGAGAATCGTACGGTTGACATCGACGAAGATGATGATGAAGATGATGATGATCTGTAGACGTTAATTCGCGTCGGAGATGAAGATCGGTTGTGAAGAAACGGAGATGATGGTGTTGTGAACGCAGAGCTCGAAGAAGAAGCAAAGGAGCTGTTTGAGGATGGAGAACTGTAGAACCTTCCAGAAGGAGAGTGAGATCGGAGGTCTCTTCGAGTTGAATTCGCCATTGATTTACAGCGAAGAAACTAGGGTTTGAGATGAAGAAGATGATAGAAAAGATTTTTAAATTTTAAAGAGTGGGTTTGGGGTTCTAAATTGGCAAACCTGACTTAACTCGAGCTATGTATTTAAACGAAAACATATTGATAATAACATTATTATTATTTTGAATTTTGATGATAATAATAATATTATTATTTTGGTAATAATATTAAATTTGATAGGGATAATATTATTTTATTTTGATTGGCTTGAAGGGGATGATGTTTGTGGGGCTGAGGGAAAACGACAAGGGATGGAGCCGTTTTGAGGACGTTGGGATGTGAGGTGGGGTAATGGTGGGATGCCACGTGGGCAGTAAGTTGTTTAGTGGTGGCACGTATCGAGCACAATTTACGATGTGGTGGACAGTTGTTATTTGCTATATGGGTGTTGTATCCATGGGTGGTCTATACAAGAGAATAATAACGTTTGTAGGTGGTTTAGTATAAATAAATATACATAAGAGGATTCACAGCCGGTTTTTAAAAAATCTGTGATTGTATTTTTTATATTATAAAAAATGGTTATTAATGATTGTAAGTGTAGGTTAAAGAACATGTTACTGTTTATCTTTATATTTGATAAAATACTGTTCATCTCTATTAATTTTTTAATATTTGTTGAAAGTGGTTGTGAGTGGAGGAGAGAGAAAAGGTAATGATAAAAGTATAAAAAAATATTATTTTATTAAAAAGAAGATAGAAAAAATAATGATTTTTAGTGTAATTATAGAGATGAAGATGGAGGGCTGGTTGTGAATGCTCTAAATAATTACGTAATTGCATAATTTATTACATGAGTGAGTTTTAAGAAATGCAAATTACACAGTTATCATGGTTAATCTTACTATTTTGGTTTTTTATCAGGCAAAAAACATTGATAGCTTAAAGCGGCGAGTCATTTAGGCTAGGGTGGGGGCGGTTAGTCCACGGCTGGAGAGGTGCTGCGCGGTAATACTGACGCCAGTCCCCACGTCGCATCCCACACGCCAAACACGGTGTTCCAATGCCGAGCCACACCACATCTTTACCCCAAACCGTTCCAACAGTCAAAGATATTACCGTTGGCCACCCCCACCCTACCCCCAACAACTATTTGTGATTTAAATATAAAAAAAATTCTTACACTATCAATACTAATAATTAACTTAAATTTTTTACACACCAATTCATAAAAATCTCTTTTTCTCACTATTAACTTTAAAAAATGTCATGTAACATTTATTTTGTTTCCTCTTCATTATCTGAGGATGGTTTTCAGTTCGACGGGTTTGAAATTTTTAGTCCTCTTGCCGAACAAGTCGACAAGGCTGAAACTTCGAGAAAAAAGATCTTGACATATGATCATGTTGGGGCTAATAACGTTCTTATGAACGATTATTTTATGGAAAACCCTAAATACAAAGGCGAGATGCTTAGAAATAAGTTTTGGTTACCTCGAGATTTATATCTACGCATTGTTGAAGATATACGAAACAACTTTTCATGGTTTAAAGAAAAGTTCGATGGAAGCTAGAAACAAAGTTTCATGCCATTACAAAAATGCACTTCAAAAATACGTCAAATCGTAATAGGTAATTCAACCGACACATACGACGAATATTTAGTTATGTCTGCTAGGACTTCACATGAATGTCTTGAATATTTTTGCAATGATATTATTAATTTATAGGATGATAAATATTTATGAAGGTACACTAGCCCTGATATTGAATTACTGTACGAAGCACATCAATATAAACATGTCTTTCGGGAATGCTCAATAGCATTGATTGCACTCATTAGGAATTGAGAAATTGTCCTACGCGTTTGCAAGGACAATATCATTGATACGATCACGATGGTCCAATGGTGATTCTCGAAGCCGTTGTGTCACAAGATTTGTGTTTTTGGCATGCTTATTTTGGTGTAGCTGGTTCTAACAACGTTTTTAATATTCTCAATCAATCTCCACTCTTTACACTAGAATTGAATGGAACCCCCCCTATATGTCTGTTTCATGTTAACAAACATCAATATAAACGTGGTTATTATCTAACCAATGGTATATATCCTTCCTAGTCAACTTTTATGAAATCTTATTCTTATCAAGTTGAATACAAAAAAAAAAAAAAAAAAAAAAAAAAAAAAAAAAAAAATTAAAAAGGTCCAAGAGTCCGCAAGAAAAGAAGTAGAACGAGGTTTAGGTGTTTTAAAAGCAAAATAACAAATAATAGTCGACCCGCTAGAGCGATGAAGATTGAAAAAAATATGAAGTCAAATATACGCATGAATTATAATCCACAATATAATTATAAAAAATAACGGCAACGTTATTTTTCCCGTGCATCATTCGAGATCCATCAACCAATCCAGTTGAGAATGAAAATACAATTTTAGAGTTGCGCAATAAGAACACACATTTTAGACTTAAATTCGATCTCGTGGAACACGTTGCGAAGAGTGTGGATATCACGGTTTCGGATAACGAAGAATAGTTTGGGTTATTGTTTTTTTGTGCTTTTCAATTTTAGTTTGTAATATTTTTTTTTATGTAGTTTCTAATTTTAATTTGTAATTTGTTTGTTTTTATTAACTAATTTAATAAAAAATTGCGGTGCGGTGTGGTGTGAGTCACCCTTTCATATGGCGTGGTGTGGTGTGGTATTATATGACATAACAGATTGATTGGTATGTGATGTAGTGTGGTGTGGTGTGTGTGCTGTGAGCATCCCCCACCCTTAGACGACGGGGTTTGTGGCAGTGTCCCGGTAATAGGGTGAATTGGAGGCAACTCTAGCGACAATTATGCTGACTAATCAAACATAAGAAAATCTATTTGGACGTATTTATTATGCATCAGAAGTTGTTTCTATATCAATTCTTTTATAAACAGTTTCATAAATTTGACTTCAACAGTAACTGAAGATTGCTAGCCAAAATGATATTCGGTGCTAATCGAAGGTTGACAACAACTTTGATTTCAATATCAATTAATGGTCGTATAACAGATGGTCGGTATGAAGTGATGGTTGATATCAACTGATAATTTGTATCAACTGATGGTCAGTAACCACTTAGTAGTAAAATTGATTAGTAGCAACTTGACACATCTTTGGTGGTAACAAATTTTCTACTGATGTAACTGTTAGTGGTTAACTGTTATGAATTTTTATGAATATACTATGAGAACATCACTTGATTCTAGAGGTATAAATTCCATAGAAAATCATAAAAAAACATAACAAATTTTATCTGTTTTAATTTCTCATGTCACTTGGGCTTTGCTCTTCCTTATTATTTTTATTTTTATAACACGTAAAGCAGGTAACGTTGTTTTTTAAATAGACAAGACATCTACAATAATAAAAGCAATATACAAGTTTAGAACATAGGATACAATCGCAGGATATGCATTGCAAAGTGTATGTGTTTGGAACATCTAACGAGATCATATTACAAATATCTTTAAATAAAAACAAAAAGAAGAATCTTTCAATATAAACAAATAGTTTAGTTTATTTAGACCTTTAATTATTGAAGGACCTCAAGAAAATAGCCAAAGTATAATAATTATGTTAAGATATAGATGTTCTTATATTGGTAAACCTGACTTGATCACTTTGGGTCATGTACTCGTATGTTCTTATTATGTGAGCCGATAGTCGCTTGCTATTTCATTATAAATATTAACCGATGATTGGTTGTAAAAATCCAACCAATCAATTGTTTTAAACTGATCTGATAGATAAATTTAAAAGATTGGTTGTATGTTTGGTTTTGCCAATAATCATGCTGAACAGTTTTATATTTAACACCAACTTATCCTAATGTGTTAGATTCCATATAAGTGCAAATAAGATAAAATTGACATCTTAATCTTGCGAGTTCATATATCTGGTTCTTAATACAAGCTAGCACTGTTCATGATTAAAGTTGGAAATTATACACCATGCTAAACTTGCAAATGACAATCTTTAATTGTATTAAGTTTTGTTAAAACAACTCCTAATTAACTTTGACTAAAATCTAATACTTTTATCTTATTGATTAAAAATTGTGTTCTTTATAAAATAAAGTGACCTGATCAACATATCTGTTCATAAAAACAAATTTAAATAAGTGTGCAATGATAAAGTCTCGATGATATTTAGAGTAAAATATCGGAATATCGGACGACCATTCTTCCCCACACCTTTAGATAAGGCGAGGTTGTTTTCCCGCCAAGATTGAAGAGTGTTTGCTAATTTACTATAACTCAAATTTCTAATTAAATTCACTTTATTAGTTGTATATATCTTATAGGTTTTTAACGGATTAATTTTTTATTAATTGTTTTTTTGTAATAATTTCATTAGTTATTAAAAAAACTAATTTGTTGTTGTGTTAATTTATTTTTCTTGACGTCCCGATATAAATTCTAATAAATATTGAGTTGCATTTAAAATATGGTACTTTTATGAGTATCAAAGGTTATATAAACTGTCCGTAACATGTAGTAATTGTAAAAAAACGAAACCAATACAGACCAAAGAAAACCATTACAACTATATAATTGTTTTTCATCTATATTTTGATTTCTAGAACCGGACGTCATAACTTCACGCTTTTTTTTTTTTTTTTTTTTTTTATTACATCATATTAATGACACTATAGCATTACAATAACTTAATTTGGAGTTTGTATCATAACTTAATTTTGAGTTTGTATCGTATTATAAGGGGAAAAGTATGTTTATTTAATGTATATCTAGATTGCAAGAAGATAAGGTGGTAGGGACACCCCTTCACTTATCTTCAGTTGTAGCTTTCATTGTCGAAGAAAAAAGAATAGAGGAGAAAAACCATTTACATTCAGTCCAGCGAAATTCTTCAAAATGTTAGGTATTTTTTTGTTTTCAAAAACACTAGTAGTTTCTTGTACGCCTTTAGTTGCAAATATACAAATGTAAAAATATAAGTGAAAGCCAGAACTAGCATTCACTACAAGCTTCACATCTCGCGTTGTGAAGCTAGCTAGCTTAGCTTGAACTGTTAATTACTTGGTGTGAAAAAAATTAATAAAAGTTGTTTCAGTGAAAACCTTATGTTTTAATTTCTTATTTAAGTTCTATACAAATATGTTTTTTTGGAAGTTTGTAGAAGTATGTAAAACTGTTTTCTATTTTTATCATCTCCACCATCTAAAAATATTTATAACCCTTATGCAAATTCTAACGATCCGAATCCAACCTGTTTAGCTAAAGACGTTCGTAAGTTTCTATCTAAAACACGATTTTAAATAGAAAATGGATCTCTTTGTTAAATTCTAACCATATAGATTGTTTATCGTGAAAATAAAAAAATAAATGGTATTATATGTATTAGGATTGGGTTCAAATGAAAACCAAAAAAAAAAATTGTGTAAACCAATAAACCAATTCTCCACCTTTGATTTATGAAGATCAATGGCTCATTATTTTTTGAATAAAATAATAAAAAGTTGTACTTTTATTGGAACACGTGTGCAAAAAGTCAAACAAATATAAGCCATTAATCTCAGAAATCAAATGTTAAGATTTGGTTTATTGGTTTACATAAATTCTTTTGGTTTACATTTGAACCATCCCCATATGTATTATTAGTGAATCTATTGTGTTTTCCTAAATTTTACTCTTTACATAGGTAAGGTGTCTTTAACTAATTTTAAAGGTCACTTCTCAAAATACAAAAGAATAAAATATTTGAAGACATAAACCATAGAAAATATGAAAACTTAACAGCTTATTTCGGATTTTCCTCTAAAATAAATAATAAATAAAATTATATCCGCATTGCTTATTTCTCTATTGGACCACGTTTAGGTACTTAATTTTAATTAATCAAGAATCAATTATCATAATTATTAGTATAAAATATTAAAAATATCATATATAATATTTGTTAAATAAATGATAATGCACCCCAAATAGCCCTCCCCTATTTATGATTGCACTTGCCCATGTTATTATTAAAACCAGCATGTTCCCAACACCTATAACATTTTATATTTAATAAAACTGTATTTCCATCATATAATAAAAATAATAAATAAATTATTATTTAGATTCACATAGTTGGCTATAATCTTCATGATCTTTTTTTCTTTTTTTCTTTTCTTAAATTCTATGATTTTTAGGTCGGCATATGCATGCATGCATCCAATTATCCAGGTACATCCTAATTATTAGCATTTAAGGAAGTCCGAAGGTTATTAATGTAATTGCTCGAATATGTTTAGATTATGGTAGATCTTTAATTGTATTATATAAATAGGACAAGCCCTCTCTCAATAGAGATATATAGTTCTACATTTTTTTAATGTTTAAATTGGGAAAAATTGTTTCAAGTAGAAGTGACGAAACTTGAACACTCTCATAAATTTTATAATGTGGTGGTGGTTTTGGGTTTGGGGGGGGGGGGGGGAGGGGGGGGGGGGGCAAACTCGATATACACTAATAGGCCAAAAATTTACACTATTGACGAAAAAAAGAAGGGGAGCAGGGCCCGCCGACCCCTATTATCCTTCGCCTTTGTCGAGTAGCGAATGTCGAAGACTAAGAGTATAATTATATTGGACCTATCGGCCTTTGGCTGTCCATTGCAAAGACTTGATTTCAAATAAAGTTTATATTAAACATACATATAAATAATAACTTTGCAATTATGTATTTGGTATTTAGAAAGATATTTCGTTATTGAAAAGGAGTTAATAATATATTATATTTGACTCAGATCGATTTTCAACCAAATTTACACAAGCACTACAAGAACCAGATGAGAATAAAAATATTGTAACAATATTTTTAAAATTTTAAAAACAATATTATATTTTAAGAGATATAAAAGAAAAACAAAATATATTAAAATTTTAATTAAAAATATAAAATAATATATCAATCAAATTATGATCAGCATCAAATGTGAGAAGAAGAAGCGTCTCATGTGTGAAAATAAAGTCACTCATTACTCCACATCAAAGTTTTTATGATTTATAATATGTTGAGACTTTGCGAGGAGAAACCAATTAATCGAATCGAACCAAATTAATCGATACAACTTAAAAGAAATAACCTATCTAAACTAATAACCATCAGTTTGCTTTCGTATATATTGAAAAACAAAAACTACATTTTGGACATAGGAATCAAATAACATCTTGTTTGGTGTTGGATTCATTGAATAAAAATTCAGTTAAAAGTTTAAGGCCCAAAATTCATTATTTAAGGTTACTATTTTCTTAGGCCCAAACATTTCAAGGTAATTAAAACCTACCCACAATCGAACCGAACCCATATATAGAAGTACAAAACTGTAAACCGAAAAAGATCTATTTCCAAAAACAAAAAAGTTCGATATGAGCCCAAAACCTTCCCATTCATCTCTAGAGTAAGTTCAAAGTGAAACGTTAAGTCATATGAGTATCAAGAACCTAAACCAGTTTACTTATATCAAGATATATCTTGAAATTGAGCAAGAGACATCAACACTGAAGAGGACATCAAAATAACGAATCCACTCCAAAAATACTATTAAGACCAATCTATTTCGAAATATTGAATTGTTAAATGGTTTTTGAGCACTTCGTAAAACAGTTGCTAAGTCAAGTAGACATGTGTTGGTGAATAATCGAGTAGTATATATAGTCAATGGCCTCTTGGTTAGTGGCACCTTGATGTTCTTCTTTATAGGTTAAAATCCTATAACTGAGCAATAAGTGAATTTTATAAATAGATTTTAGTGTGTGACGTGTATGCGTCCTTAAAAATAATCAAGTGGTATAAATAGTTGAAAAAGATTGTAACTGAAACAAATAATAATTGCTTCCTTCCTCTTGGGGCATACCCAAATTTTGACTTAATTCTTGCTTGCACGGGGTCTAAGGAGTGATAGGATCACTTAACGATCTGACGTATAGACACCTATAGTTTTTCAGGAGCTATTTACCAATTACCATGGGTTAAACTCATAAACTTAAGGTTAAACAACAACCTTACCTGTTGTTCTTACACTCACTCTCAATTGCTTCCTTCCTCACGTTATTCTTTTTTCTCCCGGTTTTTCTTGCCTTTCTAGAATTATTCTCAAATTTCAAGTTCTTCAATTTGTACAACTTTTGTTTTTCAACAGTCCTAAACAGTAAAAGATACAATATTGTGAATATGTTTCATATCAAACTCAAATGAACATAAGTTTTAATAAATTTTACCAGCCTCTACCGGTGGTTATTACGTATTTATATATATCTATTTTGTTTTTTCAATTATTTCTTCAACTAAGAAGCGACAGAGAACTAAAATAATATTGTATGTATTATCGATCTGTCTTAGCCCATTCAAAAGGATAACATCTCATAACCATTTATGACTGTTTATGTCTATAGCATGACCACTTGGTGAAACGATACTACTAGAAAAATTCCTCTTTAAATATTAGGTACTCTAGCATGATATTCTTGTGATTGGTTTAGTAGTTGTTTTCTTTCATAGTTAAGTTCATATTTCGATTGAGTTCATCCCTGTAGTAAACAGATGGATTGAGTTTTATACATAAATACGTAAGAAGTAAAATGTTTTTCTATTTTGTTTGTCTGATTTGAGAGAGAAGGCGCATAGAGTTTTTAATAAATAGAATATATTTTTGTAAATTCATTAAAGAAGTTGTATTTAATAAATGAATTATCTTCTCGTTTTTTGTTTGTCCATCACTTTTGATATCCGTAGTATACATGACTTTCATTTTTATTTTGTAATAATCCAAATTGCTTTATTTTAATGATAGTTAGTGGATGTTTGATATGCAGGAACTCAAATGAATTTAATGGAAATGAAATTTGAATTTCATTGGTCATTATATTTAGTTGGTAAAAATTTGTTTGAATTAGAATTTCAATTCTATTCTTAACATGTTTGGTTGCGAAAAAAATTGTAATTGGAATTGAAAAATTAATTTCCTCAAATTCTTTCAAATGAAAGATTTCAAAATCTTTCCAAATTTTGAAAGATTGCAAATTTCATCGACCCTCGCCAACGCCACCTACCGCCGCCTACCACCCCCACCCACCACCAACCAACGCTACCGATGACCCTTGTCGATGCCGCCAACCTCCTATCGCCGCCTCCGCCCCCAACCGTCGCCTCCGCCCACTGACATCCGCAGCTGACCACCAATTGTCATCGCCGAACCGCGTCGATTTTAGATGCGCTTGAAAGTGACTGTCATTTTTCGGCAGCGTGCGTGATCGGTTGGTGGCAGTGTTGGGTACGGTCGGTTTTCAGCAACGGGCGTGATCGCTGGGTACGGTCGGTTTATTTACTCGCTTCAAAATCCGAGGCTGTTGAATGTTTTAAGAACTTCAAAAGCAAGGTAGAAACGAAAACTAGGAAGTTAATTAAAAGTCTCTAGAGTGATGGGGATGGGAGTTTACCTTTGAAGTTCTTAATAGATTTTGCTGGGAATATAAAATTCAGAAACAGATGAGAACTGCCTTCATGCCACAACAAAATGGTATGGTTGAGCTAAAGAAAAGAACTGTGATAAATATCGTTTGTGGTGACCATGTTAGTTGCGAAGAAGATGCCAAAGAATCTTTCGTCAGACGCTGTATTGTGGACCTTTTATATCCTCAACAATTTGAATCTTTCGTTAGCAGCAAGGTGTGCCTGTAAAGCCATTTGGAATGAAGGCATTCTTCTAGAATTTGATTCAAAGTTGAATGAAGGTATGGTCATTAACTGTGACTATACATCTGCTAGAAAATTTTCCAAAAATCCGGTATCTCATGGAAGATGCAAAGACATCGAAGCTAGATTTCACTTCTTGCAGGATATGGTTAAGAATGGAACGATTACTGTAATTCTGTAAAGCATTGTAGTTCAGATGACCAAGTAGCTGATATATTTATATAAATGTTGAAACAAAAAGTGTTTAAGAAATTGGGAAACAAACAGAGACCATGTTCGGTTGCTGACATACTACAAGAAGAGCCTCATTTTGTTGGAATTAATTTAATCAAAAAATCTTAATTAATTTTATGTAATTAGAAGTCAAACTAAAAGTCAAACAGAAAGTCAAACTGTTGTAAATTGGCGGTAATTTAGGGGATAATTTTATTAGTTTAGTTAGTTATTAACCGCCATATTGACCTATAAATAGGACATTTTGTAATCGACATTTGTGTGGAAGAACAGTTTGTATTTGTGTAATTTTGTATTCCTGATTGTTCCTTTTTCCCACTAGGGTTCTTGGCACATTCATGTGCAGAACCCATACAATGTTCATCCAAAGTTCAGATCCTAATCTATATTGATCTTGGGCATCAAATGCTATCAGAGCGTTGGTTATGAAAAGGATCAATTCAAGCAGCCCAAACATGAAGATGTAGCCACAATCAAAGAAGAGAAAGAAACATAGTATGAAGAAGAAAGCAAGGAATCAAAAAGAAGCGATCTAAATCCCATAATCGAGTTGGGCAGAAGGCCATGTTGAAATCGGAAGAATAATTGATGTAGACAGAGACGAAAAACATCAATTTCAGAGAGAATGATCGAAGGTGTCGATCACGGTGAAAAGGAAGAAAGCAGAGAGTTACAAGTTGGGTTTACATTCAATTGTATCATGGTGTGGAATCCAGTGCAATTGGAAGTTTTAATCAAAAGAAAGAAGATCAAGATCGAAGAGACAAAGAATTCAGAATCGAGAATCGAAGATTGTTGATCATAGGCCTGAAAAATATTGAATTTATTATCAAATCGGAATCCGGTTAACAATCATTTGAAGAATTAAAGCCAATTACCTTCAGTACGTATCAGATCACTTTCAATCCGACAGAGATAGCGTTAACATCACTTAATCTTGATCAAAGGATAAGGACAGTCTAAGTCAAAAACTAGAAGTTGAAAATCAACCAAAGAAGGATCAAAGGATCAGAACCGGATGAACAAAAACAAATTGAACGAAATTAAGATTTTATGATTAGGGGAGTGAATGTTGGAATTCATTTAATCAAGAAATCTTAATTAATTTTGTGTAATTAGAAGTTAAAATAAAAGTCAAACAGAAAGTCAAACTGTTGTAAATTGACGGTAATTTAGGGGTTAATTATGCTAGTTTAGTTAGTTATTAACCGCCATAGTGACCAATAAATAAGACATCTTGTAATCGCTATTTGTGTGGAAAAACATTTTGTATTTGTGTAATTTTGTATTCCCAATTGTTTCTGTTTCCCACAAGGGTTCTCTGTGCATTCATGTGTAGATCCCATATAATGTTCATCCAAAGTTCAGATACTAATCTATATTGATCATGCGCATCACATTTAAGTTTGAGGGAGCGAATGCTGGACGAATAGTTATGTTGATTATCATTGCCGTAACTGTTATACGTGATTGTGTATGTATTCCAAAATAGGGTTGTAAAAAAGGAACATATCTTTCTACACTAATAAAAGAGTACCTTGGGTGACACATGGCGCCACCATATTCATTCTCACCAAAATTTTCCCGCTTCTCTCTCATATTAAATAACTACCTTAATTATCAATAATATTATTTAACTTTTTTTAGAACAAAAATAGTTTTTTAATAAATTTAAAAAAGATCTTCTTATTAATTTTATTTCTAAAAATAATTTTTATAGAATAAGAAACTTTTACAAAACATCAAACTTTTTTAAAATTGTTTTTTTTAAAAAGTTAATTTTTTATAAAAAAAATTAAAATTGAAATTTATAATTAGAAAGTTTTTAAAAATGATATTTTTAATACGGTTTGTTTTAAACAAAATATTTATTATTTTTTTGAAAAAAAAGTTTTAAACCAAAAGTTTAAAAAGTTGATATAATTATTTTATTACATATTGTTCTTACTTACATAATTTCAATTATATTTTATCGTAAAATATCGTTTTATACATGATAAATTTTTATTATATTTAATATTTTATTTGTTCAACCCGTGTAATACACGAGTTTACTAAAGCTAGTACATTTATATATTTATAGAATCTATTCGCAACTATGGTTTAAGTACATTGTCTAATAATATTACACATACCTTTTAAAGTTCTAACCACATTGTAAATTCTCATTATCATTATATTTAAATAGTCTAACGGATCAAAATAAAACAGTCAATACAAATATATTTATGGTAACTGTGATCTGCAGATAATTTTAATTACTATCAGTACAAGCGAAATTACCAAATTTCACTTGAACATTACAAAACTCAAACTTTACGAATATTAACAAACAAAAACTACTATTATTAACAAACAAAAACTACTATACAAGACCAACATATTAACGTTACACCCAAAATAAAACACACACCCATATGGTTTAGTTCTATGTCATTTTATTAAATAACTTAGGACAACCATAAACTTCACAAAACGAGTAGACAATCATCAACAAGCAAGCCAAAAGTGTTAAAACAACAGTCAATACTTTTCTTGAACCACGCATTCTTTTCTTCATAAACTTCCATGCCTTAATCGCTAACATGTTGTTGTAATACTCGTTAAGTTGCTTAACCGTCTCGTTACCCCTAGCGTGCTCGCTCGACTTGTTCATCCCGTTAAATAGATCTACGATTTCTTTGTTCGTCATGTTACCTTTGATTATCCCCTTACTTTTGAGCAACATAACATCTTCCTCAGTGTCTATAATCCCACTCATCAAATCAACATAATGTGCTAGTTCCATTGTCGAACTTGAGGTTGCGATTTCATAGGCGACCAAGTTTCTCAACACGACTTCTGAGTAGACTTCAAGAGTGATGACCGGAAGGTACAAAATGGCTTCGGTTGCTACGAATTTAGTGTCCCTAATCCCTCCGTCCGAAGGGTTAAATTTGATGTGCCCGTATTTGCTTAAAGATGACACCGAAGGGACATCGATCTCCGTGACACGAGGGTGATCTTCGACATCTTCATTGCCAAACTTTTTGCCTATATTTAACCCTAGTAAATCACTTATCTTACCCCATGGGATGCTTACTATGACACTTATCATTTTCCCAAATTTTTTAAAATTACTCAACTTTTGCCCAATTTCCTTTATATCTTCCATGTTTCTGATACCATGGTGTTTTTTTGTAATCTCATGCATGCCATTAGCTAGTAGGTCATGAAATGACTGACGCTACGAATCATGCTTAGGCGATTCGTTATTGACAATTAAGCGATACATAAGATCAAGCAAATGTAAATAGTTCGCGGTTCCATTGCAAGAATCTAAATCGTGAGATAGTTTGAGGGGAGAATGTACCTCACAATATCCTATCATCATGGGCAGCAACTCAAAGTCAGCTTGAATGATCTTTTGTATTTCATTCAAGATCACCAAGGGGATTTGGTTTTCGAGTACCATCATGTCTCTATAGAGTGTTTCATACTTCATCATCTTTTTAGGTATGAATCTTTCCATTTCACCATAATGCTTGAAAAGATCAAGTAAAAACAAGCCATCAATCGCGAAGATCCACGCTAATGTGTCCTCATTAAGGTCTAGATACTTGTGGTAACACGCACGGATCATAGGCTCGATGGTTTTGAGTTTATCAATCACCAAAAGCTCGAATGAGCGAACTTGGTTAGGGTCCAAGAATGCTTTAATAACAGCCACTTTGTACCTCTCCATTTGGTATAAATGAGGCTCGAAGTGGTGATAAGGGCCAAGCGCGATAGCTTGAGGCACATACGCCTCAGGCTTAAAACGACTTATGGATTTTGGGACATTGAACACACAAACGGGAATGTGGCTAACATCGATACCGACTTCTTCGTCGAAATTCTTGCTAATTTGGTCTACCCAACGTTGTTTGCTAAAACTGACATTTGAAATAGAATGAAGTTCCATTTCTATTATTGGATTTTGTTTTTGAGTACATGCATTATTGGTACAACATGATTACTTCTATATATAGGAACAATAAAGTAGATGCATGGATTCATTAATATTATGAAAAGGAGATACCAAAGAATGTTGGGTTCTAAAGGTAATCATCACAACACCATAAATTAATCTGGTTCTTCAAGTTTAAGCTGAACTAATTAGTTGTTAATTAAACCTTTAATTAGTTGTTAAATACACATTAGTTGTTTATACATAGCTTTAGATTGTTTGTTCTTTAGGTTGAGAATACTTGTGAGCTAAGTATTCTTTCTTCATAACAACATTTAAAATAACCTCGATGGTCATTTGACCTTATAGGAAGAAACACAATCCTATTAATATATTGATGCTTTATTGAGAGTATCACCTATGACCAAATCCGTAGGAAAAGAAGTTTAGTGACGGGATTGGATATTGACTATGGGCAAAATGGTCACACCTTAACTTTTTATTATTTATTTTCAGTTTCACCCTCATAATAGGTTTTTATGTTTTTAAGCAGTTTAATTTTCCGATAATTTTATTTTTTTTTAATAACTTTCATTCGTTAACTATTTAAAAAAGAATAAAATATGCGTTTGTTTTTATTTTTTTGCCAACGTTCCAATATATTATTTTTGAAAACAGAGTTGTATTTAAAGTCGAGTATTTTTTTATTTTTTTATATGCATAGTACAGTCTTTATCGTTTCAGTAATAAGACAAAACTAAACTAGTTTTACGTTAATGTGCACGGTATAAAAAATGTACTCTCTGTATAAACAAAGAATGAGAATGAACAGTAAACATAAATAAGAAATTTAATATACATGATTGTTTGTTTTATTTGAGTGTAGGTATTTGAAGACAAGACAATAATAACTTTTACAATTGTCGCTTCACATCTTACGACTCTTTAATGCATATGTTTCTATTTTTATTTTGTCTAACTACTCAAATGCAAGGTGCAAGACCCACACGGCCACACGTTTATAAACCAGGTGAAAGCCGCAACCATAGTTTATCGTCGAGTTTGCCCACTTAATTATAATATTTTATAGTTCGGGCATCAAATTTGTTTTTATACTATGACTACTAATGTTTAGGACATTCGAGTTCATCAACAAAACTATTAATAGTAAAGTTGCATTTTTTTTTAACTTTAGCCATTAAAGTTTAGTATTTTAGTTGTTTCTTAAACTTTGACCACTAAAATTTAGGATATTAGAGTTCGGTTATCAAACCATGTATGAAGTTTATTTTTCTGACTTAGCCACTAAAGTTTAGTTTAGTTTTGCCACCAAAGTTTGTTTTTATGGTTTTTGATGAGTCAGAAGGATAACGACCAACACCAAACGATGTTGTGTGTGGGAAAAGCGATCAGCCTCCCGCCTTATACTTTTCGAGTGTGATCACTAAAGATTACTATTTTAGAGTTTCTCATAAGACTTTGCTTTTATAGTTTCCAACAAGCCGGCCAAATAACAACAAAAGTAACACAACGTTGCATTTAGGAAAAGTGATGGCCTCCTGTCGTGTAACGCGGTGGAGAAAGACTAGTTATAATCAAACAAAGAGACCAAGGTCTACATCTACACTCCAATCAAACGAATCAACCAATGGCATACTAATCTTGAAAGTGTTCAAATGTTTGTACAGGTCAAATCAATACTTTATTCATGAGAAGACAAGCTATATATTTAGCCAAACGTACGTACAACGAAAGAGAACCGGAGATAATCAACAAATAAGCAAACAAATACGAAAACTAAGTATGAAAATTCAAACTCCCCTTGTACAAGATATCGAATTAAATTGCATCTGTTCAAAAATCTCAAACGATACTTTCATATGAAGTTCCATTTGTTAGTCTAGTACACGAAAGTTTATAACCACATGTGAGCATACAAGCGGCTGGTAAATTGCTGCTTTGTTTTTAACATGATTAAACATGTCTGCTAAAAGATATAATATATAATTTTGTACATTGTTTAAATTAATTAGAATTAAGATACTGGACTCCATCATTCATCCTTCCTGGTTCGTAAAAAAATATAAAAAAATTATAAACAAGAGATATAGGTAGTTAAAAAAGTTATTTTTATATTTGATATTTGTATTAATTACATCATCTCTAGATTTTTTTTTAAAAATAGGTTAATTTTGAAGTGTCAAATGGTTTTCAGGATGATTTTTTGGTGTTGTGTGTTTTTAGGTGTTGTACTAGTTGAGATAACGGAACTGCCACGTGACACACCCTCCTTTCAAGCCTTCAGACTTTATGATGAGTTGACCTGTGAGGTGGACACTTCTGGTAGTTGAAATAGCAAAAGTGGGACAAAAAGTTGACTTCCATTAGTTGAGATAGCGGAAGTGCCTACTTTTTTATTTTAACAAAATATTATTATTTTTAATAATAGGTTATTGGATTTTAATAATCTTAACTTCTAGTTTTTGGCCGATATTAATATCAACTCAGAGACACTTCTAACTTTGCGCTTATTTTCTTGCAACAATCTTTTGATAACTGAGAGTTAACTCCGTTAGTTTTTACGGTCATATCAATTGAAATATGAAACCAAAGTTTCTATTAACCATAGGTTACTACCAAAGAACATTTTTGTTACTGACCTTTAGTTATTACTGAAGTTAAATTTAGGCAACTTTTTATAAATAAAGTTGATTTTAAAGCAATTTTCAACGCATATAAAACATGTCCAAAAATATATTTTTTTTCATGCTAGCTCTATCGTCAACAATAGCTTGCCGCTTGCACCCTAGTAAGTGTTACCTCTCCTTGGACCTCACTAAAAAAGATGCAAACTCCGGACCCCATCATTTAAGGGGCTACACCACGTTGAACTATCGAGGTTAAGATTTCTTTTAGCGATAATTAGAATAGTCTTGATCAAACATGCATTTCTAACTTTATATCAATACTAAGTTACAATCCCGTGTAATACACGGAGATAAATAAATTTATTGTTACATGATTGATAATATTAAAAGTTATTTATTAAATATTATGTATTATACGGATTCAATAAACCCATGTATTACATATTTGAAAATTTGAAGTTAATATATTTGAAATTTTAATTATGGATAGTTATTAATTAATGAATAGATATTATGCATTCATAATTAAGAGGAGAGAGAATCGGAAAAACTAATTTTTAGATGGTTTAGAATGGTAACAAGTGTCCGGATTTATTTTTATTTATTAGGATAAAGATATATTCTAATTTTTCATTAAATCATAAGATAATTCAGTTATATTAAAATACACTTGCTAACTCTAAATCCCCACCATATATATCTCAAATCTAATCTAATTTTAAAAGAGAGCGTGTTTTATTGTTGAATTGGACAACCTACGAACAAATACAACCCAAATTTCATGATAAGCAAAATTATCTTGAACAAATGTTCTCGGCTAGAACCCGATTAATATTGCGTTTTATCTTTCCTTTTACACTTTAACAATTAAATTAAATATCGCGTTTAAGGATTTGCTTGTGAGTAACTATTGTTTTGATCAAAGCTTATGTCATTGCAAACAATGTGCAAAATAAATGATAAACCCAAATTACTTTCTGTTAGTTACAAATTATACTACTTAAAACCAAAGTCGTTGGGTTCACTACTGGGCGCCACATGTCAGCACACTATTCGTCCACCAAGTTTTTTTTTTCTCTATTTTTTCCATTTCCCGGAACTTCTAGACGTAAAATATGTTTTATTTAGTCGCATAACTCAAAATATGAGCTAGAGGGGTTGGTAATTTGCAAAACTAAAGAATTTTTCAACAGTCTTAAACAAGTTCCTTGAGTTTGGTACACTAAGCTCACTACCTTTCTAATTGCTTATGGTTTTTAAAAATAAATAGTCGATGCATCTATTTTAATATATTATCATAACTAGCTTTAGTAAACCCGTGTATTACACGGGTTAATCAAATAAAATATTTTATAGAATAAAAATTTATTAATTATAAAACTATATTCTAATATAATATATGATTAAGGACTATAAGTAGTAAAACAATTATATTAACTTTTTAAACTTTTATTTTAAAACCTTTATTTGTTTTTTTCTCAAAAATAAATTAAATATTTTGTTTCAAAACTAACGGTTATAAAAAAATATCTTTAAAAAAGTTTGGTTTTTTGAAAAGTTACTTATTTTATAAAATTTATTTCCTTAGGAATAACACTAATATAAAAAGTTCTATTTCTAAATTTACTTATAAAACTAATTTAGATATAAAACAATTAAATAATATTATTGGTAATTAATGTAAATATTTAATATGAGAGATGCGAGAAAATTTTGATAAAAATAAATGTGATGATGCCAAGTGTCTCACATAGATACATTTTTATTAAGAGTAGAAAGATAACATTACTTGTTATTTCATGATCTATGTCGACGAAATTAATAGTCCTCACAAGTAATGACCTGGTCTTCTAAAATCACTTTGTTGAGATCTTACCAAGCGGTTCTCAATCAAAAACCTTAGTCCTCTTTATAATTTCCTTTGCATAGAGGTTATTCCTACCACTTCGGGTCACTTTCTTTCACAACATTGCCACATTTGTAACCTCTTCCCTCGCTTCCAAAAGAATGTTGCCACCGCTTAAACTCATCAGTTGTTCTCAACCTCGTAGATGGACTCGTCGACCTGACTCCTTATGGCCAACTCGTATGCTCTACACAATACCTTGCATTTATAAGGTCGGGTGTTTCCTTTACGGTAAACAGATTAGCACGATACATGTATGCACCATCTCAAATACATTGGCAAGCTTTGAACAGAGTTCTTCGATACTTAAATGGTACAATCCATCGTGAACTTTTCCCAAGAAAATTACTCTTATCTTAAAGCCTTCTCCAACTCTGACTAGGGCGACGTTTCTACTATGGGTCAATCCACAACAACTTATCTTCTCTATCTTGGTGGTAACATAATCTTATGGCATTCCACCTAGCAAAAGTTGGTATCATGCACATCCACTGAATTAAGCTGAGAACAAAGCCCTTTGCAAATGCTAGTGTTTAATTCTCATGGGTTCAACATCTTCTGCATGAACTTTGTATTGATACAACATAGCCTCCAAAAATTTATTATGATAAACATCTAACATACTTGTGTGCAATAGGGATGGCAATGGGTCGGGTATTGGTAATCCCAGACCCATGTCCGGTTCTAAAATCTTGTATCATACCTGGCCCATTACCCGTCGGGTATTGGTCAGGTAATTACCCATTGGATATCAGGCATATCCACAGGTATCGGGTATACCCATAGTCTCAGATGACGGACATGCTCGTGGGTGTTGACAAATATGCATCGGATATTTTATACGATTCTATTTTTATATTTTTAAATATATCATTTTAAATAGCAAATATGATCATCTCTATAAATCTTTTTATAATAAAAACTATGTAAATATTTTTTCATTTGAAAAAAATTAAAAAGTTGCTACAACATGGCCTTAACCTTTCTATGTTTATGTCATATTTATAGAAAAAAAACATGTAACTGTTAACGTTTTAATGGTTTAAATTACAAACTTTAGTTTCGTAAAAATAGCTCCAACATTTAAGTATCTAAAAATTTCACATGCAAAATATAAGTATCTTTAAGTTCTTCTAAAATTTCATATCATAAAATTTTATTTCCAAAATACATATTTACTAATCCAAAAAAGTTAATACATGTTGCTTTTAATCAAAAAAATAAATAACATCAGGCCTATGTTCGGGTAAACGGGTATGTGGTTTTAGATAATTGGTCCGGGTATCACCTAATCCCATACCCGTCCCATACCCATGAAAAAATTTAAAACTAATCCCATACTCGGCTCTATACCTGTCGGGCTTCAGGTATACTGGTCCCGTATGTTACAGGTTTCCTGTATACCCTTCGGGCTCGGGTTTTTTGCCATTCCTAGTGTGCAAACCCGGTTTACCTCTGAAGGATGAAACATGTGGCTTTAGATTATCATTTTGCCTGGGAAAAAAATTAAAAATAGCTCCCTATGTGTACTTCATATCAACTCCACTCCAACTTGTGGATGCTATAACCAAGCCTATATAGGTCGTGACCTCTTTCTTCTCCTTCATTTGAAGATTGGAGTCTCAGACGAATCCACCATCTTGTGCGGCATATTACGGGGTTACTACTAATTCTTAGGATATGAATTCACCATTTGTATTTAAAACATTTGACTACACTAGTTGACCATTCTTAACTAAAATATTATGGGTTATTGGATTTTAATAATTCGAAGTTTCATTTATTGGCCGAAATTAATCCCAACTCAGGAAATGTTTGCAGACACTCCGAGTTTTGAATTTATTTTTCTCCAACGATCCCTTACTAACTAAGAGTTAACCGCCGTTAGTTTTTTTGATAAAATGGGGCCAACATGAGCCATTTCTCAACTACGCCGCCGCCCAGCCTCCACCAAGTTCGTATTTTGGTGTCTAGCCTTCAACATCACTTGAAATCTACCTCAAACGAGTTAAGTGGTTCAGATCAGAATGTGGAGATTGACGGGTTTTAGGGTGCGAAAGTTTCAGATTGACGGACCAGATGGTTGATTTCAACTTTCCGCTTAGTGTTTTGGCCATAAAAATAGTCCATGGCGTCGAAAAACTAACGGTGTTAACTTTCAGTTAGTTAGGGATCGTTGAAAGTAAGTAAGCTCAAAGTTGAGAGTGTCTGTAAATATTTTTTGAGTTGGGATTAATCCCGGCCAATAAATGAAAGTTGGGATTATTAAAATCCAATAACCCAAATATTATCTATCTCCTACTAATTTCTCTTCTCGATTTGCTTCATTTAATTCATTGTAATTGGCTATACAAGTGGCCGCTCTCTGTTGTATCAATTTTTGTAAAAGTTGTAGGTCTCAAACAAGAAATCAAACAGAAAACAAACCAATACGTATCAGATTCAGGTTTAATCTTAAAATAATCAAACAACTTGGATTTGTCTTTGAATAATAAATCACTATTAGATAAACCTCTTTCATGGGTTACTCGCGAGTGATTTATTGGATTAAACAGAGATCGGGTTGATAAAGTAGGATTCTTTGTTAAATCTGTAAAAATTTTCTTCAATAAGAATTGTAAACCATAACGATCTATTTTCCTGATTTTGATCAAGATGTCTCCAAAAAGAAAAACAGACTCTTCATCAAGTCCCCCTTTGTTTTCTTTTATTTTATCAAGCAGATGAGCATGGCTATTATAATATCTAATAGCCTATGAATACTCTAATTTTGATACCTTATATCCTTAACATCTTTAATTAGTTTCTTTATAACCTTGGTTACTCACAAATATGATATTTATTATTATTCTTATCAAAAATTGGTATTAAATGAAACTTAGACATGTCTTTCATTTTATAATAATTCATATGACCTTGTAGAGCATTCAAAATTTTTGACCCACTAGGACCTACAACATTTGGTGTGTTTCCACCCGCAAGCTTCACTAGTCAATCTTAAAACTTGAAATGTCCTGGTTTTTCAAATATCCAACAAGACAATTTTTGCTTTTTATTAAACTTGTTGAACTTGTTAAATTTTTCGGATTTCTTATTAAACTCCACCATATCAATTGAAGATGTAGAATCTCTTCTTTCCAACACGTAACATCTTCGACCTTTGAGTCCGACTAACAGAACAAACTTACTCGACATGTTATCAAGCGATACTCCAGTGAGTCGGATTCAACTTTCATAATATTTGTCTTAAACATTATTTGATTTTGCAATTAATACTCAAGTTAAGTAAATAAATAACAATTATACGGGTTTTGAAATGCTTGGGCTTAATAATATTTTGTTGAATGACCGGCCCAAATATTTGTAGACAAGCCCAAGTTTAATGTTGGTGATGGGCCATTAAACATCAAAAGAAACCAGAGGGCAGATAGCCAAGGAATCAGCATGTTCTCTTTTCCTTTTTCTCACTCAAACAAACAAAAAACAGAGAACAAGAAATGGTTCTCACGGTTATAGATATCGGCACAAAGACATTAAGATTTCTTCAATAATTTAAACTCCATTAACTTTTTAAATCTTGTTATTACTAACAAAGAACAAACCCACGAATCCAGAGCCAAAATTTCCACTCGAGCATAACCCACAAACAAAATTAAAATCAGAGAATTAATAAAAAATAGGTTTATTTTTGTGAAAGTTGTGGGCCTCGAACAAGAAATCAAATAGAAAACAAACCAATACGTACCAGATTCGGGTTAAATCTTTAAATCTTTAACTGTAACCCTCTATTTTCTTGTTTTCTATCGAGATGTCTAAAAAAACACTCTTTATTAAGTCCCATTTGTTTCCAGTTATTTTATCAAGTAGATAGGCATTGGTATTTAAAATTAGTTCTACTTCAATAGTCTTATGGCCAAGGCTAGAGATGGGCATAAAAACCGGGTCCGAACCCGACCCGGACCCGGGTACGGGTAGTACCCGATGGGAGGTGTACCCGGGTTGGACCCGTTTGAAACCGTAGGGTTGGAACCGGTTTTAGATTTTGAGTTTTTTAGTGAACCCGACCCGAACCCGACCCGAACCCGGTTTCGGACCCGACCCGGTTGAACCCGATTTGAACCCGGTTTTGGGGACACACAAGAAAAGAGAAGAAGAAGAAGAGAAAAAAAAAAAAAAAAACTAAACCCGATTTGAACCCGACCCGGACCCGACCCGACCCTACGCGGGTATGCCGGGTAGGGTTTTGCATTAGGTGAACCCGACCCGGGTTCGAACCCGGTTTCACCAAAACCCGGGTACGAAAGAACCCGGTTGGGCCCAACCCGGTTTCAACCCGGTTTCGGGTATTGGGCCGGACCCGATTTGCCCACCTCTAGCCAAGGCCATTGTAATCCTCAAATAAGCCTAATAAATGTTAAATAAGCCCAACAATTAATTATTTAAAACCCACTCAATAACACACTAAAGCCCAATATAATTTATCAAACCCAAATAACATTTAGAATTAAATCAAACACGTACTTCCGCGGCACCTAACTCGTTTAATCTCTAATATTATTTTCTTGATCAACAAGTTAATCCAATACATTAAAACATACGTTGATAACACTAAAATTACCAACAATTCTATATTCAAGATTAGTACAGAAGTATTCATACTATTATACATAGTACTAGAGATGAGCTCGGCACCGGTAAGGTATCGAAACAGTACCGAATCAAAAGTACAGATCCCGAAAATCACTAAAATTGGGTGCTCGTATCGGTACCGAAAATGCTTGGTACGGTACGGTACGGTTAGGTACCGGTACGATATGACTACCAGTACTGTATTTGAAGGTAAAATAATTAGTACCGTTACAAACCAAAAGTACCGATCTTGAAAGCACCAAAAAATAGGTACCGAATTGGTACCGAAAATAATTCGGTACGGGAAATTCAGTATCGGTACCGTTAAGTTAACGGTTCGGTTTCCGTATTTGATACTTTTTACTCATTCCGACACAGTATATTCTGGTGCAAGAAACTCTTAAGTCATATTGAAAAATTAAGAGCTTATGAAATAGCAAGTACAATTTAGTGTACGAACACTATGTGTTTTCAAAGTATCTTGATATCAGGTGTGGGAATCTTGATATATAAAAGGATTGGCATTTGCTTTGAAGTGCTGATATCATTATAATTAAGGAGACTTAACAAATACGCAGGTTGCTTATTTGTTGAATAGGATGGATAAAATATCTTCATAAGTTTAAAGTTATGACACTGCTGTTATAATGAATGAGTATTATCGGCTAAAAATGAAAGTGAGATCATATGGGTTTGTAACTAAATATGTTTACAAATGGTGGAAAATTTTAACGGGTGGTTAGCTTGATTTGTATGGCATATTTATAAGGACATATTGATGTAATTCGCACTTGTTGATCTATACAGCACATCGATACGTTAATAAGATTTTGTTCTTCCTCGAAGATCAAATGGTGAGATTATTTTCGATGTTATCGTGGATGAAGAGATATGGTGTAACTCATATATACCCTCATCTAACCAATGTAACCAAGTAACATTCCATAATACTCGTCATTAACACTAATACTTATTCTCATGTCGTCGGATGTGTGTTTCACATGAGCATTGATTCACATTGGACCCACAAATCCTTGCTTCAACAATAGATAAAAGAATACATAAAGACACAAGTATTCTTAGACTAAAGTACAAATTAAGAATCTCAAGGTATGTTTAAACAACCAACGTGTAATTAAATAAACTAAAAGTTTGACTAACAACTAGTTTATACAGCTTAAAATAGAAAAACCAGATTAAATTATTGTGTTTGTGATGATTACCTTAAAAAGCCATCTTTGTTTGGTATCTCCTTTTTATAATATTAGTGAATCCATGCATCTACTTTAGTGTTCCTATAAATAGAAGTTATCATGTTGTACTAATTATTTATCTAATTAACAACAAAGAGATGGAACGATGGGTGCAACAAATCAGCAAGAATTTTGAAGACGAGGTGGACATCGACGTTAGCCACATTCATATTTGCGTGTTCAACGTCCCAAATTTCATAAGTCGTTTCAAGCCCGAGGCGTATGTGCCTCAAGCTATCGCTCTCGGCCCTTATCACCACTTCAATACTCATCTCTACCAAATGGAGAGGTACAAAGTGGCTGTTATCAAAGCATTCGTGGACCGTAACCATGTCCAGCCATTCGAGCTTTTGGTGATCGATGAACTCACAAAGATGGAGCCCATGATCCGCGCGTGTTACCACAAGTATCTAGATCTTGATGGGGACGCATTGGCATGGATCTTCGCGATTGATGGCTTGTTTTTACTTCATCTTTTCAAGCATCATGGTGAAATGGAACAATTCATACCTAAAAAGTTGATGAACTATGAAATACTCTATAGAGACATGATGGTACTTGAAAACCAAATCCCCTTGGTGATCTTGAATCAAATTCAAAAGATCATTGACAGTGATCTTGAGCTACTCCCCATGATGATAAGATACTGTGAGGTACATTCTCCCCTCAAACTAACCAACGATTTACGTTCTTACGTTGCAAGCGCGAACTATTTGCATTTGCTTGATCTTATGTACCATTTAATAGTCGATAACGAATCACATAAACATGATTCGGAAGTTAATATATGGCATGAGCTAACAGTTCACGAGATGGATGAGAGTAAAGAAACAAAAACAAAAACAAAAACAAAAACAGATAATGTTATTAAAAACATGAAAGAGATAGAGGAGATTGTGCCAAAATTGACCATACTTAAAAGTTTTGGGAGGATTATAGGTGCCATAGGAAACATCCCATGGGATAAGCTATATGATCTCCTAGGGTTCAATATTGGCAGAAAGTTAGACAAACAAAATGCCTATAATCATCCGCGTGCTACGGAGATTGATATCCCTTCGGTGTCATCTCTAAGGAAATACGGGCACATCAACTTTAACCCTTCGGCCGGAGGGATTAGGGACACTAAGTTTGTAGCACCCGAAGCAACTTTGTACCTTCCGGTCATCACTCTTAAAGCCTACTCCGAAGTCGTGTTGAGAAACTTGGTTGCCTATGAGATTGCGACCTCAACTTCGACAATGGTATTGGCACAATATGTTGATTTTATGAGTGGGATTATAGACACTGAGGAAGATGTTATGTTGCTTAGAATTAAAGGGATAATCGAAGGTAACATGAGGAACAAAGACATTGTTGACTTGTTTAACGGCATAAACAAGTCGACCGACGCAAGGGATAATAAGACTGTTAGGGAACTTAACAAGTATTACAACGAAAGGTTTGCGGTTAAGGCTTTGAAGTTTATGAAGAAAGGAATGCGCGGTTCGCAGAAAGTATTGACTGTTGTTTTGACACTTTTGGGTTGCTTGTTCTTGATTGTCTATTCGTTTTGTGAAGTTTATGGTTGTCCTAAGTTATTTAAATAAATAACATATATAGAACCAAAACACACACATATATATATGTGTGTGTGTGTGTGTGTGTTTGTTTTTGATGTAAAATAATGAGCTATTTGTAAACTACCTCTGATGTAATAAGAATAAAGAGAGTATGAGATTTCATTTGTGAGACATTGTACATTACTATAATCTACTATAAAGATAATGAGAATTTTACAATCTTGATATATGAGAGGGTATAACAAGTAGCAGGCCCTGGAAAAAAAATTTTGGGTCTCGAAAATATTCGTTGCTTGGGTATGTTTTCAATCATGGTCGGGTCATAGTAGAAAGATAAACTGAACAAATTCCAAAGGCATAATAAAGACACACCATTAATCATTAAAAATATATAATAAAATACAATATTTCTAAAATTGTCCCTATTTCTGTTTTACCAAGTAATTACATCATTTGATATCGACTATTGATTAATTAGATTGATGGTTAAGATTACTTTTTATACTTTTTAGTTTTAATGACCTTTTTATATGAACATTTCTTTAATTAGACATGCATAAAGTTTTAAATTTTTTTTTTAAAGATAAACTTAGTGTGAAATCTTAACTTTACCCACATTTCATGACGAGTTGATTTTAACTAATTTTTATATAAAATGTATTTATAAATAAACACGTTGCAAGGGTTTGTTTGGAATTTCAGAAAACATTACGTTATTATAGAAAGAAACATCAAGCAACACAAAAGTAAAATGTAAATAGGAATGACAATCAAACCCGAATCCGATGAGAATACCTGAAATCCAATATATATGGGACGGGTATGGGATCGGGTAAGTGGGTATCACTACTAGAAAAACTACAATAGATGACGCGCAATGCGCGTCATATTTGGGGTCCGATGACGCGCATATACGCGTCAAGTAAGGGGTAGTCATAAATGAAAGATGACACGCATATGCACGTCATATATTTATGACGGGCAGAAGATGACGCACATTTTATGACGGTCTTTAGATGACGCGCAATGCGTGTCAGGGAAGGGGTAGTCATAAATGACAAAATGACGAGCGTGCGCGTGTCATCTTTATGAATTTTATGATGTGTTAACAATGATACGTAATGCCCGTCATAAATTTAACTGCTTTATAAAATATATACTTTTTTATTATAAATTTACCTGTTTTTTTATAAAATTATAAATTAATAATTGTCGAATAACAACAAAACAAAATTTGTTTAATTAAATACAAAAAAAAATACAAAGTTATTCTAAGTTCACATGCAAATAGAAAAAGTACAAAATAGTTCCATATTCATTTAATTGTCTAATATGTAACCTACACATCAATGAAATTCGAAACGTAACGCGACCACTCTTCGCGAATTCCATCCAAATAAGCGTCGGTGTGTTCATCTTTACCTCTTCCAACCCAATAAAAAAACCAATTTCACTTTAGTAATAATCAATAGTTTGAGAGAGAAAGCAGCTTGTATGTCTTTACCTAAATGAGTTCAACTGAGTTTTTAATGTTTGATCATGTTGCAACTTGAAAGTTAATAAATGGTTGAATAATTCAACTTTAACTGTGATAACAACTCAAAGGCACATAGAAACACCCCTATAGGTACAAAAACAATAAGCTTTATCGCTAACAACTTAATATTCATTTTGGCATTCAATCGAACAACTAGAAATCAGAAACATGGGTTACACTTCTTTGGAAGATCATCATTCTATAAAAGTTCAGTCAACGCCACTGGTGTCATTCTTCCATATTTGACTCTTTTAAAGTTGTGAGTTTAAGACTAATTACAGTCATAAGTGAATCAATTTGTCGCTAACGAATCATCTAGTAGCCAGGATCTGAATATTAAAAGCCCATCGGATCATGATTGTATAGCCGATGCTTTGAATTGCAAGAAGTGCAAGGCCTACAACACCAGAAAACCAACTACTTCAATTCCAACTAAATCAATTAATTCACCAAATAACAAGGAAGCAAGAATAGCAGCTGCCAAATGTTGTCAATCAATTATAATCTATAATTTCTAGCTCCTTATGATTAATAAAATTCCCCTGCTACACAAAGCCTACAATTCGAATTAAATCAATTGATTCATCAAATGGGAAGCAAGCAACAATAGCAATTTTCAAATGTTGTCAATTAGCTATAACCTGCAATATTCTTGCTTCTTGTTAGAAAAAAGGTTTCTATTTTGGTTTTTAATAAAATTCTCCTACTACACAAAGCCTGCAATTCCAACTAAAAAGATTGATTCACTGTATAAGATACAGTTAATGGTATAATTATTCAACTAAAAAATTCCTATTTTTGGTGTCTTCGAATCAATGGTTGATAAAATAGAAGAATCTTGTGTGAAAATTAATCTAATCATTGTAATCTCTGATTCTATAGTTAGTATAAATTTGTCTAATAAAACTATTTTCTGGTTATACTTTATTCTAATATAGACAGCTTAGATAACAAGGTAAGGGCGACGAGTTGCATGATAATTGTTTTTGCCTTTGAAGTGGTTTTAAAAGTAAGTGTGTTAAACATAATAACAAACAGGCTATAAAAGGTTGTGTGTATTATAAAATTATTAAAGTATATTGTTTAGTAAAACTTTTATATGTGACCCATTTGATCCAATAGATATAACACTTTCTGATCACAACTACCTCCATTATTTAGAATCCTTTATATTGTGAGCCAACCATCTTTAAGTTACATGCGTCCAAACCAAAATTTGGTAGAAGATATAATTAAAGATTACTCACCACAACTAAAATTAGAAAAACAAATTTGCTCATACTAAAAAAAATACTTGAAAAAGTGTGCAGAAATTAAGATTTTGATTAGCCGGTGATCCATCTTCCATATTAGAAGAGGTAAATATCCTCATTTTCTAATGAAGATGTATTTGCTTCCTCGAAATGGATCTATCTTCAACATAAAAATCAGGTGCCCCATACTATTTCCAGTGTTCCCTCAAGTTAGACATAGTCACACAAAGCTCACAATAATACAATAGTGTTCTCCATCTCCGGATACAACAGACTTATGCAAATTACACATTTACACCAACAAAAGAATGCAAAAGCGAAACATCATAAGGATAAAAGTATAGTTGAGAAGCATACGGATTTGAAGGCGGATAGAGAAGCTGATAAGATGTCTCGTCCGTGAAGAAATCTGAGCAACCTTCGAATGGAGGGTGGAGAGGCGGTGATGGAAGGCGGCGATATGCGAAGAGGTGGTGATAGAGGGCGGCCATACGCTGATGGAGCTGTGGGTCGTCGTCGTCGCCGGGGATGAGAAATTAGGGCCTGAAAACTGATTTAAGGATGCAGGGGGGAATCAAATGGGCGTGGGTTTTTAAAACATGACGGAAAAAGATGACACACAAAAAAGCGTGTCATTTTTTATATAAAATTTTTAAAATACGGCATAATTTTTATGACACGCGAAAATGCGCGTCATCTTTTGCGCGTAATCTATTAACAACTTTGTAGTAGTGATATATGGGATTAATATTTATTTTTTTCGTGGGTGTGTGATGGGTATAGGATTGCATCGTATACCCGTTTACCGACTCGTTTACTCGATAAACATACTCATTTACTCGATTGTACACCCATAATGTCACATCCCGGCGGAAGCATGAAATGCTTGGGTGTGACTTCTCGGCTCACAACACATTGATTATAGCAGATCATATAATCAACACAACATACTAAACATAACATTCCATTATCACATATTTTTAAGTTTTCATTACAAAATTTAGTCTAATAATTTAGACTTATACATTCGTAATTCTACTACAAAACACACATCTTCATAGTTTCATTATATCTTTAGCTAGTGGTGGACGTGAACATCCAGAAATAGACTGAAGTCAGATAGATCAACAGACACCCAAATGCACAGCTGTCCTATGTAACGAAGCCAGTCATCGACCAGATTGAACGTATACACAAAACTATAAAACATATTGATTACTTGAAAAAGACATACTTAAACAGTCAACATGAAGTTGGTGAGAACATAGGTTTTTCCAATATCATCATATCATTTAATTGATGCCACATAAACAAATTCACAACCAAACCTACTTATATGCCAAGAGATTTATAACTGTCAAATATAAATCATAGAATCAAATAATATATTATCTTAACCCTTATGTGGCAGATGCAGGATTGACACAATCCTAAATAGCGCTACCTATATTATTTGACGGTTCATCATCTGAATTAATGGTTGTGTCAAATGACAGTGACTTATCAAAATTTAGCATCAATTTTAGAAATAATAGTATGCTTTTTCCCCCAAAATTTTATTAAATCAAAAAGTGGCTATGTTACTCACCTTATTTCTAGCCAAATGTCAAATAATTCCTATAAAATAATTATTTGTTAGAATAAAAATAAATTTCTTTAAAATTTTCAGAACTTTAATTCATTAAAAATTCCGAATTAAAAGCTACTGTTTTCCTAAAATCGTCAAAATTTAGCAGTAGAAACAATCAAAAATCTAATTTATTTCATAAAATTTCAGATCAACAATTCATAATAAGCAATTTACTAGAATTTTTACAAGTTTCATAATAATCGGCAGAAATACTTAGATGTCTCTAAAAATTCCCAAATTCACTCACTGTCTTGCTATTTCTTCTTATTTTCAAATGACAGAATATTCTAAATTGTAAAACTCAGTCATTCCTATGAATTAAATCATGAAATTTATTCAATAGTTCCTATAAAATATAAGGTCTATCATATAATTTTTCTAGATTTTTACCAGGTTCAGAGATTCTATATGGAAATTTCGTTTTATTTCCTTGAATAAATTATATAAAATAATCTACCCATTATTATTACATCAAAATTTACAGAATATTATATCTATTATTTCCCAATAATTTTCTAATTTTATTCCCACAATCACAGCCATTTAAGTATTTAATCTAATTTATCAAGAACATCTAGGTTTTTAGTCTTTTTATTTGTAATCTTTTTGTCTAAACCCTTAGTTATAAAACTTTTAATTTTTCAGCTCTTAAATCCCCATTTGTTACTGATTTTTGAATAAAATCATGTATTCATAAGTTCTTGTGAATATTCTTGATGATTTAGTCTTCACAAGTTGGTTTATATGTGTTTATTGAAACACATATTCATTTCTGAAACTTGTTAGTTAGATGTTTTAGAAATCTAACCTTGATTGAAGATGAAAGAAAGGTGTAGAAGATGGTGGATGAAAAACTTCTAACTACCTAGGTTCCAAAGCTTGAGAGAGACTTCTTGATGATTCAATCTTGGTGTGTTTGTTCTTAAAGCTTGATCATAGATTAGCAAAATGGTGATGTTGGTTAAGGGATGGCGGTGGTTGTGATAAGAACCGAGAGTTTGAGGGTGAGGGTGGAGGTGGCTTGAGAACCGAGGAACGGTTGCGGGTGTGGTGAGTTGTGGTGGTTTACGGTTGATGGGGGTTTGGGGTTGTAAAGGTTCCATCGGCCGAGGGTTTGGGAGGGACGTGGAGTTGCCATCATTAGTTCTAGGGTTAGGGTAGTGAGGTGTGGAGTATAGCTTGGGTTAGTGGCTTATTAGGAGGAAAAGTGGCAGATTTCTAAGGGTGATTAGTGTTATGAAATGCTAGGTGGCGGTTTGGAGCAAAGGTTAGTGTCAAGAGATAGCTTAGGTGGCGATTTGATCTTAATGACTTACTTAGTCATTAAGCTAGGATTAGTTAAAAGATTAGGTGCTTAATCGGGTTAGTTAGTACCTTAATAAACTAAGGTTAAGGCTAAGGTTGTGTCTATGTTGGTGTTTAAGTGCTTAAGGTTTGATTAGTTTTAGTGTTGATATAAAGTTTCTAGATGTTAACTTGTTTGGTAAAGCTTGATTAAGTTTTGATCTTAATTCATTACATGAAAATGAAAGACATTTATCATTCAAGTAACTAGACACGTAGGATTCAATAATCACAAAATTCACATGAAAAGAATACATGCACACGTAAACATTTATGCATGCATGCATGTTCATGTATCATATGTGCATGTCTAAATAAGCATGCAAAAACTCATATAATCAAATAAGATTACCTTAGTCATCTCCTATAAAGTATAAGCATTTACTATCAATTTATAGGAAATATTAAACTACCTAACCTTGGTTTTAGGGTTGTCACACATAATTATTTTATTTTTTTAATTTAATTTACTTAATAATAATTACATTATATATAATTATACATTTTAATTTTTTTACTTAATATCTTTACACTTAATAATTATGTGTAAATATAGGTGATTAAGCTTATTATGATATGTAGTATCTTATAAAGTTATAGCATAACTTGATATTTTTCTATAAAATTTAAAAGTAGTAGTAGTTAAATTAAGGATTAACGAAAATGTTATCTAGTACGTATATGCAAATGTTACTTTATATGATTTTCTAATTCTAATAGATACCTGATAGGTATTCCCAACGGATAATTTTTATAACTTTAACGGTTATACGTGATTACCCGTAGTTATGCCCGATACCCAACGGGTAAATATCCGGTACATATCTGACGGGTTTTGGGCCGGGTATAGGACATATTATTCTAATTGCGTATGGGGTTGGGATTAGCCATACCCATCACAAACCCAACCCATTGCCATCCCTAAATGTAAAGGTGTTAACCTAGAGAGTTTAGGAAAAACTACATACCAAATTTGTATCCAAACCTATAAAAATAATTATGTCGGAATGGCATACTAAGAAATTTATAAAATATTATATATCAATACATTTTAAAACTAAATATTTGATCTATCGGTTTTAAATGAAAAATTATACTAAAACATAGAGAGAAATACAAACATCAAAAGGTATATTCAAAAAATACTGTAAAAGTTATAAAAGAAACGTAAATATCTTATTTTGCAAATTAATTATAACTATTTTTTTTATCCTCGCGCAATGCGGCGGGACCGTACGATGAAGAACGTTATTTGCAAACTTTGTAACCAACATTCAAAACGTTTTTACGAACTTGGTTATGGTATGAAATCGACGTGGTTAAGTAATTAAAGAGAAGCATATGAAATTGAGTAAGTATTGTTATAAAAACCAAAAAGTAAGATAAAATAAACACATCAGAATCACGAAAAAGTTTTGAAGTTGTAAAAACAATTTATATGAAACATGAATACGATTCTTTTAACCCCCATATTGGGGAAAATGGTTCAATCCTGCGACAGGTAGAAGGTTGGAATGAAAGGCACAAAGCAACAGGTAGCACTTGCTCTAACCCGTCTTTGAAGTATATACGTGAAATAAGATATATAAACACTAAAAGTTGCATAATGAGTGAAAAAAGAGAAAGAAAACCCAAGCACCAATAATATGACAGGTGACGGCCGCCCGGTGAAGAAACCCACGGACATTTCTAAATTAGTTAGCATATAATATAATCTGAAGGTTAGAAGGGTAACAATAATAATAACATAACCACTCAAGAAAAGAAGGATGACAATAATAATAACATAACCATTCAAGAAAAAGGAGTTGCAAATGAGTTTAGAAATCAGGATTTTGTTGGAAGAAAACATGGGAAACCAATTGAACCATCTTACATTTAATGTTTTCAACGAACTCAATTATATATTAAATCAAGATATTCAAGCAATTTTTAAATATTAAAAATACTGTAGCACCGACGTATTTTAATATGTATATAATATTAAAATAACAAAAGCAGGATAATGTGACAATCCAAAATCAAATTCAAAATTAGATGATGAGTCCACAAAAGTAAATAAAAGTCAACCCAATACAAATTCAAATGAAGAACCGCCGGATGTGCGGCTCGAACTTATCCCAAATGAAATAGTGGACGTCTACTAAACCAACCCTACTTTTTAGTAAATCTTTAACAATTAGACAATGTTAGAAAAAAAAAAAGAAAAAAAGAAAACAGACACTTGTTCTCGTAAGCATGCATTACAAGAATTGTTCTCAGTAGCGGCGAGGGGCAATAGCGGCGAGGGGCAATAGCGGCGACATCAATAGCGGCGACCTTTTAGCGGCGACATGTCGCCGCTATTGATCGGCGATCCGTTCCACGAATTTCGAGTTACTTCTGGCCGTTGATCAGTCTCCTGATCTAACGGCGGGGGTTATTCGTACCACACCCATAGCGACGACACTATTAGCGGCGACGCTATTAGCGGCGACATGTCGCCGCTATTGGTCTTGATATTTACCCGGGTCTTGTTCTTCTTCCCGAAACATTCGCTCCCTAAATTCACCCACACAGTCACGACCGCACTTCTACAACACCACCGAGACCGCGATCGCGGCTGGCCACCGCCACCGCACCTCCCCACCGCTACCCTCCCCACCTTTTCACCATCCCCACAGCCACCGTACCTCCCCATCTCAGTTGCCCTCCTCCACACGGGCACACCACCTCCACACCGTCACACCACCTCCACAACGGCGCACCACCTTCTTACATCCGGAATTTCGTCTCCATTGGAAGACCTTCTTCTTCATATTTCAATTGTAAGATTCGAATTACAATCTTTATATATTATTAGCTGTAATTATTTATGTTTTGTTAACGATTCTTCCCGATCTATGTGTATGATGTTTCACTAGTTCGACCCGTTATCGGAGAGTTGCCGCTACTGCTGTTGAGGTATTTTTAAAAAATTTTCTTTTAGTTTTATTATGTATTTTGATAGACCATTTAGAATTTATGCTAGTTTTGTTATTAGGTGATACACGAATAATGTTTATGAATTATGCTAGTACTATTTTATATAAGATACTTGTGGTTTATATTGAAAATGTATATAAATTTTGATGCAATATTACATAAAAAAGAAAGATAAGAAGATATTGTTGGAAGTTTTTGTGTCTTAAAAGGATATATATTCAAGTCGTTTGTGGGAAACCATAGATATAACTATTTTTCGTCAAGGTTTTTGATGATTGGCCACTGTGTGTTTATTATGTATTTGTCTTATCTCAACGTATACTAGGAGTCTGTGGTTCATGATACAGGGTTTTTGCAATTAGTTTAAGGTAAATAGAAAAATTGGGTTTTTTTATTCATATTGGCTGTTTGATATTTTTATTTTGTCGGTTCATGTGACAATATTGATTAGTTGGAAGAGAAATAAAGATGTGAAGTGGGTCTAGTTTACTTGAAGTGAGTAGAATCTAGGACAGGACATCATATTGGAGGATGCCAATTATGTAAATGTATATAAATCTTTGATGGAATTTACTTTCATTGATATTTAGGTAGTTGAAAACACGGCTAAAATGCTCCATATATTCAATTATGCCTCGTCTAAATAACCACTTGAACTTATAGGGAGTGAATTATTGGTCGAAGGGTTAGAAAGGGTATAAATTTTCATTAGGAGTATGTGTAGCCTTTAATTCTGATTATGTTCATAAACAACCTGTTTTCTTAAGTATTAGGTTAATTGTTTGCGTCTTTTAATTAGTTGTGTCATTATGTGTTTGTTATATTAATCATTTAAAATGTGATAACATATTTGATAGAATAAAATTGTCATAAATTAAAAATTCTTTTATTGTTTAGCCATAATGATCAACAATAAGAGATTAGTTAAAAAATCAAACAAAATGTTACATTATTTGAACCAATTGTAATAATGTTTCAATTTGTTCAAACAATATCACATTTCATTTGATTTTTATAGTTATTCCTTATCGTTGTGCATTATGAGATTTTAGGTTTCGTTACTTCATTCTAATCATCATGAGCTTAGAAATACCCGCCCGAAATTGATTTAGTAATTAATTTCGGGTTGTCCCAGTTTTGGGACTGCTTTTTGAATATTTTATGTCATTTAGTATATGAATGTGTATTACATGATTGTTTGTTTAAGAAAAATTTGGTTGTCATTTTCTATTTGCTTCTCGAGTATATATTTTTATATGTATATACTTGGGAGCTAAGAGGAAATGTTGTCGAATTTTCTTAAACAAATAATTATGTAATGCAAGTTCATATATGAGATAACGTATTCAAAAAGTGGGTATAGAAGGCTACCTTTTTGAATTCTTAATCCTTTGGCGTACTTTTTGTTCATGTTTCGTGTATAGTTTTTCATCCACTTAAATCCTAAATTATATTGCAGTTCCATAATCATGTCTGTCGATAAAAGTTGGCTTCTTAATTCGAACCATAGATCACTTGAGTATCAACAAGGACTCAACTCTTTTATAGATATTGCGAAAAACTTACCGACAGTTATGGCCAAATTCGATGTCCGTGTATGAAGTGTCAAAATACCGTATTATTAGGATGGGTTAAAGTGAAATATCATTTTGAAATATGGGGCATGTGCCGAACGTACAAGGATTGGATCTATGACGGTGAAAGTTTAATTCCTGAAGTTGTAGTTGTAGATGACGTTGGGCCAACAAACGATATGGTTGACGTCATTGAAGACGTTATGGAAGAGAGTAGCGGTGTCCATGATAATTTTGAGAATTTGTTAGAGGAAGTTCAATCGGAATTATATCCGGGTTATACTAAGTTTTCTTCCCTTGATTTTTTAGGCAAACTTATGCATATCAAGGTGAAAAATAAATGGACTAATAGTTCATTTGATGAGTTTCTTGAGTTGTTACAATCTTCACATCCTGAAGGTAATAAAATCCCCCGTTCTCATTATGTAGCAAGAAAGACAATAAAAAAGATTGGTTTAGGATATGAGTCGATACATGTGTACAAATATGACTGTGCTTTTTTCTGGGGAGAAAACCTTTTGTTAAAAAAATATCCGTTTGTAATGAGAGTAGGTGGGTCGATACAAATACAAAGGGCAAGAAGTTAACCTCTAAAGGTGTTACGATGGTTTCCTTTAACCCCGAGACTACGACGATTGTATTATTCAAGGCACATGACAAAAGATATGATTTGGCATAGTACCGAACGATCAGAAGAGGGTACGATGCATCATCCTGTTGATGGTACATCATCCTTACGATGGTACTTCAGAAGAGGGTACGATGCATCATCTTGCTATGATACTAAGGAACACAAGCAAGAAAGTGAGACGGAACTAAGAACAACAACAGAATGGTTTTTCAAGGATTAAGTATATTGCTCTTAAGTTCTTTTACAAGTGTTATAAAGCATGAAGAATAAGATACAAGGACCTGAGATACTTTATACTACATCCTACAGCCGGCCATACTTTGAAGGCCAGCTGGAAACACTAATCTAGACAACAAGATCAATGTAAAGTCAAAAGGCAGATTGCCTTTTGACTAGTGACTATTACATGCCATAGCTCACATCTTAATGTATTACAAAAAGGATAAAAGTACATAAACTAGAAAGTTACAAACTCAAGACCATAATCTATAGTTTCCTAAAGCATGGACCTTTTCAACAACTTGTGTAAGTTGGTGAGTCTTCAGAGTGGCAGCGGAAAGTTGGTCAGCTTTTTGAAAAAGTTGATCAGAGAAAGCATATCTTCTCTGTATTCGGAAGAAATCAGTCTTCTATCTTCATGGCTTCGGAAGACTTTGTCTTCTAAGCTTCGGAAGACTTCATCTTTGGCTTCAAAAGATTTGGTCTTTGGCTTTGGAAGATTTTACACTTAGAGTAATTTCTGTGCAGTGTGTAAAACTTCCGAAGTAACTTTCAACTTGCACAAAGTGCATGCATGCAGGAAACACCTTGAGTGTTTTGGGTACATCAGCCTCTTCTGCAATCCTTACAAACTCCCCGTAGGCTGATGCTACGAAAATAGAGAAGTTATTCAGTAGTTGACAGTCCTTATTAGGATCAGAAGCATTCATTTCTTCATCAATTGATCTAGATCCTTCTGACCTTCATAGTATCTTCTCATATCAAAGAGATCATGCAGAGGTAGATCAAGCATGATGTGCTAGAGATAGACATCTTGACCACCATGATCTCTGATGACATACCATCTATCTGGATTTACAGCAAATGTCCGGGACAGGATGGGTCTTCCTGATGCAAGAGGCTCTACATGAATTGGAGTTGATTGAGTAGCCTCTTGTTGCACTTCCTCAGGATGTTTTGATTCATCCTGAGGTACTGAGGTGGATGCCTTGGATTTTTTTTCTTCTTCTTGTCCCTTCTGATGGCCATCCTTTTCCTCTTTCTATATTTCAACTGAGGACAGTGGCCTGCAGTGCCAGTTGTGCTTTCTTTATTCTCCTCAGTTGGGTCCTTATCCCCTATTTGTTCAGAAGAAGGGGGTTCAGAACCCTGCTATGGGTCAAAAGATGAAGTTGGCTTGGATGTATCTTTAGGATCAGGTTGTGTTGTCTCTTGTGGTTCAACCTTCACCTCAACTTCAGGTACAGCTGGACTTGGTGGAGAATGCAAGTCAACAAGCTGACCTTTCTATATCTTCTGCTTGATCCTTTTGATGTGCTCATCCATTGTGGATAGAGACATAGGACCAAGTCTCTTCCGGAGAACCCATATAGCTTCAAGAAGCTCACCATCTTTAGTCTGTCAGTAGACTTCTTTTCTTGTGCTCTGATGGTGGCTTTTGTTTTAGCAGCCTCCTCTCTCATCTTCCTCTTGACAGCTTTTCTTTGAGTTTGAGCTTCTTCATCAAGCTGTTTGAGATACTCAAACTCAATGTACTCATATAAGAGAGGGTTGAGAGCTGCTGCCTGATAGAGTCCTAGTCCTGTGGCATTCAGATAGGCTATCATCTTTTGTCTTTCTTGTTCTTTGCCTATCTGAGTTTGTTCCTCTTAAACAGCCACAAACTCCTTCTCAGGGCTTTTTTCAACTCGAGAGAGGACAGGAGCTTTCTAAAGTTTCTTTCTTCTTCTTTCTTCCTTAATTTTGAGGAGCAGTTCTGCAGCCTCAGCCTTCTTCCTCTGTTTATACAGCTCTCTGTCTGCCAGTTCATCAATTCTGCCAAGGGGAGAGAGATGATTTCATCTATATTGTAATTCCTTAGTCCTAGATAGTTTAATCTGTCTGCTCTTAACTAATTATTCTGAGTATCAGGCCTATGAGCAGCCCTGATTGCAGCTTGCATGAAGCTTGGGACTTCTCCAGATTTCTCTCCCCTGGCCTTCCTCTTCCTCTCTCTCTTCTCTTACAGGTTTTTCACTGAGGGTACTTGGTGCTGAGGGTGAGCCTGTCTCAAGGTTCACAGGTTCTACTACTGGGCCTTCAACTAAGGTTTCCCTTTCAAAACTAATCTTAGGGTCTTCCTTAGTATCCAGTTGAGCAACAGTTTTCCCTGCTAGCCTTTGTCTATATAATTGTGCTCTTTGTCTGAATTCCTACATCACCCAATCTTGATTTTCTCAGCTAACCTGCCAACCTGTCTGTTTTGGCTTGGGTTGATAAGAGGCAGGTTAACTAAGTTCATACCCTCATGGAATCTCAGGGTCTGAAAGTTGAAGAGCTCTTGCTGCCCCTAAGATCTTAAGAGCACCAATGCCATTCTTGAGCTGTCATACCACCATCCCATTATTGGATTTTCAGCAGGGTAGGATGGGGCAGACATGGCCATTGGAATTCCTTCCTTAATTAGTTGTTGAATTATGGCCTCCACATCAGTGTGAGCTTGAGAAAGTTGTTGAGTCTGGACAACTGCAAGTGAGGGTGGTGAGTCCTCATTATCCATACTCATGACAGAACTCCCAAGTTTTGTGGTTGTAGAGACTTTCTCCCTCTTTTTGGTAGCATCACCCACTTGCATAGGTGAGCTGGAGGTCAAGTCCACTACTTCCAAAGGTTCTTGTGGACCTGATTGAGTTTGTCTTGATGGTCTCTCAACTAACTTACCCTTGATATGGGTGATCTAAAGTTGCTGGTCATTGACCCTTTTCTGTAAGGTAGTCACTTGAGATTCCAAGTGACTGACCTTGAAGACTAAAGTGGTGCATAGTTGTTCAAGTTGTTGCACCTTAAGTTTCAGACTCCCCTTATCTTCAGATGAAGAATGATAGGGGGATGAGAGAATTGGACTGATATCCTCTTCCTCATCACCAGCATAGTATTCTTAGCTACTGGATTTTCTCTGCTCAATTACAGCTTCAGGTGAAGTGTCAATGGGCTGAGTTGCCATGGTTGAGATCTTAATGATGTAATCACTAGCAACAGTGAGAGCCTCTTCCATATGGACCTCCTGAACTTGTTCAAGGAGATCCACCTCAGTATGGGTTGGATGATGTGGGCCAGACATGGGAGTGGTAGGATCACTCATCTCTCCTTGAACAAGGGTGGAGAAGAGAGACTCATGGTACTCACTGAATCATATGTCTTCATCATCATAGAATTCGAGGTTAGGGGTTGGTTGGTTGAGATCAAGAGGCTGGGGATGGTAAGTGTCCCATGAAGGTTTTGAGACTCTGAGTGAAGGCTTAAGGCTGTTTAGGTGATGAGCTCATCAGGCTGAGCATGAGGAACCTCAACACTGATAATATGAGAGATGGGAGTGGTTTGCTCTTCAAGGGAAGTGGGAGCTCTAGTGTCCACTTCCTCTTGCATGGGTGGTGATATAGGGGCCTGCTCAGACTGAATAGCTTGAGCAGGGGTTCGTTTGTGTTTTCTTGAGCAGGTGATGGTTATTGTAGGTTGAGATGGTGGTGGTGAGACAGCAGGTGTGGGTTCAACACTAGCTGGTGCTGCTAGGTTGTCACCTTGAGCAATGAGCTCTAACATTTTTGGGACAAGGGCTGTTTCTACCTCAGAGAATCCCACATTTGGTTTTCTCATGATTTTAAAGATGTCGGGCTTCATCTGTCCCAGTTGAAGAATTCTACCTGTTCCCCTCAACTGTGAGCCCAGTTCACAGTTAAGAATATGCTGGACATATGTAGGGAACATGTAGTATTCTTGGGAGTCCAAGTTAGCAAGCAGATTAAGGTAGACAAAGTGTGAATACCTGAACTTGACCCCCTGAACCAGTCCATGAACTATGAAGGAGATATCTTCAGGAATCTGGTCCCATCCTCCATGCTTGTTGGATAAGCTGTGTATGACAACATGGAGGAGGTACTTCCATTGGGAAGCGACCTTCTTTTTCCTGAAGGTTCTGACTGAGAAATCTCCCTCATAGCCCATCTGCTCAAAGGATTGGTTTACAGCAGATTTGGGAAAGTACAAGTTACCTTCTGCATCATCCAGCTGAATATGAGAGTTGACGATGGCTAGAGTGATGAAGATTGTCCTCCCTTGCACTGTGGCAGATAGTGCTTTCTCCCCATCCATGGTGACCTCTTGGCAGGTCTGCCAGAAGTCCAGAAGATGATACTCATAGAGAGGAGGATCAGCGATGAGGGAGGTGAAGTAGTTAGTCAAAGAAAGAAAACTGCATATCTCTAAGAAAGTAGGATCTTTCTCAGAGTTCAACAGAGCAACCTGATTGTGTTGCCTGTGAAGTTGCATGGAGAAATCGGGTTGATTTCTACAATTTTGGTTGGTCATTTGAGTAAGCTTTGTCGTGAAGGAAGATAAGAACAAGGGCGGTTTGTGGGTGAATTTAGGTTACAAGGAGGTTGCAGATGAAGAGAAAAGGTGAAAGAGGGAGAAATCGTTGAATATATATATGAAATGGATTTGAGACAAAGTTAATGCGAAAGGATAAACTTTGAAATCTGGAAGTCGGTCCCACCTTTGAAAAAGTGCCCAAAAGCAGTTTTCTTGGAAGTCGAAAATCTTCCGAAGGTAATTTGGCTTCGGAAGTTTTGATAAAATCTTCTGAAGCCATATTTTTAAGAGTTTGAAAATTTTGCTTCGGAAGAAAAATACTTATAGTATTTTTCACTTCAGAGACTTAATTACTTTCGGAAGAAAGTTATTCTTTAATAGAATATAAGTAGTTATGAGTAAATTTGGCTTCGGAAGATATTGCAAAAATTTCTTCCGAAGGTAAAATTGACATAAGTAGTTATTTGATATTAAAGACATAATTTTCATCCGAAGGCAACTTAGTATCTTCCGAAAAGAAATATGTTCAAAATTTTCAAAAATTTAAGGAATATTTTCTAAAAGACACTTTTTCGAAGATAGTTAGAGGCTTATGAAGATGATAAAATAGACAACTGAGGACACACATATTTTAGAAATAATATTGAATTTAAGTTTAAGAAAAGGCTACTCAAAGTTAATCATCCCAATAGCTGATATGAGATACTTAAATCTTTGTTCATCAAAAGCTTTGATGAACAGATCAGCATATTGTTCATTTGTGTTAACTTTGACAAGTTTGATTAATCCTTTTTTAAAATTATCTCTAATTAAATGATACCTGATGTTGATGTGTTTTGTCCTTGAGTGCTGTACATGATTATGTGTAATAGAGATAGCACTATTGTTGTCTATATGGATGGGAGTCTATTTGAAGTTGAATCCATAATCTTGCATCTGATTCTGAATCCAAATCACTTGAGCAAAGTAGCTAGCAGCAGCAATGCATTCAGCTTCAACAGTTGATGCAGATACACGTGATTGTTTCTTGCATTGCCATGAGACTATCCTTCTACCAAGAAATTAACATCCCCCTGATGTAGTTTTTGCAGTTATGCTGCAGCCACCAGAGTCACTATCTATATAGGCATACAGATTGAAGTAAGAATTCTTTGGATACCAAAGGCCTAGAGATGGAACACCTTTGAGATATCTTAGAATTCTCTTGACAGCAACCAGGTGTGACATCCTAGGGTTGGCTTGATATCTGGCGCAAATGCATGTGGCAAACATGATATCAGGCCTACTGGCTATGAGGTACATAAGAGACCCAATCATAGCCCTGTAGAGATGCTCATCCAAACACTCCCCCTTAAGATCAGGTCCAAGGGAGTGGTTTCTTGCTATGGGTGTCTTTGCAACCTTATAGTTAATCATGCTGAATCTTGTTAGTATGTCCTGAACATACTTTGACTAACTTATGAAGATGCCATTGTCAACCTACTTCACTTGAATTCCTAGAAAGAAATTGAGTTCTCCTATAGCACTCATTTCAAATCTATTCTTCATCAGCTTCTCAAAGTCCTTGCAAATCTTTGGATTAGTTGACCCAAAGATAATGTCATCTACATAAACTTGAACCAGCATTAAGTCATTTCCTGTTCCCTTGATGAAGAGAGTTCCATCTATAGTACCCCTTCTGTAGCCATGTTGACATAGGTACTGAGATAGAGTCTCATACCACTTCCTTGAAGCTTGGTGCAACCCATAAAGAGCTTTGTCAAGCTTGCAGACATAATCAAGATGATCTGGGTCTGCAAAGCCTGGTGGTTGTTTGACATACACCTCTTCATCAATCACTCCATATAAGAAAGCACACTTGACATCAAGTTGGTGGACCTTGAAATTCTTGGATGTAGTGAAAGCTAGGAATATCCTAACAGCTTCAAGTCTTGCTACTGGAGCAAAAACATCAGTGTAATCAATCCCTCCTTTTGAGTGTACCCTTGAACAACTAGTCTTGCCTTGTTTTTGATGACAAGTCCTCTATCATCTTTCTTGTTTCTAACACCCATTTGGTTCCTATGGTAGTCTTCCCTGAAGGAAGAGGGCATAGGTTCCAAACCTTTTGCCATTTGAATTGAAGCAGCTCCTCCTTCATAGCTTCAACCCAACTTCCATACTTTAAAGCCTCTTCAACTTTCTTTGGCTCTACTTGGGATAGGAAACAAGAGTAGAGACAAACATTTTTGTAATGGGTTTGTCCTCTTGTTCTTACCTCATTTTCAACATATCCAATGATGTTTGTGGTGGGGTGAGACTTGTGGATACTTAGTTGAGGGATCACAATAATTTGATTGGAGGTATCTAAATTTGAAAAATTTTGATCAGGCAATGAAGAATGTGACCATCGGCACCTATCTATATTTGTAACCCGATCTATTTTCATTTATTGTTTATGCAATAAACATTTGAAGTTCTATGTTATATTATTTGTTTTATCATACATACTATTATACATAATAACTTCATATAACTTAATTCGTTAGTAAGACTAATCTTTGACATATAACTTTACTTGTGTCATTATCGTGACAATGTATGTCTTAATGTTTACATGAACAATATTCATATGACTTGATGATGGTGATTGAAAGCCTAAATTAATAATATCATAAAGTTTTTATATATTTATGAAATTCTAGAATTCATTTTATTACTAAAGTCCTTAAATTCTTATAAAAGTACACCATGTATATTTTATGCGCATGTATAATAAAACAAAACTCTTATGGATTTCCATCCTTAGTTTTATAAATATTCTTAATCATAATATTTTTTATAAAAGTTTATTATTATTATACTCTTATAAAAAAATATTAACTATTTTAAAGTCCTTAAAATGATTCAAAAAAAATCTCTAATATACAACTTTAATACAAACTTTTTATAAAATTAATTTTATAAACATTCTATTTTTTTTAGAAAATTTGAAAGACCAAAACTTACTCACCTTTGACTTATTTATACCCCATCCATAATTCTTCAATCTTAATTATACTTATAAAAACTCTCCATTTATAACCTCAATCTTGATTATACTCATAAAACCTCTTCATTTATAACCCCCATTTCCCTACCTATAAATACCAACCCTTGTATCACCAATTTTCTTACACCAACCCTTCTTAACTTACAAGAGAGTTTTTTCTTCACCCTCTATACAACCTCAAGAAACTTTCAACCCCAACTCTCCATTTAAGCCTTTAAAAGTTTCAAATCCGTTCGTCATTCTCAAGATAACAACCGTATTCTTAATTTTAATATTCTTATTACTCTCTTAATTTCTAATTAATTCTAAGCAACTTTATAATAACACTTCTCATGGTTTTATTCAACCATAACCTTCTACTATCATCTATACACTTAATAAAAATTTATTATACGCGCTTATTATTTTTAAAACCCTTAAAGGTTCACGTAAGTGCTACCGTTGATTTTGGACAGAATCTATTACAACTTCAAACGACTATAACTTGGTGATACTAAATCAAAAAGTATCAAAAGTAGATTCCATAAACAAGTTTATCTTTCCAACCATAATTCACACGACTTCTAATTCTATCGGATGACTCGGCAACAGCTTCTACAAAGTAAGTGCGCATATTTGCACCTTCTGCTTTGCACTGCTGTTTTGGTCAGCTTCTGATCCGAATTTGAAAAACTTTTCTAAATAAAAGTTGTTCATAACATCCTAAAATAGTATACTAGAGAGTTTAAGAATTTTTACTTAATGTTTGATATTTTTAATAATTATATGAAACTGTAACAATGAATCTGTCCAAATCTGTTTTAACGTTGCAAAAACTATTCTTTTCCTATACATTTGATTTCTCTATTACTATGGTTAATACCCATAACCATAACCTTAAACATAAGTTCTAATACATATAATCATGCTAATTTAGGGCTTCACCATTCCTATTAATCAAGTCATAAATCTAACTCATACTCAAGAACTCAATGTGAGTATTCATAATCCCTTTTTCTTTTATGTTTTTGGGATGTGACACGTATACATATTCAATTCTAAATCTTTCTTGGAAATTATACGATTCAATTAAGTCTTGTGTGTATTCTATGCTTTTGTGATAAACTTATTGGATTAATCTTTCATGTGGTTGTCAATCTTGCTTACTTACTTGCTAGCATGTGATCATTAACTTTCTAAAGCCTAAGGTTACGATGATAGCGCTATTGGTTTGACATCCGCCCAAACGGGCCGTTGTAGACAGCATTTGGGTATTGAAACCGAAATTCTTAGTCTAACCTGTTGGTTAGGGACACTTGCCAACAAAGGTTTGATCAATGCAGTCATACTTGCTCGAATTCATACTTTGACTCTTGAATCGTGTTTTAAATCTAGTATATGTAACAAAACCTATGTTTACTCACCAACTTTCTAGTTGACCTTTATTTTATACATGTCGCAGGAAATGCCGCTTGAGATGCCTACAACCAAATGACACTTAGGATGCTTGTGGACCTAGTTAATAAATCAAACTTTACTTTATTTTATGTTATCCTTGTTCGTATAATTTAAGGTTTGTTTGTAAGACTTATGTAGTTGGGTTGATTAAATAAATTATCACTTTAATAGTGTCACGTGTTATGGACAATCTACACAACCCGACATATTCCGCCATCGGTTTGGGTGTGACAAAGAATCTTCCACTACATCAGCACACCTATCAATAGAGACTTGATCCAATGAGTGTGTGACATCATTGATGTTATCTTCCATGAAGTGATTGTCAGCATCAAGAAATTCTTGATCACTGTCACCACTACCACTTCCTTCTAAATTTGAAGCTCTTTCCTTTAAGTTTTATGCCTCTGAGCTGGAATTTAAAGGCACCTCAAATGTATCAGCTGGATTTGTCATGGTTGTGCTGATAGGAGCTCCATCTGCAGAATTTGTTACCACTGGAGTTGAAGTAGTTTGATTTGATGGTCTTCTCAGCTCAAATCTTGGGTCAGGATCTTCTGTTGATAAGCTACCTGCAGATCTTGAAACATCCTCACAAGACTTGTTAAATCAGTTGGTAACTAAATCAAAATCAAACAGCCAATCTGGACCAGAACCTCTCACACAAGGAGTGTGTTCATTGAAGGTCACCTTGGCTGACTCCTCAACTACTCTAGTTCTGAGATTGTATACTCTATAAGCCTTGGCTTGAGAAGAGTATCCAATAAAGTATCCGTCATCTGATTTCTCATCAAATATGGCTATCTGATCTCTAGAATTCAAGATTATGCAAGGACATCCAAATGATCTTAGGAAACCAATGAAAGGTCTCCTTTTGTGTCACAGTTCATAAGGAGTCTTACCATGAGTCTTAACTACTAAAACTCTGTTCTGCACATAGCAAGCAGTGTTCACTGCTTCTGCTCAGAAGGTGATAGGCAGTTTAGAGTCAGACGACATGGTTCTTGCAGCTTCAATTAGTGTCCTGTTTCTCGTCTCAGCAACACCATTTTGCTGAGGAGTCCTGGCAGCACTATATTGTCTTGTAATACCCTTTTCATCATAAAATGTATCAAGGATTTGGTTCTTAAATTTAGTTCTTGATCACATCTTATAATCTTGACCTTTTGATCAGATTGATTCTTAATTTTCAGATTGAATTTCTTCAAGATTTCATGAGTCTCATCCTTAGTTCTAAGGAAAACTGCCCAAGTAAATCTAGTGAAATCATCTATGATCACTAAACAATATGAGGTCCTTCCTAGACTCATTACACTGGTGGGGCCAAAAAGATCCATATGTAACAAGTCTAGGGGAGTAGTGATGGAATTTCTTTCCTTTGGCTTGTGAGATACTTTGTGTTGCTTCCCTTTTAGGCATGCAACACAATGATCATCACTTGTAAACTCTTTCTTTGGCATTCCAGTTACCAAATCATTCTTAATTAATTTATTCATGTTTTTAAAGTTTACATGGCATATTCTTTTATGCCAGAGAAAAGACTCATCACTATTTGCTTTAGACAGAAAGTAAGACACTTCTCCTGAAGGGGAAGTTTCCTGCAAGTCCATCTTGTACATGTTCCCTTTCCTGTGGCTCTGAGCAGTATGTGCTCCTGAGGAATGGCCACCCCGGGCTTGAGAACAATGCACTCATGCTCAGTAAAGAGCATGTTGTGTCTTTGATCACAAAATTAGGATACACTCAGTAGATTGTATCCAAGCTCCTTGACAAAATTTACCTTCTCAATGCTGAGCTTACCATTTGTGACCATGCCGCTTCCAGTAATGTAACCTCCTGCATCTCCTCCAAAAGCAACAGGCCCTCCATTAATTTTCTCAAAATTTTGGAGTAGAGACCCATTGCCTGTCATATGCCTGGAACTGCCACTATCAATGATTCATACATTCTTGTTGGTCCTTAGCTATTCCTGCATAAAAATAGATGATTAGTTACATTTGGAAACCCAAGCCTTGCTGGTCTTGGGCTCATTAACATCATCTGAAGACAATACAATAGTAATTGATCCTATGTTCAAGCTTTGTGGACCAACATCTGTTATTGATGAAGAACTTTCAGTCACATGGCCTTTCTTTGTCTTCCACACCACCTTTGGAAGCTTAGACTTGACCTTCAACACTTCAGAAGTTTTGACAACTTCGGAAGTTTTGGATACCGGACCTTCGGAAGATCTTGCTATCACTACAGCAGGCTTTAGTGCTTCGGAAGCATTCCTTTCTTCCGAGACTAAGTTTTCACTTGTCTACTTCTTCATTTTGGAGCTTACGAAAGGAAAAGATTTTCCTTCAGAAGCTAGCTTCTTCTTGATCTTCTCAGAAGTTTTCTTCTTGATCATGTGGACAGTGCTCTTAGGATTGTAAATGCAATCCTTAGCCAGATAAGAAGTACTGCCACACAAGATACAATCCATCTGCATTCTTTTGGGAGTCTTCCTTTGAGATCAAGACTGATTTTGATCACTTTCCATCTCCATCTTCATCTTCACAGATGAAGTAGCAAGCCTTTTAAGTTAGATATGGATGGTTCAGGTTGTGTAACAGTGGTACACAACTGATCAGCCTTCTTCTTGTTGCTGGGATGTGTTTGACAAGACTAGAATCCCTGGTACTAGGATTCATAGTTGAGTCTTCAGCCTTCACCACTTCAAATCCTGTAGAGATGAACAATTGTTTCTGCTTAGAGTTGAAAGTGGCCATGATCTCTTAAGCTTTCTTGGACTTGGTCATCACAACTGCATTTCTCTCCTTAGGAGAATAGTGACCCTTCTTAGGATGATCTTCCTTACTCTTCTCAGAACCATCCTTCACTATCTCCTCTTCATCCTCTTCGCTTATGGGGTCTATAAGGGGAAGCTCATCTTCTCAAGTTCCACACCTTGGAGATCTTACAGATAGTAAAGAGTGTGGAGGAGCTATCTCAGTAGATCCCAGTCCCTGCTTATTCTGATAACAAACTTTGGCATGCAAGGATGAGGATATCATGTTCTTGAAGGTCTCTTCTTCAAGAACACATTTTTCTGCCCGGGCTTTGCTGATCACAAGCTCAGCCTGGCATTCAGTTAACTTAGTGATGAGATCTTTGATCTGAGTCCTGTAGTTTGTGTGTTCATGTTTAAGAGTGGAAATGGTTTTCTCTAAATCTTCTATTTTTAGTTTATACCTATTTTCAGCTCTTTTAAAATCAGATTTTAAGATATTTAAAGACACAAGATCAGATCTCATCTCTAAGTTATAGGACCTATATTTGTTAACTTTAGCAATACATTCAGGAGTACAAAGTGTCCCATTTGGTTACAACTGAAGCTTGCTGCTTTGGCTTCTCATTCTGGGTAGCTCCTTCAGTGTAGTTTGGTCTGGTTTGTGCTTGGCCACCATTAGTTCTAGGTGCCTTGCACTCTCTAGCAAAGTGTCCCATTTGGTTACAACTAAAACACTTCACTTTACTTTTGTCAAGTCCAAACTTTCTACTGGCTGCATTGCTAGAAAACTTCCTCTTTGTTCTCTTGTAAAAGTTCTTGGCTCTGTGAGTGAGAAGAGCCATCTGCTGGACTATTTCCATATACTCCAGATCATCTGGATGGATACAGTTTAGGTCTTTAAGGGTGAAGAGAAAGTTGCCTGAACTTTCATCAGCAGACACAAAAGCATGAGAAGAGCTTGTCTTTTGGAATGGATTTCCTTGGATGTAGCTCTCTTTTGGTGTCTCAGGAAAGGTGATGAAAGAACCATTTTGTGAGTTGTTAGGGTAGCTATTGAGATGATGTTGTGGTTCTCTTCAATCCCTTTCAACCACATAAAAGGCTGAACTCTGTTGATTGCTGGAGTTACCAGATGGATTTTGCATGTTCATCTCCATCTGGTAGCCACTAAGAATACCATACAACTCTGTAAGAGTAAGAGTCTTGAGGTTCTCAATCCTCTTGATAACAACATAGTAATAGGTCCACTGTCTAGGAGGAGAGGACATGAACTTCCTTACAATGTCCCTATTTTCAAGAGTTACTCCAACATCCATTAGAGTGTCCACAATCTCAACATACCTGAAGTATTGTTGAGTCATGGTTTCACCTGTGAAATTCTCAAACTGCTGCTTCAAAAGGTCCTTTTTGTTCTTTTTTGCTTCAGAGGACCCCTCATACATGAGCTTCAGTGCATCCCATAACTGTTTAGCAGTTTTACACTACTTGAAGCCCCTGTAAATGGAGATTGGAAGAGCAGTTTGGAGGGCAGTCATGACTTTCTGGTCGATATCAATCTTCTTTCTATCTTCGTCAGAAAAGTCAGCTACCTCTTTTGGTATCATGCCACCTCCAGCAGCAGCTGAAGAGGTGCATGGAATATAAGGTCCAGAGACAACAGATTCCCATATCTTAGAGTCTTGTGACTTGATGAAGCCTTTCATTCTTTGACACCAAGTATCAAAGTCTTCAGCAGTGGTCAGTGGGGACTTTGTCATAGTGCTAGTTTCCATATCAGCCTTTGTGAGAGCTGCCATTTGAGTTGTTAAGTGTTTTGTGAAAACTGAGAGATCTAAGATGGTGAGATCTTACAATCAAGAGCCTGGAATGCTCTGATACCAATTGCAGGACCGTTGAAGGGGTTCAATGCAATTAGTTTCAAAACGGAGAGACAGAACTAACCATCCACAAAGTGCATGCATGCAGGAAGCACCTTGAGTGTTTTGGGTACATCAGCCTCTTCTGCAATCCTTACATTTCACGTAGGGCTTGCAGCCGATGGTTTAATCCATTTGGTAACATGAGTTTGGCTCATAGCACGTAGCCGGTTGTACTCACCACATACAATCTGCCTCCATGGCTATGCATGAAAGAGTCCTCATTTATGTTGTCATTATTGATTCCTGGCCCTAAATCACCCGGGAAGGACATGGATGTGTTTATTAGGCCGTTGGTGGATGAGTTTAAACAGTTGTGGGTGTCAGATGTACGCACTAAAGACGCGGCGACAAACACGTTCTTTACAATGAAAGTGGCATTGTTATGGACTATAAACGACTTTCCAGCTCGTAGTAGTTTATCAGGTTGGAGCGGGCAAGGTTACAAAGCATGCCCGACTTGTAACGAAGACACTCCTTCTATGCGTGTTAGAAATAAAGTTGTATATGTTGGTCATCACCGATTCTTAGATGCTAACCATGAGTGGAGAACAAGTTTAGAATTCAACGGAGAACCCGAGATCATAGCCCTTCCGAAACAATTTGAGTTTAAATGGGTCAAAATGATTTAAAGTAGGATGTGTTAAGTGCATCATAGTGGGTTTAGGTTATTATGACTCTTTATCGCTAAAATAGACTTAAATTATCTAAGTTTAGCTTAAACGGGTCAAAATGGGTGAAAAAGACATGATTTGAGTTTAAACGGTTCAAAATGACTTAAAGTTAGATATGTTAAGTGCATCATAGTGGGTTTAGGTTATTATGACTCTTTATCGCTAAAACAGACTTTAATTATCTATATTTTAAATTAAACGGGTCAAAAGGGGTGAAAACAACATGATTTGAGTTTTAACGGCTCAAAATGATTTAAATTTGGATGTGTTAAGTGCATCATAGACTTTAATTATCTAAAATAGACTTTAATTATCTAAGTTTAACTTAAACGGGTCTAAATGGGTCTAAATGATATAATTTTAGGATGTTTCTATGTATATTAAGTGTGTTTGGTTCCACATGATTAATTGACACTTAATATACTTTGTCAAAATATAAATGTATATTTTGTTTTGTAGGATCAAATTTCAAATTTGAAAATCTGGATTTTCTGTCACAAATTAGACAGTTAATTGCTCGCAAAAGGCTACAAATCAAGCCGAAGAAGATGATTCGGACGAGGGGGATGAATAGCGTATTGTATCACCGGGTTAAATTTTTTTTAGAATACTTATGTTTAAGTTTTATGACTAAATTACTTATGTTTGTACTTATGTATGATTGTATGATATTGCGAAATCTATGATTGTATGATTGTATGATATTGCGAAATCTAGAGTTATTTGTATGAAATTTGAATGTTATTAGAAAATTTAAGTTATTTTGGTCGAAAACTAAAAATTTAAAAAAATAAAAAAGATATTAAAAAAAATTGACCATTAGCGGCGACAACAAATAGCGGCGAATTATTAGCGACGACATTAAGCTTATTAGCGGCAATACCATTAGCGGCGAATTATTAGTCGTTAGCGATAAGTGTCGCCGCTAATGGTCAAAAATTTTGTAGTGATGGCTACTCTCAACCAATCTAATTGTTGACTTGGTCTCACATGACATTAACAGTGAGCGGACACGTGTCCAAACTTGGCAAGTCCCGGCTAACTTGCCGCCAAAAGGGACTTTTGGTTGTCCCAAGTGAATCCAGCTAAACCAAGCTAAATTGTAGCCGGAAAAATGTTTATTTTGACATTTTTGTGTGATCAAATGTTATTTTGATGATTTTCCAAAAGAAAAATTTGTAGTTTCTCATATCCACTATAACCACCTAAGTAAAATTAACATGGACGGCCCAACACCAATGAAAAACACAAGTGTCTTCTATGTGTTAGTCCAAAGAAGGGAACAAATTTGACATGAATCACCACAACTAAAACAAATTTTAGAATTTCCAATGATGGATTAATCAATAACCAACTCGATAATCACAATCAACATCTAACATTTCATTCCTAATATACACATGCATATATATATATAAACACACTTACACATGACTTCATCATCTACCTTAATCCCCAAAACTCATAACAATAATGGGACCTTCAATTGAAGACCCACAACAATGGGCTATTCGAATAAGTAAAACCTTTGAAACCCATCTTCAAATCGACACCGATCTCCCCATCTGCATCTTCCAAGTACCCGAAGCTTTAATAAGCGAAAATAGCGAGTCTTATGTTCCCAAATGCATCGGTTTGGGCCCGATACACCACTTCAACAACGAGCTCTATAGCAATCAAGAACAACTCAAACTTTCCACTGCAAAAACAGTGCTAACACCCTACAAAATCGCTCACGAATTCACCGAAATCGTTGTTGAGAGTCTCAAACAGCTTGTCCCAGAAGCTCGATGCTGCTACGATTCCTATTTCGACGTTGATGATGACACTTTAGCATGGGTTTTCGCCTTAGATGGCGTGTTCTTGATCGACATTTTATCGAAAGTATCAGAAGGAAAGTCATTGGACACTTTTGAAGATATAGTTATGGTTGAAAACCAAATTCCCCTAATCGTGTTGATCGAAATTCACATTGCTCTTGAAGAACACTTATCTGGTCATTGCAACAACTCTTTTCTTTCAAATCTGCTGGTGAGAATCTGTGAAACTCGATCGCCATTAAAGTTCAGTAAGCGGATATCTAGACTTGATCTTGATGTTAACAATCGGTTTCATTTGCTCGATTGTATGTATCATTTGATCGTAAACCATAATGTAGCCGCGAAAAACCAGTTTCTACAGCCTAACTTTTTGGATGATGTTGATCTTGAGGATGTCGAAAATGCGGTTCAGATGGCTAGTGATATATGCCCAGGAGCAAATGTAGTTTTGCAGCCTCTTCTGATTGTTTTAAAGTTACCATGGGATAAGATTATGAGTTTAGTAAAGAAGATGTTAGGGGAAAAGCCTGCAGTGCTGGAAATCGATATCCCATCTGCTTCCGAGCTTTCAAACATCGGGAAGATCGAGTTTTGTATGACGCCCGGAGGGATTCGGGACGTTGAATTCGACGATGAAACGCATACGTTTTACCTACCGATTCTTAGTTTGAAACGCGACTCGCAAGTTGTGTTAAGAAACTTGGTGGCATATGAAGGATTAATGTTCAAGAAAGGTACGTTTTCTAGCCTTGACTTCACGCAGTATGTGGATCTAATGTGTGGGATTATCGATAGTGCGAAGGATGTGCGCATTCTACGCGAAAAGCATATTATCGAAGGCGAATTGGATGATGATGAGATCGTTAAGATCTTTAACGGGATTAGTAAGTCTAGCTTGAGAACCGAGGAGGTGTCGAGGTTGCAAAAGACGGTTGAGAGAGTTAATAAGTATTATGGTAACGTGCCGAGGGTTAAAGTGTATCACTTCATCAAGAAATATTTTCTTGCGTGGTGGAAAGCCATCGCTATCGTGTTTACTCTTTTGAATCTAATGTTGTTGGTCGTTCAAGGCGCGTGTCAAGTTTACGAATGTAACAATGGCTTAGGTTTTGATGTTGTTCGGTTGCTTTTCCTTGTTGGAACCAACACGGAAAACAACTGACTATTTGAATTTGAAAGAATATAAAAATTTGGTTATGCGTGTTATTGGACATTTTTTGTGTCTTAAATTATGATATATATCTCTTGTACTATTGTATAATGTATTAGGTATAAAATCTAACTGTTTAAATAAATACAAATATATAGTTGTTAGAAACTAAGTCAAGTTAGGGTGGGTTCGGGTTTGCCTCGTTTAAAAACAAAGCCGAGTCGAGAAGAGCCAAGGCAGGGTTGGCTCGTGCTTGCTTATTTACAAATAAAGTCAAGTCAAGCCAAGATGAGCCAAGGTAGCATTAGCTTAGACTTGACTCGTTTATAAATTGAGTCAACCACGCTTGTTTATTTTACCAAGATAACTTGTTTATATTAATGAGTTGAATTGTAAAGTTTGAGCACAACCCATGATACAATGGTACGGTGATTGAAGTCAAGTATGTAACGAGTCAAATTACTGAAGTCTGAAATATAATAGTAACATAGTTAAAGCTATTGAAGTCTAATGTGCATAAGTTTATGTTATAACCTTAGTAAATATTTTCATCAGGTTATGTGAACTACGTCTAGCTAGGTACATTTCATTAGTTACAATTTTTTATTAGTGAAACCTAGTGAGAAGTTATTAATGGTGACTTACACATGATACGATCTAAGTGATAATTATGGATTAAAGCTTAAAGGACTTCATTCACACAATCACCAATTTGAAGAATGTAACCCTAATTCTAATAATCAATCGCACAATAAGTAAAGAAAACCAACGTTATAGAAAATCAAAATTAGGTTTAAACATAATCAAATCGTTTAAATAATCAAATCATAAATTGAATCCACAAGAACTTAAAAAGGTTCAAGATCCAATCTCAAATCTATGTTACAAACTAAGAAAAATAAAAACTTGCACAAACCCGTCCCCCGAAGTGAATCACAAACAAATTAGCCTTGCACCATCTTCGATTCTTCAACATAATTTTAAGTGATCTGTGAATACGGATGAATTTGATGTTGGAAAGCTTTGAAATGGTGAAAGATCCTTGCTTTTTCGTCCTTGATTGGAATGTAAAAAGGTTATATTTGTATTAGGGTTGATCTCCTTTTAAAACCTCTCAAATTAGGTTAAAATCCATCAAAACCCGGTGTTCAGCGTCGGTGGCGCCACCAGTGGCGTCGGTGGCTCCATCTTGGCGTCTGCCTAGGCGTCAGGGCGGGAGGGGTGACGTCAGTCAGAAGGATTGAAGTTTACTAACTTCGTTGGCATCAGTGGCGCCACCACCGGCACAAAGTTGATTTTCATGCGTAACTTTTCGAGACCTTTCCGTTGATAGGTCGTGGGTCCCATAATTCTTTTCCTAGCTCAAGTTATGTCCGTTTTAAATTACTCTTGTCTTGTAACTTCCATTTTACATATATTCACCTCTCGAGCTCCAATTTTCGTCCCCTTTCTTCTAACTTCTTTGTATTCTTCACATTGATCCTACAAACACAATAATATACCAAAAATAACTCTATTTCTCATAATTGGCCACATAAACATGAAAATAAAGCCTTTAAACGCCGAATTTTCACCACCCGATCACATATGCTAAACTTGTCAGAATTTTTTTTAAATAATTAACTTACATGTTCGTTTACATGTATACTAATGGTAGGAATTATAAGTCATGGGTTTAATCTTTATCATTGATGAATAATTACTAACTTGATGTTAGTAACTTACTAACTAATAACTAATTGTTCAAAAAATAAATTATAATTTGAAAACCAAACCATTAATTAAACTAGGAACTTTACTAGTTGATCTGACCGTTTACAAGAATCATATAATATTGTATATTTAATTTAAAGTATAAAAGTATAAAAGATACATAAAATTAAAAAAAAGAGTAAATTACATTTTTCATCATTTACATATATTTGAAAAGTTGCAACACATTACGTCCCATGAGGTTTTTTTGTATTTTTCCACTCTAAAGAGCTATTTATGTAATTTGTCTAAACAATATATAATCAACTAGCTTTAATAAACCCGTACATTATACATATTGTATAAATAAAATATTAAATACAGTGAAAATTTATTAATTATAAAACGATATTATAAGATAAAATATGATTGAAATTGCATACGAGTAAAAACTATAATTAATAATAAAACAACAATATCAACTTTTTAAACTTTAATTTCCCAAAAAAAAAATAAACATTTTGTTTCAAAATAAACTATATTAAAAAAATATCAATTTTAAAAATATTCTTATTGTAACTCTCAATTTAATTTTTTTGGTACATAAAAAAATTATTTTCTAAAAACACTAATTTAAAAAAATTTCTTATTTTATAAAAATTTATTTGTTTAAAATAATATTAATAAAAAGATTTATTTCTTAATTTATTAAAAAACTATTTGTAATTTAAAAAGAGTTATATAATATTATTAGGAATTATGATAATTATTTAATATAAGAGAGAGTCGGAAAAATTTTAGTAAGAAAAATATGATAATTACATGTGTCTTTTATATTTAATATTTTATTAGAATCGAAAGATAAAACAATTAGAAAAACCATTTCTATCTCTCTCTTCGCATAACATATATCAACAATTTAGGACATAAAAAACCCACTAACTATTCAACAATTCGATGATGGTTTATGCTCAAATCAATTGCAATCAACGTGTGCAATCAACGTGGGTTTTTACCATCACTGTCCTAATCTTTCTTTGATCACTCTGCTTGTTTGTTTCAAGAAATCAAAAAGCCATCCGTTTTATGTAATTAAATCTATCCATCATCTTTTATGATACCTGCAAATCCAAACCTTTTAAAATCCACGACTTGAAGTGTTTTAAACTTGATTTTATGGAGCATATGTGATATAGTCAATCGAATTCCATAAGACAATTATAAATCGAATTCCATGTAGTAGGTTGGTTTTGTAGGTTCAACTGATTGTTATTAATTTGTTCCTTTTCTCTATTGATATTTGGCATATATTATTATTATTAGTTCTATCGTTTTTCCGGTTCAAATGAGAATGGATGATAGATTTCGATTCAAAAAACAAGCGTTTTCATGGTAGTGGTGGTGTTGTGGTAGTTAACTAGACTAGAGATGGTGGCTATTGATGGTGAATTGATAGAGATGTTAGGTGGTGTTCGTTCATGAGGAAAAAGAAGGGGTGAAAAGGGGTTGGAATTTTTTAGTTTAATTACTTTTCTTGATATTATATATTTTTTAATTACATGAGATTAAATGACAAATTTACCCTCATGTCGACGCACATGCCTAGATTTAACAGACTAATTTAACAGCCGTTAGTGAAAAGTATGTAATGTGTTACAAGATTTCAAATAAAGGATGATTCTTGTAATTATTGAAATTTAAGGATGAAATCTGAAAATTGGTATATATAAGGACGAAAAATGTAAATTACACTTATAAAAAGAAAAAAATAATTTACAAAGCAAACATGATATAACAAACTAAAAGGTAAACATTGAAAGAGAATCTATCTCAATGTTTTATTACTATTCAACCTTTGCAATGCATGACTACATAAATATGTGTAAAAATTAACAGGTTACCTAGAATACATGACTGCATAAATATGCACAAGACAGGACGATAACAACCCGAAGCATTCAATCAATCCCATTGATTTATGTAATTTTGAAAATTTTGACCTGTTTGATCCATTGGTGACATGTTATGTGAAAACATATTCACTTATGCAAAACCAATTCAAGTATACATGTTTAACTCAAATCATTCACATGTAGCACATAATGAATCCTAAACTTTAACATGATTATTATACTAGCATAACTTATCATACATCATAAAATCCAAATAAGTAACCAACATGTAATTTACAAACAAAAATTATCAAACCACTTTAGATATCCCAAGTAGTAGTTACCTATGTTACCATCATGTAACCTAATCATACATAAGGTTGTAAAAACTCATTATATGTCATGTGAAGTAACTTGATACTTCACATCCTAAATCCTATCAATCCTACTAATTATGGGCATTCTATTCGCATGCGTGTATGATGTTCACCATTACATTCCAAACATAACTTATACTAGAAAAACAATTCAATCATTCCATATTGATCAAGCATCACCATTATAACATAAAACCCTAATTTTCTAGCGTTAATCCAACATGATACAATCAATTAATCAATAATCAACTACAGGAGCACTTGAACATTCAATTTTCCCAAAGTGACATCAACATGATCTAACAATTGCATTTTAAGCCATTTAATGTTTCGAACAACTAATGTAACATGATTTTAATATCACATGCATATCCTATTGATTTCTGCGATTTTAATAACTGTACAACAGCTCGACTATAGGCATTAGTTCGTGAACCCACTAACCAACGCGCCCAGCTCACCCATATGACTTGTCACGATGTAGTCACCCAAGCCGCAACAACTCACACGATGAGCCTACGAGTCTACCTTACCCCCCTTTTCTTATAATTAAGGGTTATTGGATTTTAATAATCCAAACTTTTGTTTATTGGCCAAAATTAATCCCAACTCAAGAAAGATTTTTATACACTCCCAACTTTGAGCTTATTTTCCTCAAACGATTCTTACTAACTGAGAGTTAATACCGTTAGTTTTTGATGACGTGTACTACTTATTTGATCAAAACACTAGTCAGAAAGTTGAAGTCAAATATCATGTCTGTCAATTTGAAACTTCTGCACACAGAAACCCGTAATTCTCCACCTACTAATCTGAATCAATTGACTCGTTAGAGGTAGATTTTAGGTGAAGGTGGAGGCTAGACACCAAAAAATGGACATAGTGGAGGCTGGGTGGCGGCGGAGTTAAAAAAAAGTGCTCAAAGTTGGTCACATTTTATCATAAAAACTAACGGTTATCAACTCTCAGTTGATAAAAAATCGTTGTAAGAAAATAAGCTCAAAGTTATTTGTCTGTAAACATTTACTGAGTTAGAATTAATCCCAACTAATATATAAAAGTTGAAATTATTTAAATACAATAATCCAATAATTAACAACCACATTATCATTGTTATTTTTGCAAATAATGATTTCACGTAAATAATTAAAACCCCAACTAAAATAAACGTCAACAATACTCTAAGAAGTTATTTTTAACATTTTTCCAATATTCATGATTGCATATAATGTGAAATTCAACGAAAATTGTCCACTATTTTTATTCTTTCCCTTTTGATTTAACTCACCACCAAACCAATAAAAAAACTAAATTGTTATTCACCAATAAATTGTTTAAAGAAGAACCTTAAAAGCCAAATACATAAAATTAAAATGAGGCACCGACTGCCGACCCCACCTAACCTTATCATAAAACCATTATATATAGCCTCCTTTCTGCAAGCCCTAGCACCTCCACATAACATTTCCTTCACCAAACGCCTCTCATGATCCGTACATAATCACCCACTAGCGAGGGCCACCACCACTAACCGTTGCTAATTTTATGCTCGGTGATGTAATCTTCTTTCATATCTGAAATTAAATGTGATTTTTATTTTTTATTGTATTGCTAGCTTTTTTTTCTTTTAATAAATCGGTTGATTGACTTTAAGATCCCGTTGTCTTGGGTTTCTGTTAAGGTTCAGATTGGTTCAAAAGAATTTGATTTTGGTTAGGTTTGAATAATTATAATTTTGTTGATTTAAAAAAAAATTGTTTGAATAATGAAATAGACCCTAACAGAAATCGGTGTTTTTCACAAAACTGTATTTCGTTTTATTCTTACTTTCAGAGTGTGGAGATAATTAGAATTATGCACTATACAATACAGGGCATCAATGAAGAATTAACGACTGAAAATGGGGGCTTTAGAAAGATGTACCAAGCTGATGTTCTTTTACATTGTGTACAAGGATTAAAGATGGCCATACTTGTAACAAGAGGACTAAACTACTTTCATAATAATATAAAACAGGTGTGTATTACTTGTGATTTTATATTTTGATAAGAATTAAATTTATTTTAATATTATGATGATCTCTAATGAATAATATCTCATCTTCTATGATAAGACAAATATTTATTATAATTGTGTTTAAGTGCTTTTGTTGAAATTGCATATAAATTCTTTATATATAAACTCTTTGCCATAATTGTTAATTACTCTTCTAACTGAATTGTCACATTATGAAACACTACAAGAAATGTTAGCAATAGCGGCGACTTTAATACATTATGAAACACTACAAGAAATGTTAGCAATAGCGGCGACTTTAATAGCGGCAACAGGGTCATTAGCGGCGATAGGTCGTCGCTATTAATTGATGATCTGTTCGCGCACGATACAGCTAAATCTAGCCATTGATTAGCATGTAGATCTAACGGTTAAGTTAGAATCGTACCTAAAGCAATAACGGCGACACTATTAGCGGCAACTTGTCGCCGCTATTGCTCTCTAACCAAAATCGTGGGCTTATTTCCCTCCAGCTTCTCATTCTCTGCCCTAGCTCTCCAAATCTCACTTTCTCCCGAACTTAGCCAACTACGACGACGAAAACCGCTGCATCAACATCCGCTGCCGTCAACGAGGACCACTGCATCTCCCTCCACCGCCGTCAACGACCACCGCATCACCTTCTGCCACCATCAACAGGAGCTGCATCACCCTCCACCAGCATCAACAGTGGCAGCCATCACCCTCCACCACCGTCAAGGAGTGTTGGACTGCTTTAGTAGCTCTTTCTCATCCATCTTACTCTCTAGATTTCACCAACATTTAGGTTTGTCATCTTATTTAAATAACTGAAGAATGTTTAGAGTATGCTTGAAAATTGTTTAGATTTCTTAATTGTTTAATATTGTTTAGATATAATTTAAATATTTTGGGCATTTGGGGTTTGCTAGACTAGTTGTTTAGATGGTAAAAAATATGTTGGTTGAAGTTTGATTAGATGTTATTTAGTTGTGTTATAGGTAAAAAACGTCTTGGTTGAAGTTTTATTATATGTTGTTATTAAGTTATGTTATTTTATTAATAGCTTTTAGTAAATAGGTGTTAATTTAGGTGCTTAATTGGTTGGAAATTGATAGTAGTTAGATTTAACTTGGTTTATTTTTTACACTTTAACAAAGAGAATGCTTGTTTGTTGCTATATTTGTTGAAAAATGATTTTAACAATAGTACTTAGCTATAATGAACAACAAAAAGAAGTTACTAAGAAACTCAAACAAAATATGACATTGTTTGAACCAATTGCAATAATGTTACTATTTGTTCAAACAATGTCACATATCTTTTGATTTTCTTAATAATTTCTAATTATTATGCATTATTAGTTTTTAGGTTTCGTGACATCATTCTAATCATCATGAGCTTAGAAATACCTACCCAAAATTGAATTGTTTTAACTATGTGTTGTATATCTTATAATTTTCAAAACATGATATCATTGTGGATTGTATTGGTATACCTCATGGCTGATGTCATGAGTCATGGAGGTGATGGCACGGGGGATCCATCACTTTCTCTATTTGGCGGTCCCGGAGGTCATAAGTTAGATGGTAAATGTTATTATAATTTGTTTATTTAATATGTTTATTCATTTATTATTAATATATATTGTAACCAATGAATCTTTATTATAATTACAGGTACGTCTTCCCAAAAAACAAGAGGGAAGGCGAAAAACAAAAAGTTGCAGCAAGAGGTGGCCAAAAAGAGGGGACCTTTATCTCTCCCTTTTGATAAAGTTGCAACCTATACCCCTGTTGGTGAACTTAATGATATGTTTGTTCGTGAGGTGGAGATATACATGGAGGCCAATTTTTCTTTTAATGTACGTTCTTATGATAATCTTTCTGATGCTCAGAAAAATGGCTTGGAAGAGCATATGGCAGTAACTTTTAATAAGTTCTATGTTTATTATTCGTTTTTTACTTAACTAACTTTTTTTTTAATTGAAATGTAGCAACGCTTTGACTCTGATGAGATTTTACGAGATCATAAACGAGCTCAAATACAGGGTGGCATTCGTTCGATCTTTCTCAAGCGATTCAGAGACCGAAAAAGCATGGCAAAACAACATTTTAAACGTGTTGGAGGATATAAAAATGTAGAACAAGCAAGGGTCAACCCTCCAATGAGCATGAATCATGAAAATTGGAGGAAAACCGTTGACTATTTCATGAGTGAGGCACATATAAATGAGTTAAATTCAAACAAAGCAAATCGTCAACAACAAAAATACACAAACCGTGGAGGGACTGCTTCATATAGTAGTTATTGTTATAAGAAGGTAATGCTTTAAATTATATGTTTGTGTATTATATAAAAATATTTTTTAATATACAATATACTTTTTAATATTAATCAAAATAAGAGCAGACTTGAGACGTTTTATGATGCTCATATCGGTAAAGATGGGACCTTTGATAGCGAGGTGGCAGAGCAACAATATGTAAGTATTTCTATGAAGTATAGTTTTCAAATATATATATGTATGTATAAATATGTTAATATATTTACAGTTTGATGAGCTAAGCCAATCCCAAAATGAAAAAAGTATTTCATCAACACTGAATGAAGTCGATGTTTTTGAGTCGGTGTTGGGACAATGACGTGGACATATCAGGGGGATTGGGCGTAAACCATCATCATCTGCAGGGTCGACTTTCTTTGTTAATGATCAGGAACAAACACCTCAGTCATTTACGAAGTTATTTGTATCATTGTGAGTTTAGGTTATTTTGACTCGTTATCATTAAAACAAACTTAAATGATCTAAGTTTTAGTTTAAACGGGTCAACATGGGTCAAAATGACATAAATTAAGTTTCAAGGGGTCAAAATGACTTAAAGTTGGATGCGTTTAGTGTATCATAGTAGGTTTAGGTTATTTTAACCTTTTAGTGCTAAAATAGACTTAAATTATTTAACTTTGAGTTTAAATGGGTCACAATGGATTAAATTGACATAATTTGAGTTTAAACGGGTCAAATTAACTTAAAGTTGGATGTCTTTAATGTATCATTGTGGGTTTAGGTTATTTTAACACTTTATTGCTAAAATAGACTTAAATTATATAACTTTTAGTTTAAACGGGTCAAAATGGGTCAAATTGACATAATATGAGTTTAAACGGGTCAAAATGACTTAAAGTTGGATGTGTTTAATGTATCATAGTGGGTTTAGGTTATTTTAACACTATATTGCTAAAATAGACTTAAATTATCTAACCTTTAGTTTAAACGGGTCAAAATGGGTCAAATTGACATAATTTGAGTTTGAACGGGTCAAAATGACTTAAAGTTGAATGTGTTTAATGTATCATAGTGGATTTAGGTTATTTTAACCCTTTATTGCTAAAATAGACTTAAATTATCTAACTTTCAGTTTAAGCGGGTCAAAATGACTTAAAGTTGGATGTGTTTAATGTATCATAGTGGGTTTAGGTTATTTTAACCCTTTATTGTTAAAATAGACTTAAATTATCTAACTTTTAGTTTAAACAGGTCAAAATGGGTCAAATTGACATAATATGAGTTTAAACGGGTCAAAATGACTTACAGTTTGATGCGTTTAATGTATCATAGTGGGTTTAGGTTATTTTAACAATATATTGCTAAAATAGACTTAAATTATCTAACCTTTAGTTTAAACGGGTCAAAATGGGTCAAATTGACATAATTTGAGGTTAAACGAGTCAAAATGACTTAAAGTTGAATTTGTTTAATGTATTATAGTGGGTTTAGGTTATTTTAACCCTTTATAGCTAAGTTAGACTTAAGTTATCTAACTTTTAGTTTAAGTTGATCAAAATGGGTCAAATTGACATAATTTGAGTTTGAACGGGTCAAAATGAATTAAAGTTGAATGTGTTTAACGTATCATAGTGGATTTAGGTTATTTTAACCCTTTATTGCTAAAATAGACTTAAATTATCTAACTTTCAGTTTAAGCGGGTCAAAATGACTTAAAGTTGGATGTGTTTAATGTATCATAGTGGGTTTAGGTTATTTTAACCCTTTATTGCTAAAATAGACTTAAATTATCTAACTTTTAGTTTAAACAGGTCAAAATGGGTCAAATTGACATAATATGAGTTTAAACGGGTCAAAATGACTTACAGTTTGATGTGTTTAATGTATCATAGTGGGTTTAGGTTATTTTAACAATATATTGCTAAAATAGACTTAAATTATCTAACCTTTAGTTTAAACGGGTCAAAATGGGTCAAATTGACATAATTTGAGGTTAAACGGGTCAAAATGACATAAAGTTGAATTTGTTTAATGTATTATAGTGGGTTTAGGTTATTTTAACCCTTTATAGCTAAGTTAGACTTAAATTATCTAACTTTTAGTTTATGCTGATCAAAATGGGTCAAATTGACATAATTTGAGTTTAAAAGTGTCAAATTGACTTAAAGTTGAATGTGTTTAATGTATCATATTGGGTTTATGTTATTTTAATCCTTTATTGCTAAAATAGACTTAAATTATCTAACTTTTAGTTTAAGCTGATCAAAATGGGTCAAATTGACATAATTTGAGTTTAAACGGGTCAAATTGACTTAAAGTTGGATGTGTTTAATGTATCATAGTGGGCTTAGGTTATTTTAACACTTTATTGCTAAAATAGACTCAAATTATCTAACTTTTACTTTAAATGGGTCAAAATGGGTCAAATTGACATAATTTGAGTTTAAATGGGTCAAAATGACTTAAAGTTGGATGTGTTTAATGTTTCATAGTGGGTTTAGGTTATTTTAACACTTTATTGTTAAAAAAGAATTAAATTATTTAAATTTTAGTTTAAACGGGTCAAAATGGGTCAAATTGACATAATATGAATTTAAACGGGTCAAAATGACTTAAAGTTTGATGTGTTTAATGAATCATAGTGTGTTTAGGTTATTTTAACACTATATTGCTAAAATATACTTAAATTATCTAACCTTTAGTTTAAACGGGTCAAAATGGGTCAAATTGACATAATTTGAGTTTAAACGGGTCAAAATGACTTAAAGTTGAATGTGTTTAATATATCATAGTGGGTTTAGGTTATTTTAACCCTTTATTGCTAAAATAGACTTTAATTATCTAACTTTTAGTTTAAGCTGATCAAAATGGGTCAAATTGACATAATTTGAGTTTAAACGGGTCAAAATGACTTAAAGTTGAATGTGTTTAATGTATCATAGTGGGCTTAGGTTATTTTAACTTTTTATTGCTAAAATAGACTTAAATTATCTAACTTTTAGTTTAAACGGGTCAAAATGGGTCAAACTGACATAATATGAGTTTAAACGGGTCAAAATGACTTAAAATTTGATGTGTTTAATGTATCATAGTGGGTTTAGGTTATTTTAACACTATATTGCTAAAATAGACTTAAATTATCTAACCTTTAGTTTAAACGGGTCAAAATGGGTCAAAACGACATAATTTGAGTTTAAACGGGTCAAAATGATTTAAAGTTGAATGTGTTTAATGTATCATAGTGGGTTTAGGTTTTTTTAACCCTTTTATTGCTAAATAGACTTACATTATCTAACTTTTAGTTTAAGTTGATCAAAATGGGTCAAATTGACATAATTTGAGTTTAAACTGGTCAAATTGACTTAAACTTGGATGTGCTTAATGTATCATAGTGGCTTTAGGTTATTTTAACACTTTATTGTTAAAATAGACTTACATTATCTAACTTCTAGTTTAAATGGGTCAAAATGACTTAAAGTTGGATGTGTTTAATGTTTCATAGTGGATTTAGTTTATTTTAACACTTTATTGTTAAAATAGAATTAAATTATTTAACTTTTAGTTTAAACGGGTCAAAATGGGTCAAATTGACATAATTTTAGTTTAAATGGGTCAAAATAACTTAAAGTTGGATGTGTTTAATGTATCATAGTGGGTTTAGGTTATTTTAACCCTTTACTTTTATAATAGAGTCAAATTATCTAACTTTTTTTTAGTTTAAACGGGTCAAAATGGGTCAAAACACATATATTGAGTTTAAACGGGTTAAAATGACTTAAAGTTGGATGTGTTTACTTTTTAATGTATCATGGGTTTAGGTTATTTTAACATTTTATTGCTAAAATTGACGTAAATTATTTAACTTTTAGTTTAAATGGGTCATAATGAGTCAAATTGATATAATTTGAGTTTAAACGGGTCAAAATGACTTAAAGTTTGATGTGTTTAATGTATCATAGTAGGTTTAGATTATTTTAACTATTTTTTAATAGACTTAAATTGTGCAAGATTTAGTTTAAACGGGTCAAAAAACATATATTGAGTTAAAATGGTTCTAAGATACTTAATATACTTAAAGTTGGATGCGTAATATATACTTTGTAAAAATACAACAACTTTGAATGTATATTTTGTTTTGCAGGCTCAAATTTCAAGCATGTTTCAAGATCCGAATTTTATATCACAACTTACACAATTTATTGCTTCGCAAAAGGCTCCAAATTAAGCCGACGAAGATGATTCTAACGATGGGATGAATAGCGTATCAGATGACAAGTTTAAGTTTGTTTTTCAGTAGTATTTTGTGTTATTCTAAAATCTAGATTAAATGTATAATTGGTTGGTTTGTAAAACTGAAAACAAAAAAAATATTTTTTTAAATGAGCATTAGCGGCGATATGTCGCCACTAACGGTATTCTGGTATTTTTATTATTATTATATTAGCAGCTACAACTTTCGCCGCTAATAGAGCCTTTAGTGGCGGCATCATTAGTGTCGACTTATTAGCGGCAATTTTTGATAATTAGCAACCAACTAATAGTGACGACATAGTAGTGACGACACAATAGCGACGATATTTGGTATCTTTAATGGCGACAGATGTCGCCGCTAATAGTTAAAATTTTTGAAGTGAAATGCCCGTGCAACCTGTTATGGTCTTTTAAAATTTCATATAATGCTTTTTTTATCTTTTAATAAATCATTCAAATTACAAAGCTTGACTTATATTTTTGTTGTGTTGGAATTAATATCTAGATTTAATTACACGATTGGTCCCTGTACTTTGCCCATATTGTAATATTGATCCCAACTTTTGAGAAATTACAGGTTTGGTCCTTACTGTTAACTTTCTCAGTTAAGTGGATGTAAAAGTTTAAAATACCCCTGTACTAAAAAAAATACTAGAAGTGGGTCCCACTCTTTCTTTTCCACTTCCTCTTTCACAATCTGACACATTCACCACCACCGGTTGCCACCATCGCCACCACCAACGGCTGCCACTATAACCGACTAATGCAAGTCCCACTCTACCCCACGTCCATCTCCCCCGATCTACATCGCCACCATCCCCTTCCCCTTCGACAACCACACCACCACCGGCGCACCACCACTTCCGGCACACCACCGCCGAGTGCCGGCGCACCACCACCACCAAAATTACGGAAATCCCATTAGATTATGCTTATAAAATAGAAGAATTGATACGACCAAATCCCCTGAAAATGGAGGAAAAGGTATCCAACAATCAAATATCTCAATCTTCCTATTATAAATCAAATTCAAAGAACTAAGTAATCAAATATCAAAACTTTAAACAAATTTGAAAGATTTATAGCGATCGAAAGGATGAAAACGAAGAGAATTTGGTAGAGGTGCAATACAATCAACCATTAGAGGATGAAGATGAATAAGAAATGGGGGAAATTGATATATAGATCATCAGAGATGACTGCCACAATCGTTTCTCCTTTGTGGATAAAGCTACAGCCAACAACCCAATCGTTGACGGCGATGGAGGTGCGACGGTGGAGAACGATTAAGAAGAAGGGCGGCGGCGGTGCAGGTGCGGCGGTGGCAGTGTAGGTGCGGCGGTGGATGTGCCACTGTGGAGATGAACATGGAGGTGATGATGGATGTAAACGTATGTATGTATGTATATATTATATATATCAAGTTTTTTATCTTTAAATAAAGTGGGGTCCACATATTTATTAAATATATTTTATAAATATTGTCTTTTAAATTAGGGGTATTTTAGACTTTTCACATCCACTTAACTGAGAAAGTTAACAGAAGTTAGTGTCAGGGATCAATCATGTTACGGTTTAGTAAACAGTAAGGACCAAATCTATAATTTCTCAAAAGTTGAGACTAATATTGCAATATGAGCAAATCATAGGGACCAATCGTGTAATTAACTCGAATAATAATTTATCGTATAATTTTAATTATAATTTTTTAAACTAAATATTATATTAATTTTTAGCTCTAATTTAAATAAATGATAATTTATTGTGTTTTTTTATTGCGCAGAGGTGTTATTGTTGAAAAAGTAACTTCTTTAACATATATGAAAACTTTGAAACAATTTAAATATTAAAAAGTTAACGTATAATCAACACACTTTATTTGATATCAAATTTTAATATTAAAGCTATTTAAAATTTAGATCATATCAAATTTTAATATGAAAACTATTTGAAATGTTAATTATGGTAACTATTGATTTTTTTAATGATTAATAAATGCAATTTTTAAATAAAAAAATTATAGTTTCCAAAATAAAAGTCAATCACAATTTAATAAGTTTTATGCGGAAAACTCAATTGAAGAGTCTTTCATTGATCGCCACGTGTCTTTAATAAACTTTGTTTTATTAGAGGTAATAGATTTGACTATTACACCTAAGAAAAAATACTTATAATTTTTTCTTTTAGGATGTCTTCCTTTATTTGTGACATCTATCGCTCACAGATTTGTTAATTAACTCGAAGCTTATTACCTCTCTTTCATGCCTTTATTACCTTGCATGGGTTGGTCTCTCATTGATGTGTAAGTTAGGGTTGCATGGTTGGCATGTGATGTGTGCGTATGCATGACCATATTTGCGAACCAAGAGTGTGTGTGTGCATGTAAATGTGTGTAATTTATGCATGGTGGGTACGTGTGAGTTGTAGTTATGTAGGAGTGGGTGTGGGTCATGGCATTCATAAGGTGTGTGGATTCTTAAGTGTGAAGGTGTTTTGCGACAACTCACGTTTTCGGGTTAATAGTGTTCATGTTATCTAGTTATTTTTTTGTTGTTCGGTATTTATTAAATTTTTTTTAAATAAATGAAAAATAATAAAAGAAATAATATTAGAATTATAATGATATAGACATTAAAGAATTTCATTGCATGCTTCTTATTTTTGTAGTGCTTTGGGATGGATTTTTCTTGTGCACGCTCTTCAGGGAAAAAGGCTTGTTCGCCATGATTTTCCGCCTTCATCCTCCAATTCTGATGAGTGGCCTAGGATCATCTCGGATGATGATAGGTTTGATTATGATCAACCATTTGCGTTACCTCTTCATCCTCCGACCCGTGACTAGGCTCACTACCCCAAGTACGTGTCTCGATTGATTCAGAATGAGCACGTTCCTCCTCCTGCACGCTGACCTCGGACTAAATTCACTTCTACTAAATTCACTTCTACCAAACTATTAACCTCTATATATTTGTGAATGTGTTCTCTATATTATAGAGAATGTTTTTAAGTTGTTGTGATTGGAGGATAGAGAACATGTTATTGTTTATTTTTATATTTGATAAAAGTATAAAACACTGTTTATCTCTATTAATTTTTTAATATATTTTTAAAATGGTTGTAAATAGAGTAGAGAGAAAAGTTAATGATAAAAATATTAAAAAGTATTATTTAATTAAAAAGTAAAGAGAAAAATTATTGATTTTATTGTAATTATAGAGATGAAGATGAAAATTTGGATGTGAATACTCTTAAACCAGGATCTTTACCGGTTAGTCTGACCATTTACAAGAATCATATAATATTGTATGTATATTTAAAATTATAAAAGTATAAAAGATGCATAATATTAAAAAAAAATAAAAATGCATTTTTCGTCCTTTATATATATTTGAAAAGTTGAAACAAATATGTCCTTTTGATTGATGGACGTTAGTTGTATCCGTTAGTTCCAAACATGTGCAATGCCCATGAGGGTGCTTTAATTGTATTTTTAAACTCGACAAACTATTTATGTAATTTGTCTAAACAATATATAATCAATAAAAGAATTAGAATTAGAAGAATCACTTCTATATCTCTCTTCGCATAACGTATCTTCAACAATTTAGGCCATCAACAACCCTCTGCCGATTCAACAATTCGATGATGGTTTATGCTCAAATCGATTGCAATCAATGTGGGTTTTTACCATCACTATCCCTGATCTTTCTTTGATCACTTTGCTTCACTTCAAGAAATCAAAAGGCCATCCATTTAATCTAATTAAATCTACCCATCATCTTTTATGATACCTGCAAATCCAAACCTTTTAAAATCCACGACTTGAAGTGTTTTAAACTTGATTTTATGGAGCATATAGTCAATCGAAAATTTTGACCCGTTTGATCTATTGGTGACATCTTATGTGAAAACATATTCATTTATGCAAAACCAATTCAAGTATACATGTTTAACTCAAATCATTCACATGTAGCACATAATGAATCCTAAACTTTAACATGATTATTATACTAGCATAACTTATCATACAACATAGAATCCAAACAAGTAACCAACGTGTACTTTACAATCAGAAATTATCAAACCACTTTAGATATCCCAAGTAGTAGTTACCTATGTTACCATCATGAAATCTAATCACACAGAGTTTTAAACACTTATTATATGTCATGTGAAGTAACTTGCTATTTCGCATCCTAAATCTTGTCAATTCTACTAATTAGGGGCCTTGTATTCGCATGCGTGCATGATGTTCACCATTACATTCCAAACATAACTTATACTAGAAAAACAATTCAATCATTCCATATTGATCAAGCATCACAATTATAACATAAAACCCTAATTTTCTAGCATTAATCCAACATGATACTTCATTAAATCAATAATCAACTACAGGAGCACTTGAAAATTCAATTTTCCCAAAGTGACATCCACATGATCTAACCATTGAATTTTAAGCCATTTAATGTTTCCAAAAACCAATCTAACATGATTTTAATATCACATGCATATCCCATTGATTTATGTGATTTTAATAACGTTATAACAGCTCGACTATAGGCATTAGTTCGTGAACCCACTAACCAACTCGCCCACCTCACCCATATGACTTGTGACGATGTAGTCACCCAAGCCGATACAACTCACACGACGAGCCTGCGAGTCTACCTTACCCCCTTTTCTTATAATTAAGGGTTATTGGATTTTAATAATTCAAACTTTCATTTATTGGCCAAAATTAATCTCAACTTAAGAAATATTTTTATACACTCCAACTTTGAGCTTATTTTCCTTCAACGATTTCTTACTAACAGATAGTTAACACCGTTAGCTTTTTGATGGTGTGGACTACTTATATGAATAAAACATAAGCAGAAAGTTAAAGTCAACTATCAAGTCTATCAATCTAAAACTTTTGCACCCATAAAACTGTTAATCTCCACCTCCTAATCTGAAGCACTTGACTCGTTAGAGGTAGATTTTAGGTGAAGGTAGAGTCTAGACACCAAAAAATGGACATGGAGGCTGGGTGGCGGCGGAGTTAAAATATTTCTCAAAGTTGTCCCAATTTCATCATAAAAATTAACGGGTGTTAACTCTCAGTTGATAAAAGATCGTTGTAACAAAATAAATTCAAAGTTATTTGTCTGTAAATATTAATTAAGTTAGAATTAATCACGACTAATATATGAAAGTTGAAATTATTTAAATACAATAATCCTAAAATTAACAACCACATTATCATTCTTATTTTTGCAAATAATGATTTCACGTAAATAATTAAAACCCCAACTAAAATAAACGTCAACAATACTCTAAGAAGTTATTATTAACATTTTCCAATTTTCCAATATTCATGATTACGTATAATGTAAAATTCAAGGAAAATTGTCCATTATTTTTAATCTTTCCCTTTTGATTTAACTCACCACCAACCCAATAAAAAAACTAAATTCTTATTCACCAACAAATTGTTAAAAGAAAAACCTTAAAAGCCAAATATATAAAATTAAAATGATGCACCGACTACCGAGTGACGACCCCACTTAACCCTAGCATAAAAACATTATATATTGCCTCTTTTCTGCAAACCCTAGCACCCCCACATAACATTTACTTTATCAAACGCCTCTCATGATCCCTACATAATCATCCGCCAGCGACGGCCACCACCACCAACCATTGCTAAAACAGCCGATTGTCAAATGGTGTTTGCTAATATCATGCTCGGTGATGTAATCTTCTTTCATATCTGAAATTAAGTTTGCTTTTTATTTTTGATTAAATTGCTACCTTTTTTTTTAATAAATCGGTTGTTTGACTTTAAGATCGATCTCATGGTGTTGGGTTTCTTTTAAGGTTCAGATTGGTTCAAAAGAATTTGATTTTGGTTTGGTTTAAATAATTATAATTTTGTTGATTTAGTTTTGGCTTTGAGTTTGAAAAATTAAAAGAAAAAACAATTGTTTGAATAATGAGATAATTAGAATTATGCACTATACAATACTGGGCATCAATGAAGAGTTAACGACTAAAAATGGAGGCTTTAAAAAGGTGTACAGAGCTGATGTTCTTTTACATTGTTTACTAAAGATAGACATACGTGTAACAAGTGGACTAGATTACTTTCATAATAATATAACACAGGTATGTATTACTTTTGATTTTATTTTGATAAGTATTAAATTTAATATTATGATGATCTCTAATGAATAATATCTCATCTTGTATGATAACACAAATATTTATTATAATTGTGTTTAAGTGCTATCGTTGAAATTGCATATAAAATTTTTATATATAAACTCTTGACTATAATTATTTATTACTCTTCTAACTAAATTGTCCCATTATGAAATGCTCGTGCAACCTCTATTTTGGTCTTCTAAAATTTAATACAATGCTTTCTTTTATCTTTAAATAAATCATTCAAATTATAAAGCATGATTTATTTTTTGTTGTGTTCGAATTAATGTATAAAAAGGATCTTTTACAAAAATTGTTAAAAAATGAATTTTTCACAAATTAAAAAAATATGTTTTCTTTAATTTAAAAATAAACACATAAAATTAGATGGAACACTTGATCTAAACTATAATTTAAAATCTACATGCAAAATGCATATTAGGATATGTGTTGTGACATCCGTCACCTCAGGTTCGTTAATTAATCTGAGGCTCGTTATCTTTTAATTGTATAATTATTTTGTTGGTGAAATTTATGGTTATATTTATTTTGTCGGGTATTAGTACTTAATCGCGTGAAATCTTGGGAAATAAAATAGTAAGATGCATTATTATTATTATTAAGAAGTTTAGGGTTTAAATTGTAATTCAAATAAATTTAGGGATTAATTAATTTAAAGTTGGGGGACTAAGTTGCAAAATACCAAAATATATATATATACTATGCTATAATCCCGCGTATTACACGGGTTGAATAAGAAAAATACTAAATATTTATTAATGAAGAGTTAGGAACTATAAAGACGTTAAATATAATATATGATTGAAATTACGTATGAGTCAGCACTTTGATTAGCTGATAAAATATTTTTATAATTTTTAAAACTTTCGTTTTATAAAATTATTGCTTTGAAAAATTTTTAGTTTTTATCAATATCTCATTTTTTATAAACTTCAGGTTTGTATTGTAAAAGATTTTTTCTTATATAAATGTTTTTTAAAAAGACTGATTTTAAAATATTTCACAATTTAAAAAAGTTTTGCTGTTTTAGAAGAAATTCATAGTTTTACTCAATTTTGATTTTGAAAGTAAGGTATTTTTAATCAAAAAACTTAGTTTTTATTTAATAAAAAAATATCTTTTAAATATTTGTGATTCAAAAAGAATTTGAATTTTTAATATAGAGAGAGAAAGAGAAAATTTTGAAGCTTAATTATTTAACTTTTTAAATTGAATAAATATTTTAGGCGGGAAAATAAATGAGATTGGCTGTGAGAATGTCATGTATCAAAAATTGTTAAGGATTATAAGGATAGATACATCGTGTCTCCACCGAAAACCCTAGACCCCCTCCCCCAAACATGTTATGGCCACCACCCGATTGCGACTGTGCCGGCAACCGCACCTGCCCACGACGTCCTCCGCATCATAAGTGATCTTCGGCCCTCGTTTCTCCATCGTCTCGAGGTATTGTTTACGGTTTCATATTTTTGTTTCGGTTGTTTTGTCGGTGCTCGATTCCGGGTTGATCCGTTTGTATATTGCCGTACATGTGTATATAATCGTGATGTATTGTTATGCGGTCCGATGTTTATATGTATGTATTTCTCCGCCTATGTATGTCTTCCGAATGTGTGTGTGTATATATATATATATGTATGTGTGTGTGTAGTGTGTGTCCGTGAGGTGCGTTTGTGTGCAGAGTGTGTTCGTGCGTATATATGTGGGTGTGTAGTGTGTGCGTTGAGGGTGTTTCTTTGAGTGTGTAGGTGTATGTCTCGGAGGTGATGGATGTTTGTGTTTCGGTGATGTTAAGTGCCGGTGCAGCAATGTAAATATGTGTGTGTGTATATATATATATATATATATATATATATATATTGTGTGTGTAGAGTTATTGCCGTGAGTGTGTGTGTATATACATATATATATGTCGTGAGCGTGTGTATATAGATCGTTTGTGTGGGTTCGACTGTTCGAGATGGTTGTGCGGGTATGCCTTGGTTATGGCTGAGTGTGTATGTCATGCTTCATAGCGACATGGCCATATAAGGGTGCCTACATGCCCGTGTAAGAGGTTTTTCTTCACAAAACTTTAGTTTTTTCTTCAATTTTCCATAAAAAATATCAAATGACCATCGGGGACTACAACCTTCAAATATATCACAAATAAGTGTATAAATAAATGAATTTGTAACAAAAATGCTTCAAATGAGGAATAATATGTATTGTTAAAATGTATATTTATTCACATATCAGTATGTATATTTGATACAACGTGTGCATGAATGAATATTATTGTGTGTGTATGTAAAGGTATGGTGAGGGGTTGTATGGGCTATCTATGTGTGAGTGTAGGTGTGTGTGTGTCAAGCATGAGTGCTCGAATTGGTGTGTGTGTCAAGCATGGGTGCTCGAATTGGTGTGTGTGTGTGTTTAAATGTAGTGTGTGTTGTGTGTTATAGTGTATGATATATATACTTTTTGTGTTTATGGTGTGTTTTATTGTGAGTGTGTATGTGTGTTGTGTTTAGTGTGTGTGTTGGGTAATATGTGGGAATGATGTATATTTAGTGTGTGTTGGGTGAATGTGTGTATGTTGTATATTCTTTTGTGTGTGTGGTGTGCATTGATGTTGTATGTGTGTATTCATTGGGTAAGTTGGTTGTGTATAAATATAAATATACGTTGTATGCATATATGAATTAATTTTGTATAGTGACTATGTTAATGGTTTGGGTAATGGAGTTAGTTATCTACATAATATATATATATATATATATATATATATATATATACATATATATATTGATATGTGTAAAGTTATATATATTTTTAGCAAGGATTTTTCACACAATTTAGTTTTAATTTTAAAGAAACGATTATCATCTTTAGACTAACTACACACAATAGGCAAACGCACCTATCGTATAGTAGTATAGCTTGAGGTAAGAACCGAGTATCGATCCGTGGACACAATGGCTCCCAATACTAAATCATCATCACTTTTTAACCGATCAATTGAGTTTGGATTTACGAATATTAAATTTAAGTAAATTAATTAGCAAATTAAACTAATAAAGCAAGAAAATAAAAGTGAAGATACACAATCAATTAAAGATACCACTTGGATTTTGATTCCACTTAGCATAGCAATAACAACTTATACAAACTCGAGGTGAAACCATTTTGACACATGATATATGGAATTAGCCTAAACCCCCGTTAAGGATATCTAGACATATAACCATTCGGAAAGCTAGAACGATAAACGCACAATAGCCACCTAAAATTATGCCATTAGGAACTAATGATATAATTATGTTAATGTTAAAGATGAATTAAACTCCCGTTAGGGTTACCTAATTCCACAAATTTTTGGAAAGCTAACACGATAAACACATGATAACCACCTTAACTTGCATAAAATAGACAAAACTACAATTATTCTTCAACTCATAAACTTCATATCACGATTACAAAACAATTCATAACCAATGACAAGAGAGATTCATGACATACACCATTGTTTTCTCAAACATAGGCATAAGGATGAACATTTAACCAATTTTACTAAACCTTCAACTTTCATTCACCATTCCTAGTCAAATGTCACAAAATTACATATAGAAGATGCAACTATATGCATAAGTCTTGTAAAGACGTGAGGTTTTCCAACATAACATGCTTACAACACCCACAAGGTTGAACATTTCATCAAACTAGAACAAACACACACAATCATTGAAGAATAATCAAGCTTCATCATAGCATCAACATAAACATCACCAAGAATCATGTACAAGTTGTTAAATCATGCTAAGTTTCATCTAATCCAAGTGATAATAAGTATTTAGCCTATGAGGCTTACAAAAAACACACCCAAACTCAAGAATATGGAAGAACTCATAGTAGATCTAGAGGAATTCAAACCAATTTTAAGTGGAGATGGGGTGGATGATGTTAGATTCTTCTTGAAAGTGTGAAATCTTCAATCTTGGCCTTCAAATCTTCCAAAAACTCTTGAGAATTGCTCCAAGTCACTTAAGAGTTTGAGGGAGGCTAGGGTTTTGAAAGAAATGAAAGTTCTTATGAAATGAGGGTGAACTAGGGTTATAAACCCGTTTTCTGCCCGAATATGGCCATATCTGAAGCGATATGACCATATTCAGCTTCAGCAATGAACAATTTAGGGTTTTCCAGCTGATATGGCCATATTCAGCTTCAATATGGTCATATCAGAAACATTTTTCCTCTTGAACTTCTTCAAATCTTGAGTTTTCTTCACAAAAATCACCGAGCTTCATCCAACAACTACAAAATTCAAATTAAACACAAATAAGTGTCTAAATTATGAATTTTGTAACAAAAATTACTTAAAATGCAAAGAAAACTACAATAAAAATATATATAATTATTAATATATCAAACATCCCCACACTTGAACTTTGCTTGTCCTCAAGCAAACTCTCATGCAACCATTTAACAAAAGAAATCCCATTGATATTAATGATGGAAAAAAAAAGGCAAACCATTGTTTAAATGAAGATCCGGCATCATAATTGACTATTAAACATAGCACATTCATAAGAAGAAACCAAGTGGGTTAAGCTATTTGTTATTTTTAAAGCTCAAGCAATATTTAAATGAGCATCACAAGTATACAAATTTTCTTTTATGCATGAGTGTAAACCTCTCACAAAAATCACTCAACACTCGATTATTTATATGTAAGTGTAAACGTGAATCACTCAATGCCAACCAATGATACAAACATAGTAATATGCTTGCAAAGGGGTCAAATCTCCATCAAATAACATGAGTAAATGCATAAATCAAGAGGACTTTAACGGGTTGTAACGTGGCTTGGGTGATAAGGGTGTGGAATTTTGGTAAGAGTGGCTAAACGGATAAAAATTCCGGAAATCTAGATGCTAAATATGATACACTCCACTAATACGTACACACTTTTTAATATAACTAAACTAATACAAATCTATTAAACGTGAGCTATGCATGAAATTTGTTCTTTTTATGCATCAAATAACTCACATTTATTTATTCATATTATAAAGAACATAAACTAACAATGCAACATTTTTTTTTTCATTTTTTTTCTTTTTCTTTTCTTTTCATGTTTTTCTCTTTTTTTTTTCTTTTTTCTTTTGAATAATAATCGACGCCTAATTGAAACAAATTCAATAACAAAATTTAGACAACTAAAAATAACCGGAATTCTATCGCAAGGGTTAAAAGACAAAACAGGCTAATTTGGCTAAGTGGCTAACGATGCGGGTAATAACAAATAAAGCAAGGGAAAATGGCTCAATATGGTGACTAATGGTAACAATTGGGTGAAGTGAAAGAAAAGAAATTTGGCTTAAACGTGGGTAATCCTAATGCCTCTGTCATTTTCATGCAATTGCAAAGTTTATGATCTTGACATGCACACCCCAGGCAAGTTCTCACGTGAATGCACATCTCGCGCACTCAAAAAGCAACAAAAATGTAAGCAATCAGTAAATGATATGATTACCTATAATAAAGGCACAATTAAGCTTACGGAAATGGATGGATAAAGGTAAAGTTCAAACCCGTGCATAAACATCATATTTTCAACTTGTAATGCTCACTAAATATTTGTAACATTTTATCATAATCCACAAAGTTCCTCTTAATTCTGTAATATTAACAAATCAATCATGCTTGAAGATCTAAAATAAATATAAATGGATGCCATTTATTTGAATTTTTAAAGAATTTTGTCAAAAATAGGAATATTTTAAGTTGCAATGAGAGATATCTGAAAGACTTGCAAAAGTTCACAAAAACCCAAACATCCCCACACTTGAAACGTACATTGCCCTCAATGTACCAATATGTGATCATACAATACAAAATATAGGGGAAAAAAAAGGGGAAAGGATGAGGATGAAAATGAAGGAAAGACAGGTGAAACAGAAAACTCCCCTGAAGAAATTCATTGAAAACTACCCAACAAAATCTCAAATGTCCACTATGCAATTCAGCACCTCACGCTTTCAACCAAACGATCACCAACACAACTTCAAGAACAAAACAATGGGGTTAGACAGACAAAATAAAATTAATTGAAAACAGTACATAAAGTAAATAACCATAATAACGCAACAACACAAACATGACTAAAGTTGTACAACCAAAATACCAAAAAGTACAACTTAAACGCTAAAGTAACCACAAAAGACAATGAAGGACGTCAGACTAGTCCTCCATCACATCTGCATTATCTGCTGGAACATGATGCTACTCTGCATGCTCGGGCTGTGTAGATTTGGAACTCGGCACACGGAAAGGAGTGGGAGGAAGGTTGTAATCATTTTCAGCAGCCCATTGCATAATAACTTGCATTATCCAATGCATCCCGGCACGAATGTGAGCTAACTCAGAAGGAATATCAACAGGTGGTGGAGAAGGTGGCGCTGCGGCTTCTTCACCATCAAGAAGTGTTATCGGTTGAACCTCAACATTTTCAATGCTAGCTGAGGTACCTGTCTGCATGTTTGGAGGAAACCATCTCTTCTCCTCAGAGTCTAACCAATACTATCCATCTGCTGATTCATATGCAGCTAGTCTCATGTTGATTAACATTGATTTATGAATGAGCTTTGTTTTGTGAGAATAAGAAATTCCAACGAGGTTATCAGTGTCCAACAGATGAAGAGATGAAGCAAGTTGAGTGATAAATGCCCCTCCACAAATTGGGCTACTATGCTTCCTACCAGAACATTTAGAGAAAAACATTGCGAGTGCATACGCCAAGTTACATGGCTGCTTCCGGATGAGGCAGTATAGAAAAAAACATATCATTTGCAGTTACAACACCCGTGCTTGCACCTCACCCAGAAATAGTACCCGAAAGTGCTCGATGAAAGTAGCGATGAAGGGGGTCTCGCATTTGTGTGCTTTTACTCGAAGTAGAATTGTATGCTCCCGAACCGATTTCAGCCCACAATGCGGCGAGGGTATCATTTGATGCTGACTTTAAACCTTGCTTAAATAGGTTTCTATTTGTTTCACTCCTTGTGTAAATCCCCATCAATACTCCGAGGTCTGCCACAGACATTTTATGATGTCGCCCACCAAGTTGGAACTGAATGCTGCTTGTGTCTTTGAGATCGTTGGTCTTTTGATCAAATTGATAAGTCGAGCAAAATTCCAACACAAGCACGCGATATTGATGGTGCTTGATGTCAAATAAACGTTTCCAAGGACGGGAGAGAAGTGTATTCACACGGTTTGTTTCACCCAATGCTTCAACAGCTCCCCAATCGATGGTGTGAGCTTCCATTAGTTCTTTGTGTTGGATGGTGAGAAATTTTTTTTCGGCTCGGCTACCACTTTCAAAATGAAGAAATGGGTGAGAATCATCATTGGCCATGACCTACAAAAAGATATAGAAAATTATAATTTTATGTCATTTAACCATTTTTGTAAGCTTAATTGCAGCTTGTCACAACACAATGGAAATTCACTAAATAGCGAATCTTAATCGTTCCGAATTAAATTGCAGCCCATGTTGATTCTGAACAATTTAACCTTAGCATAAAAAGAAAATTATCTATATAAAAAAAAAATATATATATATATACATATATATATAAATATAAAGACTACTAATTGAAATTCTATACACTACTTTAAATTGAGCCGGTCAAATGCTTCAATTAAAACATGATAAATTTCTTTTGAAACAATTAGGAGTATAATCTTAAGTCAAAATCTCCAAAAAGAAATTATCATGGACTCGCAGCTCAAATCACAACATATAACAACAAAAATTCATACAAAGAAAAGAAACAAATAATACCTAATAAAGAAATAAAATAATACCCAACAGAAACATCCCACTCCAAGTTGATTTCGCTAAATTAAATTAACAGCATACCAAGCAAATTTCAACTTATCACCTATCATCACTCCAACAACAATCACCCTAAGGATTCTAAATCAGAAATAATATAAATCATTAAACAAAAGTAACAAGAAAGGAAAAAAAAGAAGAACTCATGAATTGATACCTGCCAGAATTAAATTGGAGGATTGAGAAAAGAAAAAAAAAATAATAATAATAGGAAGAGGGGGCTGCTGGGAGGTCGCGCGGCGGTGATGGCTGCAAGGGAGGAGGAAGATGGAGCTGCTGGGAGGCTGAAGTCGCGAGGGGGGGGGGGTTGCGGGGGAGGCGAACGTGGCTAGAGGTGGGGGCGGCGCAGCGGCTGAGTGACGGTGGTGATAGGTGGCGGAGTGACGGCGGTAGGTGGGTGACGGCGCGACGGTGATGGTGAAGGCGTCGCCGGCCGGTGGGGGTTGCGTAGGTAGGAAGCCGCCCGATGTCGGCGGTCGCGAAGATTGCTGGAGGAGCAGGAGGCTGTGGTCGCGGTGGTGACTGGTGGTGAAGGTGGGGTTGTGGTGGAGGAGAAGAGGGAAGAAGGTGAAGAAAGAAGAAGAAGGTGAAAAAGAAAAGATGGGAGAATGCAGATGAAAATAGGGGGAAAAGGTAGTCAATGAAAGTCAAGGGTTTGCATTTGTTTTCATTTAATATAATTTTTTTTTTTTTAGCCAATATGCCTATATTTGTCTGAATATGATCATATCAGCAAGTTTTTCTAAAATTTATCTTGTTTTGAACCAGCTAATATGATCATATTCGTTTAAATACGACCATATCAGACGCCCCTTTTTTTTTTTTTAATAACAATAAAAGAGAATAAGATAAGATAAAATAAAATAAAATAAAATAAAATAAGAACCAACTAAAAGAAACTAAATAAAGAAATACATAAAAGAAAAGGATACGAAGTGTTTTTCAAAATATCGGGTTGCCTCCCGGAAGCGCTTCGTTTATTTACGAGTCATTAGCTCGACTCGATCCCGTATTCACTTGTCCTTAGGGTGGAGTTCTATAACATCAAACTCCTTCTTAGCTCTCGGGCCTTCAATGTAATATTTTAAGCGATGACCATTAACCTTGAAAATCCTCCCGTCCGAATGTTCAACTTCAACGGTTCCATAACAGAATACTTGCTTCACGATGTAAGGACCCGTCCATCTTGATTTTAATTTACCGGGAAACAAGCGAAGTCTTGAATTGTAAAGCAATACACGATCCCCCACTTGGAATTGTTTATTGTTCTTCAAGTGGTTATCATGCAATTTCTTTGTCCGTTCCTTGTAAATCATGGAATTCTCGTATGCTTGATTCCTTAATTCTTCAAGTTCATGGACTTGCAAAAACCTATTTTCACCTGCATCTTTCAAATCAAGATTAACGGCCTTCAAGGCCCAATAAGCTTTATGTTCAAGTTCAACGGGAAGATGACATGACTTTCCATAAACCAACTTAAATGGTGTGGTACCAATTGGAGTTTTGTAAGCGGTTCGGAAAGCCCATAAGGCATCATCCAACTTATCCGTCCATTCCTTTCGGTTTTGCCCAACCGTTCATTCCAAGATCCGTTTAAGACCTCTATTAGTGACCTCAACTTGACCACTTGTTTGAGGGTGGTACGGTGTTGAAAAACGATGCTTAACCCCGTAACGAGCTAATGCTTTTTCAAGTTGATTGTTACAAAAATGAGTGCCACGATCACTAATTAGAGCCTTGGGGGCACCAAACCGAGAGAAAAGTTTTTTCAAAAATTTCACAACCACCCTAGCATCATTCGTAGGCAAGGCTTGCGCCTCGGCTCACTTAGAAACGTAGTCAACGGCTACTAGGATGTATTTATGACCATGTGATGATGGAAATGGTCCCATGAAATCGATGCCCCAAACATCAAATACCTCGCACACTTGTATACTATTTTGGGGCATCTCATCACGTGACGAGATGTTACCTGCGCGTTGGCAAGCATCGCATGCTTTAACCAACATATGTGCATCCTTGAATATGGTAGGCCAATAGAAACCGGAGTCGAAGACTTTCTTAGCGGTGTAATTCGCTCCGTGATGACCACCGGTGGGTCCTTCATGACAATGACGAAGTATGCTCATTGCCTCGATCCCATGCACGCATCTTCTCACCACTTGATCCGCGCAAACTCAAAACAAATATGGATCTTCCCAAAAGTAATACTTAACATCAGACATGAACTTCCTTTTCTGTTGGTAAGTCATACCTTTCACGAGAACTCCACCTGCAAGATAGTTAGCGAAATCGGCGAACCAAGGGAATTCTTCTTCAATCGCCTGAACCTGTAAAAGAAACTCGTGAGGGAAATTGTCATTTATGTTGTATTCCCTTAGTTCCTCCATGGATGAGTTCTCAAGGCGGGAAAGGTGATCTGCAGCAACATTCTCAGCTCCTTTCTTATCCCGAATCTCTATATCAAATTCTTGTAATAGCAAGATCCACCTGATCAATCGTGGTTTTGCATCTTGCTTGCCAAAGAGATATCTAAGAGCTGCATGGTCAGTGTAAACAATGGTTTTAGATAGAACAAGATATGAACGAAACTTATCAAATGCAAATACTACAGCAAGCAATTCCTTTTCAGTGATAGTGTAATTTTCTTGTGCATCATTCAATGTTTTGCTTGCGTAGTATATGGGATGAAAATGCTTATCCTTTCTTTGCCCTAAAACCGCACCGACTGCGTAGTCGCTAGCATCACACATCAACTCAAATGGAAGAGTCCAATCGGGAGATACCATTATGGGGGCATTTATCAGTTTTTCTTTTAAGAAGTTGAATGCATTTAAGCATTCCTCATTGAAAACAAACGGAACATCTTTTTCAAGAAGTTGTGTCATAGGTCTTGCAATTTTTGAAAAATCTTTAATAAAACGTCTATAAAATCCCGCATGACCTAGAAAACTTCTTATTGTTTTTACAGAAGTAGGTGGTGGCAATTTTGAAATAGTTTCAACCTTTGCCCTATCTACTTCTAAACCGACGTTTGAGATTTTATGCCCCAACACAATGCCCTCTTTTACCATAAAATGACATTTCTCCCAATTTAGCACCAAGTTGGACTCTTCACATCTAGCGAGCATTTTCTTCAAATTGCTTAAACAATGATCAAAAGAGCTTCCAAAGACTGAGAAGTCATCCATAAACACTTCCATGGAGTCTTCAATCATATCGTGAAATATGGCCACCATACACCTTTGAAACGTGGCCGGAGCATTACACAGTCCAAATGGCATTCGTCTATAAGCAAATGTGCCATACGGACATGTGAATGTGGTCTTCTCTTGATCTTCTAGTGCAATCGGAATTTGAAAGTAACCTGAAAAACCATCAAGAAAGCAATAAAACATATTCCCAGATAACCTTTCTAACATTTGATCAATAAAAGGAAGAGGGAAATGGTCCTTTCTTGTTGCATCGTTAAGTTTGCGATAATCAATGCAAACCCTCCAACCTGTGATGGTTCTTGTAGGTATCAATTCATTCTTTTCATTAGTAACCACTGTCATACCTCCTTTCTTTGGTACTACTTGTACCGGACTAACCCATGCAGAATCTGAGATTGGGTAAATCAAACCAGCATCAAGTAGTTTGATTACTTCCTTTTTAACTACTTCTTGCATATTTGGGTTGAGGCAACGTTGATGTTGAACAACTGGCTTGTAATCATCTTCCATTAAAATTTTATGGGTACAAAAGGATGGATTGATCCCTTTTATATCCATAATCTTCCAGGCCATTGCCTTTTTGTGCATCTTTAAGACATCTAAGAGTTTGACTTTTTCATCACCTGTCAAATCAGAAGCAATAATAACAGGTAATTTTGAATCATCATCAAAATAAGCATACTCAAGATGAGCGGGTAGCTCCTTGAGTTCCAATGATGGTGGTTCTTCAATTGATGACTTTGCTTTTGGTTGTTTCTCTCGATCAGCCACTTCTAGAATTTCATGAATTTCTAAGTCGGAGGGTGGTTCATCCGCTGATGTGTGAGTTAACTTGCTACAAATCTGGTTAGTCTGATCAACATCAAGCTCTTCATCATCAAACAATTGTGTTTCCAAAACATCATGTTCAAACATTTCCTGCACACAATCGTCTACATGGCAATCAATAGTGTCAACAAAATAAAGTGTATCATCATGGATTTGAGAATGTTGCATAGAATCCTTTATTTTAAAAACCACCTCTTCTTCATCCACGCGAAGGGTCAATTTACCTTCAAACACATCTACCAAAGCTCTAGATGTAGCTAAAAAGGGACGACCAAGAATAAGAGGTACGTTCTTGTCTTCATCCATATCAAGGATTACAAAATCCACAGGAAACACAAACTTACCAATTCTCACCAACATATTCTCAACTATACCGCTCGGGTATTTCACCGAGCGATCGGCAAGTTGAATGCTCATTTGTGTTGGTTGTGGTTCCCCTAGGTCTAGCCTTTCAAACATGGAATATGGCATCAAGTTGATGCTAGCACCTAGGTCGGCCAGAGCGTTATTCACAGTCAAACTACCAATCAAACAAGGAAGTGTGAAACTTCCCGGATCCTTCATTTTCTGAGGTAGCTTATTTTGAAGCACTGCCGAGCATTCTTCATTGAGAACCACATGTGAAAGTTCCTCAAGCTTCTGTTTATTTGTTAAGAGATCTTTGAGGAATTTGGCATACTTGGGCATCTGTGACAAAGCTTCAACAAACGGTAAGTTTATATGTAATTGTTTAAATAGGTCAAGAAATTTACCGTATTGTTGGTCCGTCTTTTCTTTCTTCAAACGCCCCGGGTATGGAATTGTGGGCTTGTACACTTTCAATGGTTCTTTGACTTGTGTTGTACTTTCTGGGTCTCGCCTAATGTTTGGCACGTTGTCTTGAACCTCGACTTCTACCTCTTCAACCACCGGCTTAGATGTGGAGGCCCCCTCAATCTTTTTAGTGGTTTTACCACTTCTTAAAGTAATTGCTTTACAATCTCCCCTTGGATTTGCTTCGGTGTTACTTGGGAGTTTACCTTTTTCCCTCTCGGCTAACAAACTAGCCATTTGACCCATTTGGTTTTCAATACCTCGAATTGCCGAACCTTGACTTCTTAATTCATCCAAAAATTGTTTTTGTCGAATTTCGGCTTGATCATGACGAGCTTCAGATTTTTGATGACGGGATTCTGCAGTGGATAAGAATTGTGCCATCATCTCTTCCAAGTTTGATCTTTTCTCGGGTTGTGCACCACTACTTGAACCTTGATTTTGGTATTGATTTTGTTTTTGGGGTCGAGGGTGATCTTGATGTTGGGGTTGGAATGATTGTTGGTTTTGTTGGAATGGTTGTCTTTGTTGAAAACCAGGAGGTTGATTGCTTCCACTTGCCTTCCAACTAAAATTAGGATGATTCTTCCAACCTGGGTTGTACGTGTTACTGTAAGGATTGTTTTGAGGTCGATATTGGTTACTCATGAAATCCACTTGTTCATTCACATTGTATACAACTCCATGTTGACAATCGGAGTTCATATGCGCACCACCACACAAGTGACGGCTCGTTTGCACTTGGTTTAATTGCATCTGATCAGTTCTTTTAGCCATTGCTTCCATTTGCGCAGCTAGAGATGTGTAATCATCTACATGATGAACCCCTTGTCTTGATTGTCTATTTCGTGAAAATGGCCCTTGATAAGTATTCATCGCCAGTTGTTCAAGTATGGCATACCCATCCGTAGGGGTTTTCATGGCTAAAGAGCCTCCAGCTGTTGCATCGACTATTTGACGATCTTGTGGATACAACCCATTGTACACTTGCATCCACTCATCCAACCCGTGATGTAGACATTTTCTCATCATCTCCTTGTATCGTTCCCATGCTTCATAAAGTGTTTCCCCTTCATCTTGCATAAAAGAAGTGATATTATTCCTCAATCTTGCAGTTTTAGATGGTGGAAAATATCTAAATAGAAATTTCTAAGCAAGATCCTCCCACGTGGTTATAGAACCAGGAGGAAGTGAGTTTAACCAAGCCTTTGCTCTGTCACGAAGAGAGAATGGGAAAAGCCTAAGCTTGCTTGCATCATCGGACAATCCATTAGTCTTAAACGTGTCACAAAGTTCTAAGAAGTTTGCTATATGAGCATTTGGGTCTTCATCTGATAAACCATAGAATTGAACATTGCTTTGAATCATTTGAATCATTTGCGGTCGAATTTCAAAGTTGTTGGCTGCAACCGCCGGTCTAACAATGCTTGATGCCAAACCATCCAACGATGGTCTTGCATAATCATAGATGGTTCTCTGTTCATTGTTTCGATTCCCCATGTCTTTCGAATTTGTGTCCTCGGAATTGTCTTCTTCTTCGGTGTCAGTTTCCTCAGTAAATTGTACTCGAGTGGCTTCACTGTCGATTTCTTTAGCTATCTGTAGAGATTTTGCCCTCAAGTTACTTTTCCTGAGTAATTTCTCCGGATTCGAATAAGGTTCGATCAGATCCTCGACAGGTGAAGATGCGGACATAAGCTTTCTGAAAACACAACACAATACCAAACACCGTAAAATGGAACAAAAGATAAAAATACGAAAATTAACTATGAAAATATGATTAAAGTAGCAACTTCGAACTTTCTTGAAATCACCGTGTCCCCGGCAACGGCGCCAAAAACTTGGTATGTGTAAAGTTATATATATTTTTAGCAAGGATTTTTCACACAATTTAGTTTTAATTTTAAAGAAACGATTATCACCTTTAGACTAACTACACACAATAGGCAAGCGCACCTATCGTATAGTAGTATAGCTTGAGGTAAGAAGCGAGTATCGATCCGTGGACACAATGGCTCCCAATACTAAATTATCATCACTATTTAACCGATCAATTGAGTTTGGATTTACGAATATTAAATTTAAGTAAATTAATTAGCAAATTAAACTAATAAAGCAAGAAAATAAAAGTGAAGATACACAATCAATTAAAGATACCACTTGGATTTTGATTCCACTTAGCATAGCAATAACAACTTATACAAACTCGAGGTGAGACCATTTTTACACATGATATATGGAATTAGCCTAAACCCCCGTTAAGTATATCTAGACATATAACCATTCGGAAAGCTAGAACGATAAACACACAATAGCCACCTAAAATTATGCCATTAGGAACTAATGATATAATTATGTTAATGTTAAAGATGAATTAGACTCCCGTTAGGGTTACCTAATTCCACAAATTTTTGGAAAGCTAACACGATAAACACATGATAACCACCTCAACTTGCATAAAATAGACAAAACTACAATTATTCTTCAACTCATAAACTTCATATCACGATTACAAAACAATTCATAACCAATGACAAGAGAGATTCATGACATACACCATGGTTTTCTCAAACATAGGCATAAGGATGCACATTTAACCAATTTTACTAAACCTTCAACCTTCATTCACCATTTCTAGTCAAATGTCACAAAATTACATACAGAAGATGCAACTATATGCATAAGTCTTGTAAAGACGTGAGGTTTTCCAACATAACATGCTTACAACACCCACAAGGTTGAACATTTTATCAAACTAGAACAAACACACACAATCATTGAAGAATAATCAAGCTTCATCATAGCATCAACATAAACATCACCAAGAATCATGTACAAGTTGTTAAATCATGCTAAGTTTCATCTAATCCAAGTGATAATAAGTATTTAGCCCATGAGGCTTACAAAAAACACACCCAAACTCAAGAATATGGAAGAACTCATAGTAGATCTAGAGGAATTCAAACCAATTTTAAGTGGAGATGGGGTGGATGATGTTAGATTCTTCTTGAAAGTGTGAAATCTTCAATCTTGGCCTTCAAATCTTCTAAAAACTCTTAAGAATTACTCCAAGTCACCTAAGAGTTTGAGGGAGGCTAGGGTTTTGAAAGAAATGAAAGTTCTTATGAAATGAGGGTGAACTAGGGTTATAAACCCCTTTTCTGCCCGAATATGGCCATATCTGAAGCGATATGACCATATTCAGCTTCAGCAATGAACAATTTGGGGTTTTCCAGCTGATATGGCCATATTCAGCTTCAATATGGTCATATCAGAAACATTTTTCCTCTTGAACTTCTTCAAATCTTGAGTTTTCTTCACAAAAATCACCGAGCTTCATCCAACAACTACAAAATTCAAATTAAACACAAATAAGTGTCTAAATTATGAATTTTGTAACAAAAATTACTTAAAATGCAAAGAAAACTACAATAAAAATATATATAATTATTAATATATCATATATATAGGAGAAGGATCCCTTGAAAACTATATTATAAATGAAAATCATGAAAAACAATGGTTACATATATGTAAGTATGTGTTAGAAAGTGTACAATTAAGAGTTACGTATATGTATGTGTTATGTATATGTAAATACGTGCTACCAAGTGTACAACTAAGGGTTACATATATGTAGCTTCTACAAGTTACGTATATGTAAATTGTTTCGTCATCATCGACGTTCTTTGGAGTTTATATTAAAATATATATAATGACCTTGAAACATAAGGTTGAAGTTTAGTCAAATATACTTTAAACAATTTAAAAGTTATATATATATATATATATTGCGAGACATGCGATTAACCCAAACCGACCGGATATATCGATGCTCATTAGACGTGTTTTAAGATTTAATTACACTTAATTATAGGTGTTTGATCGTTTGTTTGCTCTCATTCCTTGAAACCTTTTTTTTTCACTATATTTCGTCACATTTCAAGGTGAGTTTTGCGGCTCGTTTTCATTTCAATTATTTATAAAACTTTGGGGAAAAGTATGTTCACTCTTTTTATGCTGTAAACTCTTTTACATTTTGGGACTGTTGTGTTTACTGTTTATAAGTTAATATCTAGTACATGTATGAGTTTTTTGTGCGGTTCTTTATTTACAACTATTTAACTCCGACGTTGGAGCCGACGGACAGACATTGATAGTACTATTGGGCTGACACCCCCACCCTTATTAGTTGGTATAATAGTTGTGATTGATACCGGCCACGGACAGGCCCCAGGGTGAATATGTTCCGACAAGATCTATGTATACGGCATAGGTTTTGTTGTGAGGCTCATGTTTACAAATGATATTGCTTGCTTATAACTGTATGTACTTTTGTCCTCAAAACTATTACACAGCATCAATTTTTTTTATTTATTACTTAAACATGCGAACTCACTAACAATATGTTGACATTTTAAGCATATCTTTTCAGGTAACAATAATCGAGGATAACTAGATACGATGTCTTAGTGATGACCTAAGGATTCGAGCTACGATTGCTTTAGTATTCTAAACAATAACTATTTGATTTGTGTTTATCATATCTGAATTTGGTTTTACTTAAACTTGTTCTCGGGCTGTGAAAATTAAACTTGATCATTTTTGTTTAACTATGTTGTCGTGAAATTAACTAAACATGACACAAGTCACCATTTGTGTCGGATGACGTCATGATATGTTATTACATCATTTAATGCTTCTCTATTAATTATCAATGTTTTATGATGATCCCACTCCTTACATTCTCGTGATTCCACTTTAAGCGGGGGTGTGATAAATTGGTATTAGAGCCATTGGTGATAGAGACTTAGGTAGAACACTCAACCTAGACTATAACCTAAGACCCTTCATGTAGAATGCAACTAGGGTTTGTGTCCATCTTATATTCATGTATTTTCTGATTTGATTGCCTATTTCGAGTACGTTTCTTTCCTGTTTATTACTCGTGTTCGTCGCGGTTTCGGTTTCGGGTTGTTGATGATGTGTGTTTGCGTATGGCGGTGTGTGTGTGCGGGTGTATTTTGTCGGGTGACGTGTGGTTGTGTATGTGTGATGCTGTGCGTGTGTGGCCGTGGGGGGGATGGTGTTTGGGTTGCTTATGGGTTCGGGTGGCTAGGTTCTCGATCGTGACTCGCGGTGTATGTTTTTGTGTGTAATTTTGTGTGTTCTTTAGTTTTCGATTGGGGACGTATATGCGATCTGGTAAGTTCTCGAGTGGTTGTTCATGCGCTTTATTGGGTTTGTGTGTGTTCCGCGGTGTGTGTGTGTTTCGTGGTGTGTAGTGTGTGTTCCACAGTGTGTGTGTGTGTGATTCATGTATATGAGTTCGTATTCTATATTTGTTGGTTTTAAGCCTGTGTTTATGTGTTGTGCAATTATGTAATGTATGTGCATTTGTGTGTATGTTATGCATGTAGTTGATGGTATGCATGGCAGGATGTTTGGGATAGTATCGATTCATAAACATATATACGTGATGCATTGGGGTGGTTGTCTGCATGTGTGAGTATGTATATATTTTCTCTAATAGATGAGTCAACTATGTTGTGTTCATGGGAAAATTGGTAGGCTTGAATGTCTTGGGTTGGTGCATGAGTGTGTGTGTGTTGGGGATGTATACTATTAAGTCTATATATATACTTATGTGTATGTTATTTATATATAATTATACATATGTATTGTTGTGTGTGTGAAGATATGTATATGTTTAGGTATATTTATATATACATGTATAATTGGTGTATAAATTTATACGCATATAATTACCATAAGTGTGCTATGCATGAATAATTTTTGTATTTGAGGGTAGTGTTTGCGTGTGTGATCAAGTTGGGAACGCGAAACCGTACAATTCTATTATTAGCACTTAATATTAATTAAATATTAATTGAAATCCAGGTCAACCGGAATCAAATTTTTTTGTGCTTGCTTTTACTCGTTGCTGTGCAATTAAGATGAGTTCTCAGCCCCACTTTATCTGTTTTTCTTGGGGGGAAAGAAACGTGTGTTCTAAACGCATTTTTAATTGATCAGTATTACTATAATGTCACTTATTTAATAGTGTTATACCATACTTAAGTCATCATACTCGAACCGTTAATTTATGTATTTTAGCGAGGTAATTCTGATTAGATCTACTGGGTTTGACAAACCCCAACCAGGCTAGTCGCGCTAGCATGACTGCATGTCAAATGAGTGTTTAATTGACCTAATTTCTGTTGCTGTGACCTGGTAACCACAGCCAAGGCCTTCAATTACATTGTCAGCTTCGGTTGCAAACTTCATTCACTTCGTAATTTGTTAAGTAGACTAGCTATGTACTGATTTTACTTTGTTTACTGGATCTACTTATTATTATGTACTGTTTATCAAAACCTGTAAACTCACCAACCTTGTGTTGACACTTTAGCATGTTTTTTTCAGGTTCTTAAGCGAGCACGGTTAGGATCCCTGCATCATAGCATTCAGCTATGGCAACTATGGCAGCCATTTTACATCTTGAGCATAAACGCGTTGCCGAACTGTAGGACGATAACAGAGCGCTGAAGAAAATAGTGCGGGAGTCAGCTGAGAAAATCAAGCAATTAAAGAGACGGATTGACGCATTGGTGGATCACCATAACGATCATGTGAACTGTGTCACTGGTCTAGTCGAGCGTGTCATTGGTGGTGAAGAGAGACTCAAAAAACCTAGAGGGTCAAGTCATTGCACTGAATATAGTGCCGGAACCTAAAGAAGAAGATCCTTAGGAAGAGCCCGAGGACGAGCCAGAGAATAGCGACGGATCTATCGACTCTCATTGATCTCTAGTCTATTCACTTCTTTGTTCATCAGAATTTCGTTTATTTTTACACCTAGATGGGAAGGGTTGTTTTCCATCTGACTGATGTTTTTGAATTTTCATATTTGGTTTGATTTATTGTATACGTACTTACAATTGGTTTAATCAGAAATTATTATTTTGAACCCATTAATTGTGTGTGTGCTAAATTCGTTTAATATTGGTACTTAAATGAAGTAAATATGCTGCATATTACTTATTTTTGTATGTTGTGATTGTTAAGAATGTCTGGACGTGGTCACGGATGCGGACATGGTCGTGGCACCATTAACATGACACCAGCAGAATTGCCGGCTTTAATCAACCAGCATGTGGCTGATGCACTGGCAAACCACAACCCCAATCCGCAGAGCGCTCCGATCGGTAAGCAATACCAAATTCATTCTGACGTTAACGTTTCGTCAGTATTGTTAAGTTGTAACATCCATTCAAAATTCCAAAGTTCTGATCTAAATTTGTTACAGGTCAAGGAGCCTGCACATTCAAGTCCTTTACGGACTGTAAACCAAATTCGTTCACTAGAGGGAAGGAGCCGTAGGACTCCTACGATGGTTTGAAAAACTCGAATCGGTATTTGAGATGTGTAATTGCCCGGTGGCAAATCGGGTTAAGTATGCTACGGGCACACTGGATCGAGCTGCCCTATCTTGGTGGAACACCCAAGTTCAAATGTTGGGGATAGAGATCGCCAACCAAAATACATGAGAGGATTTTAAAATTTTGATGAAGGAGGAATACTGCTCTTATGACGAGGTGCAGAAATTGGAGATGGAGTTTTGGAATCTCAAGATGTCGGGTTCTGAGAACGAGGCGTATACTACTCGCTCTCATGAGCTCGCTACCCTATGCCCTAATATGGTCAACCCTCCTTCTCTAAGGATTGAGAGATACCTTCATGGATTGTCTCCGGAAATCCAGAGCATGGTCACTGCTTCAAGACCAAACACTATACAGGAGGCGATCAGATTGGCTCACAAGTTAATAGACTAGGCTGTCGCGCAGGGTAAGCTACCCTCGCGCGGTTCTGCGTCAGCAACTACTGATGGTAACTATAAGAGGAAGTGGGAGTCTGGTCCCAATAACAAGCAGAGTACCCCTCAATAGCAGCAACAACAGTCTCGGAAGTTTGACAACTCACGCCCGTCCAACCAGTCCTTCTTATCGTCACAGCATGGTGGTGGATATATCGGGACATTACCCAAGTGCAACAAGTGTAATTACCACCACAATGGGCCTTGCAACAAGAACACGTGTGAAAGGTGTGGTAAGTTTGGCCATGTTGCTAAAAACTATCGTGTGAACTTAGCAGCTAAACAGCCAACACAGCAAGATAAACAAAAACGCTGTTACGAGTGTGGTGAAACCAGGTACTTCAAGAAGAATTGTCCAAAGCTGAAGAAGAACAATGGCGGTGGTAATGGTGCTCACAACCGCAAGGACAACGGGGGCAATGGAAATGGCAATGGAAATGGTGGTGCCAAGAGTATAGCATTCGTCATTGGTTCAGGTGATGCTCGTAATGATCATCTTACTGAAACTGGTACATATCTCGTCAATGGTTGTTTTGCCTCTGTACTGTTTGATTCTGGTGCTGATAGGAGTTTCATTTCACATAAGTTCAGTCAATTACTAGATGTTAACTCTACAGCTTTAGACACGAACTATACAGTGGAAATAGCTAAAGGTAAGATCATAAAGTCTACCCACATATACCAAGGGTGTAAGATGAGTCTGTCTGGGCACGATTTCGATATTGATCTTCTATCTATTACACTCGGTAGTTTTGATGTCGTTGTCAGCATGGATTGGTTGTCTAGGAACCAAGCTGAAATCATTTGTCGCGAGAAGCTTATTCGCCCACCTTTGCCTGACGGAGAGATACTCACGGTGGAAGGTGACAAGAGTGGTGCTGTGGTGTGCATCATCTCTTATATGAAGGCTTAGAAGTGTCCGAGAAAAGAGCATCTAGCAATTTTAGCCCTAGTGACAGAAAAGACCACTGAGGTGAAGCGTCTGGAAGACATTTCTGTTGTTAGAGATTTTTCTGAGGTATTTCCTGAGGACTTGCCTGGTCTCCCTCCACACAGGCAAGTAGTGTTTCAGATCGAATTAACACCAGGAGCTGCCCCTATCGCTCGGGTGCCGTATCGTTTGGCACCGAACGAGCTTCAAGAATTGTCAAAACAGTTGTAGAAACTGCTAGACAAAGGCTTCATACATCCAAGTTCTTCACCATGGGGAGCACCTGTGTTATTCGTGAAAAAGAAAGATGGAACCTTTCGGATGTGCATTGACTATCAGGAATTAAACAAGGTTACTATAAAGAATCGTTACCGTCTTCCCCGTATCGATGACCTATTTGACCAACTGCAAGGATCGTGTTACTATTCAAAGATTGATTTGAGGTCTGGATATCATCAGCTTAGGGTTCGAGAAGAAGACATATCCAAGACAGCCTTCAGAACTCGATATGGACACTTTGAGTTCACAGTCATGCCATTTGGTTTGACGAACGCTCCTGCAGTCTTTATGGATCTCATGAATCGTGTTTGCAAACCCTATTTAGACAAGTTTGTCATCGTCTTCATTAATGACATACTCATTTATTCCAAGAATAGGGAGGAACATGAGTAACACTTAAGGACTGTTTTAGAGCTTCTGAAAATCGAACAGCTATATGCTAAGTTTTCCAAATGTAACTTTTGGATGAGAGAAGTACAGTTCCTAGGGCATGTGGTTAATGAGAATGGCATCCATGTTAATCTGTCTAAGATAGAGGCAATCAATAATTGGCCTGCGCCGACGACGCCTACTGAGGTGCGCCAATTTCTTGGATTAGCGGGTTACTATCGGCATTTCATAGAAGGATTTTCAAAGCTGGCACAGCCCTTGACTGCCCTAACTCACAAAGGAACTATTTACAAGTGGGGTAGTAAGAAAGAAGCGGCTTTTCAAGTGCTTAAAGACAAACTGTGTAGTGCTCCGATCTTGGCGTTGCAAGAGGGAACAGATGCCTTCGTGGTGTATTGTGACGGGTCAATCTAGGGTTTGGATTGCGTGTTGATGCAATGCGAGAAAGTGATAGCTTATGCATTAAGGCAGCTTAAGGTGCATGAGAAGAACTATACAACTCATGACTTGGAATTGGGAGCTGTGGTATTCACACTTAAGATCTGGGGACATTACCTTTATGGAACTAAGTGTATGATCTTCACTGATCATTAGAGTCTTCAACACATCTACGAGCCGAAGAAACTGAACATGAGACAGCGACGATGGTTGGAACTACTGAATGATTACGAATGTGCCATTAAGTACCACATGGGAAAGGCTAACGTGGTAGCCGATGCCCTTAGTCCAGGTCAACCGGAATCAAATTTTTATGTGCTTGCTTTTACTCGTTGCTGTGCAATTAAGATGAGTTCTCAGCCCCACTTTATCTGTTTTTCTTGGGGGGAAAGAAACGTGTGTTCTAAACGCATTTTTAATTGATCAGTATTACTATAATGTCACTTATTTAATAGTGTTATACCATACTTAAGTCATCATACTCGAACCGTTAATTTATGTATTTTAGCGAGGTAATTCTGATTAGATCTACTGGGTTTGACAAACCCCAACCAGGCTAGTCGCGCTAGCACGACTGCATGTCAAACGGGTGTTTAATTGATCTAATTTCTGTTGCTGTGACCTGGTAACCACAGCCAAGGCCTTCAATTACATTGTCAGCTTCGGTTGCAAACTTCATACACTTTGTAACTTGTTAAGTAGACTAGCTATGTACTGATTTTACTTTGTTTACTGGATCTACTTACTATTATGTACTTTTTATCAAAACCTATAAACTCACCAACCTTGTGTTAACACTTTAGCATGTTTCTTTCAGGTTTTTAAGCGAGCACGGTTAGGATCCCTGCATCATAGCATTCATCCTGTTGGGTCAACTGAAGCATTTACATTTTCCACAAATCACACTTTATTGGTTTTGCGCGTGTTGCGCCATTTGAATTACAAACTAATACGCTTCCGCATTTACTTTCATGTTTTCGTATTTAACTTTGATTTGGGAAACTTTAATATTAATGAGCAATTATGTTTTATAACTGTTGCGTCGTTTGGTGTAACTAGTGGCTTAGATCCTTGTATGTCACACACCTAACAGTATTCCACTGTTTGTGGAAATTAAGGGTGTGACATTCAAAGACCTCGTTAACTTACACAACTATTTAACTCCGGGTTGGAGCCGTAGTTTTAATATAGATAGTACTATTGGGACTAACAATCCCCATTCTCGCGACTAATTGGAACGCGTAAATCCACAGTCAACTACATTGAATAATTATTACCACGCAAACTATAACTTGACTTTTTCCATACTTGAAATAAGTATCAGACGAGACATGCAATCAAAGGCTTAGTTGTGGACTCATTAAAACATTTCTCCTTAATTATGTTATGGAGACTTTACATGATGAGGTTTTGATTCATACTTGATTTCATACTTTACAACAATTTATTGAGTCCCAAATTTATGAGCTCACTAACATTATTGTTGACCCAATTTTAATATGTTTTTCAGGAAACTAACAAGGTTAGATTTAAAAATTATCATAAATGGCATGACTAAAGCATAAACAAAAATTATCTTGTATAAGCTTAGAAGATCTAGGCTCAATTGTATAAATCTTTGAAATTATACCATAATACATTGTTGCCATAGTTTATTTTGAATACATAATCAGATTTAAATATCTTATGACCATGTGTTCAAGATATCCGATTACATCACCTACTTGCGATTCAGCCGCTGACGAGGGGTGTGACACTTCGATTCTGTAATATAAAGTGTTAAACATTAATTTCTTTGAGGTTTGGAGTTTGGAGAACTATCAATCGATGGCCGTCAAGAACGATTTGTGCTCTTGATGTTGTAAAAATAAAAATAAAAAAAAAACAGGTTTAAAAAATTCACATTTAATAAGTGTATAATGATCATAAAATAAAAATTCATTTGATTTAGATATATAAGATATTTATCAAGTTTATAAGTGTATATGTGAAATTCTCTCTTTTAATAGAGGTCTTTTTCAAAATTGTTCGCTTATTAAACTTCACTTTTTATCATTCCATTTTTACGTTCTTTGTTTGTTTATTTGTTTTTTTAGGTTATTCAATTTTTTAACGCTTGTTTTTTTAAGTCATTTTTTTATTCCTTTCCTAATAATAATAGAGCGATTTACTAAATGAACTATTTAAAAAGACAAACTATGTTAAGAAACCAACTACTTTAAATAGAATAAAAAACATTTAAAATTGAATGATTTAAAAAGATATATAAATGGTTTAGAAAAAACCAAAGGTTTCACAAAAACAGATGATTTAAAAAAAAAATTTAAAAAAGGACGAATTCTAAAAGAGAAGTTTAATAAGTGAACATTTTGGAAAAAAGACGTTTATAAAAACGAACGATATTAGAAAAAACGTATTTATTTGTATATGTAAAACGTGAAGTGTTAATAAATAACCATAAAATTAAGTAATAATTAAAAATAAATACTACAAAAATACACAAAAAACAATTACTTTAACTGTCATTTGCAAAAACAATTATTAAATTATTTTTTTTATTAAAATAAATACTTCACGATTATATGCAAACATTTTTTTAATGAAAATTTTAATATACACACCCGTATTGCAAATGTTAACATTGGTCAAAATTGGCCAAAAATCAGAGAAAAGTTAACCCTATTGAGTTATTCGGACTCACATTGTTATAAAAAGTAAAAATAAGAGTATTTTAACCATTTGGGTAAATGAAGGTGTTTTGATCATTTTATAAAAAAAATTATAAGAAAAGTTAACCCCAGTTAGTTATTCGGACTCAAATCGTTACAAAAATAAATAACTAAGGGCAAATAAAGATTTTAAACATCAGAAATTCAAATAGTTAAAACATACAGACGTCAGGAATACATATAGTAATTAACATACTGTTTAAAAACAAAGTGAATGAATATTTACTTTAAAATTATGTGAAGATATTAATCATTAACCAAATGACTTATATTATAACATTATCAAGTCATGTTGCATTTGCATTTCTTGTTAAATTGTTATAGTGGAAATTGAAGTGTATAGAGTTAGCTAGTCATTAAAAAAACATGAAAATGTTTACATATAAAATGTAGAAGACCAGAATACTCCGCACACCACACAATTAAACAACCGTATCGTCTTTGCTGCCTATCTCCGTCGGTATCTTACTCTACCTCGGTTAATTTTGAGTTTTTCTGTTAGATACGTAAATTAGTTATATCCAGCTAGTTTTGATAAAGAAATAGCCAAATCTAGATTATTATAACCTGAATGAACATTTTTGAGCCAGATCTAAGCTGCGGTATTATGTATTATGTAATCGGTGATGGTTACAATCTGTTGTTATTATCAGTTGCAGTCCAACCTAGTCCAACAGTTTTGTTATGGGAAGATTCATTTTGCAATCAAAGGCTTTGATAGGGAAAGTAGGTTGTGTTCGACGAGTAAACGTGGTTAATGGTTTTGTTAGTGGACTAGACCACCTTAATAATAGAGTGAATGTCTAAGACCGAATCTAAAATCGTGATGTCAAAAGCTCAAATGCTAGTTTGTATGATGGTACAAGAGTTAAGGATCACAATCTTGGATTTGGGGAAGTGTACAAACGTCGAATTACTTGTTTAAAAGAAATTTTCTGAGTGTACGACTGAAGTTGAGATGTTTTATGGTTTGTGTCGTTGCTACGGATCTCTCATTAAAAGGAGATGAGATGATCCTTGTCTATGAGCATGTATATGCTCAAATTATCATATTTACAAATAGTATTGGGCTAGACTATCTTCATACCAGAAAGAGCAAAATCATGAAGTAATACAAGATGAGACAACAAGAATTTCATATTCAGATTGGCCAACATGGATGAAATATAATGAATCTGAAGGAACTCAGGTATACACACTTTAGTTCAGTGTTTTATGTGCATATTTGCATGTTCATAGCTTTTTTAGCATTCTTATATTTACATGATCAAATACCTTATAGAAATGTCTTGGTGCTAAGAATTTTTATGATTCAAGTTCTTAAAGTAGATAGAAATTGAAGAGAAAATGCAATGTATCCATGTCTTTCATATGTCTGTACAAGTTAGAATTAAGTTAAGCTTTACCCTTACACATACACACGATCATATTTCATGGTAACTTTTATTGGAACAATAATACTTTACCCTTACACATACACAGAGATCTTATTAATTCATGCAGCTTATTTCATTTGGACTTTTTGGTCTAAAATAATTATTTCCATATCATTTGACCTTAAATATTTACCACTAAATGTCTAACCCTTAGGATTACATTTTGTCAACTTACCTTAGTCTTTTATCTTCCTTTTTCTCAACAGAAATCTTTATTGGAGGCTTGATAGATTGCATATATCAGTTTCAAGACGTGAAAAGGAGAAACATGTATAATGCTTCATGAATGTATTGTTTGTGAGTATATGCACGTATGAATGTTACTTCTAGTCAACAATATGGCTTTAGTGTTGGAGTTAGATTGTAATCAAGAAATGTCAATCAAGTAGACTAATTTAGAAGTCTAAATAGAAAAAGTATAACATGTAAATTAGGCTGGAATTCAAGGGTTAGTTGTGTTAGTTTTAGTAGTTTGTAACCACCAATGTAAGGGTATAAATACCCCATATGTATGTTGAATTATTTGTGGAATTGAAGTAGTATTTTGTGTGATTTGTGTCTCGTGTTTGACCTGTGTTTCCACCGGTTCCCTGCACAATCTGTGCAGTATCCATATCATGTTCATCCATAATTGATCCTAATCTATGATCCGAAGGGGCCTCAACATTTAGGAATTAGTTTCAAGACAAGCTACCGAAAGATGATTTTCACTCAATTAGTTCTTGAGTTTTGTTCGTTCGTGATGATCATTATTCCAACTTCGAATCATAAATTCTATTCTTCTATGCTTTCTGAGGGTTAGGATCTATTAAACCATCACCACCATTTTATAGCTTTTGATAGATGCCAAAGGCTATATTATAAAACAGATAAATGAAACATGCCTTTCAAAACCAGTTAGGTGTGTATTGTTTATGAGTCTTTCTAATTTAACGGCTTAAGCGATGCAAACTAGTTGGTTCAGCTTGTTTTACGATTTAACCTTTGCATCCATGGTTTTACTTTAGCTGTTTAGATTTGCGGCCTATAGTTGTCTAATATGCATAGATATGTATTATTTAGAAACTATTTTTATTATTGAGAAAATTGCATAAATGGTCCTTGTGGTTCAACCAAATTGCATATTTGGTATCTAAACTTTAAAAATTACAAATATAGTTCAAACTCTTGTGTAATCATTGTATTTTAGTTCCTGATACTAAATTCATTTATTTTTTATGTATTTTATAAAATTTAAACTAACTTTTAAATTTAATTTTATGGACCAAAAATGCAACGTGTACATAAAGGTTTGGATTAACTTTGCACTTTTGTAAAATTTCGGAATTAAATTTGCAATGAATACACAAAAGTTTGAACTTTGCAATTTTTAAAATCTGGGGGTCAATCATGCAATTTAATCAAACTACAATGATCATTTATGTAATTTTCTTTTTATTATTTATAATATAGTAACTATCACTTTTGAAACAAAGTAAATAAAGGTACAAACCGTCAAAACCGCATAAAAACATTCTTCCTGTAGTAGCTGTTAATACGAATAAGAGAAACTTTGTTATAGTCATTTTTGTACATTCAATGTATTCTAAGCATAGAGGAATACATAGAGTTGAACATAGTAAAATAAGAAATTGAAAGATTTCGTTGAAATTGTTCATTGGAAATTTCCCGAAAAGCTAATCATAGGTTCCTCTCTCCATCTTAATTGAATTATATATAATGATCAATAAATTCAATTGAATTCTAGATATACACATATCAAAATCCTAGCAACGAATCTATAATCAATTCTATAAAGAAAAAATATTTTCTATAAACTGAACCGTTTTAACTTGTTTGGCTGGATGAACCAACTAGGGCTACCTTAGCCGGTTTATTTGATGGTTTAACTTGCAATTTTGCAAAACTTGTTGACCTTGACCACAAACACCCTTGTTATTGCTAGCCTCCTCTTGACATGCGTAACTTGGTAGTTCTTTAGGATGTTGCGTTTGACTTGATGCACATCTTGACATGAGTTAGTATGTTGGTTGAGTATGTATGCATGTGTGTGTGTGTGTGTGTGTGTGTGTATATATATATATATATATGGTAGGGTTATCTTGAGAATCACCTTATTTTGTGAGAACTCTAAGAACCAATCTCACATGTCATTTCCACCTTTTTTTAAACATTCATAACTTTTTTTCACGATATTATTTTTTCAAAAAAATTGCACCTAAAATTTAGTATTTTTTTATCTTTCCAACGCCTACCATATTGATATATTTTTTTAAAAAATCACGTACCTGTTATTTACACATGTGTAAATCCAGTTATACACATGCGTAAATCTGGTTTGACACATGTGTAAATTTGGTTTTATACATGTGTAAAACGAATTTCGGAAAAAAAACGAGTTTTTTTATTTTTTATTTTTTTATGAAAGAGGGAAACGAGAAAAATATTTTTGTGTATTTATTTTTTTTCATTTTCATCTTATTTTTTGTTTTATAATTTTTTATATTATGTTTAGAGAAACTAGTATCTCACATTGGCTCCTAGAGTTCTCGCAAAAAAAGGAGTTCTCATTTGATCCTTCCCATATATATATATATATGTATATATATGTATATATATATATATATATATATATATATATATATATATATATATATATTATATATATAGGAGAATGATCAAATGAGAACTCCCTTTTTTTGTGAGAACTCTAGGAACCAACATGAGCCACTAGTTTTCAATGTCAAAATGGTAAATAATATAAACATAATATAAAAAATTATAAAACAAAAAATAAGATGAAAATGAAAAAAATAAATACACAAAAATATTTCTCTCGTTTCCCTCTTTCATAAAAAAAAATTAAAAAAAATTTAAAAAAAAACTTGTTTTTTTTTCCGAAATTCGTTTTACATATGTGTAAAACCAGATTTACACATGCGTATAACAGGATTTACACATGTGTAAATAACAGGTAGGTGATATTTTTTAAAAAAATATATCAATATGGTAGGCGTTGGAAAGATAAAAAATACTGAATTTTATGGAGCAATTTTTTTGAAAAAATAATGTCGTGAAAAAAAAGTTATGAACGTTTTAAAAAAAAGATGAAAATGGCATGTGAGTTGCATGTGACTTAATTTGTGTGACTGAGATTGGTTCTTAGAGTTCTCACAAAATAGAGTGTTTCTCAAGATAGCCATACCCTATATATATATATATATATATATATATATATATATATATATATATATATATATATATTATATTTTAAGTCGATAAACAAAAAAAAATGATTTATAACAAAGTTTTACTTGATCTGCCAGTCGTGTAATTGAATGTGAGAAGTGTTGGGAATGTAGGTTGACCATACAATAATGAGTATAATTTTATGAACTAATTTCTTATGTACTTGGATTTTTTATAACTAATAACAGTTAACTTTTTGAAAATCAAAATGTTCAGATTTGTTTAGTTTTTTTTTTTTTTTTTTTTTTTTTTTTTTTTTTTATTTTGATATAAATTTTGTTAAAAATTGAATATATATATTTTTTAACAAACTTTATATTGGAATGTCAAAAAAACAAAGCAAAATTGTGTATTCAAGTTTTTCAAACAGGTAAATATTAAAAGTAATAAAAGAAAAATCAAATTATTTATAAAACTAATTGTTAGAATATATAAATATAAAAAGGCAAAGTTTTGAAACTTTTGTCACCCATCTAGAAAAAATATGCTATGTTGGTTTGATGGAGTCAGAGGGTTCCTCCGTATGATGGTTGGTGCACGTATGCTCTCAACTCGACAACGTTAATCTGAAGCTTCAGGCTCTCACCATATCGATGGATTTGAATCTTTTTAGTAAATAAAGAATATAATGATAAAATGTGAGGTTAAAGTGAATCAAATTTTATAGAACTTTGCATACTAAGTTCAAACATTTATCTTGTATTGTTCGAATCCAATGACAAAGTTTGGTTTCATAATTTCTCTTATTTTGTTTTGGATTTTACATATTGAAATTTTGCTTTGTAAAATATGACATAACATTATTATTTAAAGAGTTAAAGATGTCATCAATTTGCAATAAGTGGTATATACTTATTGGGTATGTAGATTGCACTTATTGTATTTTCATTCAAGTAAAACTGAGAAATATTTATAAATATTTTATAAGTCTTGTTTTATTATGGTAGGAGTGTGTTCAGGGAAGTAGGGGTACCACATCGACGGGAACACCGCCCCACTTGGTGTGGTTGTAGTCATCGTCGGAAGACTACCGTCTCCTCCGTTACACACACTCACTTCTCCATTAAGGTTCTCTCTCCCAAACTCTCCGCTTTCTTTTTTCACTGATCAGCTTCTTAACACCAAGCATAAAACTATTGTACCACATGCTTTGTAGCTTGTAAGTATCCTATGCAATGAGGACTTGTACAATGTGCATAACTACTTAGCTCTGTGTGTTTTAAAGCATAGTATAATGGTGTATTTTTCAAAGAATAATTCTATTTTAAATTAATATTAAATTTCTTGTTACATAGTTTGAAAAAAAAGTAAAAGTAATTTAACGTTTATATCGAATTAAAGATGGATCATAAAGTCGAAAAAAAGAAAAAAAGTGAGATTGAGACACTTACAACTCAACAACAAAGAGCCAAAAGTTAGGGTTGAGAATTATAGTTTTATTCACTTGCTTTATTTGGTTTTCTATTCTATCGTCTTGTATTTTTTCAATTGTATTGTTGTTTTCTTAGAGAGAGGTATATTTTTATTATGAATTAATTTTGAATTTCTTGTTACTTCGTTTGAAGAAAATAAAATTAAATAAAAGTTACTTAAAGTTTATATTAAATTAAAGAGAATAATACATATATGGTCATCGTGGTTTGACCAAATTACATGTTTGGTCTCCATACTTTGAAAATAATAAAATTACTAAACATTTATGTGTAGTCATTGCAAGTTTAGTTCTCAAACTTTTACGGGTTATTGGATTTTAATAATCTCAACTTTCATTTATTGGCTGGGATTAATCACAACTTAGTAAATGTTTACGATCACTCCCAACTTTAAGCTTATTTTCTTACAATGATCCTTTAGCAACTGAAAGTTAACATCCGTTAGTTTTTTGTTGATCTGGAGCCAACTTTGAGTCATTTTTCAACTATGTGGCCGCCCAGCCTATATCAAATCCATTTTTTGATGTCTGGCCTCCATAATAACGTGAAATCTACCTCTAATGAGTCATGTAGTTCATATTAGAAGGTGAATTTTGATAGGCTTAAGGGTGCAGAAGTTTCAAATTGATGGAGCTGATGATAGATTTTAACTTTCTGGTTAGTGTTTTGGTCACATAAGTAGTCCACGTTATAAAAAAACTAACGGGGTTAATTGTTAGTTAGTAAGGGATCGTTAGAGGAAAAAAAACTCAAAGTTTAGAGTGTATATAAATATTTTTTAAGTTGGGATTAATTCTGTCCAATTAATAAAAGTTGAAATTATTAATATCTAATAACCCAATTTTTAAAATTTATAAAGTTTGTTCAGACTTTTATGTGGGCATTACCCTTTTGGTCCCTAAAGTTAAAATTAAAAGTTAGCCCAAACTTTATACAAAATATAAAAATTAAATGAATTTAATACCAGGGATTAAAGTGTAACGAGTACACAAAAGTTTGAACTAATTTTGTAATTTTTAAAATTTAAGAAGCAAACATAGAATTTAGTTAAACCATAGGGATTATGTATGTAATTTTCTTTAAATAAAAATAACAGAAAGAGTAAATTTCTGTTTTGATCCCTGTGGTTTAACCATTTTAACCATTTCAGTACAAAAAGAAATCTTTGATCATATCATGCCCTGTGGTTTCATTTTTGTAACGGTATTGGTCCCTGACACTAACTCTGTTAGTTTTTATAGTTAAATGTGAGGGTGCTTTGGTCGTTTTACATTTGGAGGACTAGTTATGTAAATTATATTAGATTAAGATAATTGTTGTAATTTTTTAAAACAATAAAAAATAAAAAAACGCTATGGTGGTGAAGCTGCAGGCGGTGGCGGTGGCGCTATGGTGGCGGTGGCGCTGGGGATGGTGGTGGCGCAATCGGTGGTGAAGCTGCAAGCTATGGTGGTGGCACTACGGTGGTGTTGGCGCTGGCAGTGGTGCAGGCGCTGGCAGTGGCGGTGACGGTGACGGTGGCGGTGGCGCAGGCGGTGGCGGTGGAGGAGGTGGTGGCGGTGGTGCTGGGGGTGGCGGTGGCGCAGGCGATGGCGGTGGAGCAATCGGTGGTGAAGCTGCAGGCGATGGCGGTGGCGTTGGTGCGGGCGGTGGCGCAGGCGGTGATGGTGGCGCTGGGGGTGGAGGCGCAGGCGATGGCAGTGGCGGTGAAGGTGCAGGCGGTGACGCAGGCGGTGGTGCTGGCGCAGGCGGTGGAGGTGGGTTAGATTAAATATAAGTTTTGTTTTTTTATTCTTTATTGTTTTAAAAAAATTACAACAATTATCCTAATCTAATATAATTTACATAACTAGTCCTCCAAATATAAAATGACTAAAGTACCCTCACATTTAATTGTAAAAACTAACAGAGTTAGTGTCAGGGACCAAAACCGTTACAAAAATGAAACCACAGGGCATGATATGATCAAAGATTGTTTTTTGGACTGAAATGGTTAAAATGGATAAACCACATGGACCAAAACCGATATTTACTCTAACAGAAAATATATAGTGAACGTTAAAAGTTCCTTGTGATCTATATGACACATACTTGAAAGAGAGTAAAGTTCAAAGATATTGAATGAAGAAAAATGTACCTACGCACCTTGTATAAAAGTTTCTCTGTGAATGATAACAACGATTGAAATAAAAGAAAGGATGGCATGTAAAGGGCGTGCGAAAGTGGTGTTGAAGAATTTGTTGCAGGCCACGTAAGAGGTATGTATTCACTTATACTATATTACACGGGAAAAATTTATCTGTATTCTAGAACTATCCTTATTATATTTGCTGAAAAAGCAATCCATTGGGTGCGCGAAAATGGTGTTGAAAGTGTATATCGTAAGTGCTTAAAATTTCCATGACTTATTTGTTAAGAGTTGGGTTACTCTCATCATAAGGCCACGACAACATGAAACAATGATCCATCATCATAAGTGAGACCAAATGGTCGGTACTGGGGCAACCAAAAATCCAACACGAGGTCTCAAAAGATGATCGGTCATGAGGATGTGGGTAGTTGACGAGTTATGCTCATCTTTTCAAAACCTTTTAAAAGATAACTAAGTAATGATGGTAAAAACAGTTCAAATATAAATGCTCATGACAACAAATCAAGTTACAAGAATCACAATAACATAATAACATATAAAATATGTTTTTCGCTCATCCAACTACTATAATATTAAAGGAAAATACCAATCCAACTAACGAGAGTTTTCTAGTTCAAAAGGGGAAGGTGTTCCACGAAACATATCTAGTAGCCAGATTTAAACATCGTTTTAAAAGAAAAGTTAAATTTCGTTAACCTGACGTCATATTCAGAACGTGATGTCAGCTATTCGAGAGCCTCAACTTTTTTTTCCCTTTAAAGCTTTACTCTTTTCACAAACCCAATCACACCCACTACCATTTTTTCTCATCTTATTACATACATCTCCCGCCGCCCTCAGCTGCACCGCCGTCGACCTCCGCCACCAGCTGCTCCGCCGTCGATCACCGCATCATCGAGCTTCTAAGTGAGTTTCCGATCACAGATCTATATATACTCTTCTTCAATAGTTATATCTACTGTTTACGAATAATAAAATATGCTGAAATTAGATCTGTTTAATTGGGGTTGAACATCGTTAACCCTATTGAAATCGGTATTAAAAAAGTTTTGTAAACCGATTTTGAAGTTTGTGATTTGTAAAGCTTTGGATCTGTTAGAAGATCATGTAACCTTATTGATAAAATGTTAATTACTGATCTTAATTGATAACCAGGGTTATGTGGATTATATACTAGGGATGATGATGACTGTTTGTTCATCATCAATTTCAGCACAACTAAATCTCATTTTACTTGAAGAGATTCAGTATGCAACCTATGAGTTTGATGATGATATGAGGATTAGCAATATCGGATGTGGAATGCTCTATAGAGCTAGAGCTGGTACTCTCTTAAGTCGGGTGCAACTATTAGCAACAAACCTTTGTGTTTGAGACGTGGACTAGACTATTTTCATAAATGTGTTTGGAGTTCTGCATGAAATCATACATCAGAGCACCAACCGTGAAATGTTCTTTTAGATGATAGTATTTCATCTAGAATTGAAGATTTGCGGATTTGGAAAGGTGTATGACGGATTCAGAAAGGTGTACAATGAAATTGAAATGCTTACTAAGCGATTTCATTGTTACTTTTCAAGATGATTCTTATCTATAAGTATATGTCTCATAGAATGTATAAGATCATATGTGGAAATGTTTTTTATATCAAGTCTGATATAAAGGTTTGTATATATAAAATGTATAATCAAAATACACACAAGAGAGAGACTTTATAAAGAATTTAAAAAAGTATAAAAATAATATTTATATATATAAAATTTTGTGGATTAGACTACTTTCATATCTACATCAATATTTGTCATTGAATCTTATGTAAAGATTTTAAAAATTATTTGGTTTGTAACCAAGTTCATAGAATATTTTTACAAATCAACTAATTATTGGGGTGTGTTGTAATTTTATGTACCAAGTGATAATAAAATAGTTTTGTATTATTTGATCATGTTTTGTTGAAACATGTCTTTAGTATGATTATTGGTCTTTTTTTGTCTCTTTCTTTTGTATAAAGTTAAGCCACAACTCATGGTTATGAAATTTGGTTCATGAAGATATGTATATGCTCTTGTCAAAGAGTGGCTCCTCTTGTCAAAGACTGATTTAACATACCGTGTTCTTAGTTTGATTTATTGTTTGCATTTCTAACATCATAGGAGGTGATTTTTTACATGGAAAAAGTAGTCCCATACACAAAGATAATCAAAATATATTTATAGCTTTTATTAGCATGTAGGTTGTGCATGGAACAATTTTGATAGTCAGGAGAATATTGTTCTTTCACATCAACTTGATTCGTACATTGCTAGCGTGTGAAAAGATTAAAGATTTACTAATTTGAGTAGTATTATCGATCTTGCTAGAGTTATTCTAGAAACAAGGAAACATATTTCATTTCCTTTGGTGTATCAGTTATTAAATTTGATATTAGTTTGGCTCGTTGCAAATGAAAAGGTTGAAATATGTTTTATGGGAATGAAGATGGTAAAGACAAATTTGGCAATTTGATCGGTAAATATTTAGTGAATGCTTGTATAATTTGTAGTGTCGAAAATGAAGCACTTGAAAGTATTACAAATGAAGCTATAATTTATCGTTTTTGAAAAATAAAATCACTTTAAAAACAATCTTTTACTGTAATAAAAAGTTAACTAGGAGGGACATGTGCTAAAATCACATTTCTCATAAAATTTCCTGTTTTTTTTATTATTAAATAATCATATTAATTACTAATAATCTTATTTCTTTCTTTTTTAAATAAAAATATTTTTTTAATAAATTAAAAAATAGATTTTTTTATTCATGTCATTTCTAAAGAAATAAATGTTTAGAAAATATTTTTTTTTTCTAAAACATCAAAATTTCATAAAAAGTATAAAAATATTTTAAAATTAATATTTTTAAATAGTAAATTTTTATAAATAAAAATAATTAAAATTAAGAGTTATAATAAAAAAATTTTAAAAATGATATATATTTTTTAAAATGTTTGTTTTGAAATAGAATTTTATTCTATTTATAATAAATAAGATTTTAATTATATCTTATATTAGAATATTCTTTTGTAATTAATAAAATTTTATTTTATTTAAAATTTCTTTTATTAAACCCGTGTAATACATAGTGTTACTAAAAATAATTGTAATATATATTTTGTTCTATTATATTTTATGTAGTTTATCTTTTACATTTTTTTATGTGGCTTATTTCATCGATATTTTAGCAAGACACCAAATAAAATTCTAAATCTGCCATTGCGTGTCTTCATGACGATGGGTCTGTTCGTAGCTTGCGCTCTTATACAGTAAATAAGTCCATTTTCTCCTAGAATGTGAGTTGTCGCTTCAAATGGGTCTTCTTAAGAGTTATATGGTAATGTGTATTTTTAGTGGTAATCCTTTTTATTCTTCTTAAGAGTTATGGTAATGTGTATTTTTAGTGGTAATCCTTTTTATTTTTAGTGACTTAAATCATCCATTTGGAGGTCCCAAATTTAAAAACTTCAATGCACATGGTTATAAATGCATATAAACGATTACATACATACATCAATCTATTGTCTTTGTAAAAGATTTAAATATTTAGTTTGTTTTAAGGATATAAAAGATGTAAAGAAGGTAAACTTGTATCGTTTTACTCCTAATTACACCATTCATGTCTCTGATAGTGTTTGAGTATTCTCATCAAAATAATTAGAGCAAAAATTAACCAACATTAATCTAAACATACCAACATATGACGTTTGTGCAACTATGTGATTATATATGAAATAGTTGGCATTTCTAGTGGATTTTTTTATTTGCACATAATTTTTTTTACATCAATATCAGGATTCTTCATTTGAATAAAAAGTTTACAATAAAGTGGAATGTAAATGAGTAACAAATTGCCACGTAATACCCTTTTGGATAGTAAAACCAATTCTACTAAAAGCAACACTTTTACTGATTTTCCCTTTTAAACACTATTGTCATATTATAATTTATGTTGACGGTAAATAGTTAAAGGATAAAGCAAAAACAACCAAGGAACGATACTTAGTTTATATAAATACAAATAATTATTTTGTGATATACGAATATGAAAATGTACTCATTTAATATAAGTATCCTCTTTTCTTTTAATTATGTGCAAATGATCGAACCTCATTTCCAACATTCAAAGATGCCTCACTTATTAACTTGATTAATTCTCTAATGTGACAAGTACATGGAGATGTTCCATATCTATAGGAGCACCTATAACGGGCCACTATGATGGCCAAAACCGTCACACAGACATCTGATGGACGAATGTCATATTGTACCATCACTTCTGTTGGAGGTTTGAGATCACCATTCATGTGGAGGGACAGGTCACGAGGACCATATCCCCTTTCAAAATTAAATAAGTCTACTTTTGTTTTTCATTTTATTATTGTTTTCTTTATTAAAAATGAGTAATGTTTAATTTTTATAAAAATATTGGTTCGTTTTTATTAACTTATAATTGAATGTGAGTTTTTTGAATTATAAGAAATTATTCTACGAACTAGAATAAAATCTAAGAAATAAAATTTTAAAAAGGTTTTAAGAATTTTAATGAAACTTAAAAACTTGTACATGTTTTAGAAATTTGTATATATTTCTGAATTTATGAGATCTAAGAATTTCAATAAATTTAAGAACATAGCAAACTAAATAGTTTATTTTATAAACAAATTGTTATAAAAATAATGTAAACCGTAGTAATAATAAATAATGTAAACCGTAGTAATAATATAAAAAAGTATAAACATGCATGACGGACTGCTTAAAAAAAATTCTTAGGTGAATGATGTACTTGAACAAAATTTTTAGAGTCACCACTTTTTACCCCTTAGCCCCAAGGTGCGAAGTTGTTGGCCAGAGTCTCATTGCCTAGTTAGCAAAGTATCCCATGACAAGTGAAAAACTAATACAATAGTAGAGGGCCTATAGAAATTTCTTTCAACCTGATTGGTTATAGTAGCATCAGTAGAAAATTACCTATAAATAGAAAGTGATTACATCTATAGGAACTTATTCATTAGTAGAAATTGATTCATCATTAGCAACTATTTGTTGAGTAGCAACTATTCGTTGGGCAACATCCATGCGATCATATTTACCATGTGATCAATGGTAACTAAGAACTTTGTAGGAAGTGGTATTAATGCTTAAACCAACTATCTGTAGTAACCAAGTTATTATATAAAAAAATAATGAGTAAAATTTCATTTACATCTATGACGTTTTGTTTAATTTGTCATTTCAATTTAAAAACTTTTTTTTTTTGTCATTTCAGTCACTTTAGTTTACTAAATGTTGTCATTTTCATCCACTCCACTAACACCGTTAAAACTCTATTAAAATTCCGTGAAATATGAGGGTATTTTAGTATTTTTCAACACACTAATTATTCAAGTAAAACAAATTAATCAAACAATATTCAATTAAAACTAAAAAACACATGAAGCGACTCGCGAGACTAGTCGCTTCGATTAATTCTAATACATGTTGTTCGATTAAGGTCTGTTGTGAGATTTCAATTAATCTTCACGTTTTGTTTGAGCTTGTAAAGTTGTTCTATTGAATATTAATTGATTAATTTGTTTTTATTGAATAATTAGGGTGTTCAAAAAGACTATAATACCCTCATATTTAACGGAGTTTTAAGAGTGTTAGTAGAGTAGATGAAAATTACAACATTTGTTAAACTATAGTGACTGAAATGACAAAAAAAATTTTTTAGATTGAAATAGAAAATTAAGTAAAACTTCATGGACGAAAATAATATTTTAATAAAAAATAAAGCATCAGAAGTAATCATGTTAGTCATGATAAAACTAAATCATCATAAGTTATTAAGTTGCATATTTATAGGAACGAATTATCATCGATAACCAAGATACTATTGATAGAAGTCAACATCACTAATTTTAACTAATTACTAAAATTAACTGTCAATTGTTTTAACTGCCAATCTAACATTCTCTTTTATGAAGCATATTTTCGTTCCACAACATGTTGTGAAGGCTCACAACCTATAAAACAAAAATATTTGGTGAATTAGTACAGTTTTATTACAAATATATACATATTTTGTTCTTTTTTATTTTTAAATATTTGATTGAGATTTCAAGTGACCTTAAAATACTTGAATCGGATAGTGATTACGGTTCCGAAAGATAATCTAGAACATTACAAACTATATAACCTAAGAAAATTCAAAAATATTTTATTTCTCAATAGCACCGACGAATCAGTGTAGGTCATATAATGTTACATGGCATGGATCAATTGTTTTGTGTCATATAGTACCAAACACTCATTTCAATGTATTATATACACATCTGACACTCAAATGACATTGATCAAATAAAATTTAAAGTGATGCCAGTTAAAAAATTAATAAGTTCGGCGGTTCTTATTACAAGTATATTCTATCATTGGGTGACTTGACTATTTATGAGTGTTTTGTTTGTGGTTATATACTTTGTTTCTACCAAACAAATTTCTTGGTTAGTATGCAAAGCAAATGAACTATAGGAGATCCATGGATATATTACCTCTACAAAAAATATTAAGGTATTGGGGTTATAAATCATTCCTCTATTACCTTATCCTTTTATATCATGTTAGCATCACATTACTTTTTAATCCCCTCCCCTCTACATCACTCAACTATTGCCTAATGATTCTGTTTATCTTCCATTAAATATAATAAACTAGCCACTCGTTTTGCTTTCTCCCTCCTAATCAGGCATATCTGCTCGATTGGATCGTGGTGTCATCCAAATCCTTCACGTTGAAGTCATAATGACAACATTCATTGGAACTGCTTTTTGTTAAGCATTTTGGGCACCATGACCCATTTTTGGATGTCCCTTAACAACATGTCAGATCTCGAGATGGGTAACAATTGTGCCTTTTGTGATCGATATTTTTCTTGTGCCTTCCTCAAAACATTGGTATCATTACATCTACTTTTAAGGTTGTTGTTGACGTCAACAAACTTAATGCTCCTCTTCTTATTATCATGCCACTTAAAGTTGAGGTGATTATGGATAGGGTATTTTCCATATTCAAGGACCAATTGAAAGAGGCCGAATCCATCCTAACTCCCTTCTTTTTTTAGAAGGTTTTAGAATGGGTGGTACTTGTTAGGTTTCGGTTATTGATACAGTGAATTATCGTGAATTAGGAAGCGTTCGTTTCTAAATAAGCACGTTAACTATCGGTCTATGCCATTTGGTTTGGAAGGAGTTTTAGAATGATTAATTTTGTGAGTTATTTCGATCCATTTTGGAGAGAGTATGAGAAATGTTGAGAGAACTTAAAGATATTTGTTAATAAATATGCTTTCTTAAGTCATAGGTCTCTCTAAAAACAGTCTCTCTTTTTATATAGATAAGTGTAAGGTTTGTGTACATTCTACCTTCCTCAAAACCCCCCCCCCCCCCCCTAATTGTAACACCCCAAACTTTCTCAAGGAGAATAAAGTTCTTGCGTGGAGAGAGGTTCTATCACGAGGACACTTGCAACAGAAAGAAAACCCAATAAATAGGCCAGGACAACCCATTTGATCTCATTTTGCGTAAAAAGTTCATCTATTGTGTTTAGAGAGAGAAAGCGAGGCAAAGTGGTGTTTAAGGTATGTATTCGGCAATGTTCGATGTAATTATGATGCTATGAGTGCTTTATAATGATATTAGTGCATGATTGAAAAGCTTTCGATTGGTGTAAAGTTCTCTTGCTAGTATCATAACGTGAATTTTAGACTCCTCTTTCTACATGTTTTCATGATTTGGGCTAATATGCATACCGTATTAAATGTTTTGATATAGTATAATAGTTTTGATGGATATAAAACGTATTTGGAAGTTAGAATAGTTTAAGATTCGATGACTTGGGACTGAAGTTTTGAGAAGAATCAAAGTTTTCGCATGAACAGTTGAGTTCTCACATTTAGCGGTTATTGGGTTAGTTTTCACACGACGGGAAACTTGCATGGCAAATTATCGCTCAAAGGATAGTTCTCGCGCGACAAATAGTATGAGAATGGAGAAGTTATCTCCCGATATGTAGTGATGTTCGTTAAAGTTTTCACGTGATATGTAGTTCTCACATAGCAAGTTGGATTCCCATAGGTATCTAGCTGAGTATACATATAAGTACCCTTGCATTGTGTATAAATAAAGCCTATACATATCTATACATAGTTAAAGAAAGAAGAAAAGTTATATGTATTACGGTAGTTAAAGATAAAGTGAATGAGATAGAATTAACAATAATTATAGTAAAGTTCATATGTGAAACCTTAAAGAACTTAAACAATAAGTTCAAGCATTGAGGTCTTGACGTATTTCAAGCCTCGACACAGGAGTCTTGCATGTGTTGCAAGCGACAGGAGTCTTGCGTAATGGCAAGCGACATGAGTCTTGCATGTGTTGCAAGCGACGGAAGTCTTGCGTAATGGTAAGCGACAGTAAAGTCTTGTGTTATTACATGAGCAATGGCTAAAGGAGTTATGTGCGAAGCACAGTCTCACCATAAAGTAAAGATAGTTTAAATATAAAGTAAAGCTAAAGTAAATATAAAGTAAAGGTAAATTAATGATAAAGTAAACGTTTAAAAAAGTCTTACTAAATGTTTGTATAAGGATAAAGTGGTAAATTATAAAGTATAGTAATGTGTAAAGTATCGTTAAAGTGTAGACGGTAAAGCTTGTAAGGTTATAGAATCTGATTTACGTTCTTGTTAAAGTAAACGTAGAGCTCACTCATTGTCGTTGACTTTTGTATACATATTAGTTTGACAGGTATGCAACTGAAATACGTCATGAGCTTGGCATGGATTTGAAAGCTACCTGGCATGGTTTGATGTTAGACAGTTAAGGTTATCATGGTCTGATGTAATTACTAAATTTCGACATTCTGCTGTTATTATAATTGAAATTTGAGTTCGAAAACTTGTGTTCTGATGTTGAAAATCCAACTGTAAGGTTGCCTGCGAATCAGGGCCTTACACCAATAGCTTCACTATAAGTGAGATTTACTAGGTATGATTGTTATTGTTAATAAAAATATAAAATATAATGGTTTTAATACTTTAAAAGGAAAATATACATAATTTTTAACATGGTATTATACAACAGACTATTTGTAAAAAATAATTTTTTTAAAATGGAAAAGTTTAACTGTAGGAGGATGGAGAACCCCACGAGTAAGGATGGTTCTCAACGGTGTAGAGACTACGACGTAGTGTATATTGTTGGGGCTGCTGCCATGGTGGCACTTTCTTTGTTGGGGAGCCTTCATACCACATGGCCTAATATATTAATACATGTATTTACGCCATTTTTTTTTACAATTTGATTGTTAAGTTATTGTTGGTAAAATAATTAAAACGAATATAAAGACATATTCTTGTTACCCCCGGTCGAAAGTTTCTAGGTTTGCTAGTTATGACATATGAATCAGTTAAGTTGATTATATGAGCATTAACCAAATAGCCTTTACACCAATGCTATCATGGTGCGTTGAATGATGCATTTCATAAGATGGTGGAGGTTCAAGTCCTATTATAAGAATTGATATAAATTTAAGTCATTTTAAAGCGTGTTTGTTTGCCGTTAAAAAGTTAGATGAACATCAGGGTGTTTGCCTGTTTGGGTTTCACATGGGAATGTAAACTGACTTGAACCAGGCATAGCTTGCATAGTGAAATGGGTTAGCACTAAAACTTCGTTGGAAGTTTTGAACACTTTTAGGCCCATAATCCGCAATTTTTCTTTTTCCTAAATTAGCCCAACTAATTAAATTGTGCAAGCTTGTGAGTTCAATTGTTAGTTTAGGCACTAGGCAGGAATTTGAATATTAAGGTAAGATTATAACTTTTTAGCATGCAGGAAAACCTATAGTTTTTTGTCAATTATACAAAATGACTAATAGATATTGACTATAAGACAAGTTACATCATAGATTATTTTGCAATATAATCTTGATTGATGTTATTATACCCTTAACGTAACATTCTACTTAACTGGATGCTCAAAAGGAAATAGTGAACATTGATGACTTCAATAATTAGGTTTTTTTCACTTCGTTTAGGAAATAAGTTGTGCTTGGTTCAGGACCAAGTTCTTCATGTTCCATTTTTATGAATAGGATATTTTCACTACTGGTTTTCTTTCGTTCTTCATTTTCAATGATTTTTACTGTAGTTTGAGTGTCATCCTCACTCATACTATTCAAACTATACGGACGTAGAAATGCATATAAACATAAAATACTTATTAGATAATTATCATTGTACCAGGCATTGTGTATACAAATGAGTATCTTACTTTGTAAAAGGGGATTCAAAAGGATGGGAGCCATCAAAAGCCATGTGTACGGACCCAACTATTATTATAAATCAATCACGTGAATGTGTCACTTAAACCCAACCCTAATAAAATTATGTATTTATTTATTGGTATTAATATTAAGTACATATATTAGCCATTGTTCTTGTTTGACCAGTCAAAATTACTAGTGTAAACAATAATATAACCTCTCCAAGTTTGAGTCACACCATGTTGTGTTTAAAATTCCAAGACATAAAATAACCATTACTAGTACAATAGAACTCGAGTCAAGTGTGCGGGTGAATTAAAATATTTATTTATCATTTTTTAACTTTTGTTAGTGAATCTAAACTTTTCTTTTTTTTTTTTTTTTTCTTATTGTATGATAAGAAGTTTTTTAAATGTGTGGATAATAGATCATACCATGAGTAAAATTACGTTTTGAGATTAATGAGAGTCCTCATATAGTCTCATGATATCAAATGTGTTGGTGGTGGCCTTCTTGATTGTTAAAAGTTAAAGTCTAATTATGAACATTTGATGTAAATTTAGAAGTAGTTTAAAGTGTGTGAGTTTAACGTTAGAAAATGGTACCATAATTCATGATATTAATAATGTTGTAAATTTGTTGGAGTCAATACATCATAGGAAGTTGGATTTACCAATTTGTTAATGAGGATCATTTTAAATAACCATTGTGTGTATGCATGTAACGTTCTTCCTACCACCACTAGTTGGGTTGGAAAGTTCTTCACTATTCGTTAATTTCATATTTATAGAAGTTTATGAGATCTATGGACAAGTTACCACTATAAACGATTAAATTTTGCCATAATAATATTGTATATTCTATATGTAGTAAAGATTAATACAGAGTTATATCAAAATAACATTAATTGTGCTTTATGGTATTTGAATAAAACAATTACTCATTTATTCTAATTTGAACGTTTCTTGTGTTGGCATAGGAACAAAATTACATTATAAAAACATGTTATGTTTTACACATGTTACATTGTTATAGTTATTGTTGTTTTTGCTTCAGCATATCTTCATTTTGTGTATAACATAAACCTTTTTATGCATGTATATCAATCCATAAACAATACATCCATAATGTGTCATAGAATTCCCCTTAGCTTCTGCTAAACACTGTATATTCTAAATCAAACTCCAAACCCTCTACCAATGTCTCTTCAATATACTACAATCAAGATATCCCAATGGGGTTACTATTTTGTATTTCTAGGTAGTATTATTTATAGCATGCTAACTTTAGGGAGTTTGTTGTTAGTCTATTTCCGACCTAGGGTTCAAACCGGATTCATGTCGCCATCAAATATGGCTTTTCCCCTTGTTAAATATTTCTAGCACAACATATCTACTATTAAAACTCTTGGACAATTTATCTACGTGGTAGTGCCGATCAATAGGCTACCTAATATGATGGGGCGTTTGCAGCGTAATTACGTTCACCATAACCTGATCCTTATTACCACCCATACATTACCTAACATAACTCTAAGCTCGGATATAAAAATAACCTACTTAATTAGGCTACAGGGTCTACCTTCTTGTGTCAGTGTTGATGGGTACTTCTAGCAGTTTTCTTGTACCCATTGTCGTAGCACGCGCACGCGCGCGCACACACACACTCACACACACACACACACTCACACACACACACACACACTCACACACACACACACACACACACTCTCTCTCTCTCTCTCTTTCTCCATCTCTCTTTCTCTCTCCATCTCTCTTTCTCACTCTCTTTCTCTCTAAAAGAGAAATTATTAAAATCTCAAGGGTATTTGCTGGGGAATTCTCATATTACCAAGTGTTTCAACGCTCAAAATGAGTGTTAGAAACATGAGTTACCCTCAAAGGAGGATTCCTATACTAGTTTCTCTCTATAAAACAAAAGAAACTTTATGAGTGTTTTGAGCACAATTGCCCACCCCCCAACACCTTTATTTATAGTTTATGACAACAGGATCATATGATTCATAGGCAAAACCGGGCATTAAACACTGGGCGCAAATTAGTGGTAGCCATACAACCAGTATTGTCAATTATACTGATTAGAGAGTTTTGTCTCTAGATTTGATCTTTACAGTTTTAATGATTTTGGTCTCTTAGCACTTTTACGATCTCCTTGATTATTTAACCCTCTTTGATACCAACCAATTTTAATATCAATTAAACCTTTTTAAAACATAAAATAAACATCTAATCTTTATATATATGTAATGAAAATAGGATGTTATAGACCGTAAATATGCCTCAAATGGAAAAGAAATTTGACTATTTCCCTTTAGGGTTCACACAGTCCCTATCAAAGAAAATGCAAACATCATAGTGGTGCGGCAACTATGTAGAAAACACGTTAGAGGCGGGGATGACAATTACATACAACTCGTCAATGTTAGAAAGAGAAAGAACTCAATATGTATGAGAGATATAGACTAATAATATTTACGAGGGAGCTGATTGATATAAGGATAGTAAAATAACGAGCAATTACCATCAATTACTTATAGTACTACTATTTATTTTTTTCTAGTATTTCTAGGCTAAACGAGGACAAACCGGCTAAACCAAGTATCATTTACATATAAAAATGATATCACATAACACGAAACTAGTCATTTTAAGGGATATTATACATCTATAGTAATGTAAAAGATAAATTACACATATTGCCATAAGTTATATGATACAATGAGTATGTATCATGTAAATTGCCAAATGCATGTCCTACTTGTAATGCATTGGAGAATTAAAACTAAAATCCACATTTGTGTATCATGTTTGGCACACGTACTAAACTCTTCTACTAATTAAATGAAGAAAATTATTTTCACGGTAGATTTTTTATATTTATATGAGGGCATTTCTTATTTTTTAAGAAATGACTATAACTGGTTGCGAGTAGATATGCGAGTATGAAGTGCACAAGTCGCGTTACGATCTTAAGTTGAAAATATTGCACAAATGTTGAGATGATTCATCTTGGAAACCCATTAAAGAAGTACGATTGATCTTGTGATCCTACAAAACGTTCTACAGTCATTATCGACTGTACATCACTGACTCATAATGATCTATACGTGAGTCTAAATGTTTCTAACTTCATGCATTAAATAAAAATAATAAAATCTAGATACATATAACGTGTAATATGTAGTATAGATTAATATCATTAACAACTTGTGCAATTTGTTGACAATACAGAAAAAACCATGACACGTGAGAGTTGATTTGCGTAAGATGTGGACTTAGCTGGTGTTGATGGAAGTAAAATAGGATACAAAAGATAAAGTTAACATGTCACCGTGACAGTTATGTCACGTAACTCTGTTATGATCGTCCTTAATCTCTAGCATATATAGAGAAAATAAGTACAATACTTTTCCGAAATAAACTTGCAAGTTATGTTAATCATAAAATAATCATAAAAGTTAGGTCGATCAAAGAGGAATGCCGTTCCACAAATGAAAAAAATTAATAATCATAAAAGATCACCTTTTTCTTTCTGTTCGTTCCCTATTTTACTATGTCTTGTTTTGTTTTTAAAAAGATAAATAAGAATAACTTTCTAGAAAGATACGTCAATTTTATTTTCCTAAACAAAATCTCCGTATATATGCTTAACACCTATATAGCCTATGCCACATGTGGTCAAAGCCTAAGGAAACTTTTAGAACATAGATTTGGGAACATAATCATGAAAACAAAAATACATAATAGTTTAGTATAATCCAAGAAAATTAAGCCTTTAATATAGTTTCAAATTTTGAGAGTCGAATTTAGTTTCTCTATTTATTTGTTTCTATGTTTCTATATCATCTTGACATCTTCCATCAACTTGTATATAAACATATACATGAATTATTTCCGATTTTTTCAAAATATACATGAATATTATGATAAAAAATAAATTTAAGAAGGGAATCCAAGAAGCACATTAAGTCGGTTATAAAACACATTGGGATGCAAAATACTTCGAAAGTAGGGTTAGACTCGAGTTCCAAAACATTGTCTACGCTCGGATCTTTTTTTATCATACCAACTCAATTGTTTTTAAATACCCCCAAACCTTTGTTCAAACTTTAGGTTTCTTTAATTATAAAAAGATTTAAGAATAAAATAATGTGTTAAATTAATAAGATGATGAAATTTTGCAAAAAAATAAAGGTTATAATTCCCGGAAATTCGTGTTTTAGTTTATGGTAAATTAAATAAAATAATGAGATAAATTTTAACAAAAATGTACAAAACCATTGATTGGAATTGGGAACCACGTGATGCCATTAAGACAAAACACCCCGACCAAGTAATTAATTAACCTATAAAAAACATCATAGAGAGAGAGTGGTTGCATGAGTAAAAGTTTATTAAAAATATTTAGAAAAAAATAGAAATAAACAAAAGAAATACAAAAGAAAAAAAAGTTAAGTATTATTAAATTCTCTCTAATTTCTCTCAACACATAGGTGATCTTTGAGGAATACCCTTTCTTCTACTCATGCTTGTGGCCATGTCTTCTTCGGAGTGAACCTTACTAGAAAACCTTTCACAAGTATACAATCCACTCCTTTTCTTTCTTACGAACCCGGTGCACATGATGCTCATGGTTTCAGACCCGAATGAGCCTGACCCTGAGCTCATTGGGTCATCCGAGTCAACGATGGTCGAGTGTGGTGTCTCGTTTGTCATGTCATCATCCCCGGTGTCGTTAGGAATGATGAAATCAGGACCGAGTTGTAATGAAGTGCATACCCTTAGGAAAGGTGTGAGGTCTCTATAATGCTTGAGCACAAAATCCACCTAATGATATTCAAACCCAATTAATTACACTCTAGTAATTAATATACTCCAATTACTACATTAATCATGTTCAAAATCTTTCTCATACATATACCTATGCATATGCATATGCATATACATATACACATATCTCTATATATACATATTCAAGATTTGTTAGTATAGTATCGCTTGTTTATCAATATTAATTCAAGCTTGTAACAAGTAAACCATAGAACTATGGGTCTTCTGGTTCTAGCTAGGTTACACAATTAAAAAATTTAGTAATTTTTATGAATTTTAGATTTAGTATATTTCCATAATTCTCATATTTCATTTCTATTTTCTTTGATTTTTTTAGATTAAACAAGTGAGTATAACGATCTCCTACAAACAAAATTAGCAAAAAGAAATAAGAAAAGATGTGTAGAAAAATTTGTAAAAATTGAACCCTAATTTTTATGATCATCATATGTAACCCTAATTTTTAATTGTGAAGACCATATTCAATTTTGGAAAAAGTCTTTGTTTTCGGTGATTTATATATAAAGATTAATTATACAACTGATCTCTCAAGTAAAGTTTGATAATTTGAAGTGTTCGAGAATATAGAATTTTACGTTTTGGATTATAATTAAGCTTGAATTATTTAAGATACCTTGCACCCTAAAGAGCAATGGATAAAAGGCTCTTGAAGGCATCTATCACAAGAAGTGCAATAGTTCCCGGAGCTTTTGAATTGCCTGTTTTGAGGTCTCTTCTTGATGAACACAACTTTCGCGCTATTAATAGTATAAGCCTGTAGATAATTAAACATATATATCACCCAAATTAATCAAAAGTAATTCTACCATCATGAATTATACTAATTAAACATTTGCAACAATCCCCCTTTGTTTTTTTCACTTACTTGAACGTTTGAACAGTCGATAAGTCTTTCTAGATCTTCTAGCCGCACGACATCATGATATACATAACGTCGAACTTGAAGAAGTCTATGGAAGCGATGAACATGTACACAGTGTGGACATATGCTTATACAACAATCCAAGCAACAAATATTCTTCTCGTTTTTCTTCGAGTTCTCATGAATTGCGCATGCCTGAAAGAATTTCTGCGTGTAAAGTGCTTCTAACCAAGCAGGCTTTCGGATCCCCTATAAGCCATACATACCATGCAATTATTATGGAATTCTTTATAAACATGAAGTAGAGAGTAAGTTATATAAAAATTAAGCATATATACAAACTTCTGTAGAAGTTAAGAGGGTGTTTTGGGCATACCATGATCAATTAAACTTTGTCGAAGTAGTGGGCAGGAGGGAGTGTATGAGAGATAGGATGGGAGTATTTATGGAAGATCAGAGGAGAAGAGAGGGTATATATTTATTCCTTGGCTATATATATGTGTGTTGTGTGTGTGTGTATATATTATAATTTATGTGAATATTTAGTTTTTATAATCAAAAGTTAGTGGAAATGTGTTTTGATCTTTGTTTCAAAAAGATGTAGGATGAATATATTCAGGGGGAACTTACTGATTTTTTTGAGTTTTCAGATGAATAATTGAATTTGTTTTTTAAAGTCTGCATAACACTTTAATAATAATTTACATCATCTTTACATCATAAGACTATGGGACGTTTGATTCATTTCTTAAAAAAACTGAAATTGGGAGTGGAAATAGAAAGAAAATGATTCATTTGAAATTTTTATTGTGTTTGGCTGGTAAGCTTGTGAATATCGAAATGTCGAACACATGAAATAACAAACTTCCACTCTCATCTTTGTTCTTCAATCACACATCATGTTCCCAACCATTAAAATCCATTGCGCGCCATTATCCTCGTTGTGTATTGCCTTCATCATCTTCACTATTCATCGTCTCCACCATCTCCATTTGTTCGCCTTCTAAACCACCCAGATGGGGACGAGAAAGTCAAGTGTTCCAGGCTTGGTTATTTCTAGGGCCAAAATTGAAGGGGAATTTTGATTTTAATTGTTCGCTAGAATAGGGTGTTTGATTTTGGATTTTCATCCTTAATAGTTCTTGTTCTTTGTCTGTGCTAATATCTTTGTGAGTTTTCTAGGTTTGTACTAATGATGGATAATAATTTCTCAATAAATCTTTCTTTGATTTTTGGTGAAATGTTAAGAGTCCAATGAAAGGAAGAAGCTTGCGGTATATTGGTAATATTTAAATATTCCATTAGAATATTTAGAAATCCATTGCAAGTATAAATGTATGCTAAATCCCATGAATAGTAGAAAAAATTCCAATTAATTATCATTCCATTTATATCAACCATACATGATTTTTCATGAAATAATTCTAATTCTAATTTCATCACACTGAACTAAACATGACCTTCACTTTTCAATTACTTGATGTGGGATACTTTTTCTATTGCACCTTGCTAGTGCTATCTTACATGCCTTTAGTGATTTGAATTAGTTAACTCAGACTCTTTGACTACTTCAAAATGCCCATTTGTGAGGCCATCCAAATATTTTGCTACCAAATTTAGTGATCGATATTTTCCTTTAAATTAACGATTGAATTTTTAATCGATCATGTATATAACTGAACTTGTGATTGTATTTAATTTTTATTTTTGTATTTTGAATTTTTAATCGATCATGTATATAACTGAACTTGTGACTGTATTTTATTTTTATTTTTCTATTTTAAATAAAATTGATCATTAGTTTCCATTTTAATCGTTTGTTTTATTTTTTTACACGACTAAATTTTGCGGTCAGATATCTATATTACCTGATAATATATCTTTGTAAGACAAAATTAATATTTTACTTAATTTTAAAACACATATGCATTTTTGGTGTATAATAATTTTGATTTTGATATTTATGACATTTCACTTAATAACATATTATTATATTATATTATGTCTTTTTGAAACAAATTTGTCATTTCATTTAAATTTAAGATATATAGAACATTAGGTCATGGTAAAAGGGTACATTGATTGTGTTAGACTGTTAGGTAATTATCTATCTATTAAAAGATGAAAGGCATGAATAGTAGCTCGTACAACACTTTAAGCATGTTATACAGACAATTAGAGCAACTGAATGTAAGACGTGTGTTTTGAAATCATGATAGTTGTTTTGAAATCACGATAGGTGTTATCTTTGGGTACAAGTGTTGGGAGGTCAAGATACGTGTCAATCTTCATTCTGCCAACATTTACGTTTATAAACGGAATCTGATCTTGGATCACCTCACTTTACTTTCTACATGCTCTTTCTCGCTCTTCTTTTTGCACCGAGAATAAAGACGAAGGTGCAGATGTAGTGGCTGAAGCAAAAGTAGCTAGGTGAACCAACTCCTTTTGAAGATTAGAAAAACATGCAGAAAAGTAATCGGTTCCTCTAGGAAAAGGTACGATTGAAGAAAAGAAAGAGAATGATCTGGTTGAAGACATACAATCGTTCCCTCTCAATGAAATCACGGTGATGAAGAAAAGGCTGAGATTACAAGTGGCGCACCAACGGTGGCAGGGCCGCGACGAGTAGTCCTGACTGAATACTTTCCCTACCAACTCATCACCATACCCGTCGGCATCATCGCATGCTAATATCCCTTCGATCAAGGCAACCTTCAACACAAACAAAACCAGTACGATCATCGAAAACAGATGTACCGCCATTACCAAATATATAATTGGAAAAGTGCAGAAAACCATAGAATTAACCTCAAATTTCCATTTCGGATTGCATAAATGATTGTAAGAGTGAAGATAAATTTATTTATAAGGGTTTTGACTGTGATGTGGATCAAATAGAAGCATTAGATTAGTTGGGGTTTCGTATCAAAAGGGGAGTTTGATGTGTGTGTTCTTGGTGTTTGTGTGTGAGAGAAGAAAAAAATGCTTAAGATGATGATGGTAAATGTGTGGATGAAACTGATCACGTGTGAGCTTTAGGAATCTTGAAAGAATGATTTTAAAGGATAATAAAATGCAAAATAAAATTTGCCTCCATCAAGGGGTTATGATATTTTTATTACTCATTAAACACATATACCGTATCAAATGGAATAATATACGGGAGGATTATCATGTATATATGTATATTAATATTAATTTTCTAAACAATGATGATTACACGTTATTTTGAGTTTGATACAATTTCATAAACAGGAGTTACGGTTCTCAAAAAGAAGTGTATTCCTAAAAAGAAGCTTATTCCCAAAAACAATGTGAATTTATTTTTTTTTTGTAATCTGAACAAAGTGAATCTATTTTTATGTACATAAATTTTAAACTTTGATGAATTGTATTCTTCTTAGAATTTACATTGGCCATTAATGTTTTCACTTTATTATCATATTATAAACTATGAGGAATAGTGGCAAGCAAGCTAGACAAGTGATTGAAACATAATTTTTGTTTGTTGGTTTACCAGAATTTGCACGTGCCAACGTATATTTTCATTTAAAAACGTTAATTTGTTTGAAGTCGGGTCAAATATAATATTTTTCATTCGACGGTATGAATTGAAATTATTTTATGTTTTGACGTATATTTAATTCGGAAAAAAGTCGGGTCAATTGTAGTATATACTTTATCACGTTGCAAAGAACGCCGCCGCAACGCGCTGCGGGTTAGAAAACTAGTTAGCTTAAAAGTTACACAAGGCAAAACCTGTTGCGAGCTACATGAGCCTACCATGCAGAAAATTTGTTAGATATTTTGTTTATGTGGAATTTGTATCTATTTACGGTAGCTTGAATGTAAAATATAAGTTCAAACTTATTGACCGGGAAAGGACATAAAATAGCATGTAGTAAAACACATAAAACGTAGAGATCCTATCTCGTCGTGAAGTCCGGGTTCCCACTAGTTTATATTACTTGTTTTACTTTTAGTTAAATAAAACCAGTGATTGACTCACTATCGAATTTTATTTTGTAAGTAAAATTTATGATCAAGTTTTTATTTAATTTATTTAAACTAAAACTTAAGATCAATTATTTATTCTTTATATTTTTAAATAAAAAATATTGAACGCTTTTACGAACAAATTAGATTTTTATCTTTTAAAATAAAAGTTACATCACAAAATGGAAGTTTTTATTCTATTTGATTTTGTTTATAGTTATGCTATACCATTTTTATAAAAAAAGTTAATTATTGTAAAAGATGTTTATTTGTTTTGTGTATAACTTGCTTGATTATTATTCTGCGTAACTATAAACATGACTTGGCTAATTATTATATAACTTGCATAATTATTTTTTATAACTTGAATAATTTTTTTACATGTAATCATAAACATAGGTTTTGCGTAATTATATACATTACTTGCTTAATTATAAACTTAAATTGTATAGTTATTTTATAATAACTTAAGTAATTATTATTTGTAACTTGAGTAATTATTATTGCATGTAATCATAAACATATATTATAGAGTTCACAACTAATGGATCGAAAACCAAAGAGAAAGACTTTTGCTAAAACTTCTCAATATATATGTGAAAATCTTGGGAGTTTGCAAGAACTTTGGATGCAAAAGCTATGAAAACCAGTGTCGGCCCTGAGAAGGGGCGGGATGGACAGTCGTTCAGGGCCCACTCGTTTAGGGGGCATAAATTTTTTTAAATTATTTTTTATATTATATATATGTATATTTTTATAAAAAATAGTTATAAACTATAATCCAATCAAAAACTAAACCCAATTATATTTTAAACTCAATTTAATTTTTTGGGCCTATTTTATTAACCCAATTACTCAATTAAAAGTCCTTTTTTTAGAAAACAAAATATTTAAATCTCATTAGTCACGGTTCATTATTACTTGTTTAATTATATCTAAAACTCACAAGTTATCGGTGAACTATTACGCTATGTCATTGTGATATTGTTATTTTGTTATGTTTATTTCTGCAATGTTTATTTTTGTTCAAATAAATTAGTTTATATAATTCAATTCGTTAGGGTCCAGATGCTTTTTTTCGGCTCGTCTAGGGCAATAAAATTCTCAATACTGGCCCTGATGAAAACCGTTGTTGTACGATAACTATGTGTATATAAGAACTTTCAAGAGATACAAGAAACTTTTATTTTGCAAGAACTTTTATTTGTTGGGTATAAATATTTATTTCGTTCTTGTAATCAGTAGTTGCTCAGTTTCTCTTTAGTAATTCTAATATTCTTTTTGTAGCACACAAGTTATGAATGGTATTTGAGGAAAATGTTATTTACTTGATTGTGTCCTTGCATTATTGATTATGATTTGATACATATTGTTTGATTCTTTAATATTTGGATTAATTAGCATCAATACACTTTGATTCCGCTTCTACTTGATGATAATCGATTTGTATTAAGTGAATTCAGGTGGATTGCTGCTTGTTTCAATTGATTTTAGTGCCATTTTGCATTAAATTCAGTAGAATTTGAGTTGTGCATGACTTAATCGATTTCTTGAAGGTTTTGGTTTGGTCTTGAAGGTGAATTGATTGATTTTATGTTGGCAATTGAGTTCGAAGGCTACGTTAGTGTTTGTGATCAGATTGGTAATTATTTTGATTAATTTCATTGGTGAATCGCTCCGAAATTGATTGAATTAGCTTCTTTTGGTTTAGAAGGCTTGAAATTAAAGGTTGAAGTTTTACTCTTTGTTTTTGAAAATCTATTACAGTTTGTGAAAACTATATATTATTGAGTTATTTAGAATCTACAAAAACTTTAGTATTTTTTTGATCTAGAGATTTTCTTTTATTAATGAAAAAAGATAAAAATAAAAAGATAGAAAATGATCAAAAAGATCAAAAGGAAAATAAGAGTGAAAAATGCCTTACCGCCCTTATAGGGATATAAGATACCAATGTTACATAAATTTAAAGTGATATGTCATTGTTGCATACATATCATGTGTAAATATTTTTTATATTGAGAATCTTTTTGACATGACGGGTAAATCTAAAAGATGTGGCATGTAAGTTTAAATTGCAAGCCATGTAAGTTTTGGACATCTTGTGAGAACATGTAAGTCCGCATGACTTGTAAGTCCTTAAACATTCTAAATGTCGTGTTCAGATGCATTACTCAGGCTTGTTATGCTCTTTAAATTTATTTTAGGAAAAATATAAATAATAAGATTCCTGATTACAAGTAAAAGGTTTAAGTCAAGTTGGAATGACTTGGAATCTTTAAATTGTCTTGTGGCTAGATAGGTGTTATACAGGATTTCAAATTGTGGAGATCCATTTAATCATTTAAATTTAGCAAAACATGATAAAAGTCACAATGATTGTCAAAATAATGAATGAATTATGAGTTTAAGGCGAATAAAGTATATTTTCAATCGGCCAAACCAGTTTGGTTTCAAATACAACTGAATAATGTGAATAATCATTTTTTATAAATATGATCCTTAAAGATATAACTCACAAAAGGTTTAGTTATTTTTTATTGCATTTTTGTTTGATTGTGAAAAATGTGAAAAGTATAAAAAAGATTATTTTACTTTTCTATATTAAATTTTCAAAATGAAAACTTCCATGATTGTAAATTAAACATTAAATTTTGGAAAAGGTTGATAAAGTTTAAGTTTGAAATTTTGAAAAAGATTTCACATAAAAAAAGTTATTGCATTTCATGATTTTCTAGAACGATATGTTTTTCTCTGAAAATCTAAAACTTTTACATTTATCAGAAAAGACGATAACTTTCTTTTTTTTTTTTTTCATTCAAATGGAATTCCTTTAAATTCAATTCCATATAAAACGTTTACAATAAAGGGACAGGTAAGTGAGCAACAACTTGTACCGCAATCTCCTTTTGAATAGCAAACTCAATTACAATAAAAACAAACCTTTGATACTTAAAGGCCGAGAAATTTACTGATTTGATCTGTATTGTAATCATTTGAAATCATAGAGCAATACACTAAATGTTTATTTACTTTGTTGCTTGATTCTTCACTTTATACTTCAATTTCGATGCCGTGAACGATTATATTCCGTATTCTCGTCACGAGATCGATCAATTACTGTTCTACAAGGTTCTTACAAGAACTAATATCTACGATAAACTAGTGATCTAATTCAGTTTATAGGTCAAATGTTTCATGGAATAAATATTGTTTTAGCCTTAGGTCAATGATGGTAAAAAATTTAATGTGTTCGGATGCAAAGGACAAGGTTGGAATTTTGGACTCCTTGCTGCTACAAAAATGAGACGTTTTGCACAGGTTCTAACTTGGTCATATAAAGTTCAAATGGGTCAAAGATTTTGTCCAAAATCAATTTAAAAAATTTCTCTAGTTAACCCAAGTGGTTTCGCATATTTTCGACATCGTTTGGTCCTCCCAACGCAATAAACAAAATTGAAGGTTAAAGCTGTTAAATTTGGGCATAATATTGATATATGTTCGTAAGGTCATATCTCTCTCATACTTCATCTATTTGAGGTGATTTTTTTTCTGAAAGTTTGTTTAAAGTCTTAGCTTTCAAACAATACTTATTACTTGATCTTTCATTATCTTTTCGACTTCCAAACAGTCTACTCAAGATCGATGCATGATTAGCTATTCAAGCTGATATATTTTCATAAAACTTAAATGTTAAGAATTGAGAATAATTAACTAATATAAGTTAATAATTGGGTTCTAGAACAGATTTTAGGATGTTTAAGGATAAGATCATGTAAGATTAATTAATCATTAAACTATGGCTAATGCACGTTCACTTTGGTACAGATTTAACAAAAGTACACGATAAGGACTTAAAAACTTTAATAAATTGGGATTAGGAATTTATTGTTAGACATTGGACTTAGAATGATAAATGAATTACGGTTATACTAAAATAAGAACTTGGATTGTCATTCAGGACTAAACTACGAGGATTACAAGCAATTAGGTCTTCTCGGCCTTTAGTAATCTTATTTTGTTTTTTGTTTTTTTATTCGTAGTTACTTGTTATACTTGTTGTGGACTTTTGATTGTGCTATTATCGAGGTGAGTTTAAAAACCATTTTTAACATATTATATTTGGGGAAAATATCCTTAAAGTTTTTGGATTGTGCTGTGTTAAATTTGTTTTGAACTTAAATTAGACTGTCATAAACTATAGATAATTTTTTGAGTATAACATAATTAAGTAATTAATATAGATGGCGGGGTCAGGTTAAACCACTATTAGAACAAAAAACCTCTTATTATTCTTAATATCACCTAACCTTATATTTACAAAAGAATTTGAACCTATTCTTTGTTTATGAAACAAACACTAACGCTACAAGCCTACATGAGTGTGTGTCAGATTAACTAACTCATACTTCTTTTAAACATGTAAACATAAGTAGGAGGTAAAATATGAACACCACTTATGAAACTTATTTTCACAAGGACCACATGTGACAAATTTGATAGGTTCAAATGGATCGATCTGTGATGATATTGTAATGCAATGATCAATTATAAGCATAAAGTAATCAACAAAAGCAAAATACTTCAAAAATTCATAGAGATTTCATTGAAAGCAAATTGCAATCAGATACAATGTATAGAGAGAGTTCTAACTGAAATTCTTTAAAAGTCTACCTGCGCAAATACACAATATCCTATTTATACTAACAATGAAAACTAAAGAACATATATTTACATAATAAGTCCCTATACTATGACAAAAACAAAATCTAAAGACTAAATGCTAATCTTCAAGAGCTCCAACAATACTCCCCCTAAGATTTGCATAGTCTTCAGTCAAAAAAATCTTCAGATTCTTCTTTAATCTTGAACATTGGCTTTTCTTTGTACATCTCTATCTCTCTTAAAGCTTTTTTTATTAAAGACTTGAATTTCGCTACCAAAACACCTTGTTCAGGCTTTGATTCATTAGTCTTTATTTCCATAGCATCAATTACCATCAGGGTTTCCTTTGATAACCCTGCAATATCAATGTTTGCATAGAATTCTAATGGATTTTGATCATCCTTTGTATGTATCTCCAACACTCATTTGCTTGATATTCTCATGAATTCTATATTCTGTACATCTTTCTTGACAATGTTTGCATATGCCAGATCTTTCCTCAACGAAATCCGCTCCATGGCTGCATTCATCACTTTAATTATTGTCAAGAAATACTTTCTATCATTTTCAGCTGCTTCAGATGACACCCTCTCAAACTTCTGATTTGACAAAAATGAAATGTAACTTGGATGCAACAGTTTCAACTCAAACACTCCAAACAAACTTATCATGTCTTTGTCCCAATCATCTTCATTCCGTACCAACATCAACTAAAATGTTTCTGAATCATAAAACCATCTCAGGATAGGTTTTGAAGTTTGAGTACCATCTATCACTTTCAATCCTAGATTAGTTACTTTATCAAAGTACTTGTCACTATACGTCTCCAGATAGCTTTCTTTTTTTGTTGAGCTTGATTCCCCTTTCTTTCTTTTCTTTAAAGATTAAAAATACAACTTATCCTCTTGATCACATCTTATTTTAAGAAATGATGCCATTCTTGTAATTCCATAGTCCAGAAGTTTCACAAAGTTTTCTCCTCTTGATGCCTTGGTCGGATTAGTTACAGGTAACTTGTGTAGTTCTTTTAAATCTTGGACAGGAAGAGCAATGATAGTAGAATAAAAATGATACACATCACAGATAGCATTTACTCTCTTAATAAAAAATGCATCAAATACTTCATCGTACTTCCACGCAACAATCTTCACTTTTTTTGTATTGTCAGGCACAATCATAGCATTTAACAGCTCTGAAATTGATTGTCCTGTTTGTAGCACATTCTTCACTATATCCCCAGCAGATCTTGCTTTATTCCATAGTTTTTTTTTTATCAATTGATACTTGATAAGCTTGCTTTTCTTTCTCGAGGAACATTTTCATTAACTCTTGTCTCTGCTCATGACTCTTCTTCACAAGCTCCATAGCCTTTATCTCTTGTGGTTTCAAAATTCTTGTTCTTTTAGTGATCTCCAAGTATTGAATATTATCTGTATCAAGCATGATCATTTTGTTGTTTTGCTTTTCTGTTTCTTGAAAACTTCTCACTAAATTTCTCAGTGAAGTTCCTTGCAGCCTGTTTAATCTTTTCCTTGGGTAATACCTTGATTGCAACCACATCCTCAACGCAGGTATGCTCATGACTTCAGGGTTAGGATGGTGCAATTCAGACACACGAATATCATCAACATTTATGCTCTCACTCATCGGTGTCCATTCTCCATGTTCTATACAAATTTCATTTGGATCCACCGGAGCTGTTGATTCGGCTAACAAGCATTTCTCATATTCTTCATTGATTTGAGACTCTGTTAATCCATCCAAAAATACACGATTGTACTTATTCTTAACAAGATAATTGTATCTGTCTTCAAAATCAATTGGGACATCATCTTGAATGTTTTGAATTGGAGATTCAGCAAGTTCACACACATCTTCATCATCAAGTACTTCATTGTACCAATCATCATTAAATTCAGAGTCAATGTCGTCTAAAGCTTCAATTTGCTTTTGCACATCTTCTTCATCAACATACATTGTGTCATCTACAGTTTTCTAACTTTTAGATGGTGTAGCAGATAAATCTATCATCACTTCATCAATCTTTCTTTTTCCTTTATCACCTTCAGAAATCTTTTCTATTATCTCCACTTCTGATTCTGATTCTATCTCTTTTTCTTTTAAACTCTCTTTTAATTTTTCAACTTCTTCATTCAATCTTTTTACTTTCTCTTCAAGTTCAGCTATAATCAAATCTTTCTTATCAGTCTCAGCTTTTAACATAGCATTCTCTTCTTGTAGTTTCTGAATCAATTCTTCTTGTTTTGTATTCTTAACTTTCAAATCATCAATTAACTCTTCATCACTGTCATCTTCAGTTTGCACAATTGCATCTTGAGTTTGTTTCCTCACATTTTCATCCACAATAACTATTTGTTCCTCTTGCACATCATCAGAGGTTACATTAACAGGTTCAGATAATATTGCATTAATGTAATCAAAATCAAGTGTCTGATTTTGTTCCAAACTTTCTTCAACATTTTCATTCACATTAGTATCAACACTATCCTCTTCATCTCTTGCTTGCTCATTCATTTCAACTTCATCATCACCAACATTTTCATCTCTTTCATCAGACATAGTTTCTTCACTATCAATATCTTAAATGGTTTCTTCAACATTCCCACCAACATTATCATCATCATCATCATTATCATCATCACTTGATGAGCTTTCATCACCATCTTGCTCATTTTCATCATCGTCATCTTCCTCTTCTTCTTCAACAACTTCTTGTATAACATCTTCAATTAAATCATTGGGATCTACTGGTTCATCTTCAATTAAATGAAAGTGATCTTGATTGATGTCTACTTCATCCCTAGCTACTGCCCTCATATAATCAACCATTGGAATCTTCAGGGCTCCTGTAACAACAGACAATCTTTTATACACAGTTTCAGACATGCGTTCTAAATCCAATCTTTCACCATTTACCCCATAGACATAAAAATCTGGGTGTTCTACATTGATAATCATTTGCAGGAATCTTGGATACATCAAGTATTTATTCCTCTTTTCTTTCTCCAACTTGAATATAAATCCATTCATAATCCATCTAGCCATATTAAACCTTCTGTTTGTGGCCAATACAACAATAGGAGAAGCTATATCAATAGGAAATGAGTTCCATCCAGCACTCCTTTTAGACATACAATGTTGAAAGATATAGCACAGAAGTTTCCAGTGGTTAAAAACTCTAACTCTGAAGAATTGTTTTTTTGGAAAGTTATCAGGGTGACCCATCATCATGAAAGTATCTCTGCACTCATTAAAAGTAAATTCTACCAAATCTTGTGCATCATTTTCACCCAGTCTTAGTGCTTCTCTGATTGAATCTTCAGACACTTCTATCATTCTGTCTCCGGTCACAAATCCCCTCAGCACTTTCTTTCCTTCCTCATCTCTTTCAATCTCAGCTGTTCTCCAGAATCTTTTAATCAACCTTGCATATATGGCAGGTCGAGCACACATAGCATATACATATCTTGTTCTCAACAAGAATCTGATCATTTCTTCATATACAGTAGCCTCTCTGACTTCTTCATTGAGGAAAGTAGCTACATTATGCTTAGGCTCAAATTTAAGTTCAGCCATCTGTCATTTACAAAGAAACAAGTATAAGAATAAATGTATTACATTGATATAAATCTCATAATGATTTATTAATTTTTTATCCAATAAAACTTAGAAATTTTCTAAGTATTTGATACACTCAATTACTCAAATGTATTGGATATAAATCAATTAATATTTTGAGATTAAAATCAAGTAACATATGACAAATATGCACACTAATTATTTTTCAATTTTTACTTAATAGATTTTAAATTGTTAAAACTTGATCAATTTTATTCAATATTTTCTAAGTGTTTGAAACACTTACTGTTATATACAAATTCAAGTTTTAAAAATTCACAATCACTAAGTAATTTGTTTCTTTTTGATTTATGAGAATTAAGAGATGTTTTTGATGATTAACATTAAAATTTTATTAAAAAATTTCAATTGTCGATTCATTTCAGTTTAAATTTTTTTTTATTATTTTATTCGACTGATGAACACATGATCATCAAGAAATTTTTGTGATGAAATTAAGTTTTGATGATGTCATTCTGGTCGCAAACATATGTAAACAACAATTTCAGATTCAATTTTGAATATTTTAACACATTTAGTCTGAAAATTTCAAATTTCTTAAACCCTTAGGGTTCGAACGCCCGAACAGCGTTCATACGCCCAATCAAATGTGTTTTAAATGTTCTGTGTTTTGATGATTTGTACTTAACATGATGTTTAGAATCAAAGTTTATACCTAAATGTCACAATGATTTCAGTAAATTAGTATAAACAAAATGAAGATGATAATCGTCGGATGAATGAATAAGAACAGAGAGTTTGAGTAAGTGAATGAACGAGTGAAATGAGATTCTGTCAAGTGTTGAATTTATATAATGTAAAAAACTCTTAGGCGCATGACCACTGTGAAGGCGTATGAACACTGTTGAGACGCATGAGGTTTAGGCGCATGACTACTGTACAGGCGTATTACTCCTGTTGAGACGCATGAGACCTAGACGCATGAACTCACTTGGTCAGACTTTCATCAGAAAGGACTTAGGCGCATGGATACTGTTCAGGCTCATGAGCACTGTTTAGGCGCATGAGCACTGTTCAGGCGCATGACTTAGCCTGAAACGCCTAACACTTGGACAATTTCATGAACCTTCAGTTCGTATGAGAACTGTTTAGGCGCATGGACTTTCAAAGCGTCTACACTTGGAATATTTTCAACATGAAAAGTCTGGTACTGTTCAGGCGCATGAGTTTGTTTGAAACGCTCAACACTTAACCAATTTTTCAGACTTATGACAACTGTTTAGACGCATGAGTTGGAACCAAAACGCCCAACACTTTTACATATTCCTGAAATATCATCATACTCCTGAATTGGACTTTTGGCCACTATTCAGGCGTATGAGACCTTTCCATACGACTAACACTTGAAATTTTTCCACCAAATTAATCCAAAACCTAATTTTGAAAATTTTCACTGTTCATCATGAAATTTCAACCTGGTCAAAGTTTGACTTTTTGACTTTTTGGCTTTTAACATTTAAAAATCTATTTTTCACTCAAACTTTTACGTTTTATTTCTCAGTTAATTTCCCGTCATTTTAGTCTCAAAATTTTGAAATTTTTCAAAAATTATAAATAATCTCAATTCTTTATTTTTGATTGCAAGAAGCTTTTTCACATTTTAGCTTAATTAAAAATCTTTTCAGGTTCATTTTTGAATCATATCAAACACACACATACTTGTAAACTTTTAGCATCATCCTTTTCATCATCCAATCATTTATTTTGAAATTGTTTTTCAATCTTTACTCCCCTTAAACTTTTAAGTTCACAAACTTAGAAGTTTATTTGATTGATAAAAAAGAAAGACAAACCAGTCATTATCAACATGCTTGCACACAGAAAATCATACAAAAATCAAGATAAATCAGAATAAAACTCTACTATATACTTAATGAATCGCATGCCTGCAGTGAGATCATATTTAGTTAACAATCAGCACATTAACCAAAAAAATTATGGATAGTCATAGACAATGATTAAATCCTGATCAGGTGTGTTCCAGTCAGCGTTCCCGCAGCAGAGGAGACACTAGATCTAAGAACAGACAATAGGTACTTTGGTAAAAATATCAGCACACTTACTTTTTCAATTCTTGGATTGATTAAGGTTCGATTAGATATGACATTATGTAACCCAGACTTAGACTTAGAGAGTCTGACCCTCATCAAGGAATGCAAGCAAGCACTGGTACTCAACTTACAAACCCGACATATATGTATAACCAGATCTCATGTTTCGGTCAATAAGGGAATCATCATGGTAAAAACCAATTGATAATCTCTGAGAAAACCACCATGGACGAACCATTAGGTAATCTTTGAATCCGTTTCATAAAGAAATAGATAGAGATGATTCATGAAGAATCATAGGACATCCATTTTGGACTTTTGAAAGGATTGTGCACATTGGCATCTTTTGCATCAGGTGAGAATATCCAGATCTGTAATGACTTACAACAGAGGATACTTCGTCACTTCAGGTCTATGATGACTCATAACAGAGAAGTGAACAGATGCTGTAAACAGATCTCATGGTTAATCATATCACCACTAGGTGTGAGTTTGTAACTTGACAAGCAAACAATCAGATAAGTTAATACCACTCATTAGTACTAAGACGGATACACACAAATGCATAATGATTTAGTTAAATCACAAGAATCTACTTTTTCAGTATAATTGCATGAGTTTACCCGCACATCATATCTGATCACGTCAGACTTTATTAACGAGTGAAGTATGCAACTGATTAAAACTGATATACTATCATTTCTCATATATTGTAATGGCAGATTCAATCCTAAAATAATAAATGAACAACTAAACTATATTTTTGTATGATTTATTTTTTATTTTTCTATTTAATTTTGCAATTTTCTAGTTTTGTATTTGCTTTTTCTTTTAGCACACACACACACAATATATACAATCAGGCAGTTAATTTTGACAATTTCTCTTTAATTTTCTTATTTAAAGAAGGGAGGGTTATTTTCATTTTGAAAAATCAAAATCAGTTTTCAATATGGTTAATAAGTCCAATAGACTCAACCAAATACTCAAACCTTCCTGGTAAAAAGGCTTTTGTATAGAGGTCAGCCAATTGTTTTTTTGTTGATATTTGAATCAAAATGATTAAACCTTTTTCAGAGTTATCTCTGAGAAAATGATATCGAATTTCGATATGCTTTGTTTTTGAATGTTGGACAGGATTAGCTATTAATAACATAGCAGCGGTATTATCAATGTAAATTGGAGTTTTAAGAAAATCGAACCCGTAATCCAGCAGTTGGTTTTGTAACCAAAGGATTTGAGAACATCCTGCTGATGCAGCTATGTACTCAACTTCTGCAGTTGAGACTGAGACATTTGTTTGTTTCTTACACTGCCATGAGACTAATCTGGGACCCAAAAACTAACAACCACCCGTTGTAGATTTACGATCTTGACAACATCCCCCATAATCACTATCAGTATATCCATGTAACTCGAAGTTTCCTTCATAAGGATACCATAACCCTAGAGTCGGTTTTCCTTTGAGATATCTGAATATGCGTTTGACAGTGATAAGGTGAGATTCCTTCGGGTCTGATTGATACCTGGCACAGACACAAACAACATACATTATATCAGGTCTAGATGCAGTAAGATACATCAAAGATCCAATCATAGATCTGTATAGAGTTTGGTCAATTGATTTTCCTTTCGAATCAGGATCAATCTTGTTGTTAACATCAGTTGGAGTTCTGATTGATTGACAATCTTGCAGTTTAAACTTTTTCAAGAGCTTGTCAACAAATTTCTGTTGATTGATAAAAATTACATCTGCAGACTGTTTCACTTGTAATCTAAGGAAAAAAGTTTATTTCTCCCATAGAACTCATTTGGAAACGAGATTTCATGATATCTTCAAATTCTGAGCACAATTTCTGACTTGTAGAACCAAATATGATATCGTCAACATATACTTGAACACATAAGAGAACATCCGCATCTTTCTTTATGAATAAAGTCGGATCAATTTTCTCTCTTGTGTATCCATTTTGGATCAAATGCTGTGACAATGTTTCATACCAGATTCTAGGAGCTTGATGTAGACCATATAAAGCTTTGCTCAGCTTGGACACACGATGAGGAAATTCAGCATCTTCAAAACCTTAAGGTTGCTTAACATACACATCATCTGTGATTGGTCCATACAAGAAAGCACTTTTAACATCCATTTGGTACACCTTGAATTTCATATATGAAGCATATGCTAGGAAGACACGAATTGCTTCAAGTCTTGCAACTGGAGCAAACACTTCATCATAATCAACTCCTTCCTCTTGGGTGTAACCTTGTGCTACTAGCCTTGCTTTGTTTTGAACAACAATTCCTCTATCATCTGATTTGTTTCTGAACAACCATTTTGTGCCAATGGCATTTTCTCCTTCAGGCAAATTCACAAGCTTCCACACTTCCTGTTTGCGGAACGGTAGTATCTCTTCTTGCATAGCCTCAATCCAACTATTATCCTGTAACACTTCAGAAATGTTTTTAGGAACAATTTGAGATAGAAAACACGAGTATAAGCAAATGTTTGCTTGCTTGAAATGACTTCTCGTAGTTCTCTCATTCAAAGGACCAATAATCTGTCATATAGGATGTTTCTTGTGAACACGAGATGTTGGGATCTCATCTTCTTGAATATTCACATCAAGATTAGTCTGGTTCAAGTTGGAAAGCTGATGCAACAGGTTTGAAGAATGTGGAGTGAAATTCGGAACTTGAGTCGGTGAGTTGATAAAATAATCAAGCTTGTCATTAACATCTACATCTCCAGATATAGATGAAGTTCCAGACTCAGGATGTGTAATTTCTAGTCCATCATTAGGAATAGGTTGAAAAGCATTTGAATTTTAAGAAACAGTATGTTGTTCTTGAGCTTGTTGATCATGAGATTCTGAATTGAACACAGAATCTTTAACAAATGAGAAGAATGGATGATCTGCGCTTGAATCATCCATATCATCAGAATCTGAATCATCACTGAAAGATCCAAGATCTCCTACCTGTTTCCTGTTGACACAAGAAGATTCAAATAGGTTAGAATTGAATGAGTTTGACAAAGAATCTAAATCAAATAACTAAGCTGGACCATTTGCAATTGAAGGAAATGAATTTTCAAGGAATTTAACATTGAAAGTTTCAATGATAACATTCTTCTTAGAGTTATAAACTCTAAATGCTTTTGAAACTGACGAATATCCAAGAAAAAATCCATCATCAGATTTTGCTTCAAATTTTCCAATCTGATCATTTGAGTTTAAAATCAAAACAGAACAACCAAAAGATTTAAGAAAATTTACGTTTGGTTTCCTGCCATTCATCAACTCATAAGGAGTTTTCTGTTTATCTTTCACTAATAGGGTACGATTCTGAACAAAACATACAGTTGATATGGCTTCACCCCAGAAAGTGATTGGAATCTTCGCATCTGCTAACATTGCACGAGCTGCCTCAATCAATGTTCTGTTCTTCCTTTCAGCAACTCCATTTTGTTGTGGAGTTCTAGGAGCACTGAACTGATGAGCAATCCCTTTTCCTACATAGAACATGTCAACATTAGCATTTTTAAATTATGTTCCATTATCACTTCGAATGATTTTTACTTTTTGATCTAATTGATTTTCTACTTTAACGATAAACTCTTTTAATAATTCAGCCGTTTCAGATTTAGCATGCAAAAAGAAAACCCAAGTAAATCTTGTAAAGTCATCAATGATAACTAAACAGTAAGATTTCTTTCCAATACTTTGCATGTTTACTGGACCGAATAGATCCATGTGCAACATCTGTAGAGGCTTGAAATTTGAGTTTATCAGCTTGGACTTATAAGACGCTCTATGTTGTTTCCCTTTCAAACATGCTTTGCAGAGATCTGATGTAGCAAACTTCTTTGTTGGAATGCCTACTACATGATTTCCTGCAGCAAGCTTGTTCATGTTTTTGAAGTTAGAATGTCTGAGACGTCTATGCCAAACTTGGCTTTCATCATTTGATGCTTGAGCAATTAGGCAAGTTGTTTCTGTTGAAGGTTCTACTTGAGACATATCTTGCTTGTAGACATCTCGATCACAAACAGCTTTAATAACTACCCATTCCTTACTAATCTGAAAACCTGGCTTTAAAATATAACATTGAGAGTCATCAAATAAAGCAGAATATGATTTATCACAAATTTGGGAAACACTTAAAAGATTAAAGTTCAACTGAGCACAGTAGTTGACTTTATTAAAGCTAATAATCCCGTTTGATACCGTTCCTTCTCCGGTAATCTTTCCACCTGCATCACCTCCAAATGCTACATGTGTACCATCTTTCATCTTAAAGTCTTGAAGTAAGGCATGATTGCCTGTCATATGCCGGCTACACCCACTATCAACATACCACGTGTTTATTGGTCTTATTGGGCGTACCTGCATTTCAAAGACAATTAAGTTGAGTTATCAACCCAAGCCGAGATGGTCTTGGGCTTGCCATACTTATCAACAATAGTAAACTGCTTAAAATAGAGTTTGTTCATGTCAGGTTTCGTTTGATATTTAGAATTATCAATTCCTCTTCTGACAAATTTCTGATTATCTTTATTTTGTTTAATCCTCAAAGCATTAAAATGATTTTCAAGATGCTCATCAAGAAATTTTGAACCATCAACTGAAACATTCTTAGAAAAATTTTGAGTTATCAACCCAAGCCGAGATGGTCTTGGGCTTGCCATACTTATCAACAATAGTAAACTGCTTAAAATGGAGTTTGTTCATGTCAGGTTTCGTTTGATATTAAGAATTATCAATTCCTCTTCTGATAAATTTCTGATTATCTTTATTTTGTTTAATCCTCAAAGCATTAAAATGATTTTCAAGATCCTCATCAAGAAATTTTGAACCATCAACTGAAACATTCTTAGAAAAATTTTGCTTGGTGAATGTTTCATTGTTCATTCTCACAGATCGTGGAATAAAATTTCCTTGTGTATACTGCTTTGTTCTCACAGTATAATGATCATCATAATCAGAATTGATTCTTCTGAGAGATCTCAAGCCTAAGGAAGGTTGTTGTAATAAACCTTGAAAACCATTATTTTGATTTCTTTGAAATCATGGATTAACATATCCATTCCTTATCGAGTTTTTTTTGAAGTAACAATCTTCAGTATTATGATTCCTTTCATCACACAAGGCATATTATTTGTTAAAATAACAATCAGCAGTTGTGTGATTTGTCATATCACAAATGTGACAATATTTGTTAAAGTAACATTCAGATGTGTTATGATTATACATGTCATAAATGTCAGTACCTTTGTAAAGATTTAAACAACTGATAATTAACCCTAGATGTGGATGCCACATTTGATCCTTTTTTAGATTTAGGAGTTGACAGTTTAATCTGTTGTTTTTTATTTGTGAGTTTGGGTTTTTGATTTTTTGATTTTGGCTTTTGAACATTTTCACAATCATTTGACTCCTTAGACATAAATCTTTTATGAACAACAGAAGACTTAGGACCTGAACCTGTTTTCAGATCAAAGTTAGATTTGATCTTTGGTTTCGATGTCGTTTCAGAGATTGTGTTCATGTCAAAAGTTCCTGCTGACACAAACTTCACAGGTTTAAATTGATTTGATTGATCGGTTCTTTGAGTTTGAGAATTTTTAGATTTAACATTTGATTTTCTCCTTCTTTGATTTTTTGTTCTTGATGATGTTTTGTTGCTTTGGGATGGAATTGAATTTTGAGAAGATTCTTTTTCAGATTCTTTAAGTTTATGATCATTTTGGTTTGATTCACAAGAACTTGAATCATCAGAACATGAAGTATCTGATTTTAATTTCTCTTCTTTAGTTTTCCCTATCTTTTTGTCATTCGTGTCAATGACTTCTTCAGCACATTGTTCAACAACACATTCATTAGATCCTTTTGGGACAAACAACTTCTTATTCTTTGGTCGAGGTTTATATGATTTGACTTTTATCGGATGATCATTTTTTATCTTTTTTGAATCTTTCTCTTCGAAAATTTCAATATTTATCTTTTCAATTTCACTTTCTTCAGTAGATTGCATATTCTTTTTCTTTTCATGAAATGCTTTGAGCTTTGCTTTGTTTTCAGGTGAGTGATCATGAGTGTTAAAGTTCTCTAGCAAAGTGTTTGAGATTGACTCAGGCATAGGCTCATGTGTGAAACCTAGACCTGTTTTATCTTTATCTTTTCTCCTATTTACCGGTTGTTCAACTATAGTTTTTGAACTTTTAACTTTTGCAAGATCAACTTGAGTTGCAGCATGTGCAATCTTTTCTTGTTCTAGAGTTTTAGTCATCTCTTCAAGTTGCCTTTTTACTTGTTCAAATTCTTTTAGAGTTTTGTTCCAAGATGTTTGAAGAGATATGATTTTGTCATCAAAGATTTTATGATTAGCTTTGAGTTTGTTGTGCATTAACTCTTCTTGTTTAAGTTTATCACATGTTTTGAACGAGTATGTTCTGTAGTGTTCAACTTGTTCAAAACATGCTTTTGTGCACATTTTCTCTCTGACTTCCAATGGAATTTCTAGATAAGAATGAGAAGTCTCATTATCAGATGATGAGTGTTTAACCTTTGGTTGTTCTGACTGTGCCATGAGAGCAATTTCTTCTGAATCATTCTTGGGATCAGATTTGTCACTCCAATCATAGCTTTCATCATTGTCTGAATCATCATTTGCCTTTGGATCATTGTCTTCAGACCAGTCTTCATCATTAATTTCAGCAACAAGTGCTAAACCAGAAGTGAGATCAGCAGTAAACTGTTCTGCATAAGCACTCCAGTCATAACCATCCTTGATGCTGACAACTAAAGCTTTCTTTGGCTTTTCAGTTGTTTTTTATTCTTCTTTCAGTTCTGGCATAGGAAGACTCTAATATGGTTTCTGAAAATTTTTTTGAGACTGATGCTGATATCTTGGACTACTATTGCCTGCTTGATCATTGCTTCCTTGATTTCTTGACGCGTTGCATTCTCTTGAAAATGACCATAGCTATTGCAGTTGAAACACCTTGATTTTGACTTGTCAAAGCCAACCTTTTTGTTTGCACTTGGCTTGTAATTTCTGTTCACATAAGAGTGTTTCAGAGTCCTGTAAGCTATCATCACCATTTGCCAGTTCAAATCCATCTCTTCTACATCATCAGGATCCATCTCAAATAAATCCTGCAAAATCAAATCAACTTGAGTTAGGTGACTACCTTAATAAGCTTGAAAGCTTGCCATAAAAGCAGTAAAAGCAGATTTTGACTCTTCATCCTGTAAAAGGATGTTTATGACATCTTTAACTTTGCTAGGTTTAACAGAGTTAGAAGATGGAGTCTCAGTTTAAGGTTTAGGCATTTGAGTTTTAGGAGGAGACTGAGGTTGATTTATATAGATAGAAGCCCTTGTGTAGGTTGAGTCAGCAAAGAAACCAGCTCCAAAAAACAAATCACCCTCATCTTTTGAAGAACTATCATCTTTAGCCACAAATGCATTCTCCACTGTGTTAGCTGGAGATGCAACATACTTATACTGAGATGTTGATGTAGATCTATCATTATTTCTTGAACTCTCATCAATTTCAACTGATTTTATTTTGGCAATCAGAAGATCAAGATCCATGGGAAACTTTTCTGTATGCTTCAACAAAGTAATTGTTTGTTTCCATGAAGATGGAAGAGCATTCAGAAGTTTGTCATTTAGATCTTTGAGATCATTCTTCACACCCACAGTTGACATTTCAGTAATGAGTTGCACAAATCTGTTCATCATTTGATTGGTTGTTTCTCCATAAAGATGCTCAAATAATTCAAGTTACCTTTTCAGTTTCTGCTTTTTGAGATCTTGAATCTCTTTACCACCTTCACAAATGATCTTTAAAGCTTTGTACATGGTATACCCAGTCTGATAACTATCAAGTCTTGTTAGCACCTCCAAAGGTAAACCCTTGCACATCAGTGAATAAGCTTTAATATCATTCTTAACCTTCTTCAGATCATCATCATGTAGACCATCTTCAGAAAAAGGTTCTTGAGAGTCTTTTGTGTAAACAGATCCTCTATCAGGACCATCTGAAGAAACAGGAATATGTGTTCCTTTCTCTAGTGACTTCCAAATATCAGTTTTAATAGAGTTCAAGTGATGTTTCAATCTGAGAGACCAGTTTTAAAATCAGCTCTGTTCTTCAACTTAAGAACCCTGTTCTCAGAATCTTCAGACTTAGCCATTTTAAGTTTTGAATTTAAGAAAATAAACTGTTTTTGCTGTTTTTAAAGTTTGAAATAAAACAAAGAAATAACAATATTTTTGGATTTTAATTTTTGAAAAATTTTCTACGTGTTGAATGAAAAGTCTGAAATCTGATGCGCCTGAATAGTTAAGAAACGTCCACTTTGAACTTGGAACGCCTAAGGAATGCCTTAGTAGAATTCTAAAACGCCCAACTGAAGATGCTCTTGAACAGTTGTCAAATGCCTGAATAGTTGTCAAATGGCTGAACAGTTGTCAAGCGTTCAAACAGTTGTCAAATGCCTGGGAACTTAGTCAAATTTGCTGGATTTTCAACTGAAGCGCCCAAACAGTCTTCAAAAGCCTAGAACTCTTAGGTTTCAAAAACGTCCACAGTGGTAAAATGTCCAAATAGTGTCAAAACGTCCAACTCTGAAATGCCCAAACAGTGTTGATGCGCCTAAACAGTTGTAAAGCGCCTAAACACTTGACCAATTTTCAGATGATTTTAACACTCCAAGCGCCTAATTCATCATCTTCATAACAACCTGATCTTATCAAATTCTTCAAAACTTGATTAATTGATCTGAAAACTTCCAATAAGGTAGTATTCAAGTCGATAATCAATCCTAATTCATCAATTCTCTCAATTAACAACAACAAATCTGAATTTCTGATTGAATTTGAGTTCGACAATGAAGAACAGTTTCGCACACAAATCTAATGAAAATTCAGATTTGAATGTGAGAAATCACTCAATTGTGATTCAATTCATGTTTCTAATGATGAAACACAACTGAAATCAACAATTAATTGATCAATTGCTATCAAACACAGATTCAAGTGATTCACAGAACTCAAAATTCAATTTTAAGCTTCAAATCACTAAACCAAAAGCTCTGATACCATTTGATAGGTTCAAATGAATCGATCTGTGATGATATTGTAATGCAATGATCAATTATAAGCACAAAGCAATCAACAAAAGCAAAATACTTCAAAAATTTATAGAGATTTCATTGAAAGCAAATTGCAATCAGATACAATGTACAGAGAGAGTTCTAACTGAAATTCTTAAAAAGTCTAACTGCACAAATACACAATATCCTATTTATACTAACAATGAAAACTAAGGAACATATATTTACATAATAAGTCCCTATACTATGACAAAAACAAAATCTAAAGACTAAATGCTAATCTTCAAGAGCTCCAACAAAATTAACACATTTTTAATACATCCATTGTCAATTTATGTATAAAATAATCGTTAGCCAACTTAGATGATTTATAGTTAGAAGTATTTACTTAAAATCTAGGATATGTAACCTAAAAACAAATAGAAACAAACAAATAGAAGAATGCACTTTCATACAAACAAAGATAAAGAAATAACACCATCCACAATTGAAGGTAGACATAAGTATCACAACTAATAACATTTTTTTTATTACTTGTAATTTTCAAAGATTCATATGAAAGTGACAAACCACACACAAACTATAATCTTACCGAGTGTAGAGATGCATTATTAGTATGATTAGACATTTAAGACTCAAAAACTACTAATTTTTATTTTTCTTCTCGCATAAACAAGTATATACAAATTTATTAGTTTTCGTTCTTTTACTATTCATTTTCAAAAAATATATAATTCATTTTCTTTACACTCTTTCAAAAAAAATTTCTTTTTTTTTTTTTTTTTTCTATCTTATTTGAAACTGAATTGATTGCATCGGAGATAGATAATTATAAACATAAACTACAATCAACTTGATAAAAATATATTATTATAAGTGGAAACAATAATCTTTATCACCTTGGCAAAAGAGCTATCTAAACCTAGACCAGCCAAACTTCTTGAAACAGCTGCCCTTTGAAGCTCCCTCTCCGTTGGTGAAAAGCTTTACTGGCTAATCTAGCTAGCCACTGCATGGTCTTGAAGATGATGAGTACACCATTGGCCAACTACATTCACAATAGCCCAATTCTTGCTTTTCATTGCACTACTAAAATAAACATTTATGAGCGTAAAATTGTTTTCAAAATGTTCGCAAATCATGAGATCGTTTGTGACCGGTTTCGTTGATTCGTTAATACTCTAGTTGGTAATTCTGTCTCCGACTCACTTTTACATTTAGAAAGTTCTTGCGATTAATTTTGCGATCGTATCATCCGTTGCAAATTTAGCGACAAAGATTGTGACTGAATCATATTTACAATCGAATTTGCGTCCTATTTTTTGCGATCGACTTTGCCACCAAACCTTTAGCTTACGAGATTGCAACAAAACTTTTTGAGATAGGTTTTGCGACTAAACTCTTAGCGACCAGAATTGTGATCATAACAATTGCGACAATATATCTCTACGACCAAATTTGTGATTGAACTCTTAGCGAGCGAAGGTGTCAGTGAAGCTATTTAGCTTCGATTGTGCAACTAAAATAAATAGCTTACTGATTTTATAATTGGTTTTTACGACCAATTTACCAACCAAGATTTATTTCAAGCTTGCAACAAGAGTTGTGACGGACATTTTAGTATCTTAGTTGCAAAAGATATGCATAGTATGAAATGGCTGTGGTTTCCCACTATTTATAGTGTTTAATGCCTAAAATCAAATAATAAAATTCAATAATTGCATTGATACGTAACAAAATTCAAACAATCCACATCAAATATGATGAAGGTATCCACTTGTAAGAGACATAAGAAATATTCAAACATAAGCATCAAAACAAACATCTGAATTAACCATTCTTAAAAAATTCACATGTTTAACTGGTTAGAGGTATTTTTAGTATATTTTTCAACAAGAATCCAATTTGTGCTTCATTTCAAATTGTCTACAACTTTGTTTTCCTCGATTTGCTCCATCATTGCTAGTTTCTCGACTCTTTCTATTTCGTTCTTTAATGTTTTAATTTCTTTCTTTTGTCGCAGTTGTGGTATTTTGTCACTCGATTGTTATACCCTTAAATAATACAACACAACATTATATATTAAAACCACATAATATATTCACCTATTGTAATTTATTCACTCAAAGTAATCTTTTTTTTTTCCTTCTACCAGTGAGGAACCAACATGTCGCGATGAGGCATAATCTTATTGTTTCATGAGTTTAAATTGTTATTTTTTAATTATTCGTATTTAGTTGCATATTGTATATATAATTCTATTTTTTCTTGTTGAGTTATGTTCAGATTTTTCTAACTGATCTTTTTTATTTTTTTATAAAATATCTTGTTGTTAAAAATATAAATATTACACTGTAATGCATATAGAACACATTTTGGGGTATCAAGATAAAAAGGTTGATATAATTTTAGTCCATGTTTACTTGAGAATTCTCTACATTTTATGCTTTCAATTTTATATGACATATTATGATTTATAAACACATCCTTACCAAATATACAAAAACCTATATAAAGATTTGCAAGTGTCATAGTCACATATTAATTTTCTTTTGCTTATTTTAATACATGTGCAACACTTATGTCTAAACATAAATGTGTGCCGTATTTAATTAAAAAAAGTTATATGTAGTTTTTATATACCATTAACTTAAATGAGAGTTTAAGAAATATATTGTTTGATACAAACTTAAATTAGAAAATACATTTATTTGACACTTTATTAATGTTTATATTCAATCTTTGACGCATATTGAATAACACGTTATTAAATAACAAAAGTTACTTATAAGTACCAAAAATGTCTCTAGTATGTGTCTTAAAAAATGAAATGTCAATTTTGTTCTAAAGAGAAGTAGTGTAAGATAGTATAGATAACATGATACTTGTTTTGAATCAGGAAGTCCAATAAAAATAATATTATATTTTACGGTCTTTTAATCAACAAAAGTAGTATTAGACTATTAGACTATTAGATTACACTAGATGATTTTTGGGTCATAGTAACCGAACTCCGAATTTGAATATTTGGATAAGTATAATGTTTATTGACTTGATAAATCCTTAAAAAATTAGACTATTAGAATTACACTGGCTGGCGTTTCTTTTAATCAAGGAGCTAAATGATTACCTTAAAATCTATTAATCAGATTAACTAAAAAGCTATGAAACAAAGAAACCTAATTTATATACTTGAAACTCTATTTTTATGACTATAATATAACAAAATGAAGGGAGGAGGGAAACCTAATTATTGGTCACCTAAGCATGAAATAAGGAAACTAATTGGTTTCGGCTCAGGTTTCTTTAAAGAAACTACTAGTTATTCATAGGACACAAAGGGTTGGTGATCCTACTTCACAGTAAGTCTTTTAAATTTTCATCAAAGAAGGTGTTTTCTCGAGTTAGCTAATTTCAAGGATGATTGAGGCCATATTCGTTATTTTTTATATCTATCTTACCTTTTTTACTTCATTTTGAATTCATAGTCAGATAACTTGTTAGGTCTATTTTATCTATAAAATTATTGATTATGTACTTTTTTTATAATATCTTCTTCTAGACTAGGATTGTTTGGTTGTGCATTACATATTAAAGCTAAATTAGGCCTTAAAACCAAGTGTAAAAACAAAGAAATCCCCCAAACTATCTTAAACTAAAAACCTAATATCGTTCAACCCTAAGCGGGGAATTCCTATGTGCTCCTATGTACGTGTAGTGACTTATATACAAACCTCCAAGAGAGGACCTACCATATTTCCAGAAATTCTTTCAAGAGAGGACCCATCATGTATTTTATTATGATTAACTAATGAAGCTAAGATGTGCTACAAACTTGAAACAACTTTTGTTTACAACTAGTATGACTCACTAATAGCCTTTTGACTCATTATATCAAAAACTAAAATTTTAACTAAAATAAAATAAGCATTCTTCACTTCTTGCAAGTAAACATAAAATAGTAGTTTGAGAACTTCACCTTCAAGACTAGTGAAACCATGACTTAGTAGTATTTCAGATATGTTAAGATTGTGGATACTCTGATGGATACTGGTGTCAAACTGGAGAATAGGGATATTGTGAGGAAGTTTATGTTCTCTCTTCATAGAGAATGGACTCACTACTATGTGGCCATTAAGAGAACTGAGAACCTCTTAACTCTTACCCTTACTGAGCTTTATGGTATACTGAGCGGTTACCAGATAGAGATAAACATGCAAAATCCTTCTCACAGCTCATCCAGTACTCATAAGATTTCTGCCCTCCATGTGGTTGAAAGGGATAGCAGAGAACCTCAACATCATCTTCTCAACTGCCCTGACAACTCACAAAAGGGCCCTTTCATCACCTTCCCGGAGACACCAAGGGAGAGCTACATCCAGGGAAGCCCATTCCAAGAGACAAGCTCTTCTCAAGCCTTTGTGTCTTCTGATGAAAGTTCATGCAACTTTTTCTTTGCTTTGAAAGACTTGGACTGCATTCATCCAGATGATCTGGAGTATATGGAGATTGTGCAGCAGATGGCTCTTCTCATTCATAGAGCCAAGAAGTTCTACCAAAAGACAGGTAGAAAGTTTCCTAGCAATGTATCTAGTGGCAAGTTTACTCTAGATAAAAACAAAGTGAAGTGTTACAACTGTAACCAAATGTGACACTTTGCTTAGGAGTGTAAGTCACCTAGAACAAATCGTGGCCAAGCACAATCCAGACCAAACTACACTAAGGGAGCTCCAAAAGCTAAGAAGCCCAAGCAACAGGATGTAGTAGTTGTTAAAGAAGGAGGCTTTGATTGGAGTTTTCAGGTTGAAGATGCTTCTCCAAACCATGCCTTGATGGTTGACCATGAAGAACCTAAGGTAACAGAACATCTTTGTATCCCTGAGTGCATTGCTAAAGTTAGCATGTGTAGGTCTTACTACTTAGAAGTGAGATCTGATCTTGAGTCTTTGAATATTTTAAAAGCTGATTTTAAAAGAGCCGCAAATGACTATAAACTTAAAATATAAGATTTAAAGAAAGCAATTTCTACTCTTAAACATGAGCACACAAATTACAGGACTAAAATCAAAGATCTCATTGCTAATTAACTGAATGCCAGGCTAAGCTTGTGATCACCAAACCCTCGACAGAAAAATGTGTTCTTGAAGTGGAAACTTTTATGAACATCATATCTTCATCTCTGCATGCCAAAGTGTCTTATCAAAGCAGGCAGGGAGTGAGATCTAGTGAAATAGCTCCTCCACACACTCTATTATCTGTAAGACAGCCAAGGTGTAGAACTAGTGAAGATGAGCTTACTCCAGAAGATTAAGTTTAAGAGAAAGATGAAGATGATGATGATGAATAGATGATGGTGAAGGATGAACCTGAACTGAGTGAGAAGGTTCAATTTGATAAGGGACACCATTCTCCTGTAGAGAAGAAAATGACAAAGATGGCCAAGTCTGCAAGAAGGAACTTGATCAGGAATGTAAAGAGAAAAGCCAAGAAAGTCCTAGAGATTAAGCCCACCTTTTACTTAAAGCAGAAATAAGTATTCATATCTGCTGTGTTTGAGGTGGTGAGGACTGCAAACTTAACTATGGATTCTAGTACGAGAAGTCCTAGTTCAAGTTCAAACCATCCTTGTCAAAAAAGGAAGGTTGATAAAAAGTGCACCACTGCTGCACTGTCTGAACCATCCAATTCCAAGAGCAAGCATATCCCTAAGAAGCCTGCTGCATCATTTGCAAAGATGAAGAAGGAATTGGAAAGTGATCTAGCTTAATTAACTGCATGCATCATGTGTGGCAGTACTTCTCATCTCCCTAATGATTGCATCTACAATCCTAAAAGTACTGTTAACATAACCAAGAAGGCTTCTAAGATGAAGAAAAAGAAGACAGCTTCAGAAGAAAAGTCACTTTACCTCGAAAGCTCCAAAAAGAAATCTCAGAAGATAAGTGGAAAATTACATTCGGAAGATATTTTGGTCTTGGAAGAAAGGAATGCCTCCGAAGTACTGAAGTCTATAGTGGATGCAAAAACATTCGAAGGTTCAGTCTGCAAAATTTCTGAAATTGTAAAAAGTTCCGAAGCATTGAAGGCCAAGTCTAATCTCTCCAAGATGGTATGGAAGATGAAGGAATGCAAGTGACTGAAGTTTTCTCATCATCAACAGCTCAAGATCCAACATGGGATCTATAACTATTGATTTATCTTCTGTTAATATAAATGAACCCATGACAAGCAAGGCTTGAGTCTCCAAATGTAACTAACCATCTCTTTCTATGCAGGAACAGATCAAAACCAAAAGGAATGTATGGATTATTGATAGTGGTTGTTCCAGGAACATGACAGGCAATGGCTCTTTGCTGCAAAACATTGAAAAGTCTGATGGAGGGCCAATTGCTTTTGGAGGATAATCTGGTGGTTACATCACTGGAAGGAGCAAGGTCAAAAATGGTAAGCTCAGCATTAAGAAGATAAACTTTGTCAAGTAACTTGAGTATAATATTTTGAGTGTATCTCAATTTAGTGACCAAACGCATAACATGTTATTCACTGAACATGAATGCATTATTCTTAAGCCCGTGGTGGTCATTCCTCAAGAGTATATTCTGCTCAGAGCCCCTAGGAAAGAGAATATGTACAAGATGAATTTGCAAGAAACCTCCCCTTCCGGAGAAGTTTCATGCTTTCTATCTAAAGCTAATAGTGATAAGTCCTTACTCTGGCATAAAAGAATGTGTCATGTAAACTTTAAGAATATGAACAGATTAATTAAAGATGATTTGGTAACTGGAATGCCAAAGAAAGAGTTTACAAGTGATGACCATTGTGTTACATGTCTAAAAGAAAAGCAACACAAAGTGTCTCACAAACCAAAGGATGTTAACTCCATCACTACCCCCTTCACTTATTACACTTGGATCTATTTGGCCTCACAAGTGTAATGAGTTTAGGAAAAACTTCATATTGTCTTGTGATGACAGATGACTTCACAAGATACACTTGGGTCTTCTTCCTTAGAACTAATGATGAGACTCCTGAAATCTTGAAGTCCTTCATTCTAAATATTGAGAATCAATCTGATTACAAGGTCAAGATCATAAGATGTGATCAAGGAACAGAATTTAAAAACCATATCCTTGATTCATTTTGTAAGGAAAAAGGTATTTTAAGACAATACAGTGCTCCTAAGACTCTTTAGTAAAATGGTGTTGCTAAGAGGGGAAACAAGACACTTATTGAAGCTGCAAGAACCATGCTGTCTGATTCTAAACTGCCTATCACCTTTTAGGCAGAGGCAGTTAACCCTGCCTGCTATGTGAAGAACATAGTTTTAGTTATCAAGACTCATGGTAAGACTCATTATGAGATGTGGCACAAAAGTAAACCTTTTATTGGTTTTTTTCAGATCATTTAGTTGTTCTTGCACCATCTTAAATACTAAAGATCATCTAGCCAAATTTGTTGAGAAATCAGATGATGGACACTTCATTGGATCCTCTTCTCAAGCTAAGGCTTATAAAGTATACAATCTCAGAACTAGAATAGTTAAGGAGTCAGCCAATGTGACTTTCAATGAATACACACTCAGTGTGAAGGGTTCTGGTCCTGATTGGCTATTTGATCTTGATTTAGTTACCAACTGTTTAACAAATCTTGTGAATATGTTTCACGATTTACAGGTAACTTATCAACAGGAGATCCTGACCCAAGATTTGAGCTGAGAAGACCAAGTTTGAATACTACTTCAGCTCTATTGGTAACTAACCCTGTAAGTGGAGATCCTATCAGCACTACAATGACAAATTCAGTTGATACATTTGAGGTGCCTACAAATTCTAGCTCAGAGGCACAAAACTCAAATGAAGGACCTTCCAATGTAGGAGAATGTGGAGATGGTGATTCTGACCAAGAATTCCATGATACTAAAGACCTCTCCACTGAAGATAATATCAATGATGTCACACACTTATTGGATCAAGTCAACCTTGATAAGTGTGCTGATATGGTGGGTGATCCTCAATCACCAGATCTGAATTTTACAAATTTAGATATGTCAAATCAACTTGATGTGATCCTCAACTGAGAATCCACAAGTCTACCCCACCACAATATCATTGGAGAGGTTGAGACTGGAGTGAGAACAAGAGGACAATCCCATGATATAAAATGTTTGTCTGTACTCTTGTTTCTTGTCTCAGATAGAGCCTAAGAAGATTGATGAGGCTTTGAAGGATGGAAGTTGGGTTGAAGCAATGCAGGAGGAGCTGCTTCAATTCAAAAGACAGAAGGTTTGGAACCTATGTCCTCTTCCTCATGGGAAGACTACTATAGGAACCAAATTGGTTTTAGGAACAAGAAAGATGATAAATGACTTGTCATAAAAAACAAGGCTAGACTAGTTGTTCAAGAGTACACTCAAGAAGAAGGGATTGACTACGCTAATGTCTTTGCTCCAGTAGCAAGACTTGAAGCTGTTATCATATGCCTGGCTTTTGCTGCATGTAAGGATTTCAAAGTCTACCAACTTTATGTCAAGTGTGCTTTTATATATGGTGTGATTGGAGAGTAAGTGTATGCCAAATAACCATCTGTCTTTACAGACCATGATCATCCTGATTATGTCTGCAAGCTTAACAAAGCTCTTTATGGGCTTTATCAGGCTCCAAAAAAGTGATATGAGACACTATCACATTACCTTTTCCAACATGGTTTCAAGATAGGTAACATTGACACTACACTTTTTCTCAAAGAAACAAGAAATGACTTGATTCTGGTTCAAGTTTATGTAGATGACGTCATCTTTGGGTCACATAATCGAAGCCTCTGCAAAGAGTTTGAGAAGCCGATTAAGAATATATTTGAAATGAGTGCCATGGGGGAACTCAATTTCTTTCTAGAAATTCAAGTGAAGTAGGTGGACAATGATATCTTCATAAATAGTCCAAGTATATTCAAGACATACTGACCAGATTTCATATAACTGACTGTAAGGTTGCCAAGACTCCCATAGCAAGAAACCACTCTCTAGGTCATGACCTTGAGGGGGAATGTGTTGATGAACACCTCTATATGGCAACGATTGGGTCTCTCATGTACCTTACAAAGGGGTGATGTCATGTTTGCCACATGCGTCTGTGCAAGATATCAAGCCAATCCTAAGATGTCTCACCTAGTTGCTATCAAGAGGATACTTAGATATCGCAAAGGTGCTCCCAAGTTAGGACTTTGTTATCCAAAGTGTTCTGACTTCAATCTATATGCATATACAGACTGGGACTATGGTGGCTGCAATATGACTGTAAAGTTTATATTATGGGGATGTCAGTTCCTTGATGGAATGTAAGAAACAATCCTGTATGTCTGCATCAACTACTGAAGCTGAATACATTATTGCTGCAAGCTGCTGTGCTTAAGTGATTTGGATTTAGAATCAGATGCTAGACTATGGATTTAGCTTCAAGGAGACTCACATCCAAATAGACAACAACAGTGCTATCTCTATTATAGAGAATCCTATGCAGCACTCCAAGACAAAAAACATCAATATCAGGTATCGTTTGATAAGAGAGAATTTTGAGAAAGGCTTGATAAACATGGTCAAAGTTAACACAAATGAACAATATGTTGATTTGTTCACTAAGACATTTGATTAACAAAGATTTAAGTATCTAATATCAGCTATTAGGATGATTAACTTTGAGTAGATTTTCTTAAATTAATTTTAGAATTATTTTCTAAAATATGTGTTTTTAATGTTGTCTATTTCATCACACATATAAGCCCAGTTAGCTTGAGAAAAAAATTTTCTAACTGATATTCCTTAGACTTATAAGAATTTAAAGTATAATTTCTTCTGATAGATATTAAAATTGACTTCCAAAGAAATTTATGTCATTAACTCAAATAAGTGAATTACCTTTAGAAAAAAATTTTAGAAATATCTTCCGAAGCTTAAAAAACTTATATGAATTGAAGAACAATTTTCTTCCGAAGCAAATTAGACTTGGAAGATTTAATCTTAAGTAAAACTTCTGGTGATTAATGTCTCTCAACTTAAACTATAGTTCAGAAGCAAATTTTCTCTAAGTAAATTTCTTCCAAAGAAAATTCTTATAACTCTAAGAAATATCTTCCGAAGCCAAAATTGGCTTCGAAAGTTTTTCAAAACTTCGAAGACAAAATACCTTCGGAAGATTTTCGATTTTCAAGAAAACTATCTTTTTGAGCACTTTTTCAGAGGTGGGACCGACATACGGATTTCAAAGTTTATCCTTATCATATTAACTTTATTTAAAATCCAATTCATACATATACACTCAACGGTTCCCCTTTCCTTACTATCTACTTAATCTGAAAATTTCTTTAACCTAAATTCTCCAAAACCGCCTTTATTCTTTTTATCCTTCCCAACAAAGCTACTTCAAAATGGCTGACCTCAACCACAGATAACAACCCGATTTCTCCATGCATCTTCACAGGCAACACAATCAGGTTGCTCTATTGATCTCTAAGAAAAATCCTGGTTTCTCAGATTATCTCTATCAAACTACTTCACCTCCCTTACTATTGACCCTACACTCTATAAGGATCAACTTCTGAAGTTCTGGCAGACCTTTCAAGAGGTCACCATGGACGGGGAGAAGGCACTGTCTGCCACAGTGCAGGGTAGAACAATCTTCATCACTCAAGCCTCCATAAACACTCATCTCATACTAGATGATGCAGAAGGTGACTTGTCCTTCCCGAAAGTTGTTGTCAATCATTCCTTCAGTCAGATGGGCTATGGGGGGGACAACTTTGTAAGAACATTTAGAAAGGGAAAGATCTCCTCCGAGTGGAAATACCTCCTCCATGTGGTCATTCACAGCCTATCCAACAAACATGGAGGATGGGATCAAATTCCTGAACATTCCTATAGTTCATGGAATGCTTTAGGGGGTCAAGTTCAGGTATTCATAGTTCGATTATACAAATTTGCTTGCTAACTTGGACTCCTTAGAATATTACATGTTCTCTAGATATGCATATTCTTAAATGTGAACCGGGCTCACACTTAAGGGGAACATGTAATGTTCTTAAATTCAAACAGATGAAGCCTGGCATCTTTAAAATTATGAGAAAACCTACTGTGGAATTCTCTAGGGTCGAAACAGCCCTTGTCCCAAAAATATTAGAGCTCATTGCTCAAGGTGACAACATAGTAACACCAGCTAGTGTTGAGCCTTCACCAGCTATCTCTCTACAACCCTCTCAGCCTCAAATAACCATGAACTACCAAAGAAAATCCAAACGAACCCCTGCATAAGCTATTCAGCCTGTGCAGGCCCACATATCACCACCCATGCAAAATGAAGTGGACACTAGAGCTCCCACTTCCCCTAAGTAGCAAACCACTCTCATCTCACCAATGATCAGTGCTAAGGTTTCTCATGCTCAGCCTGATGAGCTCATTACCCATAAAGCCTTACGCCTTCACTCAGAGTCTCAAAACTCTAGTGAACAACTTTTAGGGGATAGTTACCATCGCCAACCTTTGGATCTTAACCAACCAATTCCTAACATTGAATCCTATGATGATGAAAACATGGGATTTAGTGAGTACCATGAGTCTCTTTTCTCCACCTTTGCTCAAGAAGAGATGAGTGCTCCTGCCTCTCCCATGTCTAGCCCACATCATCCACCCAATTGCAGGATCGGATGGGGAGGTCAATACAACAGTTTCACAAAATGTTTGGAGAGTGAACTTTAATGGATAACACTTACAGGATCAAATAGAGAACCGACTACTAAGAACTTAAATGTAAAAGAACACAGTCAGATGGTTTTTAAGATTGTTGTATATTGCTCTCTAGTTATATTACAAAGTTACAAATGATAAAAAGAAATACTATACCTGAGATACTTTATACTAAATCCTACAGCCGGACATACTTTGAAGGCCAGCTGGATACATTGATCTAGACAACAAAATCAATGTAAAGTCAAAAAGTCAGATTGCTTTTTTGACATGTGACTATGACATGCCATAGCTCACATCCTAATGTATTACAAAAAGTATAAAAGGTACAAGGTAGAAAGTTACAAACACCAGACCATAATTTACAGCTTACTAAAGCATGGACCTTTTCACTAAGTGAGTCTTCAGAGTGGCAGCGAAAAGTTGGCCAGCTTTCTAAAAAAGTAGTTTAGAGAAAGCAGGTCTTCTCTATACTTGAAAGTTGGTGAGTCTTCAACTGAAGTTGTCATGGTGCAGGGAAAATCCAGCAGCCAAGAACAATAAGCTAGTGATGAGGAAGAAGACCTTGGTCCAATTCTCTCATCTCCCAATGATTCTTCATCTGAAGATGAGGGGAGTCTTCTACTAAAGGTGCAACAACTGCAACAAACAAACACTTATTTAGTATCTAAGGTTAGTCATAATCTCAGGTGACTACCTTGTAGAAAAGGGTCAATGACTAGTAACAAGAGATCACTGATCTCAAGGGCAAGTTAGCTGAGATACCACCACGACAAACTCAACCAGGTCCACTAAAACCTATGGAAGTGGTGGACTTAACCTCCAGCTCACCTATATAACTGGGTGATGCTAACAAAAAGGGGGAGAAAATACCTGGAACCACAGAACCTAGGAGTTCTGTCCAGAGTATGGACAATGAGTATGCACCACTCTCACTTGCAGTTGTCTAGACTCAATAACTTTCTCAGGCTCACACTGATGTGGAGGCCATACTACAAGAACTATTTGAGGAAGGAATTCCAAGGGCCACGTCTGCCCCATCCTACCCTACTGAAAATCTAATAGTGGGATGGTGGTATGACAATGCAAGAAAAGACTTGGTGCTCTTTAGGTCTCAGGGGCAGCAAGAGGTCTTCAAATTTCAGACACTAAGATTTTATAAGAGTATAGCTTTAGTTGATCTAGCTTTAGTTGATCTGCCACTGGGCAATCCAAGCAACAACAGACCAGCTGGCAGATTAGCTGAGATGATTCAAGAATGGATGCTGTAGGAGTTTAGAAATAGAGCAAAACTATATAGATAGATGCTATAAGGGAAAACTGTCGGTCAACTGGATACTAAGGCAGACCCTAAGATTAGCTTCGAAAGGGAAACCTTGGTCGAAGGCCTAGCAGTGGACCTTGTGAACCTTAATACAGGCTCAACCTCAGCACCCAGTACCCTCAGTGAAACACATGCTGGTGAAGGTGTATCACAACCTCTCCCCGTCCAGAGCTCAAGCTCAGCACAATCATCAGAAGGCCAAAGCTCTCTCCACCATGAGTCATACAAGCCAACAATTAACAAATGGAAAAGAAAGATGACTCCTGAGGAGATTGAGGAGGAGAAAAGAAAGATGAAGAGGAAGGCTAGGGGGAGAAAACAAGAGAGATCCCAAGCTTTATGCAAACTACAATCAGTGCTACCCACAGGCTTAATACTCAAGATGTTGAGTTAAGGGCAGACAGATTGAATTATCAGGGATTAAAGAACTACAAAATTGATGAACTCATCTCTCTCCCCTTAGCAGAGTTGAATGAACTGGCAGACACTGAGTTGTCTAAAGAGAGGAAGGAGGCTGAGGCTGCAGAACTGCTCCTTAAGATCAAAGAAGAAAGAAAGAGAAAGAAGCTCTACAAAGCCCCTGTCCTCTCTCCAGTTCAAGAAATTCCTGAGAAAGAGAATGTGGCTGTACAACAAGAATAAACTCAGATAGGCAAAAATCAATAGAGACAAAATGATAGCCTATCTCAATGCTAAACGTCTTCATCAGGCAGCAACTCTCAACTCTCTCTCATTTAAGCATATTGAGTTTGAGTACCTCAAACAGTTGGAAGAAAAATCTCAAACTCAAAGAAAAGCTGTTAAGAGTAAAATGAGATAGAAGGTTGCTAAGTCAAGAGCCACCATCAGAGCACAAGAGAAGAAGTTTGCTGATAGGTAGAAGTTGGTGAGCTTCTTGAAGCTATATGGGTTCTCTGGAAGGAGACTTGGTCCTATGTCTCTATCTACAATGGATGAGCATATCAGAAGGATCAAACAGAAGATAAAAAAAGGTCAGCTGGTTGACTTGCATTCTCCACCTAGTCAAGCTGTACCTGAAGTTGATGTGAAGGTTGAACCACAAGAGACAACACAACCCGATCCTGAAGCTACATCTAAGCCAACTTTATCTTCTCACCCATAGCAGGGTTCTGAACCTTTTTCTTCTGAACAAATGGAGGAATGGGACCCAATTGAGGAGATTAATAAAAGATCATCTCGTGCTGTATGCCACTTTTCTCAGTTAAAGTATAGAAAGAGAAAATGGATGGCCATCAGAAGGGACAAAAGGAAAAAAAAAAAGAAGAAGAAGTCCAAGGCATCAACCTCTGCACCTCAGGATGAGTTAGAACATCCTGAGGGTGAACAAAAAGAGGCTGCTCAACCAACTACTATTCAAGCAGAGCCTCTAGCACTTAGAAGACCCATCCTGTCCTGGAGCTTTGCAGCAAATCCAAACAGATGGTATGTCATTAGAGATCAAGGAGGTCAAGATGTCTATCTCTGGAAAGATATGTTTGATCTCCCTTTACATGATCTCTATGACCTGAGAAGATATTATAAGAGTCTAAAGGATCCTAACCAATTAATGAAGAAAGGAATAATCTTGATCCTAATGAGGACTGTCAACATCTTAATATATTCTCTATTTTGATAGCATCAGCCTAGGGGGAGTTTGTAAAGAATACTTGAAACGTTGATTCAACCAAAGTAGCCAAAGAGCTTCCTGCTTGCATGCATGTGTATTGCAGAAGTTACTTCGAAAGTTTTACACTCCTCTTATCAGAATTTTTCTAAGCGTAAAATCTTCCGAAGCCAAGACCAAGATCTTCTGAATCCAAATATGACGTCTTCCGAAGCTTAGAAGACAAAGTCTTCCGAACCCATCAGACAGAACACTGATTTCTTCTGAGGACAGAGAAGACATGCTTTCCCTAATCTACTTTTTCAGAAAGCTGACCAACTTTCCGCTACCACTCTAAAGACTCACCAACTTGCATAAGCCGGTGAAAAGGTCCATGCTTTAGTAAACTGTAGATTATAGTGTGGTGTTTGTAACTTTCTACTTTGTACCTTTAATCCTTTTTGTAATACATTAGGATGTGAGATACGGCATGTCATAGTCGCATGTCAAAAAGACAATCTGTCTTTTTGACTTTACATTGTTTTTGTTATCTATATCAGTGTATCGAGCTGGCCTTCAAAGTACGGCTGGCTGTAAGATTTAGTATAAAGTATCTCAGGTCTTTTATTTCATTTTATAACTTGTAACTTTATAATACAACTTGAGAGCAATATACAGCAATCCTTGAAAACCATCTGCTTGTGTTCTTTTACATTTAAGTTCTTAGTAGTTGGTTTCCTATTTGATCCTGTAAGTGTTATCCATTAAAGTTCACTCTCAAACATTCTGTGAAACTATTGCATTAACCTTTCCATCCAGTCCTGCATATGATTATAGATTAGATAAATCATATAATTGATGAATTATGGATTAGTTTGATAAAATCTGGATTATTATATCACAACCTTCTATTGAGAATTATTATGAAGTTCAATAGTTTGAGCATGCATAGAATGATAGGATCATGCTAGAATGACTATTGAGAATGACGGCACGTGTTTATAATATTAAATTTGTCGGATGCATAAATTAGTCCATGTTGTAGGAAACTTGAATTTGTTGAATTTGGGAGAGTTGGATGTTTGAGTGAACGTGTATGCTAGATGATATTGTAGTGTCTTATTGACTAGATTAATATTGGTAACTAGGTTTACCTGATAAAACCTTGGTGTGGGTATGCGTGTGTTTGATCAATGTGTCAAAACTAGAAAATCTTGGTTGGTTTATGTTATATTTAAAATGTTATGATGTGATGGTGAGTACCATACATGCATGCAGATCTGAGGCGCCTACTTAGTGAGATTGGCAGGGTTTAGTATGTGAAGTAACAAGTTTAGTTCACATGGCATGTGATGAGTGGTCTAAACATTATGTGTACCTAGGTTGCATGATAGTAGCATAGGTAGTCATCACATGAGGAAATCTTAAGTGATTGGATAATTTGTGATTGAAATGTAAAAGATGGTTATTGTTATGGATACGTATGTGTCATGTGGTAGGTTTTGCTAGTATGAAAAACCTGTTAGAGTTTAGAACTCTTTATGTGTGTTACATGAATGTATTGAATTAAACTCATGACTATCGGATTTGTTAACTATAAACAGACGTGATTTCACTTAACATGTAACCAACGGGTCAACTTGGTTAAACTTTAGCAATATTTTTGAAATGCTTGAATCAATAGGATTGATTGGTCACTTAAGGTTTTATGAACCAACCCTTTCTGCATGTACTTACGTACTGATATGTTAAATAGTGTAGTTATACAATAAAAAGTCTTTACTATTTTAAATCCTTAATTAAGGTTAATTAGAAGAAAATATTGGATAGCACTACTTGGCTTGACAAACCCCACCCGCAAGACTAGAGGTCAAGAGGGTGCAATGTTGTCCTAAACAACAAACACATTGTTATGACTTGGTAAGTCATGACAAAAAGCAAACAAACAAACATAGTCAGCTTTGATCGCAAAACACTATGGTTTATGCTTATGTTATAGATTAGCTATCTACTTCATCACACATTACTGATGTTATTAAAACTTAGTGTTTTGCTTAGATACAATCTTATAAACTCACTAACCCCGTGTTGACACTTTAGTACGTCTTTCTCAAATCGCTAATCATAGTGCGTAAGGAGCAAAGCATGGTTGCACATCATAAAAAAAGTTTCAACATCATAAACTATTACTTGCATTTAAACTTTAGGTTTTGGGGGCCTATTTTGTGCATTTACTTTTTGCATTAAATGGCTTTTGGATACTTCGTTAAGCGCTTTCACAATGTTTAAATTGTAAACTTTGATGCTTGTTTTGAAAACTCATATAGTGGTCATTTCGAGTAACTAATGACTAAGATTCTGCTTTGTTTACACGTCTCGTGGTAAAACTCTGTTTGTAAATTTTGAGTGTATGACACACACAGCGTATAAAATTTCTCCAATAGTTTGGGTAGCATTTTCTTAATTACTAAATCTATAAAGTGATAACAATTTATAATAATCAATAAAACTTGTATTTACATATAAAGACAATAAAATATAATAATTAAATTTAATTAAATCTCAACAATATAGGATGATGATTACTAATAAGTCATTGAAATAACAAAAGATAAAGTGTTTGCATGTTTCTCAAAGTCTGTTTCAAGAAACGAAACCTACTAAATTATTATTCTTTTATTTAAAGATCTAGATTATTATACAATGCCTTTGCTATCATAATTAATACAAAAATGAATAAAAACAGTTTAATGAAGTTTAAAAATTGTTATGAGATTTTGAATTTCAAATAGATATATATGGAATTGCCCTTGTATGTATAATCTTAGGATTTAATGAGAAAAAAATTCATATTAGATAACTCTATAATTTTCCAACTTTGATTTAGAATATTTTAAATATTTTAGCAAATTTATTGCACTGGTACTATTATAGTTGTGAACATGTGCTGAATGAGACTATAACTAATAAGCCACTAATTAGCACTGATTTTGTAGCATTACTAATTGAACTTAAAAACAATTTATTTTAGATAACATCTTAAACATAACTTAATATAAAAATTTTAATTATCAAGCCCTGCAAATTAGACACACTAATGGATGTGAACAAGCTATCATACAAATTATAAAATCAAAATCCACTTGCAAAGTCTCTCTTGTTTCCTTGTTAATTGAACAAATATGTTGGTTATAATTTTGTATATGTAACTATATATGTATGTACATACTTACCGGTCATGTATAATCCAATTAAGTCCTGATTTCTTGGTTCAAGTAGGGGGTAGGCACAACTAGTCCACTGACGAGCAACTGACTTATCATCATCACTATCCTCATTTTGAGACAACGCCTCATATGCATCTCTAATTAAGATGTGCTACATATATCATAACCACTACCTCGGCCCCTTCCTCTTGAAGTGCGTGCCATGATAACTACAACAATAACAAACTCATTAGTATTAAGAAGAGTCTTTATAAATAAAAACTATCTACAAAAAAAAGTTATACAAGAAAATAATATTAAAAAAAACAAGAAGCTTATATGTTGATATGTTAAAGAACAAAGTAACTAGTTTGTATCTTAATATTCAACTTCCTCTTCACTATCATCTGAATCTGTATCTTCATACTTAGCTTCTTCCTGATCATCATCATTTACATCCTTGACTTCTTCAATAACATATATTTTTACATGAGTAACAACGGGCCAATTGTCTGAATATGTTATCCTTTCAATCTCTTGAAAGCATTGTTCCACACCTTCATTATCTTCATCACTAACTCAAATGGTATATTCAGCTACTTCTTAAACTCCGTTGATGTCGTCTTAACAACAACGAACTAGTATTTTAATTCCTTTTCTTTTGAAGGTAATGTGTAAATACAATTAGTGTCCTTTGAATACTAGAATAATCGGGTCATCAAAGCATCATATTGCCTTAGGTTTAATATCAACCATATTAGTCTTTGATTTGACCCTTACACCATTCATGAGGTCAAACCAAGTACATTTAAACAAAATGATCACAAGGTTCCTATAAGTTTCTATGACATTCAAACTCTAAAATCTCACCTAACAATGCATATGAAGCCTCTGTCATGCGCACACACACACACTAATATTTTATGTTACGTGCCCATGGTAAATTGTTCACGTATCAAATTGTTCGCGTATGAAACATGTAATCATTTATCAAATAGCCTTTGTTTGATTAAACATAAAAGAGAGGCCCTTATGCTATATCTCTCAATTATGCATTATCTAGGTTGTTCAAAACCTAAACTCATAGAAGCGTGTCAGCAAGTTTACAATGAAGCTGTATTATTAAGATGTATAATTATTCTTGTTTTATGCTTATATAAATTTGCAGCCACCTAGTGAATTCCTTGTTTTTGTTTCTGTCAAGTGTTGCTTGGTCATACTTAAAGAATGAAGCTCTTAGTTCTTCATCAAATAAACTAATAGAATAAGAATAGTGATGTTCTTGATAGTTAAGCCATATATAAGTATAAGCCCTATGTCTGTCTCGATCCCTAAGAACTATGGTCTTTCGAATCTAATCAAATAATTCATTGGTCAAATGTATGACAAGATATTCCATTGAGTCAAAAAAAATCCAGGTGGAAAGATCTTCTCTAACTTGCAAATAGTTATAATAATACTTTTTTTGTAATTTTCGTTAATTTTCAATGTCTAAAACTTTTGAGCATATCACATAAAAGAATGTATAGCTATGTTATTAGTTCCAATATTTGTTTTGGAAGCATTCTACCTCAGACAATAGGCAGCAACAATTACACGAAGACGTGGCATTTATGACTTTTAAAGTTATAAAGGGTACCATCTTTAACATTTACACACCCTCCTATACTTGAAGCATATCCAACTAGAAATTTCACTTTTTCAACCATTTACATACATTATTAGTTTCTGCTTTGGTGATGTATGCTACTTTTAGTTTGTTGTAGTTTCTCATCCAAGTATGCAATACTGGCTAATTTCAATACTTTTTTACATCTATACTTGGCTTGATATTATCTTTAGTTTCAAGAATATCCATTACTATGTGAAACATACTTTGAAAAACATCTTTCTCAATGATCATTATATCAAGGTTGTGTCGGATTAACACGAGGGCTAGTATTCAAGCTCCTAGAAATAACTTCTTTTACCTAATTATGGGTTTTGCTATAACCCAAATCTCTATTCCTTGGGTTAGATAATACACTTTCCTAAAAAATTAGGAAATTATATACTTTTTAAAATATTTGACATCTCATTAAGTCAAGTGGAGGTCCGGTTGATTATTGTATAGATTTATTAGCCCGGAATCCACTTTTATCATGACAACAAATATGTAATGGAGGTATAAGTATTTTATTACAATTAAGCCAGCTTGGTTTGTCTCTGGCATACTAAAAGGCTATGGTGTCTCCCATGTAATATGGACAAGCTAAATGCACCAAACAATATAGCATATGCTAGAAAATACTAATCGTCCACAAAAGTATTGCATATATCATAAAACTCTATTTACGATAAGCATCATAATCAATGCCTTCCTCATATAACTGTTTTAACTCATCTATCAGTGGTCTTAGAAACACATCCATATTTTATTCTTTCTTTCTTCTATAATTTATTCTTTCTTTCCTAGCCTACTAACTATTTAGGAAGGGCTGCCAATATATACGCAATTAAGAAAGGATGCCGAATCATCCACCGAATCCTATGTTTCATCCTAGTTTATTTGATGTGTATACCTAATTCTTTTATTTAGCCATCTTTTTAGACATATATAACTTATTAAGTCTATTATAAATCGACATATACGTCATTACCAGATTGGGTGCCTTATTTTGGTCACTCTTATAATGAGATTCCCCACAATGTTTACATTGTTTTAGTGCTTTTTCTTGCTTATAGAATAACATGGACTTTTTTTTTTTTGTAAACATCAATGTGGTTGTTGGTCGGAATTCTTCATCCTCTTAATTTAATCTTCCTCCTATGGCTTAATTGATGGATAACACTTGATACTCGTACAAAACCAACCCCTAATAGGCTTCTTGGCAACCTTGAGTCCTCCAATTCATAATCTTAAGCATGACTGATGGAAGATTTTCTTTATTCATTTTGGCTCTAAACTAATGTGCCAAAATCATTAAATATAGGATGTTACACCGCACACGAAAGTGTTATCAGATAAAGGTAATCTATTATCCGGATAGGGTGAAGAAAGTCTCATTTTCTATAATGAATTAGAAATAGGCTCTCATATACCTTTTCTCCAAAATTCACATTTGTTCATGTAACAGTTCTTGCAATATGATTAAAGTTCATAAAATTCACATTTGTTCATGTGATTTTTCAACATTGACTTGTATTTGAACTAACATTGCCATGAGTACATTAAGTTTCTCAATTCATAGCATTCGCATTCTTGATTTTCTTGAGATTTATTTATATTATTAGCATGTGAACAGAAGATGTTGACAGGGCTTCTCCACAACCTGTTAAAAAATATCACTTTATATCCATTGTTAACATCCATCCACAAGCTTAGACAAAATTTACTTGAGACTTATTTATATTCTTAAAGTTGGATTTCGTAAAATATCGTCCATATGTTATCACATAATGCACACATATCCTAAACTTATCATTTAGTTTAAGATCATGTATTATTTTCCTTTGATCTTCAATGTCTCACCATCGACTCATGAGGACTGTACTATGAGTATTAATCCAAATCACATTGGTGAAAACATTTATCACTAACACAATGAATGGTAATAGTGTACAACCATTATTACAATGAAATAGAGTATGATATTAACATTTAACAACTTTTATTATATCTTCCTTAAATGAAGTATGCATTTCTCTTATTATTTCCCTAGTCATAACTATACATAAAGGATATTGTTCTAAAATAAAAATCAAATCTTTCACAAAGTTTCACCAACATTGTAGGTGGTAGACACATCTACATGTATGTCATCATTAGGTTAGAAACCCGTATTTTTGCATGGATTAAATAATTAATAATCAATAGTATTTAATAAAAAGTTAAAAATTATAAAAGTATATTTTTAATTAGTAATAAAATAATATTTGAATATAATAATTACCTTAAGAATTATATTGTTTTTTTTAATAAGTTACTAAAGCCACTCAATGAAAGAGCTAATAGAGATTAAGTTACTAAAAAAACATGTATATATGAGAAGATTGGGAATTCAAAAGAAAGATGGTTGACTCTAACAAATAGCCAGAAAAAAAGTTTTTGATGGCATAAAAATGCCAAGTGTACTCTCATATATTGATTTATTAGTAAATAAATTAAGAGGAAAATATCTTCTAATGAATGTCACTTAATACTCTCCTATCTAGACACTCAATAGTAACCCTCATTAGCAGCAACTAATTTCCTGATAGTAACCCCTCTCCGCCCATAAGTAGCAACACTCGACACTAACTGTCATAAGTTGGAACTTTTTGTTCATGTTGAATCAACCTTTAAAAATACAAAAACACAGTTTCTGATTATGTGATTTTACGAAGCGCAAAAGACGTCATGTTACACCTATCACTACAAGGGTGTCATTTAGGGTCCCCACTTATTCTTTATGACTTAGAAACAATATCCAAGGAAGATTGCCACTTTTATACCACTTCAAAGTTCGTTTATCCATATATATGAGACCTTTTTGTTTATTTGCTTCTTTCAAGTTTCAAATCGAACTCAATACCGATTGATCGATGTCTTAATCTTTTAGCTTCATTTTAAACATATTTGGATCGATTTGAAGTGTTAACCAAGAAGAACGTAACTCCATAATTTATAAGTTATATATAAATATATTTGTTCTTGACTAAGGGTTTTGGAAAAACATATTTCACTAAATCAAATTTCACCAATTTTTCCTAACACTCTAGTCTTGTTCGCTGACTTAAGCTTTGCAGTATGAGTATAATATGATGGGTCAAACTAATGAAGAAATGCAAACTTTAATCCCCACTAATTAATATTGATATAGACATAATTAGGTGAACAAAATCGCTAACTTGAGTTAAAAAGTTACAATTTTAACATGGAAGTATAATCACGCACGTCCTAACTTTGTTGATGTCCATGGACAAATGATTAAAGTAAAGCCACATGCATATAGTATTTTTGCACAAGTATGAGAGAGACCAAAGAGTAATAGAGGTGAAGAAAAAGGACACAACTGGTAAAAGAAATAAAAAGTTGGAAAAGATGATTTGTGTGAGAAGGGTCTCATATATTGTTGGTAAATGGTAGTTTCGGATGAAATAGTTGTGATTTTAAATACTATAGTATGTAAGTTTGATGATTGTTTTTCTTTTTTGTGTGTTAGAAGGGTTTCACATATTGTTGGTAAATGATGTATAGTCTTTGATGAAATAATTGTGATATTAAATACTATAGTATGTAATTTTAATGATTGTTTTTTGCTAATAGGAATTGCTTTAAAAGAAAAAAAAAATTAAAAAGCTCTCTTGTAAGGACACAGTATGTTTTTCTCTGAAAGGTGACGCTAAATTTATTTATTTACTTTTTTTGGCATATATAAGAGCAATTTTGTAGTAAACGGATTATATGGATCAAATTGGTACTTTATCCTAATCATGTACATGAAAATACAATCAAAATCATATGTCTTGAAACCTGCATCTTTCCTTAATGTCATATTGTTTATTATTCTTTTATTATTCTTTATCCTAATCATATGTCTTGAAACCTGTACTTTATCCTAATTATTATTTGATAACTGTACGTTAATGTCATATTGTTTATTATTCTTTTATTTTTATGATTATTTGGGTTTTCTAGTATGATTCAGATAATTTGTATCATATTACTTGTTTGTTTATTTATATTTTTTTTATGATGCATACTTTAGAAATTTAAAAATAAGTCACTTCTAGGTGTTTATCCTTATATTAGTTTTATGTAACAATTGGATTCAAGTCGCAATGATGATTACCTGAAGAAATAAACACCTAAAATCCGTCACCTAGGGCTTATTTTTGATTTTGTACTTGTTTTGATTAAAATACTATTTATGTATGAAAGTTAACAGAAAAATTTATTGTTGTTAATAAGTGTCGTTAAATGGATTCATATGCCAATTTTGATGAAATATTTTGATGCAAATGATAACATTTAAACTTTTAAATTCAAATGATAATTTTTATAAAACCGTATGGATAAAAAAAAGCAATTAATTCTTAATTAATATTTACTAAATTAGTTTTTATTATTAACTTCCATTCGTTAACTTTTATTTAAAAAGACTAATTTGTGGATATGCATTTACTTTTCTTCTTGGCGTCCCGATTCTATTAATTTTGTTAAAAATAATGTTCTATTCAAACTATGGTATTCTTTTGGGTATCATAAGTTATATTAACTTTGTTTAATATTTATGTTTCGATCTCCAGAATCAAGTTAACACAACTCAATACATTTATTTTACGTACGTTATTACATTAATGTCACCGAACTAATACGCGTAACAAAATTCATAGACACGTCATATCATACGAGCTTAGTTTTTACTATACTTGCATTTCTTTTATACAATACATGTTAATCACTAGTCATATTAATGGAGAACACATTAAAACATGGAATTCAATAATGGTCATAAATCACTACTCCACTTATTTTGGTCTCCTTAATCAAATCAACCCTTATTTAATTACATATAATGGCTGACCAATAACTGCTTCTGTTTTCATTTCTTTATTACTTCCAACCTGTTTAGTTTCTATTATTAAAAAGTAGAAAAGTTGCTTCCATGAAAAGAATTAGAAAAGTTAGTAAAGCGTAAAAATGGACCAAAAAAAAAATCATGTGTCCATGATTTTATCTATATGTAACCCAATAAACAGTAGGAAGTAGGAGAATGTGCTACGTATACCCTGCTAGTTCCGTAAGCAGGAAATGGTTTGATTTAAGCGTGGGTTTACCATTTATAACTGTATGTTACATTAATATATATTTTTTGTTGTTATAATGGCAGAATAAACGCCTATAATAGTAAAATAGCACAATTATAATGGTAATACTAATGCTAAAAACAACACAAATGAATGGTATAATAAAACCGCTCACATAATGCTTTATGTTTTCCTAAGAAATGTTTTTTTTTTAAATATCCTATACTAAACTCAATATAGAGATAAAAAAATGCTTGATTTTATTAAGTAGTTTTTTTATAAAATAATGATGTACGTATAACAAAGCTACAACATTTAGAAAAACAGTGAAGCTTGAAAACCTTCAACAGTTGTGAATTCTTTCAAAAATGCACCTCCAACCCCCTTAATTTCCTTACTAGCACATTCTCATCATCTTAATCAATGCATTCCTTAGGATTCACATTGTTTCTATGCTTTTTTTTTTTTTTTTTTTTTTTTTTTTTTGAGAAAATCCACTTTGTGTTTAACAATCCAATACATCCACATATATGTATGCATATGCACATTGTGACAATTTTAAGATAACACTACATATTGTGAGAACCAAAAAACAATATGAATTAATCATCTGAATTCTAAAAATTTTTTGAACATAAAATATGTATGTATCTATCATGAAAATAGTAAATATGTACTTATATGAAAAAAAGAAAAAAGTTTTTGTTTATATATAAGCTACATATGCGTAAGTCATTTATAGATTATATTATCTACACATAACCAACACATGTGTGTGTGAACATTTAAATTAAAAAAAACATATTAACACATTAGTTTGATTTTTTTTTTTTTTTTTTTTTTTTTTGTAAGCATTATAGACATTTATATGTAGGAAGTATAAATTTCAAAAACAATATGAGAAGTTGATAAAAATAAATAAGTTTTTCATCTAGGTTGTCTTGGCAAAAAGTTAGTTTTCTGTATTGAATTTAATCGTATACACACAAAGACATATATCGGATGTTTCTTTACCCAGCCACAAGTATTACATGAACTCGTGATAATTAATAACAAATCATTTATTTATTATTATAGATTAGATGAAAAATATATAATTGTAAAACATTAAAAGATTAAATACTTTTACTCGTGTATAAGACAAGAGAATATAATTATAGTTTTTAATATATAATACACAAAAATCTATGTATATCAATTCAAAATTATTCACATAAAATATAGTCATATTGGAATATTAATATAGGAAAAAAAAATACATTTTTCAAATTGGTTATCATGGGTTCTTGTAATATTTTTGGTTTTGTACAAAACCTCCTCTATGTCTAGTCTTTTTTCATCTAGTCTTTTTTTATTTACAAAATGTGAGAGATATCAAAAAGGTTTTTAAACTTTTTTCTACAACCATCACTTTTCACACTATCTTGTATTTGCTAAATTAACAGTATTAAAATAATTGAAGGTGAAATGACGGTTTATATCACCATAATTCAACTACAAATGTACACATGATGTGTGTATGTATGCATGCATCTATATATGTAATCATGCATGTATTAGAAGACAAGGAGGAGGAAAGCCGGTTTGAAAGGAAACAAACATGGCAACAAAATTCAACAACTACTTAGAAAACAGTAATTTAAACTATTAAAGTGGGACTAAAAAAGATTTGACAGACAAGCACGAGCTGAGTAGGAGTGATCGGTTAATCAGTGGTGTAAGCATCATTGACAAAGATAATGACACTACCTTAATTAAGATTGGCTTAAGTTTTGCTAATTTTGAGGAAACCCTATAAACTTTTTTCCAAGATTTAATCTTGGAGTTTGAAGCCTCACGCTACTTGTCCTTTACTAGCCATCGTCTAATTTTTATTTTAACACAAACCTACTACTTCTAAAATCCATCATATGCTTATTAATTTTAACGGCAAGAAGGAAATATTATTACATGAACGGGGCTAGACTGATGTTCATTAGCCTAAGTGATTGAGATGAGCTATCATAATATTTTATTAAAATAAGATGAGTTCTTGAGTTCAAGTCTTTCGTAGGCCAAACAAAATAAGGGGTTTCAAATTGGGTCAGTGAGTCTTTTTCGTCTAGGGTGGGTTTTCTTCTGTAGGGATTAAACCTAGAGCATCGGTAAATCAAAGAGATAATGAATATATAGTATCCGCACGAGAACTTTGATCCGCGCGATAAGAAAGTTCTCACGCGAGACTAGTTATTTAGAATAAATAGTTTGTATTGCTCATTTTGTAAAAAGAGCCATAATTATATTCAATTTTGTAATTTTTTGATTAGAGAGCAATATACCTGAAATGTATTTACATTTGTGCTTAGTTTTACTTGATCTCAATGTACTCCATGTTCAATTATGTTTCGTGATTGATTCATGCCACGTTTATCTCACGAGATTGATCTACAACAAATAATCTCAATATTTACAATTGGTATGAGATCCTTATGTGCTCTAGATCGATTTGAATTGAATTTGAAGCAATTTGAAGAAGTTCTGAGCTATAAAATTGATTTCACTATGAAGATTGAATTGGATTGATAGAATTTGTGTTTATTTTGAGGTGTTTGAGATTAAAGACCCATTGACAAGCTCAATTGAAGTTTCTTAGACGATTCAATGGTTAAAATGGGTTTAATTGAATCAATTGGTGACAATTAGGATTAAACGTGAACTTAATTCACTGAATTGATTAGGATTAAACGTGAACTTAATTCACTGAATTGAAGCTTAATTATAAATTTTGAATGAATTGGTGAATGGATTCAAGCTGAAAGAGTTTGATTTGGTAAGAAAAAAACATGCGAAAAATTATTGTTTTCACGTGAAAACTTTACATTTCGTGCGAGAAGAACAACTAATTGATAAGACGATTACAAAAAGATTCTATTCGTGTGAGAAGTTGAAGTAATCGCAAAATTCAGGAACACTTTCTGTCGCGCGAAAAGTTCCTTGTTGTCGCGCGAAAAGTTTCTACTTGTCGTGCGAGAAGTTCTAATTTTCAAGAGAATCTTGTGAAGGTTGAAGTTTGATTTCCACAATGGTCATCAATCCTAATTTGAAGAATCTTACTGCTACACTAAACTTGGATACTAAGATTGGTACAAGTACTAAACCACCAAAACTATTAAATAAAGATGATTATGCTCATTGGGTATATCATTATCTACACTGAACCAAGGAAATTTTGGTGATCACAGACTGCTGGTGAATATGATTGGTCTAATCAAATGGAAATTTTGGATCTCAAATTATCAACTACATTACTAGTTGAAATCAAAGTTGATGAAGAAAATAAGATGTGTGAAAATCTATTTTCTGAATTTGTTTCAAGTGATTTGCTGGAAGGATTGTTTGCTGAAAGTGATGCTAAAAATGAGTAGGTAAAAGTAAATGAGAAGAATAAGGTTGACGTGAAGAACGATGTTGGAAAAGCCGTTGAGATTACTCCAGCACAAGTTTAGAAAGAACTAATCAATAAGAAAGTTGAAATGGGAAGGAAACATTTACTTCTAATGTTGTTAAGAAGACTCCAGCATCTGTTGATACATAAAATAAGAAAGCTGTCAAGATTACTCCAGCGCATTCAACAGAAGAAGTTTTTGATGAGGAGAATGAAGTCTTAAATCATTTATGGTGAAAGGATTGTCTAAAGCTGGCGAAAAATCTAAAGCCACAATTGAGATATAAAATGATATGTGTACTAATTCTTGTATTGAAAAAGTTCAAAGATATAGAGCTTACAATGAGAACTTAATTTTGGAAGTTGAAAAACTTCAATATCAAACACAAAAATATAAATCTAATGAAAAGACTTTCAAAGAAAAGATAGAAAGTTTAAACAAATTAATTTACCAATTACCAATTAATCTTCATGGTAAAGATTGCACAAATAATGATTTGTCAAAACGTATCGATGAACTTGCTTTGGTAATAATCAAACTTAATCGTGAACTCTTATCTACTAAACGTACAATTAAGAAATTTGAACTTTCTTCAACTATGTTTGAAGGTATAATTAAATCTCAAATAACGCAAAAGATCAATGGTGGTAAGAGTGGTATTAGATTTTCCAAAATAGCACCGCCCATTAATCATGATTATTCATGATTACCTTCATAAGTTAATATAACAGATGAACATATGAGCTATGGTTTAGGAATTGAGTCAAAGTGTGACTTAAAACCTTTAGTCAACACTTATTTGACTGTCGATCCAATCACAAAACTGAAAACTAAATTTAGTGATTGTAATATTTGTGTAGAAAAGATGAAGAAAGAGGGTTTTGTGGATGATTGTGATAGTGATGATAATTTAGATTTTCAAGAGAATAAAAATAAGAAGTGTATTGAAAATATATCTATTTGTAATCCATCACTATAATTTAATGAAAAGATAGATCCTTATGTTCTCAAAAATAATTGTTCAACAAAATCCACAACACAGGAGTAGTTAAAAGCAAAAATTATTCGTGATAACAAAAGTCTTAGAAGAACAATCATCTTCATCTTACTTGAAAACTGATTTCAAAAACAGATTTATTTCAAAAAGCAACATAGATAAGGAAGTTCATATTTTTAAAGAAAAGGATATTCGATTCTTTAAAAAAAAAACTTTTTAATAATGCTAATCCTTTGAAACAAGATGTTTATAGTTCAGGTTTCACATATACTGGTCCAATTCCAGCATCTATGTCTCAACATGTGAAAGATACAAATCATGCCTCATCGGCTTTAGATCAAAAGATAAAGAAAATTTCCTTAATTCTTTTGAATCAAGTAGAAAAATTCAAATTGAAAGAAAAAACAAGAGACCATTTAAGAATCATATGGCCAAAGATATACCAACGTTAGATTCTATGATAACTTGATGGTTATCATTAACAGTTCGAGAGAAGCCTGAACGTGAATGTTTATTCCTTTATCACATCTAATGACTACTCCCCTTACCTACTTTTTCTATTCTTTCACTCCTTTACTAGGTCGCCTAACATCATAACCTTTTCATCTAACTCCTGGTTTCTTGCCACTACCATAGTATACCTTTTCTTAATCACATCTGTATAACGAAAAGATCTATCCAAATACTCATACAATGATACGGGGTAATTTGTGATGTATCTATAATGGGGTGGGGGCTCCCTTCTCCCCATCTTGATATCTTGATAGACTGAGTTCTTCGGCCAGGCTTCGTTTCTATCAATCATGTAAGCACTTACTCAGTTTGAATCTAATAAAAAATAGGTGCATCTTCCTTTGGTTCTTTAGGCATCCTAAACAATTTTAGAGTAGTTGTAACTTAAATCCTTGGTTTTCTCAGCTTGCTTGAACCCTCCCTATAAGGAGTCGGTAGTGCTAATTGCATTGGCGGTCTCAGATCAATCAATCTAATGCCTTGACTTTCAATTCTTGATCTTCCTATATAGGATGGTAAATACTGTTGTTGTCGCTTGTGTGACACCAGGTAATTTCAAGTTAATCCAGTTACCTGTATTAGTAACATTCCGTTAACCTAGTTAGTTAAGTGAAGTCATGCACGCAAGTCACATGTCTTCACACAAAAGTATGTTCTCGAACGTTGTTGATCAAAATAAAATATAATATTCATGAACAGTTAATTAAATATAATTTTGTGAACTTATATGTTTTGTTTGCAAAGGTATATGTATCGTTTTTCGATTAAATTGCGTAATACGTGATTTCATAATAAATGTAAACTATACATTATGCATTAAATAGATGTATAAGAATACGTCGTCTATATAATATACGAATATTCGTTTATTAAATTCAATATGTTAGACCTCATTAGTTAGTTCGGTTCTTCAAAAATAGCAAAAGCCCGACTCGAAGCCCAATAAAAGCCCACTTCAGTTTCAAATATACTATTTAGTAAACAAAATACCCAACCCTAAACCCCACTCACCCAAAAATCGTCCACCACACCTCCATTCCCATTTTCAAAAATATTGCAGCAGAGATCTGACGATCTTTGAAGATCTAACCGTTGGATCGACTCCAAATTTGGACAGGATCTTCTAGACACATAGGCGAAGGTATCTACCGTTGGGATTTTGATTTTAAGCCTGGAGGCCTGGTTTTTAATTTTCCGAACAGAGCAGTGCACCGGGAAGTTTCCGGCGATTGCTGAGCCTTCCGGCGGTGGAAACGGTAGTGACTAGTGGTGGAAAGTGGAGGTGATGATAGAGCTCTGAACGTTTCGAGCAACAGGGATTCATCCACTAACAAAGATTTATGTTAATTCGTAAGTTCCTAGTGATTCTTATACTTATTTCATGCGATTCCTAATGCTCATATGAAACCCTAGTTTATCCAAACAAGTTTCTAATCAAACAAAGATGTAAAAGTGAATTGTTATTATCTTTTGCCATGATGTTTTAACATTTATATGAATTCAATTGTGATTAGAAGTTATCGGATTCATGTTAGTTCTTATGTTACTAAAGATAGTAACTTTATTGATTTTCAATGTTTTATGATTTGAGTTCTAAGCACGATTGTTGGTTATTGGTGGTAAGAATATGTTAGTTAGATTATATTAACATGATGTAAAGGGTTGATTTATGGAAATCGCGTGTGTTGTTCACAGCTTACTTAAAATAGTAATTTTTTTAGGTTTATAAAAGTGATCTTGAATTCAAGACATGTTGAATGAGATGTGATGATTGACTATGTTTAGAAATTAATATATATACATGTTGGGAACTTGTAAATAACATGTTTAGGTGGTTAATGAATAGAAATAAAGCCTTGTGTTCATATATTGTCTTTATTGTTATAGTTATGATTTAGGTTGCATGTTAGACATGTTTGATGGGTTGTGTGGTTAGGTAATGCTAGTTGAATTATATCTCATAAAAGGAGTTTGATTACTTAGAGTTTCTTAGGGTTTTAAACCTTATTGGTTTTGGAATTTGTAAAGTGAAATCTATATATGTTAGATGAAAGATGATGGTTGATCTTGTGTTCTAATGAATATGCAAGTATGTTAAAATGTTAACATGTTAAAAACATACACCTGACCTTAAGTCATTAAAACTTGAAGGGTTCATAGCTTACTAAAATTACACATTGTGTTATAGACGTATTACATGTGGTGTGATGGTCTACGATATGTTAGATTAGTCACCTAAACATGTTAGTAAGGTTAGGTTACTAAAAGGGTTGTTTCTTGATCATGACTTGCTAAAAAGGGGAACTTTATCGGTAATAGAGTTTAAATGTGAACCATACGTGTTATGTGATGAACTTAACTTGCTTATTACTACAACGTGATCATAAACAAACATTAATACACTTAATGGGTCACCAACGAGTTGTCGGGTCAAGTCCGGTCAACAAAAGTTGAACTTCGTGAAAGTTGGTCAAACGGGTCAAACTTTTCATACACGAATAAGCAATAGGATTGTTTGGATGCTTAGGGTTTCAATAAACCTACATGAACTTACACTCTTAGGACCTATTGTTGTATAGGTTGCTGCGTACTGCATTTAATGTGCACCCGAAGGTGAGTGTCACTACTTTACTTAAACTTACTCCTTCGGGAGGGATAACATGCTGTATTTTCATTTACGGATTAGTAAAACTGTATGATCACATGGGTACCTAGTATCACTTTCCTGCCTTACTATTTGGACCGTTAATTACATTACTTAGCAAGGAAATTTTTAGTAGTACTACTAGGTCTGACAAACCCCACTCGGGCTGGTCGCGCCAGCACCACAGAAGTCAAATGGGTGATTAATTGTCCTATCTTTACCATGCCTGGGAGGCATTGGCCAAGGCACACCGTACATACATTACTGTCAGCTTCGGTGCGAATGATTCGCGCACTAGTGTAACATGTATAGTAGTCTAGCTAACTACTTGATATACTTTGTTTACTGAATCTGTATAAACTTTATTTTATGGTTTTGTAAACTTGTGAACTCACCAACTTTACGTTGACACACTTTAACATGTTTCTTTCAGGTTTTTAAGGTGCGCACGATTAGGATCATCTCACTATTACATTCATCATTGTTGGGTCTACTGAACAAATTACATTTTCTACAAATTACATTTTACCTGATTTGCGCGTGTTTGCGCCATTTGAATTACGAATTATTACGTTTCCGCAATTATTTTTAATGTTTACGTTACAAACTCAGTTTTTAGGAATTTCAATCGTTAACAGGCAATTATGTTTTGTAATTGATGTGTTGTTTGGTGTAACTAGTGGCTGAGATCCTGGTATGTCACGCGCCTAATGGTAAAACCCTGTTTGTGAAAATTGAGGGTGTGACAGCTTGAAACCTCAATAGGAAATTCTTCAAATCCATACAAAGGTGGGACATCATAGGTAACGTAGTAAGGATCGTAGTTATTATTGTAGTAATACTAGTACATTCTATAGAATTTAATAATTTCATAAATCTTAGATCTTCAAAAAGCATATTTACATGGATAATAAATTTACTATAGGCACAATAACATGTATCTAATTTTCTAAAAATTTATTATTCTCAAAAGCATTCTATTTTAACCATAGTTAATGAATAGAAGTTTGCTTAATCTACAAATACCTAATTCATTAAAACGTGTGGTTCCGATATCATAAGATATCACACCCCGGATTTTGGATACCCTAGTCGTGTGAGCCGAATTTATTGGTATCATGTAAAGGGTCTCAATCTTTATTTATTTGAAGACTAATCAGTGTTCTGAAATCAACGGATGTCTTTAGAATGCTTTTAATTTAAATAATCAAAACTAGCGGTTGATATTTGTTTCAAATGTCAAAACGTTTTATCTATCAAATAATTAAATCCTCAAATAGAAAGTAATTCAACACTTGGGGTTAATTTAAATATTCATAGATTTCAAAATAAGGATTTATGAAAATCCTTAACAATTCACATTATTCTCAAAACATTAGACATTAAAATGTAATACAAAGTACACCAGAAGTGTAAACTCTATAGTCTTCACATCACCTAATAGATGATCTTATGCTAAAAGGTCTAGTTAATGCAAAATCCTTGTTGAAACACATGCATTTTATTTACCTAAATTTTTTTGAAAACGAAATGTTAACATAAAGCTAGTGATTCATGTTACGTGCAGATATTCTATAAGAGCATGATTAGTATCAAAATCATCATCACAAGTTGTTTTATTCTTGTCCTTATTTATTGATAAGAACCATATCGGGGAGATGGTATACGTTGAAATCATTCAATTCATCCCTGTTGAAATAAATTCAACCGTATTATGGCCGGGATAACACATAGTTACCCATCAACACATATATCTTCAATCGATATACGTATACTGCGTCTTTGTCACTTAAACCTTTGTTTTGACCAATTTTATATAACCAGATGCTAGGTTTTTATAAATGTAAACATTAAAAAATATAAATTTTAGAAACATACTTAAATGCATTTCATAAACATATATGCACACAAGACATAACATTCAAATGAAGTATTTTAAACATATTCATGTTAATCAATGAGCTAGAATCACCACATAGAGCTCTTAAATTCCCAGGTAGCACGACCATATATAGTTGTTCTTTGAGCTTAACAAGGCAAAACACTAGTTAAGCTGGGGTATGAAAGGGGTTTAACGCTTACACATGAGAAGAATATTATGAAAAAGATGTGGTTTTTGTCTGAATTATGCAAGTTTTTATAGCCTTGTTGACCCCACCATCGTGGATCGCTAAGTAGAACAACCGCGGTCCGCGACCAAGCCATGGCAGCTCAGAATCTTTCTAGCCAATCAAAATATGACACGTCTCAACACGTGTTAATGTTAGGTTCCTCGTCATCAAACACATATCACTCCACCCTTATATTCTCTCATTTTTTATTGATAAAAAATAATAATACGTTGATAAATAGACGGTAAAAGGTTTAAAAGTCGTAATTCACGTGAGGTTCTGGATTACATGATTCATATCTGCAATGTAAGTCACGTGCAAAGGATCCAATGACATAATATTAACATCTTGGGCTGACCAAAATATTCTTCCCTTTCCATGTCCTTCATGAATTCAACTTGTTTGTATGTTCGAGTCATCCCATTAACTTTACACAATAAGTTATTTAATTTCTAAGTCATTTATAAGTGTCATTAGGAATCTACTATACTCATTATTATATTATGGTACTTGTCTAACTTATATGTTTTTGTTTCTAATATTTATTTTTAAGTCGGTTTTGACTATTTTGTGTGCTATTGAGGTAAAAAGCTTCATTGGTGATTTTAATCTTTTTTTGCATTTCAATGCGGTTTCTATTGGAACCCGAAGATGTTCCACCATGGTCTAAGACCGATCATAAGGAGGGGGGATTTGATACGTTCTAATCGCACGATCGCGTCCATAAGGCACATATTTAATGGGCCAATAGCCCTTCGCAGCCCCATTAACCTCACCAAGCTGCTAACAGGCTTATTGAATAAGCCCATGAAATGTTTAATTATTTAGCATAGTAATCTAATTGATAACGTCCATGCATGCACGTAGTCTGTTTCCCATTTTCTTTTGACCCATGATTGCATTTTAGTTTCTTTTCCATTATGTAATCGTAGTTTGTTTTGTTTCTGGAAATTAATAAAAGAAAATCACTTCAAGCATTGTCGCCATACTCTCCTATATTTCTTAGAGTCTAACCTGCTCAAACAGTCTATCAAGATCACAGTAGAAGCGCTAGAATGTTGTTGAAGCAAAGATTATAACATATTAGATTTAGATACAGTATTAATTTATTAATGATGATAAATTGGTATATAAAATCAGGATTTTACTAAACATATGTTCAAAAAAATTAATCATTTTAAATATCAAAACGTTAACCATTGTCCATCGCTGCTTAAATTTGGTATTTAACCATAAAAATCACTCTTAAGCATTAAACTATAACTTTTGTTTAATAACCGTTATTATATCTATTGAACATCTTTGTGGACCTGTGTTTATTGGGTATTCGAAGTTCATTTTATTTTGAAAGTGAAAAACAGATGTTGAAAACCTGATTTGAATTTGTTTCAATTTAATGTTGATTCGAATAAACTGAATTATGATAACAACATATATAATAGAGAAACATGGGCTTAACAAGTCCAGAATTGCTTAATGAAGTGAAAAGTGAAACCATTTGAACATGGTGCTTTTTTTTGCCTCTACAACCCCATAATACATACTTATTTCATCTTATTGTGAAAGGCCCGATTAATCTTAGGGGGCAATATTCGGTTCACGAAATTCATTAGAATTGGAATTGGTATTGAACTTGTATGATTCGTCAATCAAAATTGTGTTTGGGTGAACAATGAAAGGAAATGTTTTAACTCAAATTCCTTTGATTGTGGGATTTCAATATTCCTTCCACCTAAAGAAGGATTTTAAATCCCACAACTAAAGGAATTTTGAGTTAAGACATTCCCTTTTATTGTTTACCCAAGTAAAATTTTGATTGACAAATCAGACAATTTCAATATCAATTCTAATTCCCATGAATTCATATAAATTACGTGAACCGAACGCTCCCTTAATGTTTTGTCTGGCTTCACATGTTTAAGGCCTAAGTCGGTGATTAATGGTTTTCTGTTTTACGGCTCCTCAAACTTTCGTTTAAAGTAATTCTAGCATTTTCTTGAATAGGATCTGAAATCCATCTCCCTTCTGCCTTAATAACATTTATCTGAGAGAGTGTTTGTGTGCGAGTGAAATGAGAATTATTATTTTAACTTTTTAAAAATAAATACTTAAAATGATATAGGCTAACAATATTGTAAATAACGAAACATGTTTAAGATAGTGACGTGTAACAAAAACTTTAGGTTTTTATTAAAATAGTGAGATATGTGTGTAATTTTAATTCAAATACTTACAACTGATTCAAAAATTGATTCTATTTAGAAAATCAAATTTTGAATTTAAAACTTGGAAAGAATTTTGGTTTCTCAAATTTGATCCAAATAATAAGCATCTTTAGTTAATTCTACTAATTAAAAACATAAATCTATATCATATATAATAAAAGAATAATTATTTGTCCATAAAAAATTTATATTAAACACTTACTATAATCCTCGTGTATAACTAAAAACACACAAATATAATAAAGGCATGCCAATCATATGATTTCCTAATCAACCAACATATTTACTATGATAAAGGCATATTAAAAACAAACCATTATATGTTACTAGTGAATTTTATGATCTGGTATCTCGGATTCTAGTAAGTTTAATATCTTGAATTGTAGTGTTTCTAACCAACTGTTGTACTCTTAATATGGCTTTGATTTGTTCTCGTATATAACTCATATTTACTTAGTCAATCTTGAAGAATGGAAGGCTAGTTAAAGAAAACATGCAGAGGCATATCTCCAACGGTTAAAAATAAAGACTAAGTAGTTCCCGCGATTCTCAGATAGTTAGTTAGGTTTATTTTCATATATATATAGACATAATGATTAAATAGAACACACAACACACTTTTAATTCTCTCTGTAACACTTAGAATTGATCTTGTATCACTTTCACTTTGTAATTTCAACTGCAATCAATAAGAAGAACAAGGAGCAGCGTCGATTAGTCCCCTCTCAAGGTTTTATGCAGAGATCTCTAAGGATTAAGAGTTTTCCTTCTAATCAACTGTGTCTTTTTTTTTTTATTTTTACCAGCATATTCGTTACATAAATCATTCAAGAACAATGCCTCACATACAAATTTGATCATAAAGTTACTCTCGTTAATTTCTGGTCAAAATATTGCATATAATAGATTTTAAATTGTTGACTTCTAAAATTATTAAAACATACTATTTTTTATTATAACTCAAAATTATTTTTAACAACTATAAAAGAGGTATCTTTTTGGTTTATAGATCGATATGGCGGCCCTCGTAAAACTTTCCTATGAAAGACTTTATCTACAACCATAAGATCTAAATATAAGATTTTATTATACGTTGCTTCAAGTGGAATTGCATCTTTGTTGTTGACATGTGGTCAGATGATACATCTAGTTTACTAATTCTTTTGCAATTAAATCAAGACTCATTTTGTCATATAAAACCAGACATGATTTGATCATATGGGATGATGCACCAATGGTACACAAACATGTATTTCGAACATTGGATAGAAGGCTCAAAGATATAATGGGTTGTGATATCATAAATAATTTTCAAATGTTATTTGGAAGTAAGGTGGTTGTTTTTTAAGGTGATTTTTTATAGATTCTACTAGTTATTCTTAAAAAAACCAGACATGAATTGTAAATACATCTTTAAGTTCATCATATATCTAGCTACATTATAAGGTTCTTAAACTAACCAAAAACATGAGGCTAAATACCTATGTTGACAATTACAATATTAATCAGACAAAGATTTTTGCAAACTAGCTTTTGGATATAGGAGAATGAAAACTAAGGCCTCCAACTGTAAGGTTATCAAAGCCAAAATTGTGAAGCAATATTGGGGTGCATACATTCATGCTTGAGAATCAGCTTAACACTCGTTGATAAGAATATTCCATTTAAATTTTAAAAAAAAGACACTTTTCATTTGCAGTGTATTTGCGATGACAATTAACAAAAGTCATGGTCAATCATTTTCTACGGTTGGCTTATACTTGAAATATCATGTTTTTCCCATGATCAACTATAGGTTGCATTATCCAGACTTAAGTGTAGAGAGAGCTTCAAACTACTAATTTTAGATAAAGACGAACAAGTTACAAATAAAACTTTTAATTTTTCTACTCTAATAAAAAGATAACTAAGGGTGACACGTGTTACCATCATATGCATCCTCATCAAAATTTTTCATTTTTCTCCCCTATTAAATATCACATTAATTACTACTTATTTTATTTAACTTTTTCTAGATTAAAAATAGTTTTTTAATAAATTAAGCAAGAAATCTTTTTATTAATGTTATTTAAAAAAAAATTTATAAGTTTTTTTCTAAAACATCAATCTTTTCAAATACGAAATATTTTAAACTTGGTGTTTAAAAAGAAAAAATATTATAAAAAAGTAATTAAAATTAGAGAGTTATAATAATAAAATTTTTGATATTTTTTTTTAAAACGGTTTGTCTTAAAAGATATATATTTTATTTATTTTTTGAAAAAGAAAAAAGTAAAAGTTTCAAGTTAATACCATTGTTTATCACTTATAATCCTCACTTATATGTAATTTCAATTGTATTTTATCTTAAAATATCATTCTATAAATAACAAAATATTATCTTATTTAATATTTTATTTATTCAAACCGTGTAATGCACGGGTTTACTAAATCTAGTGTTATCTATAAAGAAGTATGTGGACACTTATGAACAATTGTTTTACTTTTAATTAGTCTTTGTCTTATTACCGTATCTTTGGTTCAAATTTTTTTATTTTTATTTTACTTATTTAGTAATGTAATATGTGCCCTTTTTTTCATTTAGAAATGTTTATATTTAATTTTTCATTTACCGAAACTATTAAAATGATTCATAAACTTCATATTTTAATTTATAAGTTTACAAATGTCATATATATCATAACCTTCACATTGTAATTTACTTGTTCCAACTGTGTCATATATAACACATGGATCACTAACCTAGTTTTTCAATATAATAATAAAAATTATAAAAACTTATAATTCTAAAACATTTTTGACACATTCCACCAGTTATTCCTAACAAAACCAAACATATATTATAAATGTATCTTTAAGTTCATTATACATCTGGCCACACTACAAGTTTCTTAATACTAACCAAAAACATGAGGCTAAATACCTATGCTAACAATTACGATATTAATCAGATAAAATTTTTTGCAAACTAGCGGATATAGGAGAAGGAAAACTAAGGTACCCAAATGATGATGAGGAAATAACTGGCATACCTGAAGATCATCTTATTTCTAACTCACCTGATTCGGTCTTTGATTTGATTCATTTTGTTTATCCTTTAGTACTAGACATTTATCAAAATGAAGGTTTCTTTTCAAGAAAGGGCAATTTTATCACCAAAAATAAAATGGTTGAAGATATTAATGTTTGCTTCCTTTTATTGTTTTTAGGTGATCAAATGGAATACTTAAGCTCTTATAGTATATGTCAATCAAACCATGTGAATTCTAACTTTGAGAAGATGATATGCTTACCTAATGTTTTTAATGAAATTAAAATATTAGGATTGTCAAATCATAAGTTAGCATTAAAAGTTAGAGTCCCAGTCATGTTGCTTGAAAATATTGATAAAAAAGCGGATTATATAATGGAGCAAGACTACAAATGATAACCCTTGGCGGTAGGGTTATCGAAGCAATATCAGTGCGCGTACATTCATTTCGAGAATCAGCTCGGCACCCTCTGATAAGAAGATTCTTTTTAAATTGAGTAAAATATTATTTTCGTCCCTGACGTTTTGTTAAATTTGTCATTTCAATCCAAAAACTTTTTTTTGCCATTTTAGTCAATGTAATTTACCAAATGTTGTCATTGTCATCCACTCCACTAATACCGTTAAAACTCCATTAAATATAGGTATTTTACTGCTTTTCAACACCTTAATTATCGAATTAAAAAAATTAATCAATAAATATTTAACTAAAACTAAAAAACACATGAACCGACTAGTAAGACCAGGCGCTTCGATTTAAAAGCTTCGATTAACTGTAAACCATGTTGTTCAATTGAGGTCTGCTGTGTAATTTCAATTAATCTTCACGTTTTGTTCGAACGTGTACTGTTATTTATTTGAGGTTTGTTATGGGATTGAGGTTCCATTTGAGGTGTTGTATTGGTGAAAGTGTAGATCACGAGTGTGTTGGGCAGAAGTTAGTGATAGTCAGCTGATTTGCCCTGAATTGGTGCACGAGACTACCGAAAAGATTATGCAGATACGGAACCGTATGGCTGCAGCACGAGACAGACAAAAGAGCTATGCAGACAAGCGACGGAAACCTTTGGAATTTCAGGTTGGTGACAAAGTGTTGTTGAATGTCTCACCATGGAAAGGCGTCATTCGATTTGGAAAAAGATGTAAGCTTAATCCGAGATACGTTGGACCATTTGAGATTCTTGAAAGAATAGGTCCAGTGGCGTATCGATTAGACCTGCCTGATTCACTAAGTGGCGTTCACAATGTATTTCACGTCTCAAATCTGAAGAAGTGTTTATCTGACGAGACACTGGTTGTACCACTCGAGGAAGTACAAGTAGATGATCAATTACGCTTTGTTAAAGAGCCGGTTGAGGTAATGGATCGTGAGGTCAAAACTTTTAAGCAAAGTAAGATACTATAGTCAAAGTTTGTTGGAACTCAAAACATGGACCGGAATTCACGTGGGAACGCGAGGATCAGATGAAGCTCAAGTATCCTCATTTGTTCGAAACGACGGTGACAGCCGGGGAAGGTACTGAATGAATTTCGGGACGAAATTTCTTTCAACATGAGGATGATGTGACAACTCACTCGATTTCGTTATGCCAATGCAGTAAACCAGTGATGTAACACAACCATGTAACGCAATTTTCGGGACGAAAATTCTTTTAACATGGGGATAATATGACATCCGGTAATTTTCCGTTACCAAACTCCGTTAGTTCCGTTAGGTCTTGCTTACACGTGTCGTGAGCACACACTAGTTGTCGTTGAACGTTGGTGACTTAATAACAATTATCTATGGTAAACAAATGATAACCTAATTAATAATGTTGATTATTAGTTGTGGTTATGTGGCTCATGCATTTTAAGTTATTATTTGTGAATTTTACTTGATAACGTGACAACGTGTAACTATGATCTCATATGTTTTGCTATTAGTTAAAAATGTATATGATTATTATTGTTGATTAGTAATGTTTATATTTTGTAGTTAAAATCTCTTAAAAAGTGTCAAAAAGATTAGTTTTTATAAAATATAAACAATGGGGTTTATTTTGTAATTGGAATAAAATTAAAAGTTACCAATTTAAACAAATTAAACCCAACCCTAGCCCCCAAACCCACCATTCGGCCGCAACTCATCCCCAAACACCCCATACCATTCAATTTTTTATCAAGAACATCAAAACAAGCCGATTTTGATTAGTTCCAAGTGGTTGCAAGGTTTTAGCAAGCCCAATTCTTGGTTTCTACACATCTAAAGGTTAGTTTTGATTGGCTTTTCATGATTTTTGGTTCTTGATAAACCCTAGTTCGAAATTGATGATTAAAAAGTGAAATTGATGATTGTTAGATGTTAATATGATGTTGGTTAGATTGTATGAATGTTAGATCATGTTGATTGTGCAAGAAATCTATGATTTGATCATGAATCTCACACATTGTCTTAAGAGGAAACTTTTTGTTCTTGGAATTCATGATTTGATGATTGTATGATATTAGATACATTGCTTGGATGTTAGTTTACATGGTTTATGTAAGAAAATTCATGAAATTGATGTGTTGATCATAACTTACTATAAGTGGAAACTTTTATGCATGATGATTGGGAATTTTGATGAATTAATGATGATTATCATGTTAGAGTGAATGTTATGAACTTGATTAGGTATAAAGTTGATGAAATTATAAAGGAATTGGATGTTAGATTGCTTTTGGGTGTTACTTTCCCAAAAGGGAAACTTTATTTTTGAAGATCATTGGATATGATGATGTGGGCATGTTTATGATGTTAGGATCATGTTAGAATGTTTATGGATGATGTCTAATGTGGTGGAATGTGTTACTTGGGTTATATGGATGCTTGATTGATCACTTAAGGAATTTAGGTTCTTGGTGATTATACATGATGATGAATTATGGTAGTGATTAGGAAATCATGTTTGGGATTGGAATTGATCATTGTTGTGTTTGTTGGTTGGAATGAATCCTGTTAGTTAATGTGAATATGATTGTCATACACGCGTGCGAATCTGAGGCCCCTACTTAGTAGGATTGGCAGAGTTTAGGATGTGAAGTCGTGAGTGGCTTCACATGGCATGTTGTGCATGATTAGACTTCATGTATGATTTATTAGTTGTGATATATTTATAATTATGTTAAACATGTTGATTGTTTGAGATTCGCATGAGTTGTATGATGATCTAGGTTGAACTTGGGTTGATGATGTGATATACGTGAATAGTTTGCTTGATAATCACGTATGATAAGTTGATACGCTTGATTAAGCAAGATTTCAATTAATATGTCACCAACGGGTCAAACGGGTCAACTAGGTTAAATGAATCTTGTTTTCCAAAGCCTTGGGTCAATGTGTTTATTGAGCACCTAGGGTTGTTAAGTTTTATGTGTACACGTACTTATGTACTTGCGTGTTCTAGGTAACCTTTGAAGGGTTGTCTTCCCATCCATCATCAGTTCTCTTTTATCATTGTCTTTGCACATCAGGTGAGTTCATGCCCCACTATTTTATAAACTCTCTTCTGGGGCAGGTAGCATATTTGTTCACAAACGCTATATTATTATTATAAGTTGTGTATGTTTTAACATAGTGCATAATACCTTGAAAGTCCTCACACTTTTGGATCATTAATAATGGTAACTAGCGGGAAATCTTGGGTAGTACTATTGGGTTTGACAAGCCCCACCTGTGCGACTCAAGGTCAAACGGGTGCAATATTGTCCTAAACACAAACATCATCACGACCTGGTAAGTCGTGACGGGAGGCAACAAACGCAACACAGTCAGCTTCGATCGCGAAATCATTATTGTTATTACTTGTGAATATAGACTAGCTATCTATTTCAGTGCTTCTTATGTTATACAAATTATTATTGCTTGTGTTAAACGCAAACTCTTGAACTCACCAACCATTGTGTTGACCTTTTTAGTATGTTATTCTTAGGTCGTTAACTCAGGTTGCCATTAGGAGCACATCACGGGTCCAGCGTGCATTCTAAGACTTCATCTTAAGTCAAAACACTTGGATTTTATTTATGAGATTTAACTAATGGGTTGGCGCGTGTTTTGCCAAATTTTGCATTTATATACTTTGGGTTTGTCTTATTTACAAAACGCTTCCGCATAGTTTTAAAGTTTGAACTCTGATTGGTTTTATTTTAAATGTGACATATAGTGTCGTTCTGAGTAACTAGTAACTGTGATCCTGGTTTGCTCACACGCCTCGCGGTAAAACTCCACACGTGGATTTTGAGGGTGTGACAGCAGACCTCAATAAAACAAAACATGATAATAGTAGACCTCAATCGAACAACAGTACACGTTCAAACAAAACGTGAAGATTAATTGAAATCGCACAACAGACCTTAATCGAACAACATATGTTTGAATTAATCAAAGCTTTTAAATTGAATATTAATTGTTTAATTTGTTTTAATTGAATAAGTAGGGTATTGAAAAAAAACTAAAATATCCTAATATTTAACGGGTGTCTTAATGAAGTTAGTGGAGTGCATGGAAATGATAATATTTGATAAACTATAGTGATTAAAATAGGAAAAAATAGTTTTAGATTGAAATGGCAGATTCAATGAAACGTTAGGGACGAAAATAGCAATGAAATATCTTCATATTTAACGAAGTTTTAACAGTGTTAGTGGAGTGGATGAAAATGATAACATTTGGTAAACTACAGTGATTGAAAAGGCAAAAAAAAAAGTTTTTGGATTGAAATAACAAATTCAACAAAACGTCAGGATCGAAAATAACATTTTACTCTTTTAAATTTAAAAGAAGACAATTTTCACTTCTAATGTTTTTTACGATGAAAATCAACAAGAGTCACGGTCAATCATTTTCTAATGTTGGCTTAAACTTGAAAGATCCTATTTTACCCATATTCAATTATATGTTGCATTATCTATAGTTAAAAGTAAAGATTGCTTAAAGCTACTAATAAAGACGAACAAGTCAAAAAAAAAAACTTTCAATGTTGTCCACAAAGAAGTATTTGGATACTTATAAACAATTGTTTTACTTTTAATTAGGCATTGTCTTATTGTCGTATCCTTCTTTCAAATTTTGGATTTTTATTTGATTTATTAATTAATATAATATCTTTTTTTCATTTAGAACTGTTTACATTTAATTTTTCATTTAGCGAACTACTTAATTGATAGTATTAGACTATTATAACCTTCGCATTGTAATTTATTTGTTCCACTTGTCATATATATCATACTAGTTTTAGTAAACCCGTGTATCACACGAGTTGAACAAATAAAATATTAAATATAATAAAATTTTATTAAGTATAAAATGACATTTTACGATAAAATTTGATTGAAATTACGTATGAGTAAGAATAATATGTAATAAAATAATTATATCAACTTTTTAAACTTTTGTTATAAAACTTTTTTTTTCAAAAAAAATAAATATTTTGTTTAATAAATTATTTTTTGTTTATAAAAAATTTACTTTTTAAAAGCACTAATTTTAAAAAAGTTTGATGATTTATAAAATTCCTTATTTTATAAAAATTATTTTTTAGAAATAACATAAATAAGAAGTTCTTTTTCTAAATTTATTAAAAAACTATTTTTATTCTAAAAAAAGTTAAATAATATAATTGGTAATTAAGTTAATTATTTAATCGGAGAGAGAAGCGGTAAAATTTTGGTGAGGATAAATATGGTGATTCCATTTGTCACCCAAGATACTATTTTATTAGAGTAGAAAGATTTCTATAGTTTGATTAATTATTTGAATAAAAGAAAAATTATCGGTTATATGATTTTATTTCCAAAAAAAGATATGCTCTAATTTAGGGTTAAATTTTTAAATTTTCTCTAAATATCTTTTGTATCAGAAGTTGACTTTTAGTCAAATGAACCTAGACTAACATTAAGAACAGATACATATTTAGGCGGGAATTGAAAAAATTAGAGTCTTAAGAGAATGACACGTGTCTCTAAAGTTATTCTTTTATTAATAAGTATAGATTAAATTAAGTTCACAAATGTCATATTTTTATTTTTTTCAATCCGTGTAACACACGAATTGCTAACATATTTCTTTAACATAACAATAAAATAACAATTCTAAAACGTATTTTTTTTTTATCTTTGTTATCTTCCTCATATCTTCCTCTTAAACATAATATATTATTCACTATTCATATAAGTATGATGACTCGCCCAAATTATGTGGCTTTACCATATAAAAATAATAATAATAATAATAATAATGTTCAGAAGAAAAAAAAAAAAGTGAGAACAAACAGAATGGTCAGCGTTTGAGCCGCACGAGGGGAGATCTCTCAGTCATGAGTCACACGACTCATCTCTGGATTTTGAAAGTGCACTACCACCCTTCATTTTTAACTAACTTTTGTTTTCTTCAAAAAGTTAAAAATTCTTCAAAAGTTTTTTATATTCCACCGACTTAAAAGAATAGTTGCATCTTAATAAGTTGTCAGAAAATATAATACTATTTTTTAAAGTTTATTTATTCATCAACTAGGTTACAATCTCGTGTAATACACGGGCTAAATAAATTTATTGTTGCATGGTTAATAACATAAAAAGTTATATCTTAAATATCGTGTATTATACGGATTAAATAAATCCACGTATTTACACATTTGAGAATTTAAAATTAACATATTTGAAATTTTAATTATGGATAGTTATTAATTAATGAATAACTATTATGGTATTTATAATTAAGAGGAGAGAGAAGCGAGAAAATCAATTATTACATGGCCTAAAATGGTGACAAGTGTCTGAATTTATTTTTATTTATTAGTATAGAGATTTTCGATATTTTTTTCTGGAATTTTGATTTTATCCTACAAGCTTTTTGTTTATTCTTATAATTAAACATTTTTATTATCTACGTGTTAGATAAATACTTTTTTATGTAATTTGGGTATAAATTACTCACCTCCACATGGGGGTTGATTCATTGATCTATATTCATCATCCATCCCCTTATATTTTAAGACACCACACTTTCAAATCATGTGAAATTGCTCTTTGCTCTTTACTCTATGCCTAAAATATATCAAAATTCACCCACCCCATCCTCTTTTAACTTTTATAAAGTATTGTTTGGCAGAAAGTCTTTTCATAAAAACAAATATTATCTATAGAACTTGGTTATGTCTTTTATAAAGTTCTACTAGATCAAAGATATTTCAATTGCTTGCATAGATGGATGGGTGCTAGGTTTGATCGACCTTTCCAAGTTCTAGCATATGGACTCTGAACGGGTAAAATTAAAGTTTTATATTAGAACAATTGTCGAACTACTAGCAGGAGGTATGTGTAACTTCATACAATAATAATTAAGTTTCTCAGAGTGTTCTATTAAAGTCGTAAAAATTTAATTTATTTTTTCTATATAGTCAATTTTCATTAGGCGTTCAAATCTTTTCATAAATGTTTAAACTCCAAAATATTATGAGAAAAATAAACATATATGAATATTGGTTAGTATTTAAAGATTTTTTTTAATTGACTAATATTGAATAATGAAACTTTTTCTACTATTTGGTAGTTTTTTCACTAATACCTCCTATATTAAATAAATTTTGAATTAAATAATCATAATAGGAACCAATATTAATATTTTTATTTATTTAATTTTTTTTTGCCAAACTTAATATAATATACTGTAACATTTATAAAAGAAATATAAAACTGTAACATCAAATGAAAATTGAGCGGGTGAGGAATTAAAACATTTTGAGTGACTTTAAGAAAACACTTGAAAGTTTTAGTTACTATTAGGTAATATTTTGCCTTTTTTTAAAATCAAATTAGCGGGTGAACCTACACGTTGCTACGGTAGAGATGTTGTAACAGTTTCAAATACTTATATAGTCATATTCACCTCGTGGTTTCTAACAACTCGGATGTAAAAAATAATATGTCAAAATATGGAAAAAGAATAATAATAAACTCGTTTGCAAAGAATTTTATAAAATACCATATTTAAATAAGTAAACTAGTGTCTAGTATTGAACTACATGGGTTTGTATTTCTTTTATTTTAACTTGCTCTATCTATTTGAATATTTTTCATTTTCAAGAATTTCTTGAATCCTAAAAGAAAAGTCCAACACTGTTAGAAAATCTTTTAAGTAGAAATTTAATTAGTTTTCTATTATAATTTCAATGAGACTGAAAAAATCTACTAAATTATTAGCTATATTTGTTGTTAAAGTTATAAGTCAAGATTTAATTAGTGTATCTCTTATTCGCCTGGGAAGAAAAAAATCTTAAAAATGGTGCTTTGTGGGTTTAGAACCCAGGAGACGTGAAAAACCCAATAACAGCTCCAAACAACCCATTTAGTCTTCAATCTAATATGCATTCTCAATCCTACTTATTTAAGTTAGTCAAAATTTGACCCTTTGATAATATAAATATGTGATACAAATACTAAATATAATTCTTCATATATTTATATACTATCTTTTTAAATAATCACCAAGTAGATCCACCAACATCAAACTAGCAAAATAAAACAATCAAGAAATATGACACGAATAGTATGATAGTCGAGATAAGTTGATCAAAGCTGAAGAACATAAGGACAAAAGACGCATAGTTAATATAAAGTCTATCGCAAATCGACAAAGCTTTAAGCTAATCAAAATTTAGGATAATGATCAAGTAACAAAAGATCCACTCTTGATGGATGGTCATACTATGAATCGATGGTAGCATGCACCATGCATGGGTAAAACAAATAAACTAAGGTTTGACTCTCAAGTAACAACAAACCTATATATTTTTTGGGTATTTAATATACATCTACGTATAATAAATGTTGCTTTTTTAAATAAGTTTAAATTAATTAAAAATGATTGTATTTTTATAAAACTTATAAACACATCTCTTATAAACTAAGCAAAAGTTTTATACTAGAATTCAAGATTTATGTAAATCGATTTTAACAAAAATGGGATTAAAAATGCGAAGTTAAAAATGATTATTAAAACAAGTTTTGCAAGACTATGCGAGTGTTAAAAACATTTCAAATGATATCCGTTAGATATTTTTTTATAGAATAAAAGATTGTATCTTTTATAACATGAAAGAATAAAACAAAAATAGTTTGAAGATATCTTCTATAAGAAAATATGAAGATATCTTCCAACATGTTTGTAGAGTCTTGAAAATTAAGCATATGCAATTTAGTATAAGTTTAAAATCGTTTAGGTATTTATAGCATTTGTTGTGGAGAGCATGTTCATTTAACAAAAAAAGATAGATTTTTCATAATGTTTAAACAATTGTTCTTCTCAAATTTGATCCAATCGCTTAACATATTAGAACTCTAGACTTCCAAGTCCTAATATTTAAGTGTTCTCTAACTCTTAACACTTCAAACATCAATGCTTAATGAGGCTTATAGCCTATTACAACATCTATATTAAAGCATAATTATGTTGTATTTATGAGTAGTTATCTCCAATACTGAGATTAGAGAGAATAACTTTACTATGTAAAGAGGCTATCACTACATATTAGTAAAATTTTGTAATAATGATCTCTACCGAGTGAGAGATACGATCCTAACAGAGACAAGCTCTTAACGGACATCTAGGAGTGAATGAACGAGACATAAGGTGGATTAATTAACATCCACCCAAGCCACCATAAATCATTATGTTGTGTCGACTACTCTAAATTTTTTACTTATTTTCTTGACTTTTTAAAATGTCTGAAAATTAGAAATAACATATCAGCCTTCAACCTTCTAGATTTTTACAGTCTTTTCAGTTTTTCTTTATGGTATGGTATTAAGAACAAAGAATTAGCTTAACCAAAGATTCAAGGCTTTTGTGCAGAAAACATGATGAAAGCTTGCTGAACTTTGCATGCGTAATTTGCAAAACCACAGGATTTGACCAAGTCTTCAATCTCTTCTTCTGTTAAGTAGTTATAATCCCCAGCAATCCTCTGCCATATAATAAAACCAATTGCATATAACAATCAATGAAAATGAAACAAATGTGTGACTAATATTAGAAGGGGTTGAACGGGTCAAACAAACTGAAAATCACCCAAGAGGTATTTTTGATAGCGTAAAACCTTCGAAATAATCTTATTCAAAAAATCATATTACTATTGACATAATACGATTTTCTTAGCCATATTTGATACATTACATATTACTATTGACATAATACGATTTTCTTAGCCATATTTGATACATTATTTATTGAGTAAATTGTCATTTTCGTCCATGTGGTTTGATGAAAATTGTCACTTTTATCCAATTGTTTGTTTTCTCGCATCTGAGTCCCTGTCGTTACAAATCTTGCCAATTTCATCCAGTCCGTTAACCTCATCCAAAATTCTCCGTTAAATGAGAGGTATATCAGTTATTTTTCGTATATGTTTTATTTTTCTTTTTTTAACCTGAATTAATCTCTTTCCTTTGAGTAAATAGCTATTTCAGTCCCTATGGTTTGAATATATTTGCCACTTTAGTCCAAAAAGAACCACCACACCACCACCCCGACGTGAACACCACATCACCACTACCCCATCACAAGAACAACCAAACCACCACCACCACCCCATCATAAAACCACACCACACCAGACTGCGGCCACCACCACACACACTAGATCATCCACGTAAACCCTAGAAATCGATAGTCAATCTCGAACTTGTAACTATGCCTTTGAAAATGCATATTAAACCCTTGAAAACGAGAATTGAAGAGGTTTTAGATGGGTTTGATATGTGTTTTCAAAGTGGTAAGTTACAAGTTCAAGATTGACCGGCGATTTCTTGGGTTTACATGGTGGAGGTAATTTGGTGTGAGTGTGTGTGGTGGTGGTGCGGTCGTGTGGTGTTGGTTGTTCATGATGGCGTGGTGGTATGGTGGTTCTTTTTGGACTGAAGTGGCAAATCTGCCCAAACCACAAGAACTAAAATGCAATTTAGTCAAAAAGAAGAGTTTAAATCAAGTTTTAAAAAAAATAATAAAACATATATGCAAAATGACTAATATACCCCTCATTAACAAAGAATTATAGATGAAGTTAGCTGACCGAATGAAAATGGCAAGATTTGTAAACGACAAGAACCCAGGTGCGAGAAAACAAACTATTGGATGAAATTCACAAGGACGAAAATGGCAATTTACTCTTATTTATTGAAAAAAAAAAAACTTTAAAAGTTTTGGAAAAAAAAGTGTGGCAAACCCAAACAAGTGCCAAAAGTTATATGTTTTGACAAGCTACGATTGACCCAGTCTACCACCTCTAGGCTTAGCACCAAAAGTTTAGGCCCTGGGATTTTATTATTTCTGTTGATATTTTTATATGTAACTAGGATATATTCGTTTACTATTAAGGATTATAATCGTTTACTATGAAAGGGGAGGAACGCTCAAAATGCAAAATGAAGGAAAATCATGTAATTGTATGAACTTCATATACGTAGAGAAGATATTGATTTAAAAAAAAAGAGTTTATGTAAATAAAAAAGTACTCATTTACCTGATCAAATGGTCTTAGTATAGCAGGAGTTGATGAAGTTGATCGTAGAAATGTTGTACCAACAAACACACCACCACTTCGCAATACACGATTAATTTCTGCAATCTACAAGTGAAATAACAATCAAATCCAAAGCATAGGAACCCAGAAAGTTTAAGAGAAAATTGGACCAACTATATATTCCAAGAAGATGAAATTGTGAGGATTATCAAGAAAGTTACAATCATTATGCTATGCCTTTTATAACAAGTAAAACCAACAGTATAATCATCTCACTTTGACTGGGTTAAATCTAGGGGTGTAAACGAGCCAAGCCGGCTTACAAGCTACATAGGATCAACTCGAAAAAAGATAGAATCCAGCCGAGCTTAAACGAGCTCGAGCTCATACTATGGCTTGTTTGCTAAACGAGCTCGAGCCCGAGCTTCAGACATCGAGCTTGAGTTGGCTCACGAGCCTAATCGAGCTTTTTAATTATATAATTTTTTATTTACATATCAAGTATATAAATATACATTTAAGTAAATCATATTATTATACATATTATTATGATGAAAATTATTAATAAATTATATATTATGTTATATAAAAAGTGTGATTAAAAATAAATACAAAGGTAATTATAAAAAAATAACACAATTTAATAATTTAACAATAAACGAACTGAGCCTGAGCCAAGCTCGAGTTTGAAAAATTTCTGATGAGCCGAGCTCGAGCTTTAGAAAAAAAACTACAAATGAGCAATGCTCGAACTCGAGCTTTCTAAAACCAAAACGAGCCAAGCTCGAGCCTAAGCGAGCTCGGGCTCTGCTCGGCTCTTTTGCACCCCTAGTTAAATCGTTGAATCCGAGCACAACATATATTTATTTGTAGACCTGGCAAAATGGGTGGGTTGGGTCGGGCCGGGTATCAGGTCAAGACGGGTTTGGGTTAGAGCGGATTCGTGTCAGAACGGGTTCTTGTCGGAAACAGGTCAGGATGGTTTCGGGTCAAGATGGGTCTGTCAGGATGGGCCGGATTAAAAAATTACAAATTTTTCATTTTTTTGATAACTTCGCCTGAAAATAACCCGAAACATGAACTCGAAACAATGAGCTGAAACAAATTGAGGAGAAAATCAATAAAAATGTAGTAAATTTGATAGATTACTAAAGAGATGGTAAACTGAGGTAAAAGTGCGTATAGAATATCGTCAAGATAAAGACTTATAAATGAAAATGAGCCCAAAATGAATCAAAAATACAAAATGCAATAGGCTAATAACTAGTTGTTGGTACAGCAATTAATATGACCCATTAATACGCAGTTATGATGAACAACACGGAGCTATAAATACAAAATCAATGGAAACATAAATTAATTAACCAATTATTCAATATATCAAACATAGAGCAATCAAAAACCAGCTACAAACACGATACAAGCCCCCATTACATAAATTCGAGGATAAAAACAATTTTGTAGAAATGTAAAGCGAAAAAACTTACTTCGATTGGCGATACCGCGTACGATGTCTTCAGATGGGAGATTAACGAAGTGAAAAGGAAAATCAAAATTAAGAGGCAGGTTTGAAATAAAATTATCGATTGTTGGTCTCTAATTTGGGAGACCTGCCAACTTTAGAAATCATATGTTTCTTCTAAGTCTATCATCTTCTTAGGGTTTTGATTTCAATGAAGAAACTTTCTAAAGTTGCCACTGCCATCATAGGGCTTCTAAAGTCTAAAGTCGCTGCTTGCCACTGTTTGTAGAGTCGTTTTGAAAGTCTAAAAACTAAGAAGGGATGTGGAAGAACTTAGTGAGAAGGAATTCGACTGAGAACTGAGTAGGGATGGTCGCCACTACCTTTGTACTCCAGTGGTTTAATGGTGACCTGTTTTCTTTATTTCGCCCATTCTGTCTCGCGGTTTCTAATTATTTGGTTTTTATGGCCCAAGTCCGACCCATGAACACTTTTTTGGGCCCAAGTCTGACCCATAATGACCCAAAATAAAAGCTACGGGCTTATTTTGCCAGGCTTATTTATTTGTGTTAAAAGACATAAACCCTAGACACACTTAAAATCATGTAACCCGCACACGACCAGCCTAACTCATTCGCCCAAACTTCACCCCCTTAATCTTGTTCTCGATCTTGCTTCTTGCTTCTTTTCAATCTTGCTTTTCTTGCTATAACTAGAATCAGTTTTCATGCTAAACTTGCTATCTTCTTGCTTGATTTGATTCTTTCTTGCTTGCTTACTTCGAATCATTTTGCTTGCTAACTTGCTTACTTTCTTGCTATCCGAATCACAAAGATTCAGTCTTGATAATTGCTATCTTTCTTGCTTTCGGTCTTGCTAACTCGCTTACACCCTATTCGTATGTAATTATCAGCCTCGAAATGGAATCTTAAACCATCGAACTGCTATCCTGCTTGCTGCACTATTCTGGTAGGTGCTGCCACTGTAATCAGACGCAATTTGGTCATCGTTACAGCCCCGAAACTAAGCCCGAAACACCACGCGTTCTCTTTCTCAATCTAGGCCTCAAACTTTCACCTGCTTGCTCTTGTCTTATTTTTCTTCGGCGGAAACCAAAAACTAACTCCACAAATAATTCAGGTGTGCGCCTTCATGGTTGCTTGCTTTTCAGTTCATTTGATTTTCTTCATTATGCTAGCTTGCTTCTTTGGACAATCAAAACAACGACAACGTTCCACGGTTCCAATTGTTGTTTCCAATGATACCTTCACCTTATCACCATTTCTTTTATCTAGCTACGTATCACTTGTCTGCTTCTTCATCGTCTTCAGCCCTGAAGCCAAGTGTTGCTTCCTCTTTTCAAAATTGACTCTAACCTTGCGCTTTAATACCAAATGTTGGTTTCAGGCCTAAGATTACACACTCACAAACTCTCTTTCCTTCATTACTTGCAATACATACATATAAATAGACTAAAAGAAAACATGTGGGTCAATACTACTACTAAATAGACCACTACTTAACATCCACTACTCCACTACCTAGACTAATTCAAAATGAAAACTTGCTGCATACTTTAAATAAAACACAACTCAAACACTAGACCCGTGAACCGTGACTTGACCTGATCAAGATTAACCCAACAAAACAGTGGGACAGGTAGTAAACGGGCCATAATCAAATTGTAACATGTTAAACAGGTTGGAGGGTTGTGATAAATGGGTCAAACGGGTAATAAGCAAGTTGGCAGTTTAATAAATGTTGGTAGGTTGACCAGGTTAGTTAAATAGGATAAACATTGTTGGGTTGTGAAGGCTTTGGGCCGAGCCGGACTCGGCGCGGGCTTGTTTTGCTAGGCTATTGGTGGACAAAATAATGGGCTAGCCGGCCCTAAAGCAATTAGGGTCATTTAGTTAATTCTTGGAGCCTACGTTATTATCTTATTTACAACCCTAATCTAGCATTATATATTGACCCATGATGTAATTGTATTCTTGTCGCAAGAGGCTGTCAAGATTGGTTGAGGTTCTTGTCGATCTGATCGGAGGATGAATAAAGACTGCTGTTCGGATCTGTTTCTTTGGGATTCGCGATTAGGGTTTCTGTCTTGAACCCTTGGAGTCGCTGGTATTGATCTCGGTTCTACGGGTGAAGCTACTGATTTAGGTATCTTCGGGTTTTAGGGTTTTATTGGAGGTGTGCTTGGCTTTCGGTTAGCTTTTGCTCATTTGGTTTTTTCTTCAAAGGTTAATCTTTTATCACGGTGTTCATCAACTTCAGTTTCTGTTTCGTAATTGTATTTGTTTCTCATTTGCAATGGTTGGAAACGGGAGGGTTCGAATTGAAAAGTTTAACAGGACTGATTTTGCTTGGTGCAAGATGCAAATAGAAGCATTGCTTGGTGAAAAAGATTTGGAAGTAGTATTGGAAGAAAAGCCGGCTATAATGAACAAAGCTGAAGAAGCGGTTTGGAACTCAAAGGACAAGAAGGCTAGAGGGGCTATTACATTGGCTTTGACGAGGAGCGTTGCATTTAACGTTATGCACGAAACCACGACTCGTGAGGAAATTCGCTAGAAAAGCACTAATTGTGGATCATCTTCTGGTTTGTTATATGTTGGCAGCGGAAGGGAAAATAACCGGAGCAGTTGGAGTCGAGGGAGGAGTTCGTCTAAAGCTCGGAAAATTGTGAAGTGCTAGAGTTGTGATGAGATTGGGTATGTTAAGAGTCAATGTCCAAAGCGTAAACAAGGAAAATCTAGTGAGGTAAACACTGCTGCTGAGGATAAATGTAATGATGACGCGTTACTACTCGAGGCTGAGAACAATGTGGACTCTTGGGTTATGGATTCTGGATCTTCGTTTCACGCCATGCACAGTAGGGAGACGTTGGTGAATCCAAAGTTGGCAACTTTGGGAAGGTACGAACAGCAAATGGTAATATCCTTGGTGTTACGAGCATAGGTGATGTTAATCTGTTAACTCCATTGGGAACCTACTAGAACTTGAAGTATGTTAGGGTGATTCCATCTTTGAAGAGAAATCTTATCTTTGTTAGTCAACTGGATGAACAGAGACAAGAAGAAGAGTTTGGTAGAGGTAAATGGAAGGTAAAAAAAGAAAATCTAGGTATTGCTCGTGGAAAAAGCGGGGATCGTTATATATGGTGAAAGTACTTATTGAGGAAAGTATGACCGTTCCTCAAAACAAAGTTGGGTTCGCTAAGTCAAAGGGGCAAAAGAGGGTTCAATTTGCAAGACTGAAGCTTGGTGCCAAGGTGATTCAAGCTGAGCGGGATCGGAGCTCTATACCAGGTCAGGGGTTTGGTGACAGTTGGAGCAGGGGGCGTGTTTCGGGTACAAAACAACGTTGGGTTTTGAAGACCACTACTCCGATTGTTAAATTCTCTCCTATGGATGTCTTGCTGAATGAGGAGAGTGTTGGTGATTCTCGGGTAATCTCTAGAGCTGGTGGATCGTGCATATCAGTTGAGATAGAGAATGGGTTCGAGCTCGAGGGAGCTTCAACTGTCTCCTCATGTACTTGATGAGAGGGGGTGCAACTAGGAGTTACACTAAAGTCTTAGCTAATGGGAATTGAAGCTTGGAAGACTTTTGGATATGAAGAATACTGGAGTTACTGGATCTGTGTTACTTGGACGGCGTTTGTGGACTTTTACAAAGCCTTCAAGTAGGAGATCGTTGGGTTGTGAAGGCTTTGGGCCGAGCCAAACTGGGCTCGGGCCGGTTTTGATAGGCTATTGGTCAACAAAAGAATGGGTTAGCCGGCCCTAAGGCAATTAGGGTTATTTAGTTAATTCTTGGAGCCTAAGTTATTACCTTATGTACAACCGTAATCTAGCATTATAAATAGACCCATGATGTAATTGTATTCTTGAGCACATAAATAATATAAACCCTAGTTGCAGAGTGGATGTAGGTCACCTAGATCGAACCACTATAATTCTCTCGTGTCTATTTTATATATTGTGTGATTGTGTGTGTTTGAGTGCTTCCGCTGGAACCTACTCTGATTGTGATACCTAACATGTCAACCTTCTCATTGGGAGCAGCCTCCTAATCTAGTGAGATAGAGGTAAGGTTTGCCCTCATTTCAACCTCTCCAGGCCATACTATTACTAGTGAGATATTACTGGGTAGTTTGCTTAGTTTATAAACATGCCAACCCGAGCATGACCCATTTAATCAAACTGGATGAACAGGTCAACATGAACACAACATGTTTATTAAATGTGTTAGATATGAAAACCCAAAATCTGATTATTTTCATGTCATGCCAAGAATTACCACCCTCTAAGTAATATAATCATGTTGATGTTGAATTTGCAAGTAAAAACATAGATAAATATAAATATAAATAATTAATAAACTTGACCCTAAAAGTCAAAAGATAACATACTGCATTAGAAGGAGATGGCCAACAATGTAAAGCTGCACCAGCATGAACTGCATCAATTGACCCTGATTGGAATGGAAGCCTGGAAACATCTGCCCTCACAAGTGCAAGATTGCTGTAATTTTAAATAACATAAGTTAACACCATGATGAAAATCTTCATAAAAAGCTGGGAAAAGAACATACGAGTTTAAAATCATATCATCGGCTTTTATAAAATCATAAGTTTGACGAAGCATATTTTCGGAAAAATCAAGAGCTACGACTTTTGAGTAGGTCCCGGATTTTGCAAATTTGCGAGAAAACAAACCGCTCCCACAACTAACATCTACTAAAGTTCCACCTTCTGCAGGCTTGAAGTACTCCTGGGCCATATTAAACTGCAGGACCAGAAATTTGAGTAATAAGTTGGTGCTTGACTAAGAATATAATGTTTTTTACTTGACTAGTGGTCACTTTTAAATTTTAATCTGTAGTTGAAGAATGTTAAAATGGGAGAAAATTGTGGATGTAAATCAATTTCATTGATTCTTTCTGACAAGAGATGGCAAAATGGGCTGGTTGGGTAAGGGATTAAAACTAGTAATGTTTTGGTATAGGTCTAAAGTGGTAGGCTTGAGTTAATCCGGAACAATTTTTGTCCATAACTCCATAACTTTTATGATTTTAAAAACAGATAATTGTGCCATATATAATTACTAAAATTATATTCTCTAATCGTCACTTTCTGAATAAAACAATTTAGACAGGTTTATGCGTTGAACATACAGTTGGGGCATCTTTCAACATGTTCAACCTATTTAATTCGATTTCATTTTAAGACAACTATTGTACCATTTACCCTCAAAGATAAAGCATAACCTGAGTTGACCCATTTATAAGTAAAAGGGTTGAGATTGTATTTTCTGTTTATAACAATGACAATGGATAGGTTAATACAAAAGACTTTTTATCCATAACTTTTACAAACTTAATAACTAATAAACAAACCTAGTAAGTTTAATAACTAATAAGCATGCCAAATATGATTACCAAAGTACTGTTATTTAAAAAATATATTATTTTCTTTCACATAGATAATATCGAAGGTTTATACATTAAGAATACAATTTCGAAGACTTCAAAATGTTTGACTCGGTTAACTCGTTTCCTTTTGAAGCCACTTTTAAATTTTATATGTGTGACCCATTTGAGATAAAACATAGCATGAATCGACCCACTCATAAGTAAATACGTCAAAATCGTCACTGTATTTATAAAGATAACAACGGGTGAATATGAAATTTGTTATAGAAAGTTAGCAATTTTCATGGGATGGAGGAAGCAGAACAATCACACTAATAGGAATCAAATAATATAAATGATAGTAATAAGGATTATATGAAACAAAATAACCTCCTCATCCGGACCAGGAAAACCCCTAAGGTTGAAATTTTGACGCCATCCACGTTCATACAAAAATGAAACCAAAGGGCTCCTGATGAAAATATGAGACCAATGTCAGCATAGTGCGTTTTAAAGAGAAAAAGTATAACTGACACATTGTTGTACCGGAATAACTAAACACAATATTCAAATGAGTACACAACTAAACACAACATGTTTGTACCGGAATAACTCAGTCCGAGAAGGTTGAGCTTCAACATATTCTTTTGCGCCAGCAATTAGAGTAAGATCAAGATACATGTTTTTGCTTGAATATGATTTATTGCACTTTATACATTTAAAACCTGAACGGTAGATTGCAGGCCTGCAAGATTCAATATTTTCAGTGAAAAGATGCGCTCAATCTTGTGCAAGATTAGACATGGCAAATTCGACCTGTTTGTTTGTTAAGGGTCGATTCAGGTTAATGTTTTATCTATATTAGTCAAATGTGTCAGGTAAATAGAACTAGCTTTAAAGAAAACAGGTCGAAAGTCATCAAAGTGTAATTTATATAGCATAAAACCTATTAAATCATTTTATTCAAAAGATAATCTAACTTACAAATTGAAACCTGGAGGACCTTTTCTTATAAGTGGTTCGAAACAAACAGGACATGCAAACAATTCAACTTCCACTGAATCTTGGGGCTGAGTGATTGTCTCCTGCACCTATGAAATGATTTATTAATACTAAGGCTGAATGTGAATTTAATAACCATTGATGTAATATTAACAACATCAGAAAAGAAAACCATGTTTAATGTATTGCAAATTCCAGCAAACTGAAGGTCTCCGAAAATGAAAACATGCATTATGACCTTCGAGAGTTTGAGGTTTAATGAGCCACAAGCCAGATGCAATCTTTATGATAAACTTATTTATAAGAAGAGGATAAAAATGATAATGCTAAATGCAGAAGTGACTCCAAGACAGTTTTCCTATCTTCAAACTGAAAAAAAAAACTCATGCCAACTTCGAGTTAGATAAATTGCATAACTGACCGCAAAACTCAAATGATTTACAAAGAAGAAGCACGCACACAAGGCATGGGGTCGATGTAATGTGAATTTTGAGTTACATACAGAAAATTATAGAATTTGGGGGCCACACGTATCATACTTATTTGAACTAATAAATTACAGAGATTTGAGAGAGTAGAATTACACAAATAACACACATATATATTCATTCACTGTCTCCAAATGAGGCGATCCATAGGTATCATAGGTGTCAACGGTTGCCTTCAACTGTCACGGCCCTTTACATTTTGGCGCCATAATTAACTATCATATAACTACCTTAAGTGACATCGTTTTAGACATTTACATACCGACATAATTTAATTACATAAAGATAAGTTATATAATAATGTTTCTTTCTTTAATGTGAAGGTTTAATTGCTAACAAAAATGGCTAAGATCATGGTCCGAATCATCGTTTTAGAAAATGCAGGCCTTAAGATACTCAAATAATGGCGCATAATCATAGGAAGAAAGACACCTAGGAAACGGGATTCACATATTCGACACACGCAGGCCAAGTCTCGTAATCAAGAAAATAGTACTCACTAAGTTCCCGAATTTATCTACTTTTGACTTTTGGGAATTGATCTTCTAACTTCAAACTTAAATTCAATGAGAACGGATTAACACATAAACACAATTTGTTAAAAGTACCAATGGGATTGAATGATTGATTCTTTTTCTTAGCCTATTCATAATCATACAGGAGCCCCAAAAAGCATAACGAATCATAAAACCTAAGGAACTAATACACACAATGAACACATAGCAACTCAATTAAAACCCTTAATCGATCAAAATCTCAATTTCCATTCAACCCCATCCAAAATCCCACAGTATCCCCTAAAATCAACAAACAAACAACAGCAGTAGCATCATCATTCTGTAACGAAGCCCAACTGTTTGTGTTAATGCCAGTGAGAAAGAATTTACCGATTCTGTGGCAACAAGAGCCGAAATCGGTCGAACTCTCGAAGATGAGTACTTGAACGAAGATCGGAACTGGGTGTACTTCAAAACACAGGGAAGTTTAGGAAGAATCAAGGTGCGATGATGAAGAGGGTGGAGCATATGATTTACAGAGGAAGATGACGTGGTCGCCATTGATGGTGAAAGTTATTGATGTTTATCTGGCTTACTTTTGTTGAATTGGTGTCGGATGTACATGAAGAGACCTATGTATATAGGTAGTTTCACGATGGAGAAGAAGATTGATGAAATTTGATGCTTTTGTTTCATGGGTTTTTGTTTGTGTGGTGATCAAGAAACCATGTGAAAAAAGAGGGCCGTTTTGGAAGGAGAAACTATCTTTTCAGTTGAGGATGCTTGATTGCCACGTCATCGTTTAACCACTACTTTAAATCTTTACCATTTTCTTTTGCAAACTCTTTACATTTTGTTTTGCAAATTACAAGATCTTCGTAAAGAGCCTTTTTCCTCATATATATATGTGCCCCATATACATGTGAATAGTGTCTTATATTATAAGAGATTGTTGTAGATGATTGTAAATAAAAGAGTTAAAATATTTATGTAGATTGTAATGTGTTTTTTTGTATTTGAAGAAACATAATACAACCCCTATAAATTTCTTAATATTTTTGAAAATGATTGTGAATGAATGAAAGAGAAAATGTAATGATAAATGTATGAAAAAAATATTATTTAATTGAAAATTAAAGAGAAAAAATATTGATGTTAGTGTAATTATAAGGATGGGGATTGATAGTGAATGATCTTAAAAGTATTTTCTTACCAAGTGTACTTTTTAAAATGATGGTTACTTTTTAAAATAGTAATTAATTTTTAAAAATATTCTAGCTGCATAAATCAAGTTTAAAAAATATTTTAATTAAGTCATTGAACTTTTATGTTTTATTTAAATTATAAGTTTTAACATGTTTTTTATTATGTTTTTTTTTTTTTGTTTTAGTTAAGAAATATTTTTGTTCTTTTTTTATGCTAATGTGAAACGATGGAGTGAATTTTAAGTACTTTTTTTATTTTTTAATATAATAAGATGTTTTTTTATTTTTTATATAATTTTATATATTAATAATTCCGCTCCCGCGCTTTCTCGTTCATTAGTTTCTTGACATAAGAAAATTTCGATGATGACTCGATTTGAAGGTTTAGTGGTTCAATTTGGAGAAAATATGCATAAGTGATCAAATTAGAATAATTTTAAAACTTGATTAGTATTTTGTGATATTTTTTCTTATTAAAATGTCAAAAAAGTTAGAAATAACATATTCAGCCATCAACCTTGTAGATTTTTACAGTTTTGCTTTGTAGAATGTACTAAGAACAAAGAATTAGCTTAACCAAACATTCAAGGCTTTTGTGCAGAAAACATGATGAAAGCTTGCTGAATTTTGCATGTATAATTTGTGAAACCACAGGATGTGACCAAGTCTTCAATCTCTTCTTTTGTTAAGTTGTTATAGTCCCCAGCAATGCTCTGTCATATAATAAAGCCAATTGTAAATAAAAATCAATGAAAATGAAACAAATATGTGACTAAGTTTAGATAATTAAAGAAGCAAAATGTATAAATACTCAATTTAGGGGTAACTTTGTAGAATGGTAATCAAGTTTCAAAATTGTCCTAACTAGGTCACTCATAAACTTTTTGTTACAATCAGGTCGTTAAACTTTATTTTGATGTTTCAATCTTGTGTATTTAACCTGAATAGCAGGTAAAAGGGAGGGTCGAAGGTGAGAGGGAGGGTCGAAGGTGAGAGGGAGGGTCGAAGGTGAGAGGAGGGTCGCAAGTGGGTCGGCAATGGTGGGGAGACGACGATGGTGGTGGGCGGCGATGGTGGGGGGACGACGGTGGTGGTGGGCGGCGATGGTGGGGGACGACGGTGGTGGTGGACCGCTATTGCGGGGGACGAAGGTGGTGGTGGCAGCGATGGTGAGGGGACGACGGTGGGGTGGGCGGCAATGGTGGGGGATGAAGGTGGTGGTGGGCGGCGGTGGTGGTGGGACGACAGTGGTGGTGGGCGGCGATGGTGGGGATGAAGGTGGTGGTGGGCGGCAATGGTGGTGGGGCGGCGGTGGTGGTAAGCGGCAATGGTGGTGGGACGACAGTGGTGGTAGGCGGAGACATAAAACTTAAAAAATAAATAATTACCAGCTAATCAGGTTAATTACATAGGATTAGAATACCACTGCAAAGTTAAATCATAAATGACCTGATTGAAACAGTTTAAAAATTGAGTGATCTATTTGGAACATTTATAAAACTTAGTTACTATTTGGTGAAGTTTTCCCCTCAATGTAACTATAACATGATAAAAGGAGTTGAACGTCAAAAATCATCCAAAATGTATTTTTTATGCATAAAACCTTTAAAACAATTTTATTCAAAAAATCAAATTACCATTGACACAATATGATTTTCTTAACCCTATTTGACACATTGTTTATTAATAAAATAACCATATTTGACACATTGTTTATTAATAAAACTTCAAAAGTTTTGGAAAGAAAGTGTGGCAAACCCAAACAAACGCCAAATTTATATGTTTCGACCTGCTACCGACCCACCCAGTCTACCACCTCAAGTCTTACTGTCTTAGCATCAAAAGTTTAGGCCCTGGTATTTTTGTTGATGATTTTAGTTCGTATACGTAACTATGGATCATGTTCGTTTACTACGTTGGGGTATGGAGGTGGGGGCACTCAAAATGCAAGATCAAGTAGCTGTATGAAATCCAAATATTTTTAGAAGATACTGATTAAGAAAAAACTTCAATAGAAGTAACAAAAAAAGTAATCATTTACCCTATCAAATGGCCTTAGTATAGCAGGAGTTGCTAAAGATGGTCGTAGGAATGTAGTACCAACAAACACACCGCCACTTCGCAATACACGATTAATTTCTGCAATCTGTAAGTAAAAAAAACCAATCAAATCCAAAGCTCAAGGAACCCAGAAAGTTTAAGAGAAAAGTGGACTGACTGTAGATTCCAAGAAAACTAAGATTAACATGTGAAAACTATCAAGAAACTTATGATGATTATGTTGCACTTTTTAGAAGTTAAACTGTCTATTGTGTCTGGTGGGTTGAATAGTTGAATCCAAACACAGCCCATATAATTATTCGTGTCAAAAGATGACAACCCTAACCCGGGCACACTTAAAACATGTAATCTGAACACGACCCCTTTAACCCATTTATCTAAACAAATTAAACGGTGGGAGGGGTTGTATACAAGCTTATAATTTTGTGACAAGTTGGAGGGTTGTAGTAAATGAGTAAAACGAGTTGTAAATGGGTTAGAGGATTTGCCCGCTTAATAAATGAATTAAACGGGTTAAACATGCCAACCCGAACTCAGCCCATTTAATTGAACCGTTAAACACGTCAGCATGAACACAACTTGTTTATCGAGCGCGTTAAACATGACAACCCAAAATCTTAAATTTTCATGTCGTGTCAAGAATTATCAGCCTTAAGTAAAACATGTTAAATGAATAAATAAAAACATAAATAATTATAAAGCTATTAAACTTGGCCTTAAAATTCAAAAGATAACATACTGCATTCGAAGGAGATGGCCAACAATGCAAAGCTGCACCAGCATGAACTGCATCAATTGAACATGATGGGAATGGAAGCCTGGAAACATCTGCCCTTACTAGTGCAAGATTGCTGTAATGTAAATAACGTAAGTTAACCGTGATGAAAATCTTCATAAAAAGAAGCTGGGAAAAGAACATACGAGTTTAAAATTGTATCATCGGCTTTTATAAAATCATAAGTTTGACGGAGCATATTTTCAGAAAAATCAAGAGCTATGACTTTTGAGTAGGTCCCGGATTTTGCAAATTTGCGGGAAAACAAACCACTCCCACAACTAACATCAACTAAAATTCCACCTTCTGCAGGCTTGAAGTACTCCTGAGCCATATTAAACTGCAGGACCAGAAATTTAAGTAAGAAATTGGTGTTTGACTAAGCATGTAGTTTAAAAGAAGTATTTGACTTGACTATTGGTCAAATGCCTTTTATGTAGTTGGAGAATGTTAAAATGGGAGAATCTTGTGGATACAGATCTTTTCAGTGATCTTTATAACTAGAGGTGGCAAAATGGGCAGGTTGGGTAAAGGATCAAAACGGGTAATGTTTTGGCATGATCTAACTCTAAATCCGTGCTGACCAGAATGCTTTTTGGCCATAACTTCTACAAATTTAATTGCCGACTAAAGTGCCAAATGTGATACCAAAACTATATTTAGTAATAGTCTAAATTTTTCAATAAAACAATTTAGAATGTTTTATGCATTAGATATACAGTTGGGTGGCTTTCAGGCTATTCAACCAATTTGACTTTCATCCTATTTAACCCATTTGTATCTGAATTCTTTTTAGAGTACTTTTTTATTTTATCTTTTTACTGTCAAAAATAAAACATAACCTGAATCAAGTCCTTCACAAGTAAAAATATTTGCAAATGCCACTAAATATTTTATAACAGTGACAATGGATTAGGTTCATCCAAAACGCTTTTTGTAGACAACTTTTACAATTTAAACAACTAATTAGTGTGCCAAATATGATTACCAAAATAATATGAATATTTTTCAGATAAATGATATAGAATGTTTTATGCATTAAAAATATTGTTTGGTAGATGCTGATATATTTTGACATCTTTTCTTTAAGAAAGAACTTTACGATTTTATTGTTTGACCGCAAGACACCGAACATAACTAAAACCAACCCACTAATAAGTAAAAAGGTTAAACATGCCACCTTTATTTACAACAATAACAATGGGTTAGCATGAAAATTAATCTAGAAGGTCAGCAATATTCATGAGACGAAGAAAAAAGAAACTATTAAACTAACAGGAATAAAATAATAAAGATAATGATAATAATAACAAGATGGATTATAGGAAACAAAATAACCTCCTCATCTGGACCAGGAAAACCACTACGGTTGAAATTTTGACGCCATCCACGTTCATACAAAAATGAAACTAGTGGGCTCCTAATGAATATATAGACCAATGTGAGCATAGAGTGTATCAAAGCGAACAAATATAACTCACACGGTGTTGTAGAATAAAATCCTCATGATATTCGATGAAAATATCGTACCGAAATAACTCAGTCCGAGAAGGTTGAGCTTCAACGTATACTTTTGCACCAGCAATTAGTGTAAGATCGAGATACATGTTTTTGCTTGAATATGATTTATTGCACTTTATACATTTAAAACCTGAACGGTAGATTGCAGGCCTGAAAATTTCAAGATTTTCTGTGAGAAAACTAGGCTCAGTCATGTGCAGGATTAGATTTGACAAATTCGACTGTTCACTTATATAGGGTCGATTCGGGTTATGTTTTATTTATGATGGTCAATCGTGTAAAAATAAAAATTAACAGCTTAAAAGGAAACAGATTGAAAGTCATCCAAAGCATGGGCGGACTTAAGAAGGGTGGGGAGGGGTCAACCGACCCCGCTGATTTTTCCCCTCTATGCGTAACGTGTATTGATGGTTTTCGATTGACCCCGTGTATTTTTTAATACTGACCACAATAAAAAAAGTTTACGACCCCTAAACCCTATTTTTATTGGAATGTTTAACCCACTAAAGTTAAAATAATAGCTCACTTAGTTAAGAAAAATAATATTAAAATAATCACCAGTAGGTTTATTTTGTATAAAATCTCTAAGCTCATTTATTTTACTAAACACCCAACACATATTTCATTAATCCATTAACATTCCTTAATTGTCTCTAAAATTTCTTTTAGAAGAATACCTTAAACAATATTTGCATTTGTTACGTTGAGAAAAACGTTTTTAAGAAGGTTTAAATTGTTGATATAGTGGATATTTTTCAAGAGATGAATACACATAAACAAAAACTATAAAATGTAATGTTTTTTACTTTCCAATGAAATTGTATCTTTGTCAAATTTCTTATAATGTGATTGTAATTTGTGTTTGTGTAGCCCGACCCGACCCGAACCAAATATTTCAACATTGAGTTGAGATATACACGTTTATTCGAAAACTAAAAAAACGGACCCCGAAGAAAAAAATTTCTAGGTTGGCCACTGATCCAAAGTGCATTTTTTAGGACATAATACATTCAAAAACTTCCAATGTTAGTGAAATAGCATACTTTTTATCATCACTTATCATACACAAGTTAAGTAACAAAAACTAGAAGTTTTGGATAAAGCAACTCCCATTTTGCCACCTTTATGCAAGAAAATATTTAACTTACAAATTGAAACCAGGAGGACCTTTTCTTATAAGTGGTTCGAAACAAACAGGACATGCAAACAATTCGACTTCCACTGAATCTTGGGGCTGAGTGATTGTCTCCTGCAATCATGATATTATTTATAAATACCGAGCTAATGTGAGATTAATAATCATTGACATCCATAAAAAAAAGAGTATAAAATTAATAGATAATGAAGAGGTTATGTTACTAGAGCAGTTCACTGAAATAGCTTGTGCACCTCCCATTGGGATGGTAATATTATAACATTAGAAAAGAAAATCATGTTTAACGTATTTCAAATTCCAGCAAAACTGAAGGTCTCCAAAAATGGACTTATTAATATCAAGAGGGCAAAAATGACAATGCTATATACAAATTTTCTGATCTGTAAACTAAAAAACAATATGTCAGCTTTAAATTAGGAAAACGACCTAATTGACTGTAAAACTCAAATGCTTTATGAAGAAGCATGTGCACAAGGTACAGGGTAATGTGAGTATTCAGTTGCATACATAAAAGGGCTATGATATAGTGAAGAATATGTCATGGTCCTAACGAAACAGATGAGGGGACATTCATTCAATAGTAATTCTACTGAAAATCTTGGCCTTATAAAACTATATGCATGACAAAAGAAGCCATTTTGGTCAAAGAAAGGAAGCAAGGAAGATAAGAGTTGATAAAATAAAACTTGGTAATAAAACACTCAAATGATACCATTAATGATGCATGATCATTAAAGGAAATCTAAAAATCAAGAAAGTTGTACACTCAGTTCCCAAAAGAAAGTCAACTTTTGACTTTTGGGAATTGATCTTCAAACTTCAAACTCGAATTCAATGAGAATGGATTAACACACAAACACAATTTGTTAAAAATACCAATAAGATTGAATGATTGTTTCAGCACAAGCTTTGTATGAGCTGAATCAGGCAACATACACTTTCTTTCTATTTGCCTATACATAATCATATACTAGCCTAAACAAAGCATAACGAATCATAAAACCTATTCAACTATTATACAAAATGAACACATAAAATTCACCTAGAACCCTAAATCGATCAAAATTTCAATTTCCATTCAAAATCGCACAATATCCCCAAAAGGCCAAAACACAAAATTGCATAAACACCAAACACTATCCAACAAGATTCTATAACTTCCACACCCCAAAATCAACAAACAAACAACAGCAGTAGCATCATTATTCTGTAACGAAGCCCAACTGTTTGTGTTAATGCAAGTGAGAAAGAACTTACCGATTCTGTGGCAACAAGAGCCGAAATCGGTCGAACTCTCGAAGATGAGTACTTGAACGAAGATCGAAACTGGGTGTGCTTCAAAACAGAAGGAAGTTCAGGAAGAATCAAGGTGCGATGATGAAGAGGGTGGAGCATATGATTTACAGAGGAAGATGATGCGGTCGCCATTGATGGTGAAAGTTAATGATGCTTATCTGGCTTTGTTTTGTTAAATTGGTGTAGGATGTACATGAAGAGACCTATGTATACAGGTAGTTTGATGATGGAGAAGAAGACTGATGAAATTTGATGTTTTTGTTTCATGTGGTTTTTGTTTTTTTGTGGTGATCAAGAAACCGACGAATTTTTAAAAAAAAAAGTACTTTTTTTAAAATCGAGTTGACAAGGGGGCATTTTTTGGACGAAGTTGCATTAGGGGTACCCGCCTCTGACAGGGGCGGGTTCTGCAACTCGTTTGACTTACACTGAGAACTCGCCCTTGGGAAGGGCTGGTTCTTTGTTGATGTGATCGGCGATGTGTGTGTGTGATGTGTGTGTGTGATGTGATGTGATTGTGGAGAACTCGCCCTTGGCAAGGGCGGGTTCTTAAATCCACACCATCCACTCACTTAACCTACTCGCTCAACAATCATATTTATAAATCATCTGCATTCCTTAACATTTTCATACTAAATTCACACCTTAAAAAAAAAACTTACTTATTATCATGTCTCGACTTTATTTTCTACAAATATATTGGGGTGGTGATATTTCATTCGAAAATTGAAATATCATATGTGATGTTTCTACTAGAAGTTCAACTATTATTCTTCGTAATAGAGTTTCATACGAAGAGTTTGTAGATTTGATTTATATTCATCTTCAGGTTCAAAAAGAGTATTATAATTTGAAATTAAAATTATATTACTCATATGATGGTTTCTCTCAAAGTTCTGAAATATTCAGTGATTCAAGTCTAGATGTCTTGTATTATTTGGGAGAAAATGTTGAAAATTTTCGAGGAAATGTTTATGTTATCATTGAGCCGAAAATGTCTGTACAACAATCTAATTATATGGATCTCGTACGCGGTTTCTCTGTATCAGAATCACCCGATCCGTCAAGCAATTCTTATCATCAAGGCAATGTAAGATCACATGACTATCAAGCCGGTCCGTCAAACAATTCTCATCATCAAGTCGATGATGATAACGGAGGTTTTGATAAGTCGGATGATGGTACTTCAGACAGCAGTGAAGATACTGAACTCATTCCATCACAAGAAGAATCCAGTGATGATGACAACAACAGCTATGGAGTTTCAAACAATTATAATTCTGGTGTTAATCCAGGATCTTACGGGGAGGTGAACTATTCTGAAGATCCTCAGGAGTTAAGAGATTATGAAGCTGCTGATTTTGACGATTAAGACCATATGGATATATGGAATGAAGAGTCAAAAGAAATTCGTGTTAGAATGTATTTTAAATCGAAAGATGAAGTGATGCATGCAGTGCGGTTATGGAATCTTGCACGTAACAGAGAGGCTGTAGTAGTTGAAAGTAAACGTACAAGATGGAGAGCAAAGTGCTACAGCACTAGCCCTAATTACAACAAAAATCTTCAAAGTGGTCCTCCATGTTCATGGTATGTTTATGCTTCCAAGAACCATGATCATCACATGTGGAGAATTTCAAGATGGGTGAATGCCCACAACTACTTTGGTACTGTTGTTGGTAACAACAATAGAAGTTTCAAATGCAGAGATATTGTTACCCGTATCATCCATTTTATTCGTCAAGATATTGCTTTTCCCATCAAGCAAATTCAAGCACATTTAAAAGACACGTTGAATGTTGATGTTTCATATAATAAAGCCTGGCGAGCTAGAAAAGCTGCTATTGAGAATATTTATGGTAGCTGGGACAGTAACTTTGAGGAATTACCTACGTACATCAACGCATTACAAGAGAAGAACCATGTTATCATGGAATGGTTACATCATCCGACCGGTACATCTGCTTATTACACATTTAAATATGTGTTTTGGGCTTTCGGTCCAATAATTAAAGCGTTCAGCTATTGTCAGCCGGTGATATCTGTTGACGGCACTTTCTTGAAAGGTTCTTACCGTGGTAAAATGTTAATTGCAGTTGCAAAAAATGCAAACAACTACGTAATGCCGATAGCTTATGCAATTGTAGACGAAGAGACGGTAGAAAGTTGGAGTTGGTTTTTCCAACAATTCTGGTCACACATTGCAGTTCACCATAATTCTATTGGTTCGTGAAAAAAGTTATGTGTTATTTCCGATAGGCACAAAGGAATTATTCGTGCAATAAATACTCTTGAAGAGTGGAAAAATAATGCTGTGCATCGATTTTGTCTCCGACATGTTCAAAGTAACCTCATGCAAAAGTTCAAGGTTTCTAGCTTAAAAAGGCTATGTTGGTCTATCAGAAGCACCACCTAACAAAGGAAGTATAACTATTGTGTAAGTCAAATGACAAACGTCAATCCAGAAGCGTGGGAATATTTAAAAGCTATTAAAGAGAGTAAATGGACGCTTCTACTGGATAAAAATCATCGTCGGTGGGGTAACTTGACGACGAACATTTCAGAAAGCTTAAACAATACGTTGCGAGGTGTCAGGCTTATGCCAATAAAAGCTATTATTAATTGTACGTTCGAGAAAACAGTCGAACAGTTCAGAAAGCACACTGACATCGCAGCCAATTGCAACACCGCGTTACCCCCTCGCATATGGTGTTTATTTAACGCACGTGTTATTAACTCGCAAGAGCATATCATAACAGAGTTTGATTACAGAGAGGCGAGGTATAGAGTTCTGTCAAAGATACAAACAAATGAAGCTGGTGGAAATGATTATACCGTGGAATACAAAAACAGAACTTGCACATGTAGTAAATGGCAGATGCAAAGATTTCCGTGCTCACATGCAATTGCAGTTTGCCGCCATAGAGGTGAATCACCTAATAACATTGTTCATCAGGTCTATAGTACTGTTGTTTATCAAGAACAATATAACGGGCATTTTTACCCGCTTCGTCACATTGATTATTGGATGAACCCGGGTTGGAGGATAAGAGGCGATCCATCAAAAATCACCACGTCACGAGGTAGGAGACGCACGAGAAGGATACACAGCGAGATGGATGTTCATCATCCAGATGCACCTGTCATACGTAGATGTTCAATATGTAGACAAACAGGTCATAACATGAACACTTGTCCAAACTCATATTCATGAGTAGATTGTTGTACATTAATTTTATTTGTTATGTTATAAAATATAAATATTATTATTGTTTATATTATAAAATATAAATATTAATTTTATTCCAAAAAAACTCCTATAAATACCACCACCCTTATCATAAAAAATCACCACATTTCATAACTTTCCTTCCAAAAAAACACCACATAACCCATAAAAATGGCACACCGACCCGGTAAAGAACCAGTTCATGAACTCCGATCGACGAGTTCAATTCTACAAAGGTTGAGGCGGCCTAAGAAGCAACATAAATCATTTTCTTCATAAAACAACCCGGTGCATACACCATTTTTAGTTGCAGATGAAGAAGAATCTAAGAACTGGTCAAAAGATGCTATTGACTTCTACAACAACGGGGATGCGTCATATTGTGTTTCAGTTCTATTTGGTGGTAACTGGCTTGGGAAGGATTTTTGGGGTGCTTTATTAGGGTACGAACGCGACGGTCGTCTTTCTCCATTGGTAAAAATCTTATATATTTTTCAGTTAAATAAATTAGTTTTATATAATATTTATTAGATGATAATACTTTATATCATAGCGTATAGAAGGTTGGGTAAAATGGATGATGCGGATGAGACGTGAAAAGCTTGCGAAATTCGGACCATCAGGGTTGAATTGGACAATTTTACCACCTCAGTTTCGGGATGAATTATGTGTGTGGGAAGATGTCAAGCCTGTCAAATATGCCAACGGAACTGATGAGTTGTACCCTCCATTTTGGGAGGTGCAATATGTTTATATTCCAATACTTATAAAAGCAGTAGAAGATTGGTTACTTATCCGAATCAACTTGCATACAATGGAGATCCTTTAGTATTGGTCAAATAACTTATATCATGAACTATATCATGAGTTAGTTCTCCCTATTTTAGATTTTTTTCCATGTAATTTTTACTGTCTGATGGAACAGATTGGTTACTGAAAAAAATTATACTGGACCGTTTATTCATCTTGATAAAAGGGATCATATGTCTTTCACAACTACTGAGGAGTACTTGCCTAAGGGCGGGGGTGACCTTGGTGGTGATTCAGGGGTTTTTGTTTGTATGTTAATGCAAAAGCTAGTTCAAGGAAAAACCTTAAGTATGCAGGGAGATTTTAGAGACACGTGTGCAAGATATCGGCGCTATATGGCAAAAGAGTTTTATCAGTATCGTTATACATATAGTCACCCTGAATGGTTCACAGAAAAGATAGTCAAACGCAAGACCCACAAGTGAACTTCTTTGTTGTATTACCGCTTTACTTGTTACTTTTATTAAACTACTTGTTAGCTTTTGGATGCTTATTCTAATAATATTGTATTTTATGTTTGTAATTTATAATAAAATTGCATTATATAATTAATAGATAAAAGTATAAAAAATTACATAATTAAAAAGGTAAAAGTAATAACATCTAATGAGTGTCATCATTATCGTTTATTGCTTCATCATTTAAGTCGAACGGGCAAGGAGATGCATTAAAAAACCGGTCAACTGATTGAGCCGCATCTTGAAATTGAGGGTAATAAGGTAGCGGGGAAGGATGGTGAAATGATTGTTGATAACTAGTATTAGAGCTTTGATAAGGATTTGACGGGCCCCCTTCTTCGAAATTCTGGGTCCCATTTGACTAAAATGTGGAAACTGAGTACTTGAGCTACCACCGTAAAAAAAATCTTGGTTGCCCATTTGGCTTAAAAAGGGGGAGTCAAACTATTGTTCCGTGAAATCCCTTTGTTCTGTCATATTCTGTTGCTCAACATTATCATCAACAACCTCTCTACCAACCCGCCGTCTACCAACCCGCCCTCATCCTCTACCCCTTCAGGGTAAACGTTGTGTGACAGGAGGAAGTTGAGTATTATCAACATCCTGTGTCATATGCGTTAGTAGATAACTTATATGGTTTGCATGTGCAAATTCCATATAACGGCTCGCCATATTCCTCCCCTTGTCTTTGATAAAACTAACTCATCCCATCCATCTATAAATAACATTATGAAAGATTAATTTTAAAATAATAATAATAACAACAATAATGATAATAATAATTAAATAATCATTATAACAAATAATACCATCATTCTCAATCTTTGTCCATCATTTTGGAAGCCATGAGGGTTCGTGTCTTGATGAGCCGGGTTTGTTGTATACACAACAGTACGCTCTAAATACCATCTCATGTATGCTTCAGAAGCAATTGGCGAATCAGTGTATGCTTCATTAGCAACTGAATTAAGCCGAGACGCCCATGCTTGAACAAAGATATTATGATGTTGTAACCAATTTTTATTTCTACCACCTTTACGAGCAACCGAATGTAAATTTGTGTGTTGCTCCCGGGTTAGTAACACACTTGTAGGGATTGGTTGAAACATTTCAAACTGTCTTAAAACCCTACTTGGAATGTGAGGCTCAACAATTTCCCAACATATAAGGTATGTGTCACTTTTACAGCTTTGATATCCACTTGTGCAGATATCAGGTAGAAGGTGGATAATATTATCATAAGGCCTCAATATAAAAAATATGTATTAATAAGTTTTCACAATGTTAATATATACAAAATAATATTAGATTAATATTAATACCGTGGCCTCGCTTAATGAATGCAACTGAGATCGATACGCACTCAAACAGTGTAGAGTGGTGTTTACATAACTAAGTTCACCATTCCATCTGTAATCAAATTTTCAAATATACCTGGTTAACTAGAAAATTATAAGATTACTAAAAAATAGTCAATACATAAGTATTTTTAACATACCGTGCACCATATGGTAATCTGAAATCAATAGATCTCGTATTCCGGGGACACAATGAAGGTAATCTTTCCCATGCCCATAATTGCAACAAGAATAAAGGTCCACCAACCTCTCGATTTGTGACACTCGTTGCCTTACATAATTGTCTATACAAAAATGCTAAAACTGCACTTCCCCAACTAAGTCTACCACAGTTATTTAAGTTTTCAATATGAGTCAAATCATTTATGTGCACCCAGTTACTAGAAGTATCAGGAAATAAAGTGGCACCAATCATAAAAAATATAATTGATCTAGCTCGTTGGATGCATTGAAAATCTGTGGCATTATTAGGGAATGGTTTTATTATTTCATTTAAAATAAACCTTAGGTTTAACTTATAACCACTTACAATGCTTGTAGCGAGTGTACAGCCGGTTAAATACTCAAACCTCATTATAATTTCAGATGCACTCATAGCATAATCAGTGCCAGAAACAACATCACCTTCAACCGGCAAACCCCATAAAACTTGTACATCTTAAAGGGTTATTGTAGTTTCTCCAAGCGGTAAATGAAATGTGTGTGTCTCCGGCCTCCATCTCTCCACCAAAGCTGAGATAAGAGCACGGTCAAGTTTGCGATAACCACACTCGATCACACCCGTAAAACCAGCCAACCTTATATATCTCATAATATTATCAGGGATAGGCACTTCATCAATGTAATCCCAAAAAGCTTTATCACCTCGTCTAACACGTAAAATTCCTTCATCGTTTTCTGGATCTCGAAAATAATAATCAGCTCTATGTTGACCACTTAAAAATAACAAATCGTTATTTAGTGGACCTGGTGTAATTCTCCAGCTCATTTTGATTTTTGAAATGAAGTATGAAATTATAGAAAAAATAGGTTTAAAGATAGTGAGAAATTGGATTGAGGAGAAGTTAAACGAATAGTGACAAATTGTTTGGTGCTTTCATAGATATATGGTGAAAGGTGGGGAAATAAATAAATGGTGTGCAGGGATGTTAGGTTAAAAGTTGGTCAAATAATTCAGAACCCACCCCTACCAAGGGCGTGGTCTTGCAAAAAATATGTGATTTAGATGATGTTGAGGTGATGTGGTTAGTTAGATCGGACGATGGAGGGCTGTTGGAGAACCCGCCCTTGGCAAGGGCGTGGTCTCCCTTGACATACTCTTGTCACATCACTGGTCATCACTAGTCAAATGGCATGTGATTTTCGAGACGCAGAACCCGCCCCTGGCAGGGGCGGGTACCCCTGAAGTCAACACCCGACAAGAAAACACCCCCTTGTCAACATCTAATTTTTAAAAACACTATTTTTAAAAAAAATTCTGTGAAGACTGAAGAGAGAGGGGCAGCATTTTGGAACGGAGAAACTACATTTCGGTTGAGGATGCTTGATTGCCACGTCATCTGGTTTAGCCACCGTGTAAAATTTTTTTTTAAACAATAATCAATTTTTTTCGTTAAGTACATAAATGATTTCAGTGATAAAGTCGTTATTTTGGTGCTTTTTTTTTCGTTAAGTACAAGATAGTTATTAAGAAGTGGTATAGGGTTTCGGTGGTGCCAAGTACTTGATGCATGGTGAAACGTGTTGGTAGTGGTCAATAGCTGACTCATAAATTTTTTAATGGGAGTCAAAATTTTTAGAGGTCGATTTTCATATTGTTGAGTATTAATATATTTCCGGTCCGTTCATGTTCAAGTCAGGTGACACAATAAAAAGGTAAATAAAAATAAAACTCAAATATATAATAAAAGTACATCAATCGCTATAGAAACGAAATAAAAAAATACAATATTATTTATAATTGGTTTCTATGGGGTTTGTTTTTTTTAAATATAGTCATTACATCATCTTGAAGTTTTTAATTAATGTAGCAATCATTCATGTTTTGATTCCAAGCTCATGTTTTCAAGAAATGAATTAAAAACCTCTAATCTAATTTGTTAGTACGCTAATAAATAACCATTAACAAAATATTCAACCAACAAGTTTCAAGCTAACATTTGAGGAATAATCAAGCAAATAATAAAGTAAAATCTTGAAAAATATTTTAAAAATAAATATTTAAATTAAAGGTTTACGAATGCTTAGAATCGAATTTGAGAGAGGTGGCATGTAACCTCATACAAGTTAGTGACCAAATAATCAACCTTTAATTGCCGCTTATATTGTAATTTTGTAAAATGTAGTAGAATTGTTGTTAATTATTCCGTTGATTGTTTAATGGTGGGCTAATGAAGTAATAAGTTTAGTTTTATGAAATGGTTGTTGAGTATTATTTAGGCAATTGAGTTTATAAGAATTAATGGAGTAAAAGCTTAATTATTTAAATAGATATTTGGCTTTATATTTTTGTATATATATATGCTAATCATTTTATATAATCGGTTTATAATTGTAAACTTTAAAATTATTTTTATTGGGGACGGTGTTAAAGTTTTCTAGGGGGTTGTTTTCAGAATTTTTTGAGCGTCATTGTCAAAGTTTTATGTGGGTCGGTCGCAAAATTTCTTGGAGGTTAGTCAATATTACATCGTGTATATACCAAACAAATTTATTTTTTTCATGTGATGCGGGCGACCCTCAAGTTAACATTAGATCCTCCATTGGTGGTGGTGGGTGATAGTGATAGTGATGGTGGATGGTGGTAATGATAGTGATGGTGGGTGGTTGTGGTGGTAGTGGAATGAAGTTTTTGTAAAGTAAAAAGATAAGATGGTTAATAAATTACTATTTCAGTCCTTGTGGTTTGACGAAAATGATAGGTTTAGTCCAATAGTTCGTTTTTTACGTTGACAGTCCAATAGTTTCAGGGTTTCTTTTAGTTTCAATCCATGTCACTAACACCATTAAAATTTTCTGTTAAGTTAGTATTAAATGACATATTTACCCCTGTAATTAATTATAAAAATATATAAAAAATACTAATTTAAATCATCACATCACATCTTTCTACTTTTCTCTCTTTCTCTCTCTCTCTTGTCTCTCTCTTACACACCTCAAAATCAAGAACCATCGGTTGCCACCTCCAACAACAAATCACCTTCGGCCGCTAATCCGGCCTCTACCCTCAAACCACCGCCTCCACCAGTCCATTCTGCACCCAAACTACCACCTCCACCACTCTATTTCGCTCCTAAAGCACCACCCTTAACACTCCATTCCCTGCAAAATAGATATACTCCTGTAGATCTAAGAATTAAAAACCCGATTTTAGAAACAGATCTGAGAGCCAAAGATGACAATGGAGTGACTGTGGCGGTTGTGGTCATAAGAGGTGGTGATGCATGGCGATAGTGGTGGTTCATGTACCAGAAAAAAGAGAATGATGAAGACACAAATGTTTTAGATATGAAATTAGGGTTTCATTTTCCCCTTTCGTTAGTGATGGTTGTGGTCGTCAGAGGTGGAGAAAGAGAAAGTTGCTAGCAGTTATCAAGTGGTAGTGGTGTGGTCGGGTTCTTCATTCTGTTGCCACCACATCTCTCCGATATCTCACCCACCATCGCCACTCCTTCTGGATAAATTGGTGTTGATGAAGACACTAATATTCAGTAATGAACCACAACTGTTGTGTTAATGCTTGTGGAAAAAAACTCACCGATTCTGTGGCAACAAGAGCAGAAATCGGTCGAACTTTCGAAGATGAGTACTTGAACGAAGATCGAAACTGGGTGTGCTTCAAAACAGAAGGAAGTTTAGGAAGAATCAAGGTGCGATGATGAAGAGGGTGGAGCATATGATTTACAGAGGGAGATGACGTGGTCACCATTAATGGTGAAAGTTATTGATGTTTATCTATCTTTCTTTTGTTGAATTGGTGTCGGATGTACATGAAGAGACCTATGTATATAGGTACGTAGTTTCATGATGGAGAAGAAGACTGATGAAATATGATGTTTTTGTTTCATGGGTTTTTGTTTGTGTGGTGATCAAGAAACCATGTGAAGAGAGAGGGGGGGCATTTTGGAACGGAGAAACTACATTTCGGTTGAGGATGCTTGATTGCCACGTCATTTGGTTTAGCCACCGTGTAATTTTTACTTTTTTTTAACAACAATCAATTTTTTTCGTTAAGTATATAAATGATCTCAGTGATAAAGTCGTTATTTAAGTTTAGTTTATAAGTATAATTTTACAAGATAGTCATTAAATATGACAACTTATAACAAAATAGTCCAAACATAAATATGCGTTAATTTTTCTGTTAAAAATTTCTAAATAACCAAAATACTCTTGAGTAACAAATAAAAAAACCTAATATGAGATCCCCATTATCTTCTTCCTCGCTTTTCCGGGCACCACTCCACTACCTTTAGTCACCACCCAACCAACACCAACAACCACCACCCTACTTGATTCCCTGAGTGTTTTTTGGTCATCCAACCAGCCATTGCACCCTCTTGAGTCACCACATCACTACACCCTCTTAAACCACCTCCATCCCCATGCAACTAATCAAGATTTTTGCAAATGCTCACTAAAGCGGTGGAGGTCATCAGAGTGAGAGCCTATGAAGACAAGGCAACGATGATGGTTGCTAGCTGGAGATGGAGGCCAGCAACCTGATTATCAGAGAGGATGATTACATTAGCACCTGATACCCGATGTGTGGTGAAGGCTATGGAGGCCAGTGACCTGATTATCGGAGAGGATGATTAGCACCTGGTATCCAATGTGTGAAGGAGGCTATGAAGATGAGGAGTGGTCTAGGGTTTTGATAATGCCAAGTACCCGATGTGTGGTGAAAGGTGTTGGTGGTGCTTAGTAGAGGACTCATAAATTTTTTTAAAAGGGAATCAAAAATTTTTAGAGGTTGATTTTCGTATTGCCTATATTAATATATTTCCGGTCCGTCCCTGTTCGAATTGCGTCATACAATAAAAAGATAATTAAAATTGAAACTCAAATATATAATGAAAGTACGTCAACCACTATAGAAACGAAATGAAAAAAATACATCATCGTTCTAATTGCTTTCTATGGGGTTTTTTAAATCAAGTCATAACATCATCTTGATGTTTTTAGTTAATGTAGTAATAATTCATGTTTATGATTTCAAGTTTATATTTTCAAGAAATGAATTAAAAACCACTAATCTATTTTGTTAGTCTGCTAATAAATAACCATTAACAAAACATTCAACCAACAAGTTTTAAGCTAACATTCGAGGAATAATTAAGCAAATAATCAAATAATAAAGTAAAATCTTGAAAATTATTTTCAAAAGAAATATCTAAAATAAAGGTTTACGGATGCTTAGAATCGAATTTCAGAGAGCTGGCGTGTAACCATGTACAAATTAGTGACCGAATAATCAACCCTTCAATTGTCGCTTATATTGTAATTTTGTAAAATGTAGTAAAACTGTTTGTTAATTATTTCGTTCATTGTTTAATGGTAGGCTAATGGAGTAATAAGCTTAGGTAGCATTTGATACGCACGAATGAGGGACAGAAAGGATTGAACTATTGAGGATGAATGGAAAAAAAACATGTTTAGTTGGTGAAGTTAATGAAATGAACTATTACATAGTTGATTTTATTTTCTCAAATTCATTTCATTCGACCCCCTCTTCTTCTTTTTTTTCATTCCATTCGTTCTTCTATCTTAGTCACCAACACCACCCACCCACCCTGCCACCCACCACAACAACAACCACCGGCCACCAAGATCGATGTCTGTTGGCCACCACCACCAGGCATCACCTCTACCACCACCATAACCACCAATCACCATCGGCCACCACCACCAACACCACAACCACCACCACCACCAGCACCACAACCACCACCATCAGCAGCTACCACCACCACCAATCATCACTAGTTAGTACCACTAGCACCACCACCACTGCACATCACCATCACCACCCTTGACACCACCATCAGCCGCCACCACCACCACCACAACCACCACCACAACCACCACCATCAGCAGCTACCACCACCACCAATCATCACTAGTTAGTACCACTAGCACCACCACCACTGCCTATCACTATCACCACCCTTGACACCACCATCGGCCACCACCACCACCACAGACACCACCACCACCCCGAACACCACCACCACCGACCACCACCACCACTACCGACAACCATCGGTCACCACCAAAAATTACCACCAACTACCCCAGCACCACAACCACCACCACCACTGCCCACTACCACCAGCAGCAACCACCACCGGCAACCACCACCACCAGCCACCATCACCACCACTGTAACATTTGACCTATTTTAAAATATAAATCCAAACCCAAACCTGTTGAGTCAATTTTTTAATAAAAAATCTAATTTATTATTTAGTAATTTTGGCGTTCCAAATACAATAAAGTGTTATTATTTTAATTTAATATAATGTTATAGATTATAAAATAAGTTTTTATAAATTTATAAGATTTCATTAATAACTATGACATTTTTAATTATTTAATTAAAATAAATAATTTAATTTCAAAATCTTATAAAAACTTTAAAGTTTATAAAGTTGTTTTAAAAAAAACCATAGATTGAATTATTAATAAACTAGAGTTTTATGAAGTAAAGGATTGAAATGATAAATTAAAACTAATTTTTAAAGTTTTTGACATAAAATGTCATCCTTGAAACAATAGCTACCAAAGTGCAAACTCTTTTAAACACCGAAAATACTTCGGCGAGTGCCAATCCTCCAACAAAAACCAGTTCCACTCGATTTAAACCATTCATGATCCTCGTGTGCTAGATTTGAATAAGTAACCCTATAAATTTGATTTCTTTCGTCAGTTTCATCATCATCTAACTGAAACCGAGGTGTAATCAACATATTCGAACTGTTTCAATTCAATTTTAATAAAATTGACCAAATAAGTTGATTTGAATCATAACACTGATTACATTGAGTTCAAACGTATGATTAATTGTAATCAAACCAATAAGGTCATCATTAATTTACATTCGAAACCCCCAGGATCAAAACGAAACTGATTGACTCAAATCAAGCCAAATTGTACCTATATAACATGGTAAAACACTCGAATCAATCCATGGAAACTTTCTAAATACCCAATTGCTACTGAAACACACATGCACACAAGCATTTAATCACCATCTTCATCTCGTTCCCTGTCATGGCTATTTATTACCATCACAACATCAATTCGATCTCAAAGTAGGTGATTAAACACACCTATACACTCGATTTCATGAGGGATTAAAAGCCCTAATGTTAATTTTATTAACATAATCAAATCAACATTCAATTTTGTTCAAATTGAATTAGGGTTCTTAGCCAATTTTGGAATTCCTAAATGTTCATTTTTAAGATTTCATTTGGTATTTCTAGACAGATATTGGGCCTTGGCCCACCGATTGAAACACATTTCTCATACAGTTGAGACCCAAGTTCGACCCCGGGCACCCCCTAATTATTTTTAAATCAGATTTTCCTTTATTATTTAATTATGAATGATTTTAATATATTATATGTTAAAATAAAAATTGTTTTGTTAATTAAAATTAATTCAGATTTTATTTAAAAATTTTTGAAAATTCAAACGCATATAATTTTTTTATTTTTCTTTAGTTTCAAATGTTTTAATATTATAAAATCATTATAAAAATTATTAAGTTTATAAAATAATTTTAAATCAAACCTATATTATTTCAAAATACTTTGCAAGCCATTTAAATAATCAATTATTCAATTAATTGTTTTTAACCAAATTTTAAATAATTAATTATTAAATTAATTATTTATTTTTCACAGATATTCAAACTTTATTCAATTAATTATTATAAATTAAATATTCTAATAATATTTAATAATTCTATTCCACTAATTATTTTTTATAATTTTCAATTTCAATTATTCAATCAATTTGTCTTATTTAATCAAGTTATTACATTTTTATTTAAACAATTTATTAAAACCATAAATCCCAATTGAAATCCTAAATCATATTTAGTCCTTGAATCATATCCTTATTCTAATTTTAAGACATTATTCCTTATGTTGACCCATGACTCCATGAGGATTTTGGTGTATATTATAGTTATTCTCTATCACAATTCATTTAAATATCGAAGTGGGTATTCATAGCCCATTTTTATGTTTATATTTTTTGGGAAATCATGTGATTCATATTCAATCATTTTTATTCTATTTCAAAATTCAATTCAAAACATGATGCGTTATTACTTGCAATTATGTGTGCATAGTTAGATAAACTAGATGATAACACAATCATTTATTAATTTAGTCATGGTAACAATGATAGATCTATTGGTTTGATAAACTCAACTCATATGAAGATTCGAGTGGAGATTGGAACTGTATTTATTTAATCAATCATAAGGCTTCGTATGCAGAACGAGTCAATTTAATCATTTGGTTTGATTGTGTTTGGTTTGTCTTTTATGTTACACTATTGTATTATAAGTCTTGACATTGTTATGTGAATTGAATTGTTTTCAATTATTTCAATCAATCTATATATGTATTCAAATCTGTGATTACTCACTGCCTAATTGTTAGCTGACTTGTTACCTTTTCACATGATTTCAGGAATGAAGATTGGTGGACTTCTAAATGCACATTTATGTCACACCTCAACCAATGGCGGAATTATCGGGGCAGACGAAATGTGAAACAATTGTTCATAGCATATGGAATTAAATAAGTTGAAATAATATTAAATGTCATTTTTATTGAATAAGACTAATCAAACAATACATTACACTCAAATATAAACATAAGTAAACATAATGAAATTTTTCTTTAATATTGACTAAGTCTAATCCCTAAATGTGCATATAGAAGTCCTTTAAACTGCAATCATGAAATCATGTAAAAAAAGTAACGAGTCAGCTAACAAAATAGCCGGTGAATAAACACAGTATAAATATATAGATTGATTAAAATGATTGAAAACAATTCAATTCACATGACAATACCAAGACTTATATATACTATAGTATAACATAAAATATAAAACAAACACAATCAAATTAAATGATTGAATTGACTCGATCTGCAGAAAAAGCCTTATGATTGATTGATTGAATACGGTCCCAATCACTATTCGCATATTGTCACACCCTCAAATTCCACTAATGGAGTATAACCGCGGGAGTGTAATAAACCAGGATCTCAGCCATTAGTCACACCAAACGACTTTATATGAGTTTAGAGAAAAACCAAATATAAAGAAAACCATAAACCAAATCAAAGTTTAAAGATTTAAGAAATGCGGGAGCGAAATGAAAATGCAAGAAAACACAAACAGCTATCTCATAACATATGACTGCGCAAAACACGCACACAAAACAAAACTTTAGAAGCATGTAAAAAGTAAATATGTCTTTCCAAAAACCAAGGATGCCATGACATGCCCTACGTGCTCATAATCTTGATAACCTGTGAGAAAACATGCTAAAGTGTGTCAACGTAAAGTTGGTGAGTTCACAAGTTTTCAAAACCATAAAATAAAGTTTATGCAGATTCAGTAAACAAAGTATATTGAGTAGTTAGCTAGAATACTATACATGTTACACTAGTGTGCGAATCATTCGCGACCGAAGCTGACAGTAATGTATGTACGGTGTGCCTTGGCCAATGCCTCCCAGGCATGGTAAAGATAGGACAATCAATCACCCGTTTGACTTCCATGGTGCTGGCGCGAACAGCCCACGTGGGGTTTGTCAGACCCAATAGTACTACTAAAAATTTCCTCGCTAAGTAATGTAATTAACGGTCCGAATAGTAAGGCAGGAAATTGACACTAGGTACCCATGTGATCATACAGTTTTACTAATTCATTAACAAAAATACAGCATGTTATCCCTCCCGAAGGAGTAAGTTTAAGTAAAGTAGTGACACTCACCTTCAGGTGCACAACAAATGCAGTACGCAGTAACCTATACAACAATAGGTCCTAAGAGTGTAAGTTCATGTAGGTTTATCAAAACCCTAAGCATCCAAACAATTCCATTGCTTATTTGTGTAAAAAAGTTTGACCATCTTCTACCAAGTTCAACTTTTGTTGACTGGACTTGACTCGACGACTCGTTGGTGACCCATTAAGTGTATTAATGTTTGTTTATGATCACTTTGTAATAATAAGCAAGTTAAGTTAATCACATAACACGTATGGTTCAAATTTAAACTTTATTACCGATAAAGTTCCCATTTTTAGCAACTCATGATCAAGAAACAACCCTTTTAGTAACCTAACCTTACTAACATTTTTAGGTGACTAATCTAACATATCGTAGACCATCACACCACACGTAACACGTCTAGAACACAATATGTAATTCACAAGTCCAATAAAGTTTCTAACTTTAATAAGCTATGAACCCTTCAAGTTTTAATGACTTAATGTCAGGTGTATGTTTTCAACAGGTTAACATTTTAACATACTTGCATATTCATTACAACACATAATTAACCATCACCATTCATCTAACCTATATAGATTTCACTTTACAAATTCCAAAACCAATAAAGTTTATACTTTTTAGAAACCCTAGGAAACTCTAAGTAATCAAGCTCCGTTTATAAGATTTAATTCATCAATCCACTTTTATATGATTCAACTAGCATGTACCTAACCACACAACCCATCAAACATGACTAACATGCAACCTAAATCATAACTATAACAATAAAGACAATATATGAACACAAGACTTTATTTCTATTAATTAACCACATACTACACGCTATTTACATGTTCCCACACATGTATATATATATATTCATTTCTAAACATAGTCAATCATCTCATCTCATTCAACATGTCTAGAATTCAATATCAATTTTGAAAAAACCTAAAAGTTACTATTTTAAGTAAACCATGAACAATACACGTGATTTTCACAAATCAATCCTTTACATCATGTTAATATGTTCTAACTAACATATTTTTACCACCAATAATCAACAATCACGCATTAAACTCAAACCATAAAACATTCAAAATCAATAAATTTACTATCTTTAGTAACATAAGAACTAACATAAATCTTAGAACTTCTAATCATAATTGGATCCATATAAACGCTAAAAATATCATGGCAAAGAATAATAATAATTCACTTTTACATCTTTGTTTGATCTGACACTTGTTTGGATAAACTAGGGTTTCAATTGGGCATTAGAAATCACATGAAAGAGGTATAAGAATCACGAAAACTTACGAATTAGTGTAAGTCTTTGTTAGTGGATGAATCCCCGTTGCTTGAAACATCCACGAATCATACCCGAATTGGACTACATACGAATGAAGGTCGAAACCATATCAAACGAACTCGGAATTGAGTGATTCAAGCGGCCACGCGTCCGTAGTTCAGAGCTCTACCATCACCTCCACTTGCCGCTGCTGTTCACCGCTGTATCCGCCGCCGAAAAGCTCAGCAGTCGCCGGAAAACTTTCCCGGTGCACTGCTCTGTTTGGAAAAATAAAAACCAGGCCTACAGGCCTTAAAATCAAAATCCCAATGGTGAATACCTTCGCCTATGTGTCTAGAATATCCTGTAAAAACTTGGCTTCCATCCAACGGTTAGATCTCCAGGGATCGTCGGATCTCTGCTGCAATGTTATTGAAAACGGGAATGGAGGTTGTGGTGGACGATTTTTGGATGATTGGGGGTTAGGGTTGGGTTATGTTTTATTAAATAGTGTAGTTAGAACTTAGACGGGCTTTTATTGGGATGCGAGTTGTGCTTTTGCTATTTTACAACCGTTTTCGTGCTAAAAGTCCAACTAACGAAGCAAAACTCTTTAAATTATAAATACAAACACTCATGCATTTTATATATTCATTTTATATATATTTATCTAATGCATAAGTATATAATTATCATGTATCGTATAATCACGTAACACATAGCTTCACCGAAACAGGTAGTATATAAATTCACAAAATTTATATTCACTTATTTGCTCAAAATATTTATTATTAATTTTGATCCCCAACATTCGGGTACATACCTGCGTGTGTGAAATCACGTGACTTGCATCCATACCTTAACTGAATAATGAGATGTTACTAATGAAGTTAACGTACTTAACCTGAAAATGTCGGGGGAGAAAATGTCGGGTGTCACACATATACATGCGGAGTCGGTTTGTCAAACCAATAGATTTTTCATTGTTTATCATGACTAGAATGAATACATGATTGTGTTATCATCTAGTTTATCTAACTATACACATATAATTGCAAGTAAAAACATAGCATGTATTGAATTGAATATTAAAATAAAATAACAATGATTGAATATTGAATCACATGATTTCCCCAAAATATTAAACATGAAAAATAGGCTATGAATACTCATATTGATATATAAGTTTGATTTGAATACTAGAATATGAGAACAGACACCAACGGTTCTGCTCGCGATTAACCTAAGAGTGATGTCTTAAATTAGAATAATAAAGATTTAAAAACAAGACATGAATTAGAGTTTCAATTGAGATTTGGGTTTATCAATTAAAATAATGTAACTAATTTATATATCTTGATTGAATTAAATTGATTAAGTAATTTAATTTCAAAAATAATAATAGTTAATTAGTTTTGAAATAATATGACTAATTATATGCCTTGATTAATTAAAATTAAAATAAGTTAATTAAATAATAAAGATTGAATAATAAATAATTATTGAAATAGAGTTATTAAATATTCTTTGAATATTTAATAATAGTTGATAGAATAAAGTTTGAATATAAGAGTATAAAAAAGAAATAATTAATTTATGAATTAATCACTAAAACTTTGGTAAAAACATTTAATTGAAAATTTAATTATTTAAGTGATTCACACAATAATTTATGTTTGCTTTAAATGATTTTTTTATAAAATTTAAAACTTATAAAATGAATTTTTAGTGTTTTTATAACATATATTTGTTAAAAGATAACAAAATATGAAATTAAAACTTTTAGAATTTTTAGAAATTAAATAAAAATTCCAAAAATATTTTTTTTAACAAAGATCATTTTTACCTTAGTTAAAAAATATAAAAAATGTATTAAAAATTTCTAGAACTTAAATGTATAAAAAATTGAGTTTAAAGGATTAAGGGTGCCCGAGGTCGAACTCGGGTCCCTTGTGTGGAAGTCAAAGGTTTAAACCGGTTGGGTAGAAGCTTAGATCTATTATGACGTCGGTTTATTTGTTTAAATACACAAGGTTTTAATTTTCCCCAAATTGAATAAAACCTAAATCCTAATCAAACCAATTAACTCATAAATTGATACTGATAACCAAATCGAAATTAGGGCTTTTGATCAGTAGGTTAACACGAGAATAATTATGTGTTTAATTACCTTGATTAGGATCGACTTGGTGATAATGCGAACGAGGAAGAATCGCGATAAAGAGGAGAGTGATTTGAGATGATGATGATGATTATGACTCAATTGATGGGGTTCGAAGCTTCTAAGGATGATGGAGAACAATAAACCTCAACCAACTGAACTTCAAAATGTCCTGATGAATATGGGCACTTTGGTTGTTGATTGATTGAATAATTGGAATCGAATTCGATATGCAAGGGTGTTTCAGTGAACTTGAGTGCTCAGGAGGAAACCATAATTGGCATTACAACTCTTCAAGCATTACATATGTTCAATTATGGGACACAAACTTTGACGAAATTTAAAAACCATAAATAACAATTCAAAATTTGAAATTTAAAAATCATTTGATTTATGCATAATGCCTTAGAATATGAAATGAGAATTGTGTGTGCATTGTTTAAAATCAAGGATATAAAAATAATCACATAAGGCATATAATCACATAATCATCATAAAATCCTATTTGAGCATATATAATACATGAGTGAACTCGTGTGTGAGGTAATTAGTTATAGTGTAGGTCATTCCAATCCTAATAACCTAATTCCCTATAACCATGGCTCTGATACCAATCTATCACACCCAAACCGATGGCGGAATCATCGGGGCGTGTGAAATGTGAATCGATTGTACATAGCACATGGAATTAAATAAGTTAAAATAATATTAAATGTTATTTTCTTACGTTTAACCCCTATACTATTTTATCTTTTACAATTTAATCCATACAGTCTTTCAATTTCAACTTTGTTTTCTTATACTTATCATCTTTTACAAATTTTTCGTTTTAATTTATAGTTTAAATTTTACTGGTTAACACGCCGCAACGTACGTGTGATTTAACGTTTTTACGCCTATTTTTTTCCGTTTAACGGCCCTGTCACTACGTGCGGATCCAAGATCGACTTAGTTATTGTTTTTAATATTTTACGTTTCACGTGTGTGTTTTAATGTTTTTACGCCTTCTTGACGCTCTCTTTTAGTTTTTTCATTCATATTTCTTTTCTATTACGAGATCTTCCAGTGTTGGTTGACGCTGACGATAATATGATATTGTTGCTATTTGAAACGGATTTACACCTCCGTCTCAACACGGGCATAATACTAGTTTTTAACTATGTTTTGATTGCCAGAGGTCCATACTCAACGCTCTAAGCCCTACACCTCCTCCCTTAGCGTCTTTGCCACCGTGCCCTCCGCCCTGCACTCCGACCACCGCACCGGAGCCCCGCCAGTTCGCCGCTGCCCACAACAGGTTTCAATTTGAATCTTTTAACCTCTGCCAGTTCAGCTCTTTGTGTATATTATCAATCTTTGTTCTCCCATCGTTCTTCAAGGTTTCGCCTTTTTCTTTTCTTCAAAAATTTAAAGTTTGCCCCCTTCTAACTTCATGTGCTTTTGTTCATGCCCCATTAATGGTTTGCAATTGCAATTTAACATGTTTTCTTGAGAAATATGCTGTGTGTATGGATTCATTGAGTTACCTGATTGTTGTGGTCATGAAGAACAACTGAATTGTGTGTATAGATTTGTTGAGTTTGCCAATTGTTTGTACATAAAAAGCAGAATTGTAGAATTACCAGTTTTCTTCCATTCTTTTAAACTCGAAAACACGAGTTAATTAAGGGTGTGTTTGTTTGATTAGTTTTTGAATTATGGAATAGGGATTGAAATAATAATATTTGTTTCAAGCTTAATATATAAATTCAACTAATCTTTTCAAATAATCATACATTTTGTTTCAGTAGCACCATCTTATGTAGATTCTGTACAGTGCAGTTGTTCCGTTCGGGCCAAAGGTCTTCCATTTCTAAACATCTCTGATCGAAGATATTAGTCGGGAGGACTTATTAACTTATGACTTTTCAAAAGGAGCTTTTAAAAAAATGTTTGGAGTACCTTATAAACTAAAATGTTGTAAAATGATCAAAATAGACATGCTTTTAAAAATGATAGGAGTTAATATGAGATAGTAAATGGGTATAATAGAAATTGAATCAAAAGGAGTTTTGAAAAGTCAATAAGTAACCCTCCTTCTTACTTTTCAAAACCTCATTCTTACCCTATATGAAAAGTCAATTTGAAAAGTTATTTTGGGTTTGCCCAAAAACTTTTTTTGACTTATTAACTTCTGAGAAGATAAGTCAAAAGTTGAGGGAAAATAAGCAATCCCAAACATGCACTTGTCTCCATCTAAATTTTTTGAAGTATCTTAAATTGCACCCTTTTCGTGTTCGTTTTCCCTTTTATTCACACTTATCCTACTGATATTTTGCAAAATTGAGATAAAATAGTAAAGAATGAGTTAATTGAAACAATTAGTGTATGTTAATTTTCTCATGGTTGCAGAGTTAATTTTAAGAGACAATGGAAATTAGGAACCTTGACTCAAATTCAACATTGTTGAGACTCGATTCCTTCAGCAGGATTTCTAACCCATCTACTTTCAGTTCTACCGGAAAGCAGAAGTTTGTAACGGCACCTTCACGTGCATCAAGTATGTGTGTTTCTACACTTATCTTTACATTGTATGTGTAAGCATTTTCTGTTCATGGCTATGTGATGTGCCTATTTTTGAATGCATATGTTTCAATGATTGAAATGAATATCCTTCTTATTACAGGATCTCAATGTTTATCTATCAAGTGTGGAGTAAAGTTTCGCCCTTGCATTGATATACATAAGGTCTATGCTTTCCATGTTTTGATATGTTTGCTCTAATGGCTGATGTTTTATTGTGTTTACATATTAATAGGTTGATTTGAGTTTATGATTTATCCCTAAGAGGCCAAATGGTCCAAACTTTAATAGAAAATGGGTCAAATAGATTAATAGTCTCCTAACTGTATTCTTAATGCATGCAACCTCATAAATTGTTGTATGCATAAATTTTGATCAAAACGACCCAATCTGACCCGAACTGTACCAATATGACATTCATTGAGACCTTGACCCGTTAAGCAACCCAATTTGCTTGTCCATTTTGCAAACTCTACTTTGTTTTTATCATCTCTTTGAAACCAATTTTTTTTAATGATAATCTTCATACACTACTACCCGCTTTCTAAGCATCTCTTGCAAAAAATACTAGTTGATAAAGTAAGATCATGAAAGTAAACAACTTGAAAGAAAGACCATACGAAATCATAGCTTCTGTTTTACAGAATTTTTTCGTTGCCCTTTGTGGGATATTTAGTTTAGTTTGTAAAGTTAAAACCAATGTGGAATTAGTTATTTATTTATTTACTTTTCTTACATTTTTAATAATTTCATGTGTTATCAGGGGAAAGTAAAGCAGATCGTGGGGTCTACCCTTTCAGATATAAAGGGAAATGACTCAACCCTTGTTACAAACTTCGAATCTGATAAATCTGCTGCAGAATATGCAACTCTTTATAAAGAAGATGGCCTTGAAGGTGGTCATGTAGTCATGCTGGGAGCCGATCCCTTAAGTAATGAATCAGCCATTGGAGCCCTACGTGCTTATCCAGGTAGAATGGTTGCTAGCTGTTTACCGAAATTTTCTTTTTAAATTTTTATATACCTCCATAAACGAAGATGGTGTTTCAAAATTATGTTTTTTAAATTAAAATAATAAAAGTCATTGGAATATGTATTCAAGTGGATTCTTGATGGTTAATAATATTGTACGGACCATATATGTACATTGTAATCAATAGCGGCTATAGCGATCGGTATAGCGCGCTATGTAGCGTGGCGCCCCTCCCTAGCTATTTGTAAATAGCGACTGTATAGCGGAATTTTTTATTTTTTTATTCTTTTTGGTAAATATGAGATTTAGATGATTACTAATCGAGTATTTTAGCTATTTTGGGGGTCTTTTCTTAGATTTCATACTACTTTATTGCTAAACATGCTTATCTATTAAATGTAAAACATTCTTACATATTATTCTACTTAATTGCTAAATACGAAATAGCGGTCGGTATTTACCGCTATTCACTACATAGCATATGGGTGGCTTGTCGCTATTTACCGCTATTCGCTATTGACAACTATGTATATATCATTTAGGTGGTTTGCAAGTTGGTGGGGGTATCAATTCACAAAATGCGTTGAGTTACATAGAAGAAGGAGCTAGTCATGTCATCATCACTTCAGTATGGTTTATTTGTCTCCCACTCTCTTCTTATATTTCATGCTTATTAATTTAAACGAATAGATTTATTGGTTTGATAATGAGCCACTGACTTTAGATTCTTTTAGTGATCTCTAGAAATCACACACATTTATACAAAAATCGCTTAATTTGAATAATGAGTCAAGTGTAGGGGATTAACTAAAATGAAACAAGTCAAATGGGTTGTACTGTTGTACAAGGTCAAAAGTCACCTAAAGTGTGAGTGCCAACAATGCTCTAATTTATTTAAAAATAATTATCTTGTAATGCAAATAATATCGTCTTTGCTTTCATACTAAAATACAAAAAATGGTTAACAAGTGTTGATGGGTCGGCCCATTTAATCCAACCCGTAACCCAAACTACTTGTGTTTGACACCTCCACTAACTACTAGCATGATCTGTTTCTTCATTGCATCTCACGATACTCGAATTCAATAGTTTTTGATGTTACTTTTAATTTAATAATAATCAAACTTACCATATTTTTTTTGTAATAATTTTGTTTACTTTGCTTGTGATACATCTAATTTAACTGTCTCCTTACTACCGTTCATCTCTAGTTTATATGGCCTTTATAATAATGAGTTCTGGCAACTGTATGTACTATATCTGATATATCCTTTTGTATAATCGCAGTATGTGTTCAACAATGGAAAAATGGACCATGAGAGGCTTAAAGAACTTGTCCACCTTGTTGGAAAACAAAGGCTTGTCTTGGATCTTAGTTGTAGAAAGAAGGTACGCATTTTTCAAGTGACAATGATATTATTTTGCTGTTATATTTACATTTTATGTCCCTGGACTTAAAGAAAAGCATGAAAGTTGCAACTTTGGTACTTGGAAACTTTTTTATTGATAGTTGGTACATAAGTCATAATTCATGGATTAAATACTCTAATTTTTTTCTGATATGCCATGATGTATGAAAATGCAATTCACTCGTTTTTTACCCTTTTTAGTTATTGATAGTATTCTTAACATTATTTATAGTTCTAAAATTTCCATACATCATAATGGCACCATGGTTGACCGTTGACTTGCCAAGGAAGTGAAAACATGTTTCATTTCCTTTTGCAGAGAACTATAAATGTAGAGGATTTAAGTTCTACCTTAATGTCATATTTGTTAATAGCAAATAGCAGTCAATAGTGACAAGCTACCTATATGCTACGCGACAAATAGCAACCGTTATTTCATGCTTAGCGATACACTAGTAGAAACAAAAAATAAACATTCACACCACCAAAATAGCTAAATTAGCACTAAATCGCACTTCTTTATAGCTAAAATAAACATACACTATTTATATTTATAAAATAAAAAAATTTAAAAATAAAAATAAATAAAAAAGGCGCTATTTAACGCTACAACCAAATAGCGATAGATGACCTATACACTACATAGCGCGCTATAGCGAGTGCTGTTATCGCTATTAACAGCTATACTTAGCGTTTAAATCTGTTTCACCTTAATATGTAGTAAAAGTATCTTGTAAGTTGTAAATCTGTTTTACCTTAATATGTAGTAAATTGCCAATATCAGCCTTACTTAAAAACAGGTCTATTTGGGTATGCTGCATTTCCAGCAGGTCACTTGGGGACCATCAAGTTTTAATTTTAACCAGCGTTGTAAAACTCGGCCTAGGCGGCCGTGTACTCGCTGTTTTTCACCGAATTTTGTTGGACTTTTGGTGTTTTTTATGAAGATATCTTGAAAGATGAAAATTAAATGATTACTACGTCTATAATATTAAATAACGGATATTACTTTTTTTCAATATTTTAGTATGTGAACATGTATCCTTTTGATTTATATTAATATTCATGTATTTTTTTATAAATATTAGTAAGTATATGATATTTGACATATTTATAATTTTCTGAAAATTAATTTTTCTATAATTTACCATATCCGAGTACTCCCCGAGTATTCCTCGCCTAGGCCGAGTACTCGCAACTCCCAATCGACCGACCTGGCGGCGCATAGAGGAGTTCCGCAACCATGATTTTAACTAAATATAGAACGGCTCAAACAAGGCGAGCTGACGAAATTGGTTAAAGTTCGACCAAGGTGTTATGTTTTCAACCTCTTATATCGTTTTATTCAAACAATTATTTGATATTTTAGTATATTAATAATTTGAATTTTTTAAAGAAAAATGACAAGAGTGGTTCTGGTCTACTTGGTCAACCCATACTGACCCGACTGTTTTGACAAGTGTTTAAAAGGACCTGTTCTGTCTTGAACTCATATGACCCCGTTACCATACCTAGACGGCCCGCTTAGTTGCCACGTCTACTGTGTAACTAACTAACTATAATTCCTCCTACTGTTTGTTATGAATATATTTTTTCATGATTATTTTTTCCAGGATGGCAAATATGCTATTGTTACAGATAGGTGGCAGAAATTTAGTGATGTATATCTTGATGAGAAGATATTAAATTTTCTTTCAGAGTATTCTGATGAGTTTTTGGTCCATGGTGTAGACGTTGAAGGGAAAAAGTAAGTACTCGGGCCCCTTTTCTTCTATTATTAATTTTTACTAAGTTTAAAATACAAACATGCAATTGCCAGCATACTAAGTTGTACCTACTCTATCCCAAAAAATAAATCCATTGTCGAAGCGGGACATTTTTCTTTTCTAGTACTGTTCAAAATGGTCTGGGCTAGGTTGACCCGCAGACACTTATTGAACTTGTTAATTATGATAACAAAAACTGTATTATTACAATGAAAAATCCAAGTCTTCAAATAAGCACGATTTAGGAGATATGTTTCAAAATATATATTGGGCAACATGTAACTCGTTTGACCCTTATGGCCATTTGATCGTTCCTTAATTTTGACAAACTTTAATGAAAAACAACTCAAAGATTCATTCATAAGTAAATGGGTTGAAATTACCACCTCAATTGTTTGTGTGCTTTTCTTATATCATTTTTCTCAAATAATATATGCTTTGGGATGAAAGGATTTCATCATTTTGGACTGTGTACATTATTGGTCTTGTATTGATAATTCCTTTTTTTTTTTTAATTTTAGACTGGGCATTGATGAAGAACTTGTAGAACTACTCGGCAAATACTCCCCGGTGTGTACTAAACTCATTTTCTATTGTTCTTATCACTTATTTAATTCTCCAAATAGAGACCCATGATTTTTTAGGTGCTATCATCAATTTATTTTTGAATTTCTTAGAAAAAAGTAGATGGTTATCATAAAAATTTTTAGGTGCAATATATATTGCAAAACTTATATCATTAACATAACATCATTTGATAATGCAAATTGGGTGGCTTTCAACTTTTAATCTGCTTGATGTGTTTGACCCATCTGATCTATTAGAGTTAAAACACCACCCAAATCGACCCATTTTCAAGCAAATAAGTTGGAATTACATACATGCTTTTGATGCATTAAGTCATTAACCATGTCACCATCGTATAAGCATTTGTTTTCTGGTGTATGTTTTGATTGACTCCAGATTCCAGTGACATATGCTGGTGGTGTAACCGTGATTGATGACATGGAGCGAATAAAAGTTGCAGGATCGGGACGTGTGGATGTGACGGTGGGTAGCGCTTTAGACATTTTTGGAGGGAAATTGGCTTATAAAGATGTTGTGGCTTGGCATTTTCAGCAACAAGCTTTACCAGTCTAGCCTCATGTTTTGTTATTAGTGTTTGTCACTTTGTCTCATTTCAGTTAATCAGCAACCTTCTCAGGTTATCATTTCAGTTAATCAGCAACCAGGACGAGAAAGCTCGGAGTTGGAACCAGAGATCAACTGTTTAATATGGTCGATCTACATCGTGTTTTCTTTGTTAGTTCGGACATCCATTTTCATCTCTAGACCCGAATGTCTTCTTGATTTGTCGACGTCTATTTTTTCTATTTTTAATGTGATATTATCATAATAACTTATAAGGTTATGTGCATCGGAACGTATCAAATTTGACACGAATTTTCTTACTCTAATAAAAGAGTAACCAAAATAGACATGTGATAACATCATATTTTTTATTATTAAAATTTCTTGCTTATCTCCAATTAAATAATCATCTTAATTATTAATAGTATTATTTAATTTTTTTAGATTAAAAATAATTTTTTAATTAATTAAAAAAGATCTTTTTATTAATATTATTTAAAAAATATTTTTTTATAAATCAAGAAATTTTTTTAAAACATCAAACTTTTTTAAAATACAAATTATATTAAATTTGATGTTGTAAGAAGTGATTTTTTTAACCAAAGGTAATTAAAATTGGGAGTTATAATAAGAAAAATTTTAGAAATGATATTTTTTAATACAGTTTGTTTTGAATCAAAATGTTTATATTTTTTTGAGAAAAAAGTTAAAAAGCAAAAGAGTGAAAGGTTGATATTAGTTTTTTTATTACTTATATTTTTTACTTATACGTAATTTTAATCATATATTATATTATAATATCATTTTATACTTAATAAAGTTTTATTATATTTAATATTTTATTTATTTAACCCGTGTAATATATAGGTTTATTAAAGCTAATTGTTATTATATGCAACAAAATTCAAAAATTGATGTTATAATGTACTGACATTTTATAACTTAGTTACTTCTAAAATATGTAATTAGTTATCTATTTAAGTTTACACTATAATAATTTATTTTTAGCTTAATATGTTTTAATGCAATTAATTTTAACTGAAGTTTGGATTAGGCTATTATTTATGATTAATTTTATAAATAATTATAAAATTATTTGCAGTTATTTGGGTGTTGGGTTTAATTGCAAACCCTATTTAAGGTTAGTGTGGTGAAGCTCCCATTAAAATTAAAGGTTTGAGCTTTGTTTATAACGGGTTAATGTAAAGTAGTTGTCTAGATTAGATAAAATAGGATAGATGGGGTAACATTTAACCGTTCAAAAGTGATAATTTTATAGAAAGTGAAACATCTATCTTTGATGTTAAACAAGTTTGCAAGTTTTGATTGATCATTCACATGTACATATATATGGTCTCTAACTTCATGATGAATATGTGCAATCTAACAAGCAATCTTTTGCATACAATCTACATTGGTAGTTCGAAAGCCTTCTCAACAAGATTCAAAGCAAAGTAAATCAATAAATAACTAACACACATCAAGTAGACTGGTAATCAAATGAAAATTTAACTATTAAGTACCCTCAAATGAAAATATTTCATCTTTGCTAAAGAACTTTCCATCAAGATTCTTCAAGGAACCATAATTCATAAACTAGGGTTAGCCGAGCAAGGGTGATTCGGAGCTAATGGTTGGTTATTCTATTTTGATCAACCGTTGTGATTTTGATATCCAGTGATTGATTTTTCATCGATTAATTGAGAGCTTAAAAGACATAGGACCTTCAAAGATTTCCATAAACACAAACTATGTGAACATTTAGACGGAGACATGTGAATCATCACACATGATAAAATGTTTTACTTCGCTCACTTTTAATCTTTTTATCACTGTCATAATGGTCGTGTAACACCCGGAAAATTTTGAAAGAAGAGAAAAAGAAGAATAAAAAGAAAGAAAAGTCAAATAACCCAAGTTGAGGGGTTAAAAGTACATAAGGGGCAAAGATTGTTATTATTTTGTTCAAAAGGTGGGCATGGCCGCCCACCCCCTGCACATCACCTTTTCTGTCGATTTTTCTAGAGAGAAAAAGCAGAGAATTCTCTCGGTTTAGAGAGAAGAAGAAGAAGCAGTCGCTTGAAGGTGAGTTTCCTTGGGTTTTTGGTTGTTTTCGGCTGAGTTTCAACCTTCGGGTATGTGCTTATGTGCTTGTATGTGTTCGATTGTGTGTTTTTGATGTTTTTAGGTGTTTGAACTCATAGAGCATCCGGGTTTGAAGAAGTCTTACTCAAAAGTTGCAAGAGAAGAGTTCTAGATCCCCGTTTTTAAACGTTTTAACTTGTTTTGGGGCTGAAAATGCATGTTATAATGTTTTTATTCAAGTTGGGTGTGTACCCGTATGCATATGTGTGTGCCCGGTTGGGTGGGTGTATGTTCGGGATGATTTTTGGTTATGTTCATGATTTTATGCTTGTTATGATGCTTAGTATGTTAGAATTGAGGTTAAGAACATGTTAGAATTAAGATTTGGGACTGAAAATGATTTAAGTGGAAATTTAGTTGTTCATGCGCCCAATAGTATCCATGCGCCTAAGTTGCCTAAACGCCTAAGTGCTCATGAGCCTAAGTCAGGCTCATGCGCCTGCATAGTGTCCATGCGCCTAGGATTTGCCCAAACGCCTAAGTGTTGGCCATGCGCCCACATAGTGCTCATGCACCTAGAACCTGCCCATGCGCCTAAGTTTTCCCATGCGCCTAAGCAGTCATGCGCCCGCATAGTGGCCATGCGCCTACATAGTGCCCATGCGCCCAAAGACTTAGAATTTATTCTGAAAATTCAGGAAAAAAGGGGTTTTTAGGCTATAACTTGGGATGTTCCCGGGGATGTTGTATGATGATGTATGATGATCTATGATGATGTTAGGCATGTTTATGGTTTGTTTTCTTTATGTTTCTTATTACGTATTATTCCATGGCTTTACGTGGTGTGATTATGCTAATAAACGTAAAGTATTATGTAAGGAAAACGAAAGTTAATGATAATGAAAAGTGGAATGTAAAGAAAGAAAGAATGAACGAATGAAAAGTCTTGCAAGTAAAACGTAAGGAGGTTCACACCCAATGAAGGGTGTTAGCTCAACTGTGTGCGGTTTAGCTAACCCGGGAGGATGCACACGGGGGTCTAATCCTTGTGATTGACCAAACGTATGGGACCCTTGTCGCTTGCCACAGGTACTGGAGTCAGCTTCGTGCACAATGTTAGTGGTCTATTTATAGACTTAGGCCCAGTAACCAGCTTCGTGCACAATGTTCGGGGTATAGCACATGGCATTGATCCGGAATGAAAGTAAAGGTTAATGATGAATGTACGAAATGTACGATATGAAAGATTATGAATGAGAATGAATGATAGCGAATGACGTACGAAATGAACGATGACGGAAGATAATAAATATTACCTTGATGTATGTATGATGTATGATCATGTGCGAAAGTAAGAAAATGTTTTGACGAATGGAAGGTAATATAAATATTTTTATAAAACTAGAATTCACTCAGCAACGCTGACTTTTATGCATTTTCAGTTGGCAGGTAATGGTTGCTGAGGATGGCACAGGGTGAAGCTACTTGGCAAAATTTTGGATGGCATCCATTTTATATTATAATGATGTTTTTGTGTTGTAATGCAACCGAACGATGTTTTGTAATGATAACAATGTTGTATTATTTGGCAAAAACAATTATTAATATATGAAATGGTTTTTGTTAAATTATTCCGCTGCAATATTTTTAATGATTTGTAATGTGATTTTAAAAATCATGTGCGATGAATGTCCAACTGTGAGTGTCCCGGGAACGGGGCCTTACAGGTCTTGTCTAATCGACCCTTAGAATTATTCTTGCACAATATTGTGTATAAGCATTGCTACAAATATCATAACTAAATAATTGAAAATCCAAATTTTGTAAGTAAACTCATTTAACTTGATTTCTTAACACGATATATAACTTGTTGATGGATACATTTAACATAAATTGATTCGTTCTCGTAAAACAAATTAAGAATATTATTGAGTACACTACCATTGACTATAAATGTTAAATTATAGATTCAAATTTACAAATGTTAAGATGAAATGTTAAATAATATTGAAGTAGGTTCCAAAATTTAAATTACATTTTTAATAGACAACAACTATTTGTGAAATTGTTACTATCAAACATTTAAAAAGTGGTATATGGCCCAAAAACATGAAAGAGTGTTTGATTTCCGAAGGCCCATTAGATTTGTGACATACCATCCGGTTTACGTTGAAGGGAGCCCATTGATCGTCAAATTTATAATGGACTACTTTTTAACCACAATCCATCGGAATCCTTGATTAATATTCCATACTATGATGATAAATGAAAAAATTATCAACTTGAGGGGGTATGGACGTATTACTTATACTGAACTTGACTATAAAAATCTTAAATGAAAGTATTTACTTTGAAAATTAATCTAAAGTATACTTTTAATTTTGGTGTGAGTGTATTTAGTTATTTATGAAGATACGTATATGGTGTTTTTGGAGAAAAATGATGAAGTTGAAATCACAGAACAAAGAACATGGGAGGGAGAAAATTGGACATTGAATATTAGATGCGAACATGTTGTCAAGATAACTTTTTTCAGATACTACCAATTTGTTTGGCTTAGATGAAACATTTTGACCGTGAATCACTTAATCTGCCATCAACCCATTAGGGTAACTAATTCTTCAATCGACTTTTAACTTAAGATCTATGATTCTTATTAATTTTTTTTTCTTTTATTTATATTTTCTTTCTTTTATCTTTAGTTATCTTTTAAAAATAAGTCTATTTTCTCTTCATTACTTTTTTTTTTTTTTATAAATATGAGCGTTCATCCTTCTCATATTTTGTTTATGTGAAAGTATAGGATAGATTAAATAGTTTGAAGTTTGGTCTAATTGGTGCAACCTCCTTGTATATTTTTATAAATGAAGTGAAATCATAAATTATATATCTTTAGAAAACTAAATTATATATCTTTAGAAAACTAACCATTGATTATATGGGATATGAGACGACACACTAAAGGATAAGAACATTGATTTTTATAATATAATGGCTACAAAAAGGGATCCACTATGGAATTTAGGTGTCCAACTTCTAGGGATACCAATGTAAAAAGCATCTTTCAACAATTTAAAAGGTGTTGGATATTTTTCAAACTTATTATATATACTCATTTTATTATTACACTTTTTTATCATAATTTTTATACCATTTTTTCCAACAAATAACAATGGACCACACCACCTTCTAGAACAAGGTGGTTTATGAAATTTAATTACGATTCTAAGAGAAAAATATCTATTTGAAAAACGCAACAATATGCATAATATTAATCTAAAAAATATAGTTTATGATACATATGAGATAAATATAAAAACATAAATCAACGAGTATAGTTTGTATCCTTTGTACCACTGTTAGGGTAAAACTGGAGGCTTACTTGGATCTTAATTCTTAATATGAGAATTATAGTTTTTGGGTATCACATGTTTAATATTGTTGCTTATTTATTCACCCTCAACTTCAAATTTACATATCAATATAACTATTCATTCATATAATCATACCGACATATTTGACCAACTTAATTAAACTATAATACAATAAAAGTCACATAGAAAACGTGAGATAAAAATTAGGAATCAAGAAAATGACACATCTCCCACTTCCTATACGTGAAGGAATTTTACAACCGATTTTATCAGGCACGAATATTTTTTCTTGTTGTAATGTCTGACATATGAACTCTAACACAAGTCTTCGACAATCAAATGATCAGTTTACGGTGGAGGTGGTTCACCCGAGGAAAGCTTAGACGTAGAAATTGATGTTATTATAGATCGATCTTGTTAATTCATATTCAACTAGATAACAACAGTCTTTAGCTTATGTGTGCCAATAATATTTTTGGTATATATGAGTTGATTTTAAAAGGCGTTGAAAGTGAAACTTTAATTCTGTCACCATCTATAGGGAAAAAGAATATGATAAAACATATGTTGAAGTCGACACGTACTCACAAAATATGTGTGTTGCGTGGCGAATTAATTGCCAATATATCATGGCGTCCTTATTGATAATAGACTATTATTTAAATTTATTAATAATGCCTAAGGAACACGATAAGAGTTATAGGGTGATGATATTAACTTTGACTGTAGATAAAAAATTAAGATAAATTTTTTTTGTTTAATTAAGTCGAACTACAAATAAAATAAACATTTGCTTATAATAATTTATTAAGTAATATGTACAAATGTTTATGTAGAAGATATTATACTATATTATTATTAGGGTTTAGTATTGATTATTATTAAGGTTGAGCCCACAGGCCCGATTTAGGTTTCTAAGGTTTCTTCTAAACTTTATATAATGTAACCATAACCTATCAATAATATTCATTCAGCTTTTTACCATCTTACATGGTATCAGAGCCTTAGGGTTTTGGGTACCTTCTGCTTTACACCACAAAAACATACAAACCCTAGCCGTCGCCACCGAGTTTAAACCCTAGACAAGGCAGTGTGCCGCCACCGCCGCCCTGTCCAACCTTTGTTTTTTGTTTTGTTTCTTCTCTATTTTCTAGTTTCAGTTGAATAAAGATTCGTTATGGGTTGAATATTTAAACCTATTACCTATCTCTATTCTTTTGGTTTGTTCACATCTATTCTTTTGGTTCGTTTCTGGATTATGGCTTCTAACGTGCAACAATCACTATATTTTTTTTTTCTTTCTATTTATCGGTGTTTTGCACCAAGGATCACGGTCCACGCACACCGATATCAAGCTACGGTTTGATTTGATTTTTTTCTGTTTTTTAGATCTACGGATGTTATCTCTTGATCTACGGATCCAAGAGACCGCCATTTGACCATGGTCACCGGTCTTGTTTTTTTTATTTATTTATTCATATCTACATATGTCATCTCTTGATCTACGGATTCAAGAGATTGCCGCTTGCTAGCCTCTAGACAACACCAACAACTACGGGTGTCAGTTATCAGTTATTATTCTGGAAATCAAGAATCAAGGAACTATCAAACGCACTATGGATAGCACAATCAATCAAAATTTAGATGACAACATCAAGCACAATATTAATTTGTTGGCAAAAGTTACACTGACTTACATTATAGACCTTCGATGATCATTCCTTATACACTTAGGTTAAAGAGATCGTATTAACTCTTATACTATAAACATCACTTCTAACTTATTTAACTCTTGATATGCATCCATGCATGAATCAACCAAATCTCAATGTGATTAAATGAATCTATCTATTTGAGTAGAGTCATATGATTCTTAAGTCACTAGTATCTATATATTACCAAGGGCCCAAAAAAATCCCTCTTAAGTCATATGATTCTTAAGTCACTAGTATCTATATATTACCAAGGGCCCAAAAAAATCCCTCTTATCTTTGAGATCGATGTAAATCAAATCTTAGTGAAAAATTTGGTACCCTAACTTGTGGATCACAACTCAAACCTAAAAAAAATTAACTAATGAAACTCCATCCTTAATCGCTACTAAGTATCATGCGAATTCGGAAGAAAATTGTCTAGAAATTAAGTTTGGTCGACACTTTGTTTAACCTTTGCATCCATGGTTCACTTCTTTAAATGACATCACGTTATGGTGTTACTATTATTTGCATATTTTTTTTTCTATTTTAAAAAAGGGTTGAAAATGAAATTTTCTGTCTCCATCTATAGCCAAAAAAATGTACATGGAGAAAACATGTGCTTGAAGTCGACACACACCCACAAAATATATGTGTCGCGTGGCAAAAATATTACCAATCATGGTGTTTGTCTTTATTTGTAATAGATTTTTCATTTTTGTTAAAGTATGAATAGGTCCAACAATCCTAGCAATATTCTAGTTGATTATAGTGTGTGGATATTAACTTCATGGTTGTAGATAACTAGATATAATGAACCAACAATATAATTACACTGAGCTTATACATACCTCTCTAGTCCTCTTGTTACTTTACTTCTTCTTTTAAAAATAATTTTAAAATTTTTTATATTCTAATCCTTGGATAATTTTTAGTTTTATAGAAATAGCTTTTTTTCTTCCTAATAAAGGGTTAAAAACACTTTTTTATAAAATTAGATAAAAACGCATTTATAAAAATAAAATAATCTATATAAATTTTAATACGAAACTTCAAATTTTTATAAAATAATTCAAATGTTTTCAAAAAATAATTAAAATGCTTTCCTCTTTAAAATAAAAACTATTTTAAATAAAAAACACTATTTCTAAAACCTGTAGTAATTGTTTTTAAGTAAAAATTACATCGTAAGTTCTTTTTTTTATTTATAAAAACTACACACATATTGTCATTTACACTAAACTTCATTCAAATTCACAGTTAAGTTATGCATGTGTCCTTACATGAGAGGCATTTATGTAATTTGAAAATTTGTAATTAGTAAAACATTGAGTAATTGAGACTTTAATAAATCATCTAACTCTTATGGCTTTTTTTAAGAACGAGCAATATGGAACAAACTCTAAATCCTTAATTGAAAGCGTAGAATGCACCAGAGAAGTCAAGATCGCCACAGGAAGCTTAGAAGCAATAACGACGTTTCAACGTCAAGGCGGATTATACGGTTAGAGCGACGAAAACAATTGAAATTATCAATGCTACCTTGCATAATCATTGAATCCAACTTCTTCTCTATCTCTCAGATTCAATCGAATTAAAGAACAACTCGACATCACTAAATCAATCATCTTCCTCTTCCCCCAACGGATTAAATCTAATTGAAATGCAGTTTGATATCATTATCATTTAAAGTTCATGGACTACATAAGCAAATTAGTGCAACATAAGTAATTACCTAGGTTTGTAGTTGCTTTATTTTCGTTTAGTTCGTATAATGTAGTTGCTTTATTTTTATAATAATGATTGCAAAAAAAAAAATAAATAATAAAGTTCGGATATCCGAATCGCTATGTCTATCCGAAATTTCAGATATCCGAATTTTCAAATACGGATACAGATAGTGAACTTTACTATCCGAAAATTTCAAACATATGACTTTAAACACCCTAACATAAAGTTGAAGGGAATGAAGCGATGTAACATATTTTTTACTCATTGTAGCCGTGTAAAATACATAAATACACTTCATGTGAGTGGCACATACTTGATTTAACTGCGAATTTGAATGGAGATTAGTATAAAGGATGACAAATATGCAAATTATTTTAAAAAAGGACATTTCATGTAACTAATAAAACTAAAGGATATAACATGTAATTCTATATATTAATAAATGACACAATTTATAATTTAGTCTTGTTTTTTTAATATGTTAAAGTAAATTAAAAACTACTTTCTCTAAAATATCATATATAAGCTAGACTTAAGCTTTAAACAACGTAAAGTATCTCACGAGCTGGCTTGGCTAGTTTACATCCAATACTACACACACACACACACACACACACACACACACACACATATATATATATATATATATATTAGAATAAAAATAAATCAATACAAGACAATATAAATAAAAAACTAAAAGACAAAATATATAAATATAACTTAAAATTTTGTAGTTAAACATATCAAGAGGGTGATATGATACATAAAAGAAAAAAAAAACAATTATATAAAGTTAAAAGAAGGGGTATAACAAGTAAAAATAATTTAAAGGGGTATATACATAACAACAACCAAAAGCTATTATTTTTATTAACTAATAGTACAATAAAAAAATAAATGCATCAATTATTTTATTTACGTTTTTGAACCTCCATTATATACAATAAACGATGTCGGTTGCTACATTGATTGTGTTTTCGTATTTTGATTTAATTACACGCATGGTCCCTAACGTTTTGGCTAAATTACGATTTTAATCCCAAACTTTGAGAAAGATGGGTGTGGGTGAGGAAGACGAAGTGGAAGTGGGTTGCCAAAATGGGTGGATGGTGGAGAAGGGTGATGGTGTTTGTGGTAGTGGTGTATGGTGGCGGTGATGGTGATGGTGGTTTTGAAGCATGTTGCCTGCGATAGTGGTAGTGATGATGGTGTTCATGATGTTTCAGATGGCTTAATATAATTTTATGTATTTTTGTTTTTAATTAACAAAAAAAAATCCACACATTTAGTATATTATTTTATTTTTATTTATTCAATTATAGTAGATATTTTAGTCATTTCACACATAGTTAATGGTCAGAGTTAACGACCATTAATTAGAAATCAAATGTGTTAGAAATTGAGAAACTATTGAACTAAATTCGTAATTTCTCAAAATATGAGAATATAAGCCGTTCGGTTAAATCCCAAGAAACTATTTGTGTGTATTCATTCTTTTATTTTTATTTTAAATTTATTTTACTTAATTAGCCAAATATACCATATAATTCCTTTATTGTTTCACTCATAAAATCTCACCACTTCAAACCATGTGAGCTGACTTCAAATCCTTTTATGTACTCTTCTTATATTTTTTCCAATTTTTATTGAAAAAATAAAAGATAAAGGCTTTGGGTGGGAATAAAGGGACACGTTAGCCACAAATTTATAGGATGTTTTCTATTTAAGTTTGATTTAGAAAATAACTACTAACGTTTGTTACGTAGAATGAGAGAGGAAATGAAATTAATCATTGAGAGTGAATAAAAAAAATATGTTTGGTTAATCAATGGAATGTAATAAAATAAACTATTACATAACTAATCTTATTACCTCTAATTTATTTCATACTGTTATGATATCACAATAATTTTCACAAGATTAGTGTTATAACCTTAAGAACTTTAAAGAGAATTGAAAGAGCAAGAAGAAGAGAAATGTATAACTTATGAAAGTGTATACAAGAGGTGCATCTTCTCCTCTACATTGAGGTGGTATTTATACTACAAAGATCAATCATTTTGGTAGACAAGATAAACTATTTTGGTAGATAAGTAGCATAGTAAACTTATCTACAAGTTTGACAAAGAGTTCATCCACTTGCTATGGTAATAATTCATAATACTCCCCCTTGGATGAAACTTTTCAAACTTCAAGAGTTTAAGTACTGCCTCGTTAAAAACCTTGCTAAAGAAAAACCCAGTGGGAAAAAAACCTTAGCTAAGGAAAAAAGAGTGCAGCTTATAACTCCCCCTCAAATTGTCTTCTGTAGATCATCACATTGCTTGTACATGCCGCATGCCAATATCATAAACATGTTTTCTAAAAGTTGTTTTAGGAAGTGCCTTTGTGAAAAGATCAGCTGAATTGTTACTAGATTGAACGTATCTCATTTCGACTTGTTTATCTTTAATAAGATCTTGAGTGTATGAAAAGAATCTTGGTGGTATATGTTTTGTTCTGTCACTTTTGATATACCCTTCTTTCATCTGTGAGACACAAGCTGCATTATCTTCATAGATTGGTGTTGCATTTTCATCTTTCTCCAATCCACAAGAAGTTGATATAAGTTGTGTCATAGATCTTAACCATACACATTCTCTTGAAGCTTCATGTAGTGCAATGACTTCAGCATAATTTGAGGATGTCGCAACGAGTGTTTGTTTCTGAGAACGCCATGAAATCGCAGTTCCTCCATTCTTAAATACGTATCCAGTTTGAGATTTTGCTTTATGGGGATCAGATAAATAACCTGCATCTGCATAACCAACCAACCCTTCTTTTGAATTATTAGGATAAAACAATCCTAAATCAATAGTACCTCGAAGGTATCGAAAAATATGTTTAATCCCATTCCAGTGCCTTTTAGTAGGGGCTGAACTAAATCTCGCTAACAAATTAAATGCAAAAGAAATGTCAGGTCTCGTACAGTTAGTAAGATACATAAGAGCTCCAATTGCACTGAGATATGGTATCTCTGGACCAAGAACCTCTTCATTATCTTCGCAAGGACGAAATGGATCATTATCAACATTGAGTGATCTAACAACCATCGGTGTGCTTAAAGGATTTGCCTTGTCCATATTGAAACGTTTTAAAAGTTTCTCAGTATAAGTTGACTGATGTATAAGTATTCCATTATGCATATGCTCAATCTGCAAACCAAGACAATATTTGGTTTTTCCAAGGTCTTTCATCTCAAATTCTTTCTTTAAAAGAGCAATTGTTTCATTAATTTCCTTTTGCGTCCCAATTATATTTAGATCATCAGCATACACAGCTATGATCACATATCCTGATGTTGTTTTCTTAATGAAGACGCATGGACAAATAAGGTTATTTGTGTATCCTTTACTTGTCAAATAATCACTCAAACGATTGTACCACATCCTTCCAGATTGTTTGAGTCCATACAAGGATCTTTGTAATTTGATGGAATACATTTCCTTAGGCTTTGAGCTTAATGCTTCAGGGAATTTAAAACCTTCAGGAATTTTCATATAGATGTCACTATCTAGTGATCCATACAAGTAAGCTGTGACAACATCCATAAGACGCATCTCTAAATTTCTAGAGACTGCTAAACTGATTAAGTATCTAAAGGTTATTGCATCCATAACAGGGGAGTATGTTTCCTCATAATCAATCCCTGGCCTTTGTGAAAAACCTTGAGCTACAAGTCTAGCTTTATACCTTGTAACTTCATTTTTCTCATTTCGTTTTCGTACAAAAACCCATTTATACCCTACAGGCTTTACAGCCATCGGAGTAATAACAATAGGTCCAAAGACCTTTCGTTTGTTTAGTGAATCTAATTCAGCTTGCATAGCTCCTTTCCATTTATCCCAATCATGTCTATTTTGACAGTCACTAACTGATTTTGGTTCAGGATCATCATCTCCACTCATGATGTCACTTGCTATGGAATAAGAAAATATTTCATCAATACTTTCCATTTCATCTCGATTCCATAAGATATGTGTGCGACCATAGTTAATTGATATTTCTTTGTTATTTTCATCCAAATCCTCCTCATGAGAGGTTTTGGTATTCAGCGTTGCATCAAGATCATTCATTTTATGATCAACTTCCTTTTCATGAGTTTTTCTTTTTCAAGGATTTTTATCCTTGGAACCGACTGGCCTTCCTCGTTTCAAACGTTTTTGAGATTCATGAGTCGTTGTGTTATCTATTCGCTTATTTGGAATCTCAACTCGAGCTGGAGCATTAGCAGCTGGTATATGAGATTTAGTAACTCTATTTGTGTCAGTAAATGCATCAGGTAATTGATTTGCAATTTCTTGCAGATGTATTATCTTTTGGACCTCTGTCTCACGTTGTTTAGTTACTGGATCAAGATACAATAATGAAGGAACATACCATGAGACATCATTTTCTTGTTTTTTCTTTTCTCCCCCTAATGCCGGGAAGACTGACTCGTTAAAGTGACAATCAGCAAAACGTGCTGTAAATACATCACCCGTTAAAGGTTCAAGATATCTTATGATGGAAGCAGATTCATATCCAACATATATTCCCAACCTTCTTTGAGGACCCATTTTTGTGCGTTGTGGTGGTGCAATAGGGACATACACAGCACACCCAAAAATTCTAAGGTGGGAAATGTTTGGCTCATTGCCAGAAACAAGCTGTAACGGAGAGTATTTAAGATTTGCACTTGGTCTCATACGAATTAGTGATTCAGCATGAAGAATTGCATGACCCCAAATAGACACAGGGAGTTTTGTCCTCATTATTAATGGTCTAGCTATTAGCTGTAGACGTTTGATTAATGACTCAGCTAAGCCATTTTGTGTGTGTACATGAGCAACAGGGTGTTCAACAATAATTCCTACAGACATGCAATAATCATTAAAAGCATGTGATGTGAATTCACCAGCATTATCAAGTCTCACCCTTTTAATAGTATAATCAGGAAAATGTGCTCGTAATTTGATAATTTGTGCAAGAAATTTCGCAAATGCTACATTACGAGTTGATAACAAAGAGACATGAGACCATCTGCTTGACGCGTCTATCAAAACCGTAAAATATCTAAATGGTCCACATGGTGGATGAATTGGCCCACATATATCTCCTTGAATTCTTTCAAGAAACAAAGATGATTCCTTTTTAATTTTCACAGGTGAAGGCCTTGTAATTAATTTTCCAAGAGAACAAGATGTACATAAAGGAATTTTATTCGATTGTGGGATCTTTTGATATTTCAATGGATGCCCATGAGTGTTTTCAATTATTCTTTTCATCATTGTAGATCCTGGATGGCCTAATCTGTCATGCCATAAGTTAAGTGTTTCAGGATCACAAAATTTTTCTTTAACTGCCATATATGCCTGAGGCACATTAATGTGTGTATAATGTAAACCAGACTGAAGCATTGGCAGTTTTTCTAATATCTGATCTTTGCTTATGATATGCAAATATTTTTCATTATCAACAGTCCTTGACTGAGTATCATATCCGTTATGATATATGTTTTTGAAACTCAACAGATTTCTTGTTGATTTTGGGGAAAATAAAGCATTTTCTATTATAAGCTTTGTACCATTTGGTAATGCTAAATTAGCTTTTCCCACTCCTTCTATCAGGTCTGTAGGGCCTGATATTGTATTAACGATTCCTTTTGTTGGTTTAAGTTCATAAAATATTTCTTAGATCTAAGTATAGTGTGCGTGGCTCCACTATCTGCTATACATATATCTGCTTCATTTGTTTGATCTTGCGCTCCGGTGATTTTCATTTTAATCTTGAAAGTATAAAAAAAATAATAAGTGAATAACGACAATATTGTTATATTTTAACAAGAACTTTATTTAATCGAAAGAAAACATTACATGAAGAAAAATACATAATTGAAGATAGAAAAACACTTAATTGTTGCATATAACTATTATGGTTAAGCAACATGTGTTTCAGAGTTCTATGTCAAAGTCTGCAGTGTTCAACTCAACATTGAGATCATTAAAATTATCAACATGGTTCACTTCCTTCTCTTTTCTTTTAATAGAGGCTTGGTATAGTTCACACAAATGTGGAGCTGTGCGACAAGCCTTCGACCAGTGGTTTGTGCTACCACATCTAAAACAGGAAGTGCCATTATTTTCGGACCTACCAGCTTCATTCCCTTTGTACTGGTTGGAATTGTTATTTTGTGGGGCGTGGTAATGGACTGTTCTTTGATTTCTACCACGGCCATATCCACGGCCACGACCACGTCCACGGTTATAAAAGTTACCTCGGTAATTATTATTACCCTTAAAAGAATGGTTGCGATTATTAGGGTAACTTTTATCAAAAGAACCACGACCACGACCTCGTCCCCACTTTCTTCCAGAGTTTTTAGTAGCAACATTTATCTCTGGAATTGCTAACGATCCCGTGGGGCGAGCTTGATGGTTTTTCATCAAAAGCTCATTATTTTTTTCATCAAAGCAGAGGTGTACTCATTTACCTTTTTAAAATCTTGGAACCTAAGATTGTTCCATTCATCTCTAGCAGTGGGAAGTAGAACTTCCCTTTGGTGATCAAATCTGCTTTGTAAATCTTTCCATAAAATATACGGATCTTCACAATTTGAGTATTCAAACTGTAACATCTCATCAATATGCTTATGTAAAAAGACATCAGCTTTCGCTTTGTCTTGTTCGGAGCAAGCATTCCCCTCTTGTATAGTTTCTAAGACACCCATGGATTTAAGATGTCTTTTTACATGGGCCGTCCACGGCATATAGTTTTCACCATTGATATTAAGAGCCGGGAATTCTATTTTGGCAATGTTTGACATTTTGTTTCTAAACAAGAATTAAAAAAATAGTAAGATAATTATTAGAATCCATATATATCAATAAACATTGCGATACAATAAAGCGGTAGAGCTATAAACAAATACAGAAATAAGAAAAGTTTAAATTCTTCGGGTGGTAGTTCAGCAATGGGGATAAGAATTAAAATAAGCATTATGGTTGCCAGTACTAAAACCGGGTGTATCATCTTTGAAATATTGTCTTGGATAAACTTGAGAAAAGAGATGATCTGTTTATTGTAAACGAAAATAGATTGATAGTGGTCAATTTATAGTTTAAAATTATAACCGTTTGTAACGGTTATGTGATTGTTTACAACGGCTATATAACCGTTTATAACGGCTATATAACTCTCGTGTGTGTATATATCGACAATAATTTTTTTTTAAATAAAATATATAAGTGTAAGATTATGTTACAAAAACGGAAATATTAGTTGTATAAATAAAAACGACAATTTAGGATAAGAATAAGACGTTAGTACGAATAAATGTTAGTAAACATAAAAAAAATGTTAGTTGTATAAAGTTAGTTGACATAAAAGGAAATGTTAGTTGTATAAATAAAGATTAAGTAAAAGTTAGATGCATAAGTAAATGTTAGTTGCATAAGTAAAAGTTAGTTGACATAAAATAAAATGTTAGTTGCATAATCAAAAGTTAGATGCATAAATAAAAGTTATTTTGTTAGTAGTCCCATGGTTATCAAGTCCATAATAAGATCTCCTTTATGCTTACTTTATTTATATTAGTTATCTTCCCAATATAAGATATTGTATATTATTACTTAATGAAGCCCTTACCTTGATTATTGGATGACTTTGAGCTTTATTGATCTTCTTGTTTAGAGTTTAAGAGCTCTCGTGCTGATAACGTGTTATGATATCACAATAATTTTCACAAGATTAGTGTTATAACCTTAAGAACTTTAAAGAGAATTGAAAGAGCAAGAAGAAGAGAAATGTATAACTTATGAAAGTGTATACAAGAGGTGCATCTTCTCCTCTACATTGAGGTGGTATTTATACTACAAAGATCAATCATTTTGGTAGACAAGGTAAACTATTTTGGTAGATAAGTAGCATAGTAAACTTATCTACAAGTTTGACAAAGAGTTCATCCACTTGCTATGGTAATAATTCATAATACATACATCATTCTTCTTTCTTTTTTATATCTTTTCTTATTTCATCCTTAGTCACCACCACTCACTCACCCACCCACTACAACAACCACCACTAACCACCACCACAACCAACTACCACCGATCACTACCAGCCACCACCTACCACGGACCACTACCACCCACCATGACCATCGACAACCAAGATCGGTCATTAAGGCCACCACCACCAGGCATGACCACCACTACCACCAACCACCACTTCCTCCTTTACCTTGTTATTTTTAGCCCTCTAGGTTTTAACACTATTTACCAACCCTTTTAATTTAACCAAAAAATTTATTTACCTAAAACAAAACTGATATTTAAATCCTTACGATAATTTTTTGTTAAGTTTCAAATTAAATAATATTTAAGAGTAAAAAAACTGTTGTTAAAAAAGTTGTCAAGTATTACTTCACCACCCAGTGAGATAAATTTTTATTAAGCTTACAAAAAATCATAATATTATGATGATGTGTTTATTAAAGTCGATGTTATGTTTCGAGACGTATATAACCTAAACAATGCCTAGCCTAGCCTAGCCTAACCTAACCTAACCTAACCACTTGAGGTTACACCTCAATGTCAGGACCATTCACTATGCAAACATAAGCAAACATTACCAACGGCTATTTAATGAATAGCCAATTGCTTGTATTTTTTAACTTTGTTAGGTCCTCTTAACTTTGTGAACTGATGTGTTGTTAGGAAAACTTGATCCAACCCGACCCGTTCCCCCTTTTTTAGGCTTCTCATTTTTAAAGTTCGGGTTGTTGTTTTGACTTGGCAACAATCTAATTTTAGCCCTTACTGATATTCATGTTATCGATCAGACCCCGACTCCTGAATATAAGATGTATGACACGTTATTGCCTTGATATCTAGAAGTTGAGAACACACTTCCTAACTTGATTATAATAGTCATTTATTTAATTAGATATTATAAAATATAGATTTTGAAAATGCTCATGGATTTATAGCTAGACATTAAAAAATATATAAGGCACAACAAGAGAACCTTCCTTCACCTTTATTAAACTAAAAGTTGACTATTTTATCTTTGGTGCCAATTGAATAACAAACCATATTATATTAAACAAATTTAAATCTTACAAACTTGGTTTAGACGTTTCAGAAATCTTTATATTAGCAGGTGTAGAAAATTGGACTAGGGATAATATTTAAGAAGGAAAAAAACAAAAGACTTATTTAAATATGAAAAGTATATATATCTTTATCTAGAAAAAGGTCAAACTAGATTTTATTCAAGTCATAGACTCGATCCGGCTAGACCAAGAACTGAATCAATCTTTAAATTGGATATCGACTTGATTGGACTAGACCAGACCTTATCGTGTAGGGATTTTTATATCTCGGCTTGAGTTGGTTAAGACCAGGCTTCGACATAGTCCGGTTTTACTTAGTTTATACCATCCAAATATTACATGCATAAGGTTAAAATCAATCTACTTGGTTAATTATTCCTATTTATGTTATTGAATCATGGTTTGTTTTCATAAAAGAAGTTATGTTGATGATTTTTATTTGTACTATTTACCTTTAAGTTTGGTATAACATACGCGAAGTAGGGGCAACGAAAATTGACTATATATGCAAACTAGACATCTAAACGGCCTGATGGTCTATTTGTTTTTTTCCATAAATTCGTTAAATATTTTAAGTTTTGTTTTGATTGTATTGAAAACTGTATATTTCTTAAATTAATTTATTTGTAAAAGGTTTAACCGATCATTTTTGTTGGCGTGGCATCTAAAGCGCACAACATTGTTGACGTAAACAAAAATGGTTGGTTAATATTTTGTCTTCATCATGTATGCTTTTTTTAAACTTTTTTAGTTAATATTATTGTTACAAAGAATCAATGTTCTCAAAACTAAACTGAATAATGAACCGGTCATCTTAAAACTAAATGTCGTCATATATTAAAAAAAAAATAATATTATTCAATTGCATCTAGTTCAAAACAAAATATGAAAATACTATATGATTTAAAGTGGATTTATACTTTTAAAACAATATGACCACCTAAATAAGTCTATTAATATAAAAAATTAAGATTTTGAAATAAAAAATAAAAAAAATTAAAATCCACTCTGACCACCCGGACCGGTTCAACCGGTTCACCGGTAGGACCAGTTTGAATAAAGACGGTCCAAATATACACAATCGGACTTGTTCTATGACCGGTTTCACATCCAACCGGTTCGATCGGCCAGTCCGATCAAACAAGCCTCACAAACATCAAATGAACGTTGAAAAGTAAAAAACATAAAAAGTTTAAACCAAAACATCTTGAAAACTAACTATAACATCATCGCAAGTTAAAATACTCTTGTAAATTACGAAATCAAACAACTTGTTAACCACACATACAAGCTGAAGTCATGTAAATCCCACAAATTGACCCTAAAAAAACATATAAAACCAAAACCAAAGTTTAAACCGATCAACTTATAATCCCATTAAAATTCAAACCTTGTTTGGGGATTCTTTTGGTGACAAGGATGACCATGATGCCCACATTAGCATTTAGTTTCAAGTAGGATACAATAATAGACATATATTTTTACAAAGTGGCATCAAAATCATCATTTTTATGCATGTGACGTACAGGAACATTTAGCATACCCAAGAAATTAAGGCAATAATTAATAGTTTGGGGATTTAACCTACAAAGCACTTAACTTAATCATGAAAAATATTAAAGCATGGTTGGATTAATCAAACATTATCCTAGTTATTTGTTCATATATTTGCCCAAGCTCAACGTAATGCTCAAACCATGAATTTAACATGTACACTTTCAAATAAATTAATTGATTCTTATTTGAATAGAAGTTGGAAATAAATAAATTTAAGTATAAAATTTGACGTACTTGATGTTTGACTTATCTCTCACTATACGCAAAGTCTGCTCATAGGAGATTTGATGTACGCGATATTACCATACGTTTTGTGCTTCATCTTTGTGTGGCCTAAAATGTATTGTATGAACTTTTTGTTCATGTAATGTTGTTTTCATCCTCGTCTAGCTTCTTGCTAGTTATATGATTCTATAAAGTTTTTACCACTGTTAGAAAAAAGTATTATATTAGATGACTTATCAAAGAAAAGAACCCATTAAAATGGAGCACAACTAGCTTACCATTTCTCATTTCCCCTCTTGGACTTGTGCATATAAGATAAGTCAATGGAGAGCCCTAAACATAGACATAGTGAAAGACCTAATATCAATTGATATTTATCAGAGAGTTTGAAAAACTTTCTAGTTTCTATAACTATCATAAATAAATGACATTAGAACTTTTTCTAAATCTATTTGTATGTCTAAGTATGTTGATTCCTTGCTTTGCATGACAGCATGCCTTGGAATTGAGTTGGAGTCGTGAGCATAAGCTTTACATCATACATATTACTAATACCTCAAAAGTCAAAATAAAAACACGTCATGCATCAAGTACAAGAACTGAATGCAAGTACAAATACCAAATGCACACCTTGTTGATTGTAAAAAGATAATATATATATTTTTTTTTAAATTTTGGGTTTTTATTCGTATTTGTTAATCTAAAGTGTCATTTTTAATCGTAAAAACTTACTTTTTAGCCCTTTACTGTTAGCTATGAAAACAATAAAAAAAATATCTGTTTGGTATTAGGTAATGAAATAAACAAAAAAATGAAATGAATGAGGATATGAAATAGATAAGTGAATGAAATGAATCATTACATTTCATTGTCCTGGTTACCCTAATAAATGAATCATTACTTTGTGTTGTTTGTTAGGTATGAAAAAACGAAGTAATAAAATATAAAAGTAGTTATGGTGCTGATGGCGGGTGGTGGTGGCAGCCTGCGGTGGTTTCCGTCGATGGTGGTTTCCGGCGGCGGTGGTGGCCAGCGATGGTGGTGGCCGGTGGTAGTTTTCGGCGACGGTGGCCGGCTGTGGTTACCGGCGGCGGTGGTGGCCGGCGATGGTGGTGGTCGGTGGTGGTTTCCGGCGGCGGTGGTGGCCGGCGATGGTGGTGGTCGGTGGTGGTTTCCGGTGACGGTGGTGGCCGAAGATGGTGGTGGCAGGTGGTGGTTTCCGGCGGCGGTGGTGGCTGGCGATGGTGGTGGCCGATGGTGGTTTCAGGCGGCGGTGGTGGCCGGTGATGGTGGTGGCCGGCGGTGGTTTCCGGCGACGGTGGTGGCCGGCGATGGTGGTGGCGGGTGGCGGGTGGTGGTTTCTGGCGGCGGCGGCGGCCGGCGACGATGGTGGTTTCCGGCGGCGGTGGTGGCCGATGGTGGTTTCAGGCGGCGGTGGTGGCCGGTGGTGGTTTCCGGTGATGGCAGTGGCCGGCCGATGGTGGTGGTTTTCGACGACGGTGTTGGCCGGCGATGGTGGTGGCCGGTGGTTGGCGTTGGCGGCTGTGATGGTCAATGGCGGTGGGTGAGTGGGTGGCGTTGGTGACTAATAATGAAAGAATGGACGGAATGAAAAAAAAGAAGGGAGGATGGATGGAATGAATTTAAGGGAATGTAATCAACTATGTAATGGTTCATTCCATTACCTTTACCAACCAAACATGTCTTTATTCATTCACCCTTAATGGTTCATTCCATTCCGTCCCTCATTACTACGTACCAAACGCTACCTTTATTTCTTATACTTATCTATTTGTGTTTTTTATGCAATCATTATTTTTAGTGTTTTTTATTGTTTTTTTCTCATATAATTTTAAAATTTAATGTTTCATAAAATTTCAAACTTACCGTTGTGACATGTTTATTTTTATCAATGTTTAAGTGTAATTTTTATTTAAAATGGAATTATGCGTCGTTATGTACAAGCCATAGAAGCACAAACGTGCAATACGTAAGAACTTATTCAACATTTTTATTATTTTTAATGTTTTCTTTTCTCTTCTTTTTACAAATTTTAAAATATGATTTTCTTATAAAATCAAAATTTGTACATACTTATTTCTATTTTAAGTTGCAATGAGCGTATTTTTAAAGAACGCTTTGAAGTGAATATTTTTAACGACTTCGTTTTTGACATGAAGTTTTAACTATTATTAACGGTTGTTATGGTTAAATTTTTTTTAATATAAAGTTTTGATGTTTAATGACGTCCGAGTTTAGTTTTTCTTATATAAAGTTACGTATGTTCTCAACATCTTCTTCAATGCGAAGGTTCCTAACGACGTTTTAACTTCAGTTTTTTTTTTCACTGTTTTGCCCCCCCCCCCCCCCCCCCCCCCCCCCGGTAACCCTGTGTTTCGTTTTTTTATATAAAGTTTTAAATGTTATCAATAACGCCAAAGATTTTATTTTCTTTCATCAACATCTTCTTCAACGGACGAATCTATGGTAATGGTTTAATGTGAGTTTTTTTTATAATTGTTTTCACACTCGCCACAACGCAGCTGCTAGTGCTAGTTTGTAATATGTTTAGTTGTATACAAGTATTTTTGTAAAAATATAGAAATAGATGAACACATTAAATGGCATAAAATTAACCGTAAATAAATATTAAGTGGATACAAGGCTATTAAAGAAACGTGCTGAAGTAATTTTATCCTCAAAATCTATTTTATTTTGTAAATTGATTATAAATCGGTTGAAATTGAATAACTTATTATTTAGTTAAGAAATTTATAAAGGAATATATCATTACATTTTTTTATTTTTATTTTTGAAGATGAGATTCTTTTATATATGTGGTTGTGTTTTTTCATGCTTAAATTAATACCTTGGTGTTTAGTTATATCTTCAAATGATATATAAGTTTTTCCTTATCATCTTTTTGGCTTTTATGTATGTCTTTCATTTCAAAAGATGCATGAAAAGAGAAAATAAAGTACATTTAAAAAAAGATTTTATATTCAGCCAAAAGTTTGCTTTTTATACTCTTTTATATGAATTATATGATTCACTATAGCATATTACTAGCTACTAAAAATGAAGATGGGCTAGGGTTTTGAGATTAGTGGTAAGTGGGGAGTTCCACCAATAAAGGATTGTTGGTTTAAATCTCATATGTGTTAAAATTCATCTACAAAATTTCTAGGCATTTATGTTTGAAAAAAATGAAAATTGGTGATGTGAGACGAGTACTATTTCAACAATAGTGACTCGCGCTCTAATTAAACATGCTCATGTGACCTTTCTTTACTATTTTTCTAAATTTCAATGTATTTTCATTCATTTAAATACATAAATCTAAGGTAAAATAGAAAAAATAACTCGGTCTTAATGGTAAACATATACCGCCTTACTCACTTGCGTAAGTTCAATCCCCCGCCTATGTTGGCTGGTTCAAGTAGTTTTATGTTTGTTTTAGTTTTTTTTTTCTTATTTTTTTTTCTTTGCTTGCTTTTTCTTTGATTTTTTTTATTTTTTTCTTTGTTTTTCTTTGCTTGATTTTTCTTTGATTTTTTTCTTTTTTTTTTCTTGAGTTTTTTTTCGTATAATTTAGATTTTTATTTACACTTATTTTTTAATTATTTTTTTATTCTTTTCCCTCTTCTTTTCTTGAGTTTTTTTTTCTTTATTTTAAAATGCTTTTATTTGCACTTATTTTTTTCTTAAGTTTTTCTTTGAAACTATTTTTACTCTTTTTATATACATAATAATATAGTCTTAAAATCAAATGGAACATTAAATTTTACTTCTTTTATTTTTAAATCCACTTCTATGATGCGTTTATTTTTGTCTACATTTCGAATCGACATGAAATAAGGTAAAACCTTTAGTTTAAAGTCCAAATTAATCATAACATTTTGATCCTTCTCAGTCAAATTATATGGCAGTTGAAGGGTGTTAACATTTTTATTTTAGCCGTATAAACTATAGTAAGTCATCTATATTGATTTCATGATTAGATTTTTTGGGTTAAAAGTTAGGTTTACGATTCAGAACTTGAAAGAGATTGTATAAACCAAATTTGTTTAATCATCTTATTAGTATAATTTCTATCACGTGCAACTCAACCCTATAAGAAAATAAACTAAAGTTTGGGACAACCATATTTTTTGCCTCTTAGTTTCATGGTTTAACTTTGGATATTTTCTGGTCTTTGACAAAGATAAAAATATTAAATCTATATATTTAGAAGAGAATTTAACCACTAAAATTGACTCAAGCTTTTTAATACGTATGATTTTGTGCATTTTATATATTGTATAGAAAAATATGCGTTCTCAATTTTATATATTGTATTGATTTTGGTGGCAGGTGGTGGATGGAATGAATTTGAGAGAATTGAATCAATTATGTAATAATTTATTATATTATATTCACCAACCAAACATGTATTTTTTCATTCAAACTCAATGGTTCGTTGCACTACGCCACTCATTTCTGCGTACCAAACTAACTAAGAGTTTGATTTAAGAATTAGATTTAATAATAACGTCATTTGAAAATAGAGTGTTGAATCTTTTTTTGAAATCAATACGAGTGACTTGAGTAAATTAATATAACAAACTTATGTAAATTAATTGTAACGTAAAATTAAAACCTTTTAATCTAAAATTTATGTTTGAACCGCCCTAACCTATCTTATTTTTAAGATATTTCTACGAACAATCTGGAAACTTTCAATGTTTCACACGCAGACACGCACAAGAAACACCCATACGTCATCACCAAAAGCTACCACCACAAACCATTATTTCTACATCTCCTTCAATTTACACACACACAGCATAACAAATTAATATTCTTCGAATCTTCTCTTTTCGGCCAATTAATAGCCCTTTTATGATTCTTTCTTCAAACCCATCTCTCATCAATAATCTTTCTCCTCATCTTTTCATATAATCCAATAATTTTGCTTTTCTTGATTCTCCCTCTTCTTCCTCTTCTTCTTCTGTGTGTTTCAGTGTTTGTGTGTGAGAGAGAAGATCAAATTCTGCTTTAAATATGTGTGTTCAAGACCTTGAGAAAGTTTGCGAAGAGATTGACAATTTGTGTCTCTCAACAGACAATCATACCTCTCAGTTTGCTTCCAATCAGATCAGTCTTTCAAGTTCTTTCCCTGTAAGTGAATAAAGATTGTTAATTTCTTGATTTTTGTTGCTTTCAGTTGAGAATCACCTTCGAATTTGACTAAATTACTTCGATTTCTTTCATGGGTTCTTTCTAGTTTTGCATATAATTCATAATTCGAACTGGGTTTTGTTTATTTTTGAGTATTTTTAAGTGGGTGTTCTTGAGTTTTGGTAGTTGGTATTGATCTTGAAATTAGGTCATTTGTTCATATCTTCCTTTGACCAAATTGAAGCTTGTTTTTGTACCCTTTAGTTTGATTTCAGAAGTTTGATCTGTAACTGTAAATTGCAATTGAAAGAGTAACTTGATTTGATTGCGACACTTCTTTTAGAAAAATTCCCTTTTTTGATGAATTATGGTCGCAATTTCCAACGGTTATTTTGGATAAAAAGTCAAAATCTAGTTCGGTTCTTGGCTATATTTGTATTGAGTCAATAAACATCAATTTTGGTTTCCTGAGCTACAAAATCAAGATCAAAATCAAACAACAGATGATTAATTTCACTAAATTTGTTTCATTTTAATCAGATGGAGAGCATTTGTGAAGATACAGTTGTTTCAGAAGAGAAATACAACAATTTCATTCCCATTATTCGCTCCGGTGAATGGTCTGATATTGGGCATAGACCATACATGGAAGACACTCACATCTGCATCCCAGATCTTGCTAGAAGCTTCAACAGCAAGTTACTTGGTGAAGAAGCCATCTCACTTTATGGGGTGAGTTTAATAAACAAGATATTCAACTCCTCTTATAAAGTTATAATACTTTTGTAGATTTAATAGCTCAAACTCACATTTTTGCTAGAGATTGTTTTCATGACTCGAACCTGTAACCTCTGTTTTTATTGATTTAATGAAAGTTTGAATCTTTTTGTGGAAGAACAGGTGTTTGATGGGCATGGAGGTGAAGGTGCATCACATTTCGTGCGCGATAATCTGCCAAGAATCATTGTTGATGATGATAGTTTTCCATCAGAACTCGAGAAGGTGATCACGAGGTCGTTTATGGAGACGGATGCCGCATTTGCTAGATCATGTGCTGTTGAATCAGGTCTTTCTTCTGGGACAACTGCACTTACTGCCATGATATTTGGAAGGTCAGTTCAATTGTTTATTGTTATGTTTGTTTGTTTGTTTATGTGTGTGGTTTGAATATATTACCTTTAATACATGTCAATAATGACAATGACACTAGAGAAATGTTGTGGACATAGATGAATATGCTAGATTCTCTGTAAGGTACTTGCTAGATCCTATTTTAATTTGTCCACACTAAAAAATAAATGAATTTGAGAAGGGTGCGATTAATATAACTTTAAGTTATTACAAAACTTTACCTTCACCTTCATTTAGATAAACCAAAAGTTACGAAAAACTAAACACAATGAAATACTAAGGAATTGTCGTTTGAAGTTGAACATTATTTTTTTGGTCACGAGGTTTACAGTTTTACTTATTTTTACCAGGTCGCTACTAGTAGCAAATGCTGGAGATTGTAGGGCTGTCCTCTCACGACATGGGGTAGCTTTTGAGATGTCAAAAGACCATAGACCATGCTATGACAAAGAAAGAATTCGGATTGAATCCTTAGGTGGGTTTGTAGAGGATGGCTACTTGAATGGTCAACTAGCCGTGACTCGAGCCCTAGGTAACTGGCACATCAAAGGGCTCAAAGAGATGGGTGACCACATTGGGCCATTGAGCGCTGAACCAGAGCTCAAACTCACCACACTAACGAAAGAAGACGAGTTCTTGATCATTGGAAGTGATGGGATCTGGGACGTGTTTAGGAACCAAAATGCAGTGGATTTTGTGAGGCGGCGGTTGCAGGATCATAATGATGTGAAGAGATGTTGTAAGGAGATGGTGGAAGAAGCAATGAAGAGAGGAGCGGATGATAATTTGACGGTGGTTATTGTGTGTTTTCAGGCGGAAGCGCCGCCGCAAGTGGTGGTGCAGAGAACTAGAGTGAGGAGGAGCATTTCTGCAGAAGGGTTGCTTAATCTTAAATTCCATCTTGAAGGGTAAAAATATTTTCTTTTTTGTTTTTTAACCAAGTTGGTGATGATGATGATGATGGTGAAAATTTATAGTTGTAAATACATTCATGTGAGAGAATAAAACAATTTTATAGTAGATACTTGTTGTATCTCTAGAGTAGGGGAAACAATCTGTAAATTCATTTAACAGTGATTTAATGATTTGTAAAATTTTATTTCTTCATAGTTCCGAACACCAATCGAGTCAAAGGGCTTAATGTTATATCCATCTGCGGGCTATTGAGAGTACTGGTCTCTGCCAGATGCCTCACAGGTGGTGTATCGCGATGTAAAGCTTCAACAAAGGAAGGAGATATAGAACAGAAGTATGATCTGGACCTTTACATGATTTGAGTAATTCTAGAGTTTAACATGCATAAAGTAACCACATAGTAAGGCTAAGGGTTCACAACGTTTTATCAGTGGGGGAAAAAATAGGTCAATGATTGAGATCAGAACAAGTCGTGTAAAAAGTTAAACCGAACATAAACTTAAGGTATTATAGGCTCTGACCTCATTGGTTACGACCATTCACCGAGGCTAAATAATAACTTTTTAAGATTATCGATGTTTACAACAATCCACATCTATGACATTGTTAAACGTTTAAAGAGTTATGTTTGTAGTATATAACTGCATTTCTGAAGTATTACAATGAAATCATCAAAACTTATAATTCGTTATGTTAGTATCAAATCCGTAAATCGTATGTTCTAACAAATGTCCTATACTAAAACTAACCCTCAATTCATGCATATAGATGAATTCATATGAAACAAGACTTTTTAGTTTCAACATTTTGTATTGATGACCTAAACTAAAACTATATAAATTATAGTTGGGATCCAGATTCATAATTTGGCAATTAAAATTTATACAACACATCACACATCTAAAACATAAAATATTATTTTTCTTAAAACAACATTTTATGAACTTGATGGAAATTTAGGCGTTTTTTATTTATTTATTTATTTTTTTGTTGGAAGATCATAATCAAAACAATCCTAAAACAAATGGATTAATGTTTATTAGTAATAAGTATAAAATTCAAAACAGAAAAGTCAAATTGATTGTAATTAGCATAAATTTTAGGATTAGTATGTTAGTTTTGTTAGTTTGTAACCGTCACTGTATGGGTATAAATACCCAACAAATTGTCATTTGTAGTGTGGAATTTTAGTATGTTTTGTGTGTGAATTGTTTTGTAGTTTTTGATCATGTGTTCCACCGAGTCCCTGCACATTTTTGTGCATACTCATTATGATTTATTCATCCATGATTGATCTTCGATAGAGGGCCTCAACATTCACTTACTTGCCCAAGGGTGGAAGTTTTGTTTTTTTAACTTTAATTTTCTTTGTAATTGACATGCTGGTAATAAGAAGCTTTAGACAAAAAAGCAATACAAACAATCTCTTGAACACAACTATGTTCGACACTTTGTATTGACTACAAACCGGAAACTTTGGTGTTATTTTCCCAGCTTTCTTCCTTTTTTACTTCCCCATCATCCCTATACACGAGGCTGCCACGACATCCGCTTTCTTCCTTTTTTACTTCCCCATCCCCATCATACCTTTCTCAGCAATGATAGATGCATTAGTATCATCACCAACATCTAATACATTGCCAATTGGCCAATAACTTAACCACATAGCATCTTCATCAACTTTGGGTTTACAATACACCAAAGGGTTGTATATCCAAGTAACACCCTTGGTTATGTTGCTGATTGTGGTGAACACGCGATCCCTATCTTCATCCTTGGATCCTGATGATCTGTATAAGCAACTTACATTTAATCCTTGGATCATGTGTTTCTTGTTGGATTAATTTGTACGGGTTCGATTAATTAACGTTGCCATCAAAGTTATGACTCATAAGAGTTACACATTGGGCAACGAACATAAAAGTCCATTTAATTTAATTAATTGATGCTTACAAACTATATCAGGTTTTAATAATTTATAAAAGTTATAAATTATATGTAACTAACACGTTTATTTATTAAAACCTTGTTAAAGTTTCTTTTTACTATTGCGGGCTAAATTAATTCTACCGGGCTTAGAGCCCGCTAGAGATAAATTAGCAATATTTAAGGGATCATTGGGAACAATAATCCCTAACCCTAAAAATATTGAAACAAACCTGCCGTGAACAATAAGAAAAAGAAAGAATAGATTCTCTTTTGATGGCAATCATGAACTGCGCCTTTTGAAGCCGCAAACATCGTGTCCTGTCTTGGTTCGTTTTCTAGCACTCGTTCGTTGCACCCTCGGTGCTCAAACGGTTATCTATTAACCATGGTATATTATATCTTATTAATAAGTTAATATCATTATGTATTTGCATAGTTTGTAACATAGATTCTGTCGGGTTCACTTTTGGTATTTAATTTTTTACTCCGTCGCGTTAACTATTATTAATCTGATTCATAATTATCAAAACTGTTTTGATAAATAAACCTAACCAAGATACCACTAAACCCAATAGTGGTATCAGAGCTACGCTTACAACATGCAAATCAGATTCGTTTTTTTAACTGGTTACAAATCACTAACTTTAAAAGCTGTTTAAAGTTTGTGATTTATATTGTTTAGGGCAACTTATTTATTTTTGGTTAAATATTTATTAACCAAAAGTATTGCCCAATTTATTTTGATTGTGTTTTGATATGTAAATCTGACTAGACCCTACGGTTGAATGGTTATGTTTTGGTTTGAGTTCGTTTATTTTTAGTTTTTATGGTTTTAACCCATTTGATGGCTCAAAATTGTAATAGATTAGGGTTTTTTTATTATGTATATTTTATTATATAATGTAATATATGAAGACTCGAAGTTAAAACCGGAGACGAGAAGAATTAGAAGTCAGTGGGTGGCCCAAGGGATTTATTAATGTGGGCTGCTAGACTTACTTTAATCTGGTGTAGATCTGGCCCAAGGGATTTATTATAGTGGGCTGGGCTGTTGGGCTCATATGAATTTATTAAAATAGGTTATTGGATTATTTTAATTTGTTGCAGATCTAGTCCACAAAGGTATCAACCAAGTAAAAAATATGTTGGTCGAAGAAATCTTTTGAGGACACTGCTGTTTTTGCATTCCCTCGATCAAAAAACAGAAAAAAGTGTTTTTTTTATATTTAGTTGGTTGAACCGCATAAGGACATTACCCACTATTGAATGGTGGCGGTTGCTTTCTATTATAAAAAAAGAAACAAAAGGAAAAACTTGTGTTTTGGTTTTTCTCTCGGTTACTAAGAGAAACCAAGGGTTTGAGAAAACTACTCTTATGGGGTTCATATTCTCTATTTCAAGATCTAATCCTACTCCACGAATTTGTAATAAAGTAAAACAATATCCTTTTAACCTTGTAAAACGGAAAAGAATCATACCTTCAAGAAATAGGAACAACCTACAATTCCAGTCAATTACATATAAGAGGCAGTCGATTACCAAACTGAGGAATAACCCAATATAGATTTCAAATAGAACCAAGTGTCACTATCAGGGCTGGTTCTAAGGATTTTAGTACACTGGACGAGCCGGAAAAAAATGCCCATACACTCTAACGTATTAAATTATATAAAATAGTTTGTTAAACGAAAACAAATGTTCACCAATAAACATAGCAAAACTACAATGGCATACCATAATATCTAACCGATAACACGTGAAACCATATTTCCATCAACAACTAACAAAGTCGGCAGTCTCACAAAGACCCTCCTATCCTGCACGTCGTAGCCTTCTACTATTTCACTTGTGAATGCCTCGATTTCTATTTTTTAAAATGAGCTGCTCAATTTGAGTTAATTCTAAAGCAATTAAACAAAATAACAAATAATAATGGATAATGGCTTATGAGAATTGATATTCTGTATTTTAAAAAACGAAATTTTAATTAAATAATAGGATTAATGAAATGAATCCAAAGATATATATTTGACTAAAAACATAATTAGATTAAGTTTTTTATTGGATTATAACTTATTATTAATTTTTTTTAGAAAAAAGTTAATATAATATATAATTTTTTAAAAATTTTTGTGCCCGCTGAGCGAGTAGACCCTGAACAGAGGTCCACTTTGTTCCTCCTCAAGGCCGGCTATGGTCACTGTTCTAGTCGATTATAAAACCAAGGATAACCAAAATAGATTTATCTTTATTGAAATCTATAGTCTAGAATATAAAAACGATCCGAAACATATCCCGGATGAGATTCAATCTTTAAGCAGAGATTTCTTTTGAAGAAGTAGGATTTATCTTAATATTTTGTGGGTAAACTGATACTTCTAATAAAAAGTCAACAAAATGCAAACTTCATTTTCCTTTTTGTGTTTTTCATCGAATGACTCCAAAAACAGATGGACCCTTTGTTTTATTTTGTATTTACAAAAACTCTAGATCCATTTTTGCAACCATGAGTGCAGTGACGGAGCTTGAACACATCCGTAGGGGGCGGGGGCGAAATTATTTCTTTTTAGGGGGGGGCGAACTCGAGTTTTATATAAAAATTTACACTACCGGGCCAAAAATTTACACTACCGGACTAAAGTTTAAAACTACCGATGAAAAAAAGAGGGGGGGCGGCGGCCCTCCCCGGGTCCCAACTATGCTCCGTCCCTGCATGAGTGGTTTTATTTCTTTTGTATTTACAAGCGCAAGCAAATGTAATAAGGGTCCTAGTACACAAACGCTCCATATTATAAATCGACACTCCATTAGGCCATTATACGTATTGTATAGCACCATACGCGACGTATAGGGTCAAAAACACTGAAAACGAGAAAAGTTCAAAAGGGCTGTCAGAGGGCTATACGCCCCATATAACACTATACAAGCCCCTAGACGACGCGTATAGCACATTTCGACACTAACTGCGAGAAAAAAATTCAGGGAGCTGTCAGAGGGGTAATGTGCGTCATGTGAAGCTATACAACACACCTATGCGACGCATAAGGCCTATATGATTCGTATAAAAATCTAGGGTGTCTTTATAATTGAAGGGTGTCTCATTAACCATACCCTATATTAATTACAAACCCAATGTAAGGGTAGTCCACTTGGTACAGGTTTTGTCTCTTAGAGGAGAGATCTTGGGTTCAAACCCAAGCAATAGTGTAATTTGAGGTAATGTAGTAGTAGAATAGATTTGCCGTTCAAAAAAATTATTTACTTAAAGACAGTATAATTACAAAGCCCAAATAGCATCTAAAATTAAATCAACTTCACACTCTCGCATCTAAATAACATCTACAATAAATTCAAGTTTGTACTGCCACGACACCTACCTCATTTAATTTATAACGTTTTTTTTTATCAACAAGTTAATCCAATATATTAAAACATGGGTTGATAATATTCAAGTTACCAAGACTCTCATGATATAGGCTAACTTTTGAATCTAAGAAGACTGTAGACCGTGTGATGACAAAGAAAGAATACAAACCAAATTTTCTTGTGGCAGCGCTTTAGAGTTTAGATGATAGAATTAAACACACCAGATGACTAATACATACAGCTCCTTTGTCTCTATATCATAGTCTACTTAGTCAACTCCCACGAGCAGTCTGGAACCTTTCCAAAATTGACTATGATATTATCTAATTATTGTTCCAAAATTGACTAGTTCTAATTAGTTCTAAAGGATGATTGTTTATATATAAATGTGACAATTAGTGACTTTCTTTATTATCCAATTATTAGAAAATTTTATTTATTTCCACTTTTTCTTTATTTATTTTATTTGATTTTCCAAAAATGTTTATATCACTATTGTTTCGTTTAATGTCTTATGCACTGTTCTATATTGAAGACTAGGATAGTACCCCATGTATTACACGGGTTGAATATATAAATTATTAAATAATTAATAAAATTTTTTTATGAATTATAAAACTATGCTTAAAGATAAAATATGATTATAATTACTTATAAATAGCTACTTTAAGTAAATAAAGAATCTTTCAGTAAATAAAGAATAATATATTTTTCTTAAATTTTTGTTTTATAAAAAATTTATGCTTTGTAAATATTTTATTTTAAGTAAAATGATTTTTTTTAAAAGTTCGTTGCTTTTTTTTTTTAAAAGTATGTTTTTAATTTAAAATAAATAGATTTTCAATTTATTAAATTATATATATTTTTATTTGAAAATAGTATGAGTAATATTATTAGTATTCAATATTAATTTTAATAATAGAGAGAAATGAGAAAGTTAGTATGATGAGACTTACGATTGTGTCACGTATTATCTTATTTTTTTCTTATTATAGATAGATTTATAGACAAACAAACATAAAGATGTATAGATAGATAGAAACCCATTTATTAAACGGATTATAGTTAGTAATAAACATAAAGATTTACAGAACGATATTTTAATATGAGATATTAATTTTATAAACATAATAGTTCAAGAAAATAAAATAATTATATTATTTTCTTAACTCTCTTATCTAAATAGTTTTATTTTTAAACATTCGTATTAAGATTCTTTTATAAAAGAATTTATTTTTATAAAATTATTGTTTATAAAAAACTTTGGTTTGTAATTATTCTGCTTGTTTTAATAAGATTGTTTATAGAAATGTTCACATTTTTTATATTTTTTTTAAAAAAGACGGATTTAAAATACTTTGCTTCAGAAAGGTTTAGTGTTTTTGAAAATTTCATATTATATAAAATTTCTATTAGTTCTATTTAATTAAAAAAATATGATTTTTTATTTTCTTAATAAAATCTAACTTTAGAAAGATAAATTGATTTTAAAAAAATTAGATAAGAGAGAGAAATATTGCAATTAATAAAATTGATCTTTAATAAGAGAGAGAAATTAGTTTAATTGTTTAAATTATTATAATAACCTTTTAGACATGTGGCTTTGAAAAAATTGATTTATTAGAATTTATAGATTAGATGTAAATTTGGATTGGATGATACAAACACATTACTTTTGACCTTAACACGTAGTTATAGCCATGCCTTTTAATATTGAGTATTAGAAGTTCAAGTGTATATATATTAAAACTAGGTTACAATCTCGTGAATACACATGCTAAATAAATTTACTGTTAAATGGTTAATCATATAAAATGTAATGTTTTAAATATTGTGTATTATACGAATTGAATAAACCTATGTATTACACAATTGAAAATTTGAAGTTAACATATTTGAAATTTTAATTATGGATATTTATTAATTAATTAATAACTATTATAACTTTCATAATTAGGAGGAGAGAGAAAACAGAAAAACCAATTATTAGATGACCTAGAATGGTGACAAACGTCCAGATTTATTTTTTTTATTAGTATAGATATCTATAATTGTAAATTTAAATAAACATTAAAATAGACCGAATCAAGATTTAAAATTGATTGCACAGTCCTTATAAGTCATTATTTTATGTTTTAAATTCCTAGCTACTATCAAACGTGACTTTAAGCTTTTTAGCAATCCATTTAATTAGATCTCCATTGCTTTAAGCTTAATCACCATATCTTGTTTTATTTAAGGAAATTGTTTCCTTTTTATGTTTTGACTACTTGGTTTGTCCTTAATCTTTCATATGTTCCTAGTTTGTATGTTAGTTTATAATCTCCTTTGTAAATGCCTTTATTTAATAATTCTAAATCACCTGAATGTATATATATAGGATAGAGAATGAATGTTAACTTTTGTTTATTGTGATAACCCATTAACCAAACTAGTGGTCCATAGCAGGCTACGTAATCATTTTAAGTTAGAGTTACAATGGTAAACTAGTGGTACACAGTAATTGTTAAAAATTTAAAAAAAATATATAGCAATACTATACTCGAATTAAAGATTTTAAAATGATTTATTTAATGTTTTAATTTGTATAAAAAAATAACATCATACAAAAAAGTTAATACGGTTTTAAAAAAAGGATAGAATTTTTAAAAACTGAAGGGAATATTGTTACATTTGTGGTGTAACACGGTGTAAAAGTTAGTTAAACTACATAATAATGGTGTAAGTGTTTATTACACTAGTATTAATAGATTATCGCAATAAAGGTGGATTAACAACCGTTCATTCCCTGATATAGTTCTGTGCTGATTTGCGTCAAACGGCACAGTTATGTGCTGCTTTGCGTCAAACGGCACAGTTATGTGCTGCTTTGCGTCAAACGGCACAGTTATGTGCTGCTTTGAGTCAAACGGCACAGTTATGTGATGCTTTGCGTCAAACGGCACAGTTATGTGATGCTTTGCGTCAAACGACACAGTTCTGTGCTGTTTTGCGTCAAACAACATAGTGTTGTGTTGTTTTGCGTGGGTTTAGGATTGTGCTGGCGAATGATAATGAATTGGTTGGTTGCAATGATGAGTTGGGTGGTGGAGTAGTGGTGATGGATGTATCCATTATGGAAAGAGAAATGTAGAAATTTGGGGATTAGAATCGTGTTGGATTTTGTCAAAATATAAAGAATAGAAGGAAGGGTTGATTATGTTTTTGACTAAAATACCCTTTAACTCTCTTTTTAATTGTGGGACATGTGATGATCTTATTATTTCTTATCATACTTAGAGAAAATTTAATTGTTATTTGAACTTCTACCTATATATATATATATAAATAAATAAATAAATAAATAAATATATATATATATATATATATATATATATATATATATATATATATATATATATATAAAGGGTTTTTGAGAATAGTTATATGTAAATCAAATAAAAATAGGTCGTTTGAGTCATTTTACATAGTCGTATATAATGTTCTTAGTATGAGATCAGTAGAGGTCACACTCTTCTACGCTTCCACATTACTTATACTTTAAAAGCCAAACTTGAAACCTCTAAAGCACAAATTACAACCATTTCATGCATGCTACGTTTATGATTCTTGTATCACTGCACGTGTCCACTCATTAGCCCCCATCTTCTCTCGCCCAACCACCGTCTCTTTCTTTTGGTTTTTTGTTCTGCGGAACTTTATTATTAATTTCTTCCATGACCTCACCACTAGAGATTAAAGCACGATTTGTTTTAGACTTTTTGGATTTTAGTTTTGAAGTTTGGTAAGGTGATAAGCATAATTGCAAGAAGGTGGTTTCTTCTTCACAATATACCGGTTTTAGCTTAATGTGGTTCGGAATCTGTCAAATTCAACGGTGATGTTGCTGCCGTTCTATATATTCATAGTTGTAATTTATGTTTGCTACCTTAATCGCTTAATAATAAATCAATTAATTTTTACTGCATGTTCGACGCTCTACACATTTTTACCTTCTACACCGGAAGGCAAGATCATCAGCATTTTAGAACCACATCACAATAATTATGGTGTATGTATTTCAACTATTTTGAAACATCAATGAATTTAGCGTTCATATCATGAGTGGTATATTAGTATCAGTTCTACTTTGATTTTACAAACTCAATAAGTGTTTTTCTCAAATTTAAACTTACGTACGTGAATGCTTTATATTTTGTTTAGTAGTATTGTTTAGTTTATTGCTTCGGGAAAATGATAAAGATTAACATGTGTATATAGTTACATTCTCAAAGCCTAAATATGATTCACTAGAACAACTAACAATTCCCAGTCGCTACCTACTAACCTTATGAACGTTATACACTTTTGTGATTGTTTTGTGACGCAACTAATAATATTCAAAGAAGTGATGCCTCTAATTCTTTTTCATTTTACATATCCTACTATATTTAGGGGGTTATAACATTCAAATTAATTTAGGTAAATAGTTAACACTTTAACCCTATCAAATACAAAAACCTTGCACCGCTGCGGAGCGCGGGAATCTTCGCTAGTTCATATACAAAAATTGGCTACTATTATTTAATCACCACGTCAAGGTCTTGTTAGGACTATGACCTACTCACACAGGCTTTCTCTTCAATGTTAAACAGGCTACCACATTTCTTTAAGTTATTAGGTTTAATTTGTCGGTGTTTAACACTTCAACCTATATTGAGAATTAACTTTTTCTTGTAAATTTTTTATCAAAATCAAAGAAAAATTTCTTGCTAACTTCCTGGTATAAATTCATGTTGCTTCCTTTAAAAGAAAAGAACAATTGTTTTCTATAATATAAATTATTTTTTTAAACGTCTTTTAGAACTAACTCCAATATCCGGCTGAGCTTTCTTAAGACAGGATGTTAACCGTTAATACTGATTTTGATGCCCTCCGTATGATTCACCCAGAAGCACTATCAATAACGAAAATCACCACCGTGAAAAAACACACTTAAGTCAAGTTTAAAACTAAAACCTAAAAAATCTAAAACATGAATCATCACGCCCATACAATTGAACCGGCTAGTAACTTATAAGATAAATTATTTGGTTTAAGAATATATTTTTAAAAAATATTTTAGCTATAAAACAATACTCGTATTTTTATAGCATTTGCATAACGGGTCCACATTTTTCTTCTCATGCTGTCCCACCCATGTGAACTTTATATTATTGGAATGTAGACCTCTTGACTTTTCATACCTTCTATATCTAATAATAATAATATAATAATAATAATAATAATAATAATAATAATAATAATAATAATAATAATAATAATAATAATAATAATAATAATAATTCAATTCCCTTGTTATCTCAATTAAATCAGTGAATCACACACACTGTACGTTCAATGCCTTTTACTTGTTCATCGTTTACATGCACCCATTCTTCTTGCCCAAATCAAGCAAGGTTTGATGTTTTTCTTAGCTTTTGAGGTGAAGATACTCGTCATTCCTTCACAGATCATCTCTATACAACATTAAAACGAGCAGCAATTCATACGTTCAGGGATGATGATGAAATCAAAAGAGGTCGACGTTTGGAGCCCGAAATTGTTAAAGCAATAGAAAATTCAAGGGCTTCTATTGTTGTATTGTCACAAAACTATGCCAAATCAACATGGTGCCTTGAGGAACTTTCGTTGATCCTTGAACAAAAGAGAATGGGCAACCATTTAGTTTTGCCCATTTTTTATCAGGTTGATCCCTCAGATGTAAGGAACCAACGACATAGTTTCGCCATAGAGTCGAAAGAGGGATTTGGAGTGTCGAAGTGGACAGAGGTGAATGTGAATAGATGGACGTCAGCTCTAACAGAAATTGCAAATTTGACTAGCATGGTTGCTTCAGGGTATGATTTTCTATATCCATCTATGTAATAAAAGCTTTAGATAATTGTTTTGTAGAGCATTCACGGTCCATTCTCTTCAGGGTATGATTTTCTATATCCATCTATGTAATAAAAGCTTTAGATAATTGTTTTGTAGAGCATTCACGGTCCATTCTCAATCCAAATCTCTATAATTTACATAATAAAACACAATTTTGTAAATTTGTTCTTTAAAAAAAAAAAATCTCCCAACGTCTCATGTCTCATAAATAAATATATATATATATATATATATATATATATATATATATATATATATATATATACACAGGGGAGGGTTCCTGAGAAAACCAATAGTTATGTGAAAACAAAAAAAAACCACGGAAAGCAATACCATATTTCAATTTTTTTTTGTTATTTTAATTATTAAAATACTATTTAAGTGTTTGGTACATATATGTTGAGCATACCTACGAGAATGAAGAAACTTACGTATACGTAACACTATGTCGAAAGAAAAATGGTTACGTATACGTAACCTATGTGTGACGTATATGTAAAACCATGCTACGGTTTTCATTTGATCCATACCTTTATTATATTTACTCACACACATATATAGAGGGTAGTGATAAAATAATTTATAAATTATGTGACCGTTTTCATTATGTATATGTATATATACGTATATGTATATGTATATATATGTATATATATATATATATATATATATATATATATATATATATATATATATATATATATATATATATATATATGTTCAGGCCCCTTTAATAACAAACACAAAGATTCCAAAACTCACGTATAGGATTAGTTGCAAATATTGTATTCCCATGATTTTGTAACTTTCGTTTTCCACTTAATCAAACGAGTAGAACTACATTTTGGTTCAAGTGAGTTTGTGTGTGTTTGTTTCTCAAGGAGCCTAAACCAACATTTGGTATCAGAGCCTAGGGATCGAGAGACGGAGAAGCCGGTTTGAGAGTCGACCGTCGAAAGGTGTAGCCCGTCGCTGCAGGGCAAACGCAGCAGGGAACCGGGTTCATTTCAGGACAGCAGGGGTTGTTTCGAGAGTGTTTTACAGCAGAAAACAGAGCGTGAAGGTGTTTCGATGCAACCTTTGTCGTGGTGGAAGTACCGTTTGAGACGACGGGGGTGACCGGTGATAAACATTGTTGTTTCGGGGCTGTTAGAGGTGATCAAAGAACCTTGATCGGCTTGTTTCGTGATAAGAGTTTTACCGACGGAAGTGCGTGAAAAACGGTCGTTATGGATCCGTGAAAGCAGGTGGCTTTGGATTCGGTTTCGTTTGGCAGGTGAAAGAAAGCGATAGAAGGTGATCGTTTTGCTTTCTTGATCGGAGGAAGAAGTCTCTTTGAACAAGTTTGATCAGTAAGGTTGTGGCTGTGAAGAGTAAGAGATTGGAGAAACTACACGGTTGTTAATGTTATGGCGTTGGAGTTCAAGTCGGGTGGCTTTGGATGTGACCAGGGAAAGAGGTCGTTGATACGTGAAGAGTCAAGATGTTAATAAGCGGTTCCAACGGGATGCCATGTGAGATGTTACAAGTGTGGTGAATTTGATTCGAGTAGAACCGTGAAGATTTTGGACGTGATCAAGGTAGAGGTCGGTGTTCGGGAAAGGTCGAGATGGTTCGGGAAGAAGGTGACTAATGACTGCTGTAAATGAGTGGTGTGAACAAACCGATTAAGGGGGTGAATGTTGGATTAATCGGGTTCGTTCACGGGTCAAGCAAGTCATGGAGTTAAACATCAAGTCGGGTCACGGGTCGGTAGGTAAATGGGTCGCTAAACTACTAACAGGTCACGGGTATGGACTTGGTCCACGCTTGAGCGCATAGAACCCCTCGGTTAGAGTTGATTTTTATTTTGTAATTGTTTTGGTAAAATACCCCTATTGTAGAAAACTTAACGGAAAAAATTAAAGTTGTTAATAAGAAATAGTTAAATAGATTCAAATGATGATTTTTATATAACATTTGAATGAAAATGGTAAAATTTAAACTTTTACACTCAAATGACAATTTTTATGAAAACTCATGAATGAAAAACGCATTTAACTCTAATTAAAAACATATATTACAAGAGAATTAAGAATATTAAATGATGCTGTTTTAAAAGAATTGTAATTAAAATATAGGATAAATTACTATTTGCATCATTGACATTTGTCGATTTTAACTACTTGAATCCCTGATGTTTAAATCCATCTCTTTGCCCCCTAACGTTTTATTTTTGTCTTTATTTGAGTACAAATGATTAACACCGTTACTATTTCTGTTAAAACATTTTTTGAAAAAACTAAACTACCTCTCAGAGATTAAAAAAATTATAAGATCTACCCAAACCTTATCATTTCATTTTCACCTATAAAGAAACATTCTCTCTCACACACATCACACACACACACATTCTCTCTCTCTTTCTCCCTCTTTCCTCTCTAATATTTATCACCACCACCACCACCACCACCACCACCACCACCCACCACCATCATAAACTTATTTCACCGGCACCACAACCCTCGTCACCTTCACCACAGCCTTTGTCACCGCCACCTCAGTCTCGCCACTGCTACCACAAGCCTTCATCACTGCCACCACAAGCCCTCGTCACCGCCACCACAGTCCCTACTCATCACCCACCACAGCCCTATCACCACCACCACATAACCAACACCACAACCCCTATGATCTCCACCGCAACTGCTCATCACCACAAAACCACCACCAAACACTCTCCACCTAGCTACTCTCTCTCTTTCTCTCTCTACACAATCACTACCACAGGCCGCCGACCACCACCATCACAGCCGTCAACACTATCACCACACACAGCGACCAATACCACCAAGAAATCATGGGTTTTCGCCGAATGTAGAGTTTTGATTTGGGGTTTTTACAAAATGTGGGTTTTGTGGATAGATTGATTCTTGAACATTTGTAAGATTTGGGGTTTCGATTGGTGATTTGTGGATATAAGATTTGATAATAGTGGTTATTGAGTGGTGGATGGCGGTGAGTCGGAGTCTAGGTCAAGTGTTTTTATGGTTGTTATGGTGACGGTGACGGTGGAGGTGGTGGTAGTGGGTGGTGGGTGGGGAAGGTAGGTGAAAAAGAGATTAGATATTTAGGTTATGTGAAGAAGTAGATCGAAATAGGTGGGTGGATGAGTTTAAATTGACAGGGGCATTTTACTCTTTTTATGAAAAAAATTAATAGAAAAAGTAACACCGTTAGCTTTAAGGATGCAAATAAATGAAAAAATGAAAAGTCAGGAGACATAATTATGTTTTTAAGCTTTAACGATACAACTAGTTAGTGTGAGAAAAGGTCAAGAATGCAAATAGTAATTTACTCTAAAAAATATCAACCGCCTCCTTCATCTCATGTTGATTTCTAATTCTCCATGTATAACCCCACTATTAAGGTGCAATTGAATTTAACACCGTTGCTATACATAACGACTGAAGCTCTCTCAACCCTTTGGTTCATCCGTTTTTTTCCCCTACCCCTAATATCACCAAATCTTATATATCATCTCCTAAGTGGCCACATGTCAACCCTCTGATCTTGATTTTTAAATTTACGTACTACTTCTAGGGTTAGCTATTACCTTAATTGGATTGATTTAAAGCTATGATGGACCGAAGAACACTATTGCTGTAATTCTAAGTATGAACCACGATCAGTTTAAATTTACATCAACAAAAGGAAACATCATTAAGCAGTTTCGATGATAATATATTTCTTCTCTAAGTGACTTGACGCTTGAAGCGATCTAACGGTGTCATATATAATAGCATTGTTGATTTTGTATTTCTAATGAATGCAAAGTCTGGCTATTTAAATCTTGCACTTCGTTTTCTTTTTATTCGATAATTACTTGTTGTTGTTCGTGTGATTCAATTGATGTTTTGGAGAAGATTGTCTAAGAAGAACTACAAAGAAGTTTTGGTTTACAATAACTACTCACAAACACTATATATGAATTTCCATTCTCTCCGTGTCATGGAAGGTTTTTAGGAGCCTGCATTGCACATATTTAAAGTGTTAAGTTCTTCTCTATTTGTTACGTACCATTGCAGACCAACAAGGAAGAAACAAATCTCGATTATGATTTATGATTTATTTTACAAATCTCGATTATGATTCATTTTAACTTCTTATGAAGTTTGGTCCCCACATAACATTATTCATGTGGTAGCGCTTAGGAATACGCTTTACATTGTAATCAACAATTAAGATCTGTACCGTCTTGTCGTATTCCCTCACACAGGTTTTCACGGACATAGAATCAACGCAACCCAATACATAGAGTTGCCTTTTCTTTGGATAATAGTAAACATCTTCAACTCCAACGAGCATAGATACCATCTCCTTTATCATGAGTATATCACTTTTGCTATTAAATAATCCCAGCCAAATTCCCTTAAATTTACACAAAAAAATCTTAAAATACTCATATAAAATGAATAAACAAGATCGAAAAATATCAGAAACATGGTTTAGGCAATTTGCAAATAAAACCTGTATCAAAAACATAATTAAAGAGGTGACTATTCCAAAAAGAATGATTAAATCATATACATACTTTGTAAAGGGTGTCTCTATGAAGCTCCTCAATGTAATCTAGATGCATATTTGGCGCATCCAAGTAGTGCGGCTGATAAGATTTTCTCCATCCGTGTAACTCTATACAATGCGTGACTAATATCAACATTTGGAGCTTGATAAGCATTCATAATAATTAGTTCATAGGGGAACTTACCTTTATAGAGAATGGTACCGTATTCCTTTACCAAATCAGGGTATAAACTACGACCGCAAAGATAATACTCTCCTGTTTGCAGCTGAAATTTTGACAGGTCTCCTCCAATCACTTCTTCAATATTCGTCTTCTTTTCCCAGTTTTTTTCTTGATCTACATCACCATCATCCATATATATAAGGCTCGCACCACATTTGCTTACTATCATTTCTTTTCCCACCATGACATGCACATAGATTTCATCACCTGTGTCAAATATGTTGGCAATTGGCCAATAACTTAACCACATTGCATTTTCATCAGCTCTGGGCTTGCAATACACCATAGGGCTGTACATCCAAGTAATACCCTTGGTGTTGTTTCTGATTATGATGAATAAAGGGAACCCTGCTTTATCATTTGATCGTAAAGAACGGTAAAAGCAACATACATTTAATCCTTGGATTAGGTGTTTCTTTGTATGTGCAGACACATGGAAGGATAAGTGTTCTTCTGCTGATGTATGCTCATATTCAATCATGGTTTCATCTTTTAAGCCTTGCAGATAGGTACTCCTTATACCATATTCGTACAACATCTACACCACAAATTGTAGAAAAATCCATTATTTGTATATCAATTAGTCATATATGCATGTTTTCATGTACTTTCTAATTCATTTGAGAAAAGTTAAGAGAGAACCTGAACATGCCAAATTCTGCCTTTAGTAATCTCATCACCAACCAAGTCCACTTTATGATCTTGATATGCTTTGATCCATTTCATATGTCCTAGATCAGCTTCATCGAGTTCTTTTATGGCCACCAATTTAAAAAGGCCTTGAACTTCAGACAATTTGAAACAACCAGTATACATAAATTTCCGCAGTGTGAAACGATTTGATTGGAATGTTACTTTCTCTAGTGATTTACAAAGATATATATTCAACTCCTCTAGCGTACTTGGGAGACGCAAAATGGACTTGAGGTTTATACAATGAGCCAAGTTGAGTATCCGAAGCATTTTAAGATCAATGTTATTAGGCATGAACTCAAATTTATTACCTCTTAAACTCATGCCCAATAATGGGCCATTAAATACAACACGAAAGTCAGTATGATACTCAAGATTGCTGTGATCGAGAAACAAAAACTTCAAAGACCTTGGTAAGAAAAACAAAGGTTGATGTGGAATTCCTCTACCAATACACAATGCTTTTAGTCGTTCCTGTTGATTAACAAGTTTCTTATTCCGGGGATCCTTCCATAGTTTTTTACACCTTGCTAAGTTTAATAGATCAAGATACTCAAGGCCTTCAATGGTTTTACAAACATGAGTCAGATTGATACACCCCCAAAGGATTAAAGTGCCAAGATTAGGGAGCCAGTAGAGATTACGGATACTAACAAGTTTGTAACAAGATTTAAGGTTTAGAACCTTAAGTGAGTTAAGCACCTGTTCCATAAAACAAATTTAGTTTATGATATTCAGATAAAAAAAGGGTCTAAAAAGATAAGTTATAAGGCGTATAGTAAATATAAATCCTACCGTGGGTGGTTCAAACACCTCCAAGTTTCCTCTAGTTAGATCTATAGCCACCAAGAAGTTGCTCGTCAATAAGCCTGAGGGAATTGTTTTCAAATGACATCCATGCCAACAGAACCATCTTAATTCTGGAATATTCTTGTAGTGCCCATAAAGTCTCACATATTTGAGTTGGAGCATTTTCAGTTTGTGCATCTTTGCAAGCGAACTTGTTTTAATGGCTAATACCTGAAAAGTGTAGTCGAGTGGCAACTTATAAGCATCAGTTATGGAAGTTTAGCTTTGGTATTTGATAAAAGTGTAGTCGAGTGGCAACTCCGAGACATACTACCTCCCAAAAGAAATTAATAGAGAGAAAAGTTATCAAGAGCAATAACGTTTCTTGTTCGTATTTATATATGACAATTATGGGCTTTTGAGATAATCCATGTTACTACCATTTCATAAGTACCACATACTAATTACAATATTTTGGCTCACCTTCGTCTCTTTCATCAGCTTCCGTTTATCAAGTGTTAGACATTCAATTATGTCTAAACCCTATAAAGAAAGACAGAAAAATAGAGTAAGCTAGCTTTTGTAGTTATGTAATAAAAATTAATCTTACAAATACATGTAAGAAGCATCTTACGTGTCCTTTTGTTAGCGCATGATAAGCTTCATTACTACACCAGACTCTGGTATTTCTTGTAGAATCTTTGGACACTTCACGGATTATACTTATTCCCATATCTTGAAGCAATTGATGCATCTTTAATTTATTATTTGGTGAAACACTTAGAAGGCATCTATTGATGAGGGTCGTGATCCCAACTTTTGCATGCCAGTCATGCTCCATTATCTTGCTTACGTAATCCGCATCTTCACCGACGAAGAAAACAACAATATTCAGGAACAACTCTTTATAACTAGCAACTGGCAAGGAGTCAAAACTCTTTTGTAGCACGCCTTGAATTTTAGAATCGAGGCCTCCTTTCAATGAACTCAATGAGTTCAACCTACTTCTCCAAATCTCTTTTATGCTATTTCTTTCCCTTGGTTCTTCATCACTAACAAATAAAGAAGAACCTAAAACTTTAAGAGCAAGTGGGTTTCCTCCACAATATTGTGCCAACTCTACTACAAGGTCATTAAAACCTTTTAGTGGATGCTTGGATCCAAAGGCATGGTAACTTAATAACTCTAGTGATTCATGGTCATTCAATAATTTGAGTTCATGCACATGACACCTCCAAGATATGGCCTCAAACCATAAATGTATATCTAGAAGCCTAGTTGTTATTATTATCTTGCTTTGTGTATGGACGACATTTGTTCCAAGTAAAGCTCCTAATTCATCGTGTTTATCAATGTCATCTAGAACTATAAGCACTTTTTTCATTTGTAAGACCTTCTTGATTTTACTCGTACCCTCAGCAACACAAGATATCATTTTATTCTTGCCGCATAAAATATCTGTAAGAAGTTGTTTTTGTAGATCAAGTAAACCATTAGATTGTTTGACATGCTCTCTAATCTCTTCAAGAAAACAAGTGCTTTCGAAGTTGTGTTTGTTTGAGTTATAAGTATATTGGGCTAGTGTTGTCTTGCCACTACCTCCCATTCCACAAATCGCTAGAACGTTAGTACTTGAGTGCTCATCTAAGAGCCAAGCATTGATATGTTTAGCTCGTGTCTTTATTCCAGTTAGGTGGGGTGTAGTACTCCCAAGTTTCAAATCTAGTTCATCGTCAACTGTATCAACAATATTTGCAATAAATTTTGTTTCATACCTGGAACAAGAGAATGAGGCTTAGAGCATGAAACTTACACTTCTTAGAAATTTATATATTTCAGTTTTACCACATAAAACTATTAGATATTTTAGTGTAATTGTATTGACTAATAACCAATATAATCATGATATCAATCAAACAAGTCAGGAGATGCAGTGTATATGTTTTTTTGAGTTTATTATGATTTTTAATATCAAAAACCTTTTTAGAGTCGAAGCCCCTAAATAATGGTGGTTTCAAGGGGCAAGGCCCCCTTGGCAGGGTTTGGGGGCAGCGCCCCTGCTAGTGGTGTCCAAGAGGCGGTAGCCCCTAGCGAGATCCAAGAGACAGAACCCCTAACTGGGTTTGAGATGTCAGGTCAACTTGGAAATTTTTTATTTTGATAAAAATGACTTCATTAAAAATTGTATTCAAAATTGTTTTTCCAAAATTTCATATGTAAAATTCGAGTGGAAAAAGGTTCAATTTTAATTAATTTTGAATTAGAAATAATAACTACCAAATGGTAGTTTTCACCCTTAACAGAAAATCAAATTGTCTTCAAGAATTTTGGCCACTCTCGAATTTCCTTCTAGTTCACAAAACACATACGAAATGCATACTTTGATCTTGATCTCATCTGAGTTTTATTCGATTGATTTATTCGGGTGAACCGTCGAATAATTTCGATCTGAAAGTAATTTTCACGACTCTCAGTTTATCCAAGTTTGATTTCAAGTATTCTACAAAAACTACTTTAGCAAACTTAACATACTTCCGGTAACTACTTAAGACATATTTACTTCACTTTGCATATTTTTTGGAGACGTTAGCCATGTAATTCCTTTTTACTTAGGAAAATTCTAGATACGAGTAATCAATGTTAACTATCACGTTCTGTAAGCAATCAATAAAGGGCTGTTACATTAATTGAAAAACACTTTTCTAAAGATTAAATTATAGGGGATCGATCCAATAAAGAAATTATACCCTAAAGCAACCATGCCGGTCAAATTAGCAACCTCTGTAAGGGCTGACTTCCACCGAATCACATTCACGTCTGTCCACTTTGACCCTTCTATGGCAAAACTCTGTTGTTGATTCCTGACGTCCGAGGGATCAACATGATAAAAAACTGGCAAAACGAAATGATTTCCCTTCTTCTTTTGTTCGAGGATCAATGAAAGCTCCTCAAGGCACCATCTAGATTTGGCATAGTTTTGAGACAATATAATTATAGAAGCCCTTGAATTTTCGATTGCTTTAACAATTTCAGGCTCTAATTCTTGACCTCTATTGATTTCATTGTTATCCCTAAATGTATGAATTGCTGCTCGATTTAATGCTGTATAGAGATGGTCAGTAAAAGAATAACGAGTGTCTTCTCCTCGAAAGCTAAGAAAAACATCAAATTTTGTTTGATTTGGACCCATGGATGAAGAAGTAGAAGCCATTAAAAATTTAAGAGAGTACGTGTGAAGTGATTTGAGAAGATAAGAGAAATATATAAGGCATGCAAAGTCATGGTCTTTTCCGCCAAATATCTACCCTACCAAACTATTTAAAAGCTCACATTGGTTTTATCAACGGAGCATACAACAATGGAAACACAAGTATATCAATGGAAAGAAGTGGACCAAAAATATAAATCTAAATAAAAACTTAAACTTGTTTACTTTCTTGTTTCAATAAACAGGTGTAATCATTGATCGTTTTCATCAATTTAAGTAGCTGTATACAAACATTGCTTTTAAAAAGGTTATTTTATTGCTCAAAACTGAAATGTTGATTTATATTTTAGCTAGTATAGACATACAAGGATTAATATAAAATACATGTTTTGAAAAGAACAAATGAAGATCGACAACATAACAAGAACAAGGAAGAGATGGAAAAGATGTTGTGCAAGAACGGAAGAACCCAGAAAACTTTTTCAAGGGTGTCAGATATTTCCATTGCGCGATTGTTTATCACTAGATTATAGATTTTTTGGACTGGTCTAGTTGATTGGGTCGGTCACGTAATAAAAGAAAAAAACCAATATTCTAGTTTCAAATACATAATAAAAATACGTCATTTATTATTATAAAATTCTACAATTCTTATCTATGTGTTTTTATTTTTCTAATACCGAGTCATTATATCGTCTAGATCGAAAAACATTTTTAATATAACATATACAACTATTGCTCAATCCGACTACTTAAATTAGTTCATAAACTTCATTGCATAAAAGTTTACGTACTATTTTAACAAGTATACAAATTTTATCAATTGAACCCAATCAAGCTAGTTTTAAGCAAACACGAATAAAATATTATAAGGTAGGCTAAGTAGTACACTACTTACTGTTTCACTAATAAAAATAGTAATATTCAAATAATCAAATAAAAAAAGCAATTAAGAAAAATATATATTCAGGGCACAGGATAGGCCCTTAGTTGCGGTAGGTGAGGTTTTTCATACATATTTGACCAAGCCTTCATCGTACCGGTTGTTGTGATCTCCTTCATGATGTTAAAAGCAAAACTCTTCGTTAAAGCGAATAACCGTTCTAGATTTCTTGTCCTTTGTGTAACACCCGGCCTCTTATACCACCAATATTGTCTGAGCAACTTGCTCACAAGTATCTCACGGATTTGTTTTTGTTTGCCCGAGTGAAAACTTCCCAGTGAGGTCACCCATCCCTGGATTGCTGTCATCTGAGCACGTTTAACTGTGCAATTCTCCTCTCATCCACAGTCAATACGCCCAAAACGCGTTGTGATATTAGAGACCAGACATTTCTTATAAACTATAAATCTCTTCTGTCCATATCCGATGTGAGATTTATATAGGGTATCATAATCACCCCCCCACCATTTGGACTCATCTTCCTCAATGAGCCCGAGAACTCACCATACCAGGTGAGGTTTGTCCCGAACTCACCAAGGGTAGAGCCTTCATCATTGGATCAGGTGAGGCTCGTAATGACCGTTCTACTGTAACTAGTAAATTTCCTGTCAATGGTTGCTTTGCCTCTGTTTTGTTTGCCTCTAGTGCTAACAGGAGTTTCATTTTGCATAAGTTCAGTCGATTACTAGATGTTACATACACAGCCTTAGACTCAAACTATACCGTAGAGATAGCCGATGGTAAAATTATAGAGTCTTCCCATATATGTCAAGGCTATAAGATAAGTCTGTCTAGGCATGAGTTTGATATTGATCTTCTATCTATTATGCTTGGTAGTTTTAATGTCGTTTTGGTATGGATTGGTTGTCTAGGAACCAAGATGAAATCATTTGTCGCGAGAAACTCATCCGACTACCTCTACCTGATGGAGAGATACTCACGGTGGAAGGTGGGAGGAGTGGTGTTATGGTCGGTATCATCTCTTACATGAAGACTCAGAAGTGCCTCAGGAAAGGGCATTCGACAATTTTAGCCCTAATTACTGAAAAGGCCACAGAGGAGAAACGACTTGAAGACATTGCTATTATTAAGGACTTTCCTGAGGTGTTTCGAGAGGAGTTGCATGGTCTTGCTCCACACAGGCAAGTAGAGTTTCAGATCGAGCTGACACCAGGAGCTGCCCCTATCACTCGGGCGCCATATCGTTTGGCACCAAACGAACTTCAAGAGTTGTCGAAACAGTTGAAGGAACTGTTAGACAAGAGGTTCATACGCCCTAGTTTTTCACCTTAGGGAGCACCGGTGTTATTCGTGAAAAAGAAAGATGGAACCTTTTGGATGTATATTGATTACCGGGAACTGAACAAGGTTACTATAAAGAATCGTTACCCTATCCTGCGTGTCGACGACCTATTTGATCAACTTCAAGGATCAAGCTACTAACAAAGATTGATTTGAGATCTAGATATCATCAGCTAAGAGTTCAAGAAGAAGATATATCCAAGACAACTTTCAGAACTACATACGGGTACTTTGAGTTCGCAGTCATGCCATTGGGATTGACAAATGCGCCTGCAGTCTTCATGGAACTCATGAACCGTTTTTGTAAACCTTATTTAGACACGTTTGTCATCGTTTCTGTAACACCCGACCCCTCATACCATCAATATTGTCCGCTTTGCTCACAAGGAGCTCACGGATTTGCCTTTGGTTGCCTGAGTGAAAACATCCTAGTAAGGTCACCCATCCCTGGATTGCTGCCACCTGAGCACACTTAACTGTTGAGTTCTTCTTACATCCACAGCCAATGCACCCATTACGCGTTGGTGATATTAGAGACGAGACAATCCTTATGAACTAGTAATCTATTCTGTCCACAGTCGATGTGGGATTTATGTAGGGTGACACACTTTGATTCCCAAACAACTTTTTTCAACTTTATCTATTTTCATCGTTTAATCATCTAGTATCACATCCAAGACTTTCTGGAAAAAAAAAACACCTCTTATTGCATTTTCCACATACCATAATCATAAATGGTTAAATTTGTCGATCAAAACCATCCCATCCTTAGCCTTTGTAACAGTAAAACAAGAAACAAATCGTACTAGTGAATAAACACAATAATGACACGAGCCCAAACTTAATGATCGTTCTATTGAACACTTCGTGTTGACCGATTTGCTGCTGTAGTAAACCTTGCTGACATAAGCACTCAAGAAATACTAATCTCTTACAAAACTTTGTTTCCCAATCACAGTAAAAAAAAACTTGAAAAATACAAAAATCTAACTAGATCTTAAATCACAACCAAACTTTAATGCTCTTGGTCACAAATAGATAAGGTTTAAAAGCATATTTTCCCTTCTTAAATTTTTAATGACATATATACCCAAACAAAAAATTTAAATACATATATCCCCTTATAAAATCTTATAATTGACAAATTTACTCATTTTCATATAAATCTCATAATTGGCAAATAGGTTAAAAGTGTATTTCCCCCGGACTCTTTAATGGGGAGGGTAATATTGTCATAACAATAAAGTTTTTGCTTAAGTATATATGAATTTAAAGAATGTTTACAAGTAGTGGCAGATGTAGCTAAAACTATGAGTGATATCCACGTAAAAAATATTTTGCAGTAAATTTACTTTAATAATAAAACTTTTTATGTGATATATTCATTCAAAATATTTTTTTGCCAATAATAAATTGTTTAAAATGGGTTTTTATTTTCAGTAGCCTACCCATAAACTTTTTACATGGGTTAAAAAATTTTAAGGGTCGGTTCTCTAACGTTGATTATTAAATTTTTTTGATACGGTTTGATTCTGGTCTGGCGGATCACAGAACAAGATGGGTTTTTATTCAAAATATTTTTTTGCCAATAATAAATTGTTTAAAATGGGTTTTTATTTTCAGTAGCCTACCCATAAACTTTTTGCATGGGTCAAAAAATTTTAAGGGTCGGTTCTCTAACGTTGATTATTAAATTTTTTTGATACGGTTTGATTCTGGTCTGGCGGATCACAGAACAAGATGACAAAAGAATCAAATTAAAACAAATAACATTCAAAACTAGGTGTGTAAATGAGGCAAACAAAGCCGTGAGTTACTAGGGATCGGCTCGTCAAAATATCGAATCGAAGCAAGCTTAAACAAGCTCGAGCTTGAGCTTATACTATTTAACATTTAAAAACGAGCTTGAGTCAAAGCTTCACATATGTAGCCCTCTTGAAATAAACTTTTTTTATATAATTTTTACTTAATATATTAAATATATATTTATATAGATAATTATTATTATATGAAAATCTATGATAAAAATAATTAAATTATAAATAAAAGGTTCTTAATCAATAATCTACTAATCAATAATCTATCGAATAACCAACCAATAAGATAAATGACTTAATTATCCAAACAAATTGTTTTGCATTTGTTACTTGTCGTTAATACTAAAGAAGTTGGTCTTAAAAATTCTTAAGGTCGTACAAACTTTTTTAAAAGGTTGTTCTCTTAACTTTAAGGGGGTCGTTAGCATTTTATGAGGATGGGTTGGGATTTGATATTATATATACCATTAGGAAAATAAAGTTTATTGAGTTGCGAACGACCCAGTGCCTAAGCGCTAGGTCCAATCATGTTCATCTTTCAACTTTCCAATCTCTATTTTTATAGCAAACAAAATGTAAAGAAAACACACAATAACAGTTAACAACTAAAACTACAAACTAAACCCTCATCTAAAGTAATTTCAACCCAATCAAAAGTGAAAAAAAATAGAAAATTATTAAAAGATTACCTTGTACAAGTTAATCTTAATTTTATTTGAGCTTTTAATCTTATACTAAATTGAGCCTTTTAAATTAGAGGGGTATCCTAATTTTTAATCAGGGGTATCCCGATACATATAACATTAAAATAAAATAAAAAATTTACACTATGAAACGAGAGTTCGGGGGTAGTTAAGGGGTAGACCGGGCTACCCGTGAGCACTTCATAAGTCCGCCCTTATTTAGGAGGGTTTATCTTCAATTGATCCAATAAAAAAACCTAAAACAACATCAAATAACAAACCACAGACCTGAATCGGAACCCAAAAACAAACGTATTCCTTTTCTTCGATCTAATAAAAAATAACACAATGGTGACAACGCTCCCACTGGGCATTTATCAACCGTGACAATGGTGCAAGTGGTGGCGATTTTGATACTCGTCCTGTTGCAAATGAGAAGGTCGGAAACCTTTTTTTTCTTTCTTTCTTTTGTTGGCCCAAACTTCATGAGGAAAAAAAGGGGGAAACGTGATCCGTCATCCTTTCTTCCTTGTTTCCTTAGCGCAAATGACAACGACTCTCGGTTTTTCTAGGACAAAATTTCTGGCGTTATCAAGGACTTTATCGGCTACAGTTCTGACCCCCAAAACCCTTATCGCAATTTTTCATAATTCCAACAAACAAACGGGATATTCAAACCTCTGTGAATCATCTCACTATAAAACCTTGTGTTCAACGAGCTCTTTGATACCACTTGCCAGGTTTCAGGTGGTTTAGCGGAATTAACACACGACACACAAACGAATAAGAAAGCAGAAATAAAAATAAAAACACGACAATTTATTGTGGTCCGTATTCGATGTGAATCTATGTCCGTAACTAGGTTTGTCTTCATTTAGTGCTCAAAGATTGTAATTACATAACATAACATGTGTATATTGAGAGTCTCAATGGCAGCTCTGAAGGGGGGGGGGGGGGGGGGACCGTTCAGGCCCCCGATCTCCTCATGAGCAGAAAATTTAAAAAAAAATTATATTATATATGTATGTATACATAATTTAAAAAAACTATAGGCTATTAACAAACCAAATAGAAATTTAATTATTTTGACCTACTAAAAACTTAGGATCCATTAACATTTTAATTAGTTTAGTCCACTACCATTTATCTAATCTAAACTCATTTTCAAAAGTTTAGGAGAGTTTCACGATTTGCTTAAGTAAATAATTAGATTATATTTGTTTATTGTTATAACAATTATTGTCATATTATAAATTATTTTACATATGGGTTATTGATTTTATATTATAGGGGTCTATTTTTTTTACTCGTCGAGGGCCTTAAATTTTTTAAGGATTCTCGGGACCGATCCTGATTGAAACTAATTAAGGTTAACAATCAAATGAACAAAACACATAACCATTGTCCCAAACGCAAAACATTCACTAACCCAATAAGCATTAATAGCTAAAGCAAAGAATCTAACACCTACTGGAGGCTAAGCTGCTAGAAAGAATTGCTAAGAACGTTAGTTGTTGAAACTAGCATTTTGAAAGATCAAGCAAAGTAAGTGAATCAATGTGCAGTTGTTATGAGTAAGAGTTATAAATTATAGCATTAGAATAGTATGATCAACTTTCTTTGGGTCCTGAGTATGCTAATTTTGCATCCATTGGCCCTTAAAACAAGTTCGCTTGCAAAAATGAACAAACTAAAATTGCTCCGGCTTAAATATGTGGAACTCACAAGATCCTAAACAATTCTCTGGGATTACGATAGTTGTGATGACATAGGTATCATAACTCAATAATGAACACGTTATATTTATAAAATCATTATATAATATATTAGCATCTATCTTATTCACTTGTTAATATATGCGAATTCAGTAATGATTTAGGTTTATAGATGCGTGTTTTTTGCCACCATGTTAAGAATTTTGGTGTCGAGATGCTTGTAAAACTGGACACAAAAGGCTAATCATCCAAAACCATATTACATCATAAGACTGTTTATGCAAGAATAGGTGAGTAAATAGAGGTGCAATATGAAACCAGGTTTAGGACCCGACCCGGAACCCCAAACTGACTTATGTTGACCATTACCCGAACTGGGTTGAACCCAACCCCGGTTGAAATTTGGACCAGGGTTGAAATTTGGACCCGGGTTTGTGCACCTCTAGAAGTAAACTGTCGAGTTAATCGAGTTGTTCACGGGTCAAGGGTCATGGGTCGGTAGGTAAATGGATCTTTGTTCTACGGATGGGTCTGCAGTGGATCAGTTCATGAGTTAAGCATGATTTTAAGTCTTATTTACTTGTTTTATTTCACTTGTTTAATTAATGTTTAATGGGTCAAAGTGATGGAGTTGTTTCCTGCTTTTATGCAGACCACATAGCAAGTAGGTTAGGTAGCTTTTCTTTAGGATCAAGTTTCTTTATTTTCTTGCAATTAATGAAAAAGAGTTCAAGCAGTAAGCACAAAGATTCAATACGTACGCGAGTGTTGTGTGTAGTGTGGGGACTGAACCAACATAAACTATAGAAAGGAATGATTTTTGATTTTATTTGGTTAATATTCTCTATAGATAATTGATTGCCTTACCTTTTGTGTAAGCTTTTTATTAGGCATGTAGGTAGCCTCTTGATATATGTATTTTTCCTTCTGGAGTATGAATGAGACAAGAAACAAGAAACTATTTTTACCATATTCAATTTCTATATGGTATCAGAGCAGTGCTTCTTAACACGCTCGACCAAAAACTCACAACCCTAAATACCGCCGATCGTTGTACACATGGCCGGCGACAAAGAAGAAACCTTGAAAATAGTGAGCAACGCTGGCACAGATCACACCTCACCTTATTACTTGCATCCGTCTGATTATCCCAGGCAAATGCATGTGAATGAGGCTTTGAATGATAGCAACTATCTCGACTGGATACAGGAGATGGAAACCGTTTTGTTAGCTAAACACAAAATAGGATTTGTCGATGCAACCATATCGAAACCGGAGAAAACTCATGACGACCACATGTTATGGCTTCGTTGTGATGCCATGATCAGAGGGTGGCTGACTACTGACGTAATTTACTTCCTCAGGGACGTAATTTACCCCCCCCCCCTCAAATTAGCACTTTTTCCTTCTGTTGTGCGTCCTAGTTTACGTGCATTCTGATCACACCTAGGAAGTAATTTACGTCCTTAGGACATAATTTACGTCCCCCTTCAGTTTTTCTTCATGTTTTCTATTTCTCAAGTGTTTCCTTCTTCGTGAGCTTCCGGCTTCCACTGTAACTCTCGAAAACACCCGAAATATGTCCGTTTTAGCTTCGCACGCCTGAAAATCAATTAACTCTCAAAGTAATTGTGTTCCACTATATTAAACACATAAAAACACATAATTAAAAATTTTAAACTAGTGAAAAACCCCTACACATCACATCCCCACACTTGAGTTTTGCTTGTTCCAAGCAAAATTATCATGCAACTATAGAAACCCATATTACATAATTTCTCTTTCTTATATCAACTCTTAATTAAGGTCCAAGGTCACACTCTTATTTACAAAACTTGCAACGTTCAATAGCTTTACATTCTAGCAAGTAAAATGATATGCAAGTAAAAACAAGAAACACCCAACTAAACCTAACATGCTTCTAATTTTTAATTACATGCACACACCCCTCACAATGGTTCATTCCTCTCGGCTATATATCTGGAATAGTAAAAGATGTACTAGTATAATCTTGTATCACAATCACACCTCCACCAACTTACATAGACATTAACACACATCAAAAGAACTTATGGGTTTTGGGCTTAGGTAAATGTATGAACTTTTGGCTTTTTAGAGTGACTAAATTCAAAAACATGTATATGAGACCGTCAACCAACCTCTATAACTCATAAACTAACCAATTTGGGTAACTTTTGACCCATTATTAACCAACTTCCATAATTTTTTTTCTTTTCTTTTTCTTTTTTTAGCTTTATGCATATTTCTACTTTAAATATTGCCACGGTCTGTAATTAACTGATAACTTCGATTTTCTGCATTGGGTTTGACAAAAAGAAATCATTAAAGGCTCAACATGGCTACTAAGTGGTAAAATAGGATAAAGATAATCAAATGTTAATAATCAAAAAGAGATCCTAGCTTTCCTTCATCCTCTATATGTAACAATCATTAAAGGTCCATTGTCTTGGCGTGCATCAAGTAACACAAGTTCTACAATAGAAGTAACATATGGCCTACTCTCAAACAAATAAATTCATATAAATGTGTTTTAAAAAATAGTAGGCTCAAAATATCACTAAGTAAGACATAAGGATTCCGATGTGCACATGTAATTATAATACTACAAGCTTGTTAACCCTAGTCAGGCATTCGTACACATTTTATAAACCCACTTTCTAGAGAAACTTTGTCCCGCAATTTGAAAAATAAAACCATGACCAAGGACCTAACCCAATCCGTTAATATCTGTAAAAGAGAAATTTTTTAAAAAGTTTTTAAATTTATTCAAATTTTCATTGTTTCAAATATTGATTTTCCCTAGGGTTTCTCATCCCCACACATGGGATACATTGTCCCCAATGTATGAGTTTGTTTATTTGACAATCCCAATTCCAATTCCATTTTAACCATGAGACCCAAACACATTATATCACAAATATAAACCTAAACATAAATATCATAATCTCGATCTCATCACCATTTAACACCTTCAAAAACAAATAAACACAAATAAAGTGAAAGAAAGAAAACATGAACCTGATCACAGATGACTAGAAAATGCTTCAAGGTGTTGTGGACGAGTGGACAACTGAATTCTCGTGAGGGTTTCTAGTGAACACACCAACAAAGTTCAAAACAACTAAGATCATAAAATAACTAAAAACTACAAAAATCTCAGGTTGCCTCCCAAGTAGCGCTAAGTTTGAGGTCTTCAGCCAGACTGTACCTATCACCACTCATGGTGGTCGAAAGTGGTGCTTCTGTTGATCTGATGGGTTCCCAACATCATCCAAACATGAACCGAACATCTTTGTCTTAACTCGAACATTTTTAGAATCAGGTGGATCACTAATTTTTTTCTGCCATTTTGGCTTCTCATGCTTTATTTCCATCTTCATCATCGGCTTTTTATTTTCTTTTGAATCTACAAGCTTCTTCAAGTCCACCTGCTTAGCCCTATCATACTTAAAACCATTCTCAAAATTTATGTGCTTACTTACATGTGAGATGTACGGAGGAACACACATGTTAGTCACATCTGCCTCAAAACGTTTGTCGTTAATAAAATAAGTGATCGACTTGGAAAACACATCAAAACGTAACTTATGGGTTTCACATGTCATATCAATTGTTTCATCCCGACAGTTGATTTGAGCATTGGTAGTTGCCAAAATTGGTCGACCTAAAATAACCTTTGGTTGCTCGTTTGTTCTTAATGGTGCATAGTCAAGCACCATAAAGTCCACTGAGTAGTAGACATCTACCAACTTGATTATCACATCTTTTACCATTCCTTGAGGATGTTTGCAGGTCAAGTCACCTAACACCATGGTGGAGTTTACCTCTTGTAGAGGGCTGAACTCATATTGATCATATAATGCACGAGGCAAGATACTAACCCCTGCTCCATAATCCAAGAGTGTCATTTTATTCTTGAACTTCCCCACTTTGATTGGAATGATAGGTGCTCCCAGGTCATTTTCTTCTACTTCATCGACTTCATTTTCCTTACCTGCACTTTGTTTTGAAAAAGAAGTAAAGTCATCATTCAAAATTTCAGAATTGGGAAGTATACTAATCGAATGTGGACATTTCTGATGTTCTTTGTGGTTGTCCCTTGATGTTGTGGATTCATGGTCGTATCACTTGGTAGCGTGCCCGGATCTTTCCTAAGAGCTGCCACTTCTTCTGCTAGTTGACCAACTTGTTTGAGTAAAGACTCATGGCTCCTGCTATTCACTTCATTTTCGTTCTTCAATTCTTGATTATCCTTCTTAAGCTCCTTAAGAAAGTCCATGATTTCCTTGTTCGATGGCTCTAAATTGCTTGAAGATCCACCTTGATCTTGATGTGAAAAATAGTTTCTTTGATATCCTCGATTAAAATTCCCTTGATTGTAGCCCTAATTTGATTGGCCATTTGGGTAAGGTTGAGAATTACCCGAGTGATCATTACCTTGAAACTTGGGATTCATTTGATTTGAAGGGTTACCATACCTAAAGTTAGGATGGTTACGTAAACCCGGATGGAATGTATTAGAGTTCATATCAAACGGTTTCCTTTCTCCTTGTATGTAATTCACATCTTCAACTTCCACACCTTTCATTGGACAATCACGAGCCACATGTCCTATCTCTTCACAACCTTCACACACCGCAAAGGTACTCGAAGCTTTAACAGTCTCCTTTCCCCCAGAACGCCCCATATTTGCTACTTGGTACTCTAAAGCCTCAACCCTAGATTTGGTATCATAATCTGTCACTACTTTAGTAGACATCCCTCTTGACTTTCAACGAGATTGTGCTTGTCTCTTTGAGTTAGTGCTCATCTTCTCTAAAATTGCCCAATCTTCATCTTTAGTGTTTATGAGAAAAGTACCTTCACTTGTGGAATTTATATTTCGAATATCCTCGGATGATAACCCGTCATAGAAAGAAGTGATTAACTCCCATTGCTCAATACCATGATATGGACATGTTCGTAGTAACTCCTTAAACCTTTTGAATGCCTCATGAAAAGGTTCCCCATGCTGTTGCTAAAAAGAACGAATAGCATTACGTGCCTCGCTAGTTCTTTGGGGAGTATAATATTCTTCCAAAAACAGTTGTTGCGTGTAGGCCCATATGTAGATACTCGTCGAGGGTAAAGCAAGAAACCACTGCTTTGTTTTATCTCTCAATGTAAATTGAAAAAGCACCAATTTACCTCATCTGGTGAAAAATCTTGGCCACCTATTGTACCACAAATAGCTTCAAATTCTAATAAGTGGATATATGGTTCCTTTTTAGGTAGCCCATAGAAACTAGTAAGGATTCCTAAACTTTAAGGTCTCACTTCAAATGCTCTTCCCCTAACTTGTGGTCGAACAACGGGCGAGGAGTTTATAGCAATAGTAGGTCGGAAGTGGCTATCAACTCCTTGCACTGGAACTTGGTTATTCATCCTTGGCATTGCATCATTGAAATGTTGATAACCCGGAGCACCACCGTAACGATTGTTGCGTGGAAATGTCCCTGCCTAACTCTTGGACCTTCGTTTCCTTGATTACCCTGATTGTAATTTTAATGTTGAGGATAACCATGCCTAAAACCATATCCTCCTTGATTGTATGGTGGATGATCATTATACGCAATATCATTATCATATCCTCCATCATCACCCCAATCCTGATTTTCTTCGTTTCCATCCTCATCCCATCCAGTTTCCCAAGTACGTTCACTCCTCGCACGAAAATCGAAATCATTAAACGCATGTGGTTGGCGAGGATTTTGTCTATAAGGGGGGTTGTCTTAGATTTTGTCTATGAGGAGGTGGGTTAATAGGTTGAAAGTTATGACCCTGTTGTGGTGGTGGTGAATGATTTGGTGGATTTGGTGGGTTTTGTGGTTGGTTTTTAGGTGGGTTGTTTGGTTCAAATGTGGGTTTTGATCAGCCATCTCAATTGAATCACTTAATTTAACTTTAACTCCGGACCGATGAATAACACGATTTTGTCTTGCGGTCCTTTCAATTTCTGGATCAAAAATCAAAGGTGAAGTCATTCTTGAAAACCTGGTATGCATGCATAATGTTGTCACCTGCACAAGCAAACACACCTAAGTAGCACCGATTGAATAAAGAAAAGTAAACAAACAAAACAAAACTATTGAACTAAAAACACTTTGCCCACTAATTCCCCGGCAATGGTGCCATTTTGATGTAGATTGTCGTAGTCTACTTAAAAACAATTTATATATAAAACTTAGCTCACCTATACTAGTACGGGTAAGTAAGGTCATCTACACAAGAAATATGTGAAAAATGTATTTGTAGTTCACTAATGTTAATTTAAATTATAATTAAAACTTAGAATTTATGATTGATTTAGAAAACAAAATTGCAAAGTAGTAAACTTGGTTGGTTTTGAGAATAATAATTAGAAGAATGATCCACTCCGGGTTTCAGGTTTGTAAAATAAATTTGTAATCTAGTTATTCTTAGCAAACAATCACATAGATATAATTGTATTGGTTTGATTGATTTCAGTGATAGAGATGGAACGGGTTGTAAACGGACCTATTCACAAAGTACCAATTTCAATTTGCTAATCAAAACCTAAAACTCACAACGCTCATGATGTAAAGAAACCAAAAACTGATGAGTATTAGATTAAGATTCAAAACAAAGAAAAACCTTTTAAAGTAATCAACCAATAAATGAAATCACATGGCTTAACATGCTAATCAAAACTTCAACCCAATCTAAGAACAACTAAAGTTAAACGAATGTCATAAATACAAACCCTACACCCGGAGAAGATCACGGATGGTTTAGCCGCACACGGTTGTCATGGAATCAAAATCAGTTGTCGTAGGAATCGATTGCATGAAAAAATGGATCCGTAGGTGTTCTTGACTCCAAGAATCAACCTTGGGATGGCCAAAAACGACTTGGAGAAGAGTCTTTTCGTAGCCCCCCCTTTTCTCCTTTAAATAGGTCACAAAACCCTAAATTCGCGTCGTTGACAGCGCAGGGACGTAATTTACTTCCTCAGGGATGTAATTTACTTCTTTAGGGACGTAATTTACTTCCCCCCCCCCCAAATCAGCACTTTTTCCTTCTGTTGTGCGTCCTAGTTTGCGTGCATCGTGATCACACATAGGAAGTAATGGAAAATGAGATAAAGGTTAGTGTGAAATACGCTAATTCCGTCGAAGAAATATGGAAGGATCTACAAGAACGTTTCGGGAAAGAAAGTGCCCCTAGGGCATATGAATTGAAGCAACTCTTGATGACAAGTCAAGATGGATCATCAGTATCAACGTACTACACTAAGTTGAGAACACTATGGGAAGAAATTAGTTCAGTTTTTTCTGTCCCAAGATGTTCATGTACGGGATGCACATGTGGAGTTAGCAAGAAGCTAACCGAATCTAGAAACAAAGAAAGATTGTATGAGTTCTTACTTGCACTCGACAATGAATTTTCGACCATTAAAACACAAATTATCGCCATGAAACAGACACCCGCCCCGGGAGAAGCATACCACCTCGTTTCGGAGGACGAGCAACAAAAAGCCGTTTCCATCGGGAAGAAAACAAATAATGATTCTGCTGCGTTTCACGCCTTCATGAAGAAAGACGGGGCATGTAGCACACAGAAGCGAAGCAGACTTAAGAACAACAGAAAGGCTACTGATGATAAGGTGGAGCATTGTGTCTTTTGTGATAAGGATGGGCACAACCGTGATGGATGTTTTAAGCTAATTAGGTATCTGGAATGGTGGCCTGGGAAAGGAAAAAAAGAAACAGGGAAAGCTAAGGCCGCTTATGTTGAGATGAATTCTGTTATGAAAGAACCGATTCAGAATGGAACGAACCCCACAGCGGGTTTAAATGAAGAACAATATAAGCAGTTTATGCACATGATCAATGGCAAAAGTGCGACTAATATTGAAATCACCCAACCTGTGGCCAACATGGCAGGTAGATTTGACGAAGGTACCAAATGGGTTGTTGACTCGGGTTGCACCAAGTGTATAACTCATATCTATAAAGCACTTCATGATAATTTCGAAACAAAACCGGAATTACCGGTAACCATTCCTAATGGTAACACTATACCCGTAAAGGGTAGAGGGACGTGCACTTTACCAAATGAGTCAAAGATTTGAAATGTTTTATATGTGCCTGAATTCACTTGTAACTTACTATCTGTTAGTCGATTAACCAAAGATCTCGATTGTACCGTAACATTTTTCCCAAACTTCTTTGTTATGCAGGACTTGAGTTCGAGGAAATTCATTGGAACGGGTAAGTGCGAACAAGGTCTGTATCGGATGAGGATGGTGGGAAGCGAGAGGATGGCAATGGCAGTAGGATGTAATGTTTGGCACCAACATTTGGGGCATGCCTCCTATAGTAAACTTTCTTGTCTTGATTTTGTTTCTTTAAAAAAAATGGTGAAATATGTGATTCATGTGCAAAGGCAAAAGTCACCGGACTTCCATTTCTTGATAGTTGTGTTAAAACAAAAGAATGTTTTAAACTCTTGCATTGCGACATATGGGGAAGATACCGAATGCCTTCTTTAACGGGAGCGGATTATTTTTTGACTATAGTCGACGATTTTGGTCGAATGGTTTGGATTTATCTTTTGAAACATAAGTCAGATGCAAGTGATTGTTTGGTTAGCTTCCATAAAATGATTAAAACACAATTTGATAAGAATCGAATGATGTCTTTTTACAGCCAAGAAAAGATACTTCTTGAGACAACATGTCCCCACACTTCTCAACAAAATTGGTTGTCTTGCCTACTATCGAAGCACAGAGATGAGAGGTGACAAATTTGAAGTGAGAGGGAGACCCGAGATATTTTTGGGCTATCCACACGGGACAAAAGGTTACAAGATCCTTGACATCAAAAATAAAAAAATGATAGAATCAAGGGATGTAAAATTCATTAAGAGCATCTTTTCACATGACAAAGATTAATGCTCGGATTGAAGAACCTGAAATTTTTTCCTACCTCATTGGTATCTACCCAATCATGAGGACCCACACACTAATAATAATAAAGACAACCAAGAGCAAACCACTACAAAAAGAAATCATTCACCTTTGCATGAAGACAATATATACATGCAAAATCACATGATGACAGTCTTGATAATAAAGTTAGAATGGAAAATTTAGTAGTGGATGAAACAGGCCCCACTAATGATCTCCCACCATTACATGAAGAAGAAATAGAGAATCATGAACAGGTCCAAGTAACAATTAGAGAAAACAGAAACAGATCCCCACCGCCACACCTCAACAAATACATTGTCGATCTCCTACCATCCATAGACCAAGCTCTACCCGTCCCCGATCAAAGTTCCTCCATGGTACACATTTCTTATAGTAAGTTTACTAATTCTCACAAAGCATTTCTAGCAGCCATCAGTTCCAACGATGAGCCAGAGACTTTTAAATAAGCTGTGCAGGATTCCAATTGGAGAGATGCCACGAAACAGGAAATTCGAGCACTTGAACAAAATGGAACATGGACACTTAAGGATTTGCCAAACGGGAAACATGCTATAGGATCAAAGTGGGTGTACAAATTAAAATACATATCGAATGGGGAAGTTGAAAGAAATAAGGCGTGATTGGTTGCAAAGGGGTTTACACAAGTGGAGGGAATCGATTTTCATGACACTTTCGCACCGGTGGCCAAACTCGTTACCGTACAAACTCTACTTGCGGTTGCTGCAAAAAGGAATTGGGTGATTAATCAACTAGACATCAACAACGCCTTTCTACATGGAGAGTTGGATGAAGAAATATACATGAAAATACCGCAAGGGTTCGAAAACGAAAGAGAAGGGAAGGTATGTCGACTCAAAAGATCGCTCTACGGTTTGAAACAAGCGTCGAGGAATTTGTATAAAAGATTCACCACTTCCCTAAAACACATTGGTTTTCAACAACCTCGTGCGGATCACTCTTTGTTCATTTTCAAGTCCAAAGATTCGTTTGTTGCGGCACTTATATACGTGGATGATGTGATTCTGACCGGATATGACATCGAAAAGATTAAGAAAACAACATCATTCCTTGATAAGGAATTTAGCATCAAAGATCTCGGGCCTTTAAAGTATTTCTTTGGTATAGAAGTGACGAGTACTCGAGAAGGACTAGTCTTGAGCCAACGAAAATACGTTCTTGACATTCTCAAAGATAGTGGAATGACCGGTTGTCGACCAAGTGCTTTTCCCATGGAACAGAATATCACACTTGCAAAAGATGATGAAGAAGTCCAAGCCGATGCTAGTAAACATCGTAGATTGTAGGTAGACTCTTGTACCTACAAGCGACTAGGCCCGACATCACTTACTCGGTTAACGTTATTAGCCAATTTGTAAGTGATCCACAAGCAAACCATATGGAGGAGGTAATGAGAGTATTGAGGTATTTGAAGGCCACCCCGGGTCAAGGAATTCTTCTCCCTAAAGGAGGCGGAACCAATCTTATAGGTTATATCGACTCGGACTAGCTTGATTGCCCGGATACGAGACGATCAAGAAGTGGTTATCTTCTACTCTTAGGCGAGGCTCCAATATCATGGAAGTCGAAGAAACAGTCGGTCGTGTCACGCTCCTTGGCAGAAGCTGAATACCATGGGCCATGGTGACTATCGTTAGTGAAATTATTTGGCTACGGTGACTTTTAATGGAACTTGGTATTGAATTGGATAATCCAACTCAATTATTTTGCAACAATTTGGCGGTTAAACATATAGCCAATAACCAGGAGTTTCATGAACGAACAAAGCACGTTGAAATGGATTACTATTTCGTAAGTAACGGGTCGAATCAAATGAAGTGCAACCCCTACATATCGATACAAAGTCTCAAATCACTAATCTATTCACAAAGCCGTTGGGGTCTCAAGAACTACAATTACTAATTAGCAAATTGGGCATTTGTAATCCACATGCTCCAATTTGAGAGGGAGTATAGAAAGAAATATTTTTTTATTTTAGTTGGTTAATATTCTCTATAGATTATTGATTGCCTTGCCTTTTGTGTAGGTTTTTTATTCGACATGTAGGTAGCCTCTAGATGTATATATTTTTCCTTCTGAAGTATGAATGAGACAAGAACCAAGAAACCATTTTTACTATATTCAATTTCTATATAAACATGGGTGGGCTTAAGTCAAGGAGGTCGGGTAACGAGTCATACCGGGTTCTAACCCGAACATATTGATTTAAAAAAGCTTCACTTTTGGTTCAAGGCTAAGCGAGTTCATACCAAATAGGTTCGGATCATAACATACCATTTTAGGTTCACTTTTGGTTCAAGGTTCAAGGCTAAGCGAGTTCATACCAAATAGGTTCACTTTTGCACCGTGTGCTTTCATACGAACGGTGACATCATCAACTGAAGTAAAATTTGAAAAACAATGGTTTCTTTCCATTTGTATCCATGACCAACCAAGTGTTGATGTTTTGGATTATACGAAAAAATAAAATGCAGCATGTCCGGCTTTTAGTACTCAACTTGTTAACAGATTGCACTATTAATGAGAGATACATGTGATTATATGAAAAAATAAAATGCAGCATGTACGGCTTTAGACAACCCGACATTCAATCTTATACACCTCACCCTTTCTAATAATGTCTTGTTTATTCTTTCAGCAAGGCCATTCTGCTATGGTGTACCTGGAATGGTCAAATCTCTACCCACTACATTCTCTTTACAGGTTCTGATTAAACTCCTAATTACAAAATTCTAACCCATTATTTGTTTTGAGCCTTTTTAATCTCTTCCCGGTCTAAGTTTCAACCAATGTCTTCCACTCAACAAACTTCTAAAACACATCACTCTTGTGTTTAATCACATGAACCCAAATTCTTTTAGAGAAAACATCTATGATGGATAGAAAGTGCCAAGCTCCACATATAGTGTTCACTCTAGCAGGCCCCCACAGATCTAAATGAACATAATAGAGATCTCTTGTAGTATGCTTGCCTTTACTAAACTGTACTATTTTTTTCTTACCAAAGGCACAAGTCTCATAAAACCCTAAGTCATTCATTCTCACATTCTTAGTGATCTTTCGTTTAGTGAGCTTAATTAGACCTTATTCACTTAGATGGCCAAACCTCTTGTGCCATAAAAGAGCACTACCTCCACTAGTCATTGCCACAGACACATTTCTAGTGATCACATCACCATCCAACATATATGTATTGTTACCCCGTTCTAGTACCACTTAGCAATACTAGGGACCCTTTTATCACTTTTATCTTTCCATTTTTTAGACTGACTATATACCCATCTTTCTCAAAAGTTCCCAAATACATCAGACTTCTAGTAAGACTAGTAATGTACCTAACATGATGCACATCCATCTTACTTCCATTCTTCAACTTGAATGTGACAGTTCTCGTACCAAGAATCTTACATGGTCGATCAACTCCTAAATTCATCTCAACAAGATCTTGTAGTTCAAGATCTTTGAAATGCTCTTTAACTGGTGTCAAGTGAAAGAAACATCTTGAATCAAGAATCCACCCACCTTGATTTTCTTGATCTGTTACATTCAGTACATTAGAGCTTTCATAACCCTCTGAAGAACACTTTGAAACATGGCTGTTATACCCCTTTGTAGAAGAATTATCACCCGTTTTTCTACTCGGGACAATCTTTCTTTAGGTGCTTCTTAGATCCACATACATAGCATTTTCTTTTGAACTTTGATTTAGATCTTGAATGCCCTTTTGACATTCCACTTCTAAACTCCATTCTACCTCTTACATGCAACCATCATTTGAATCATGTTGAACATTTGTGACTCTTTGTAATCAAAGAGAATATACAAAAAGAAAATAAATTGATCTTATTCCCTCTCTGTAACTCTATCTAACCTGTATTTATCCCTAATTTGACCTAACAAACACGTAACAAACATTTTACACATTTAACCCCTGTACAAACAAAAAACAGCACAAACAGTCCCTGAACTTCACAAGAAATGAAAACAGCACAAGAACTGAAAATAGTACAAGAACCAAAAACAACACAAAAACTAACATATGGTTTTTGACTTTAACTCTTATCACAAGCAAGTTTGTCAACCTGCTTTAAATGATGTGAGTACTACATATTGGTTGCTTACATGTGCGCACACACACATAAGGTCACGTTCAAACAAGATTATAGCTCTCTACTTTAAATTATAGTAATATGATAACAAATGAGATTCAAATTCGTCTTGAGTGCGCCTCGCACCTTCGACAACTATGAGTGTAGATAAGATGACTGTGATCATAACATGATTAACATCCTCGATGGTTTGGGGCATATCCTAAAAGGAACGAATTTCAGTAAAAGTTTATGTAGTCAGACATCCCTAAAAAATGGATAACAAAACACCCAAATGAGAGTAAAGGGTATAATTAAGTTTAGATTGAAAGCGAATCTCATACGAACATGAATTATCAAGATTGTAGATTATAACGATTTATGAGAAAAGCATCAGTGGCATAAGCACCATGCTAGAAATTCTTATGTAGATTTGCAAGAATAAAAAACACTCCAACGGTACTTGGGAGGTGATGGTTACTCCACTTAGCTAGCTACTCCATTTTGTTGGGATGTATATGGTCCGAAAATACCATAGATAACAATAGAATCAAAAAGAAGTTGCCCATTGGGCCACAAGTGAGTTTAAAAGCACCATCATAGTGCTAGAAAACAAGCTCCCAACAAATGGTTTGCAATGATGAAACGAGTTCACCTCTTGAGAACGTGAATATAAAGGATACATTTAGGTGAACCTGACTAAAATCTATAAATAAATAGTGAAGTAGCGGTAACTGGAACTAGACTTGATAACCTAAAAAACTATATAAACTTATTTGATCATCTTCCAGCTAGAGGTGTACAAACCAGCTTTTTTTCTCAAACCGGTTCGATTTCAAATCTGTTTTTCATCAAGAATCCTCAAACCGGTTTGGATCGGAACCGGTTTTGATACCTGTTTAACCGGTTTTTTAAATTTGAAACCGGTTTACAAACCAGTTTTTGGTATCGGGTTTCAAACCCATATACAAACCACTGGTTCGGGTCAGGTTAGAAACTGGTTTGCCTCATATCTTTTTTTTTTTTTTTTTTCAAACCGGTTCGGCTTTTTTTTCCAAACCCTTATTTTTACACCTCTACTTCCAGCCACAAATTCCTATTCCATATCAAAACTCAACGATACCAATTATCAAAGTCAACTAGCATGGACACAGCATACCCTAACAAAAAGAGATTTCTAGATCTTAAATTATAGAAATGAATAGAGAAATCATACCCTGAAGCAACCATGCCAGTCAAATTAGCAACCTCTGTCAACGCTAACTTGCACCGACTCACATCAACCTCTGTCCACTTTGACCCTTGTATGGCAAAACTCTGTCGATGGTTCCTGACGTCTGAAGGATCAACGTGATAAAACACCGGCAAAACAAAATGATTACACTTTCTCCTTTGTTCAAGGATCAACAAAAGCTCTTGAAGGCACCATCGGGATTTGGCGTATATTAAACTAGGTTCATTTTGACTCATTTAAACTTTTAGTTAAATGTATAAAGTGTATTAAAGTGCTTGGGTAGTTTTGGTTCATTTAGTGACCTAAATCCACTTTAATAGAATAAAAGTGGGATATTATTGCGAGTATTGTCTGTATTGTTGCTATTAGTGCACATTTATTCCTAGTAGAAGTTTATAATGTACTTTATGTATTGTTTAATGCAAGATAATATTCTATGAGAGTAACTCAGATTACATAATTAAGTAGGGTATTCAGCAGCTAATGAGATTGAATGCTCACATGTGCCCTAGGTAAAAGACGTGGACATACACTGATGGTCAAAAGTTGTAAAATCCTTAATCCGGCGTGTTGAGTTCATACCCTTCCCAAAGATCAACAAATAAACAAATGAAAGAAATGAGACATCAAATGGAACAAGAAATGCAAAAATAAAAATAAAATAAAATAAATAAAATGTAACAACAAATGCAACAATATCAACTGGAACAACAAATGTAAGTATTGCAACACAATGCAAAAAGATAGATGAAATCCATGCAGCACAAAAATGAAAAAAAAATTGATGAAAGTGAAGATCATAATTATTTAATTTGTGTATACGTATGATTTGTGTGAAATTATAAACATTTTAAATACTATGCTACTTTGTCTATTAGTTTGTATGATAATATTAAGGTTGATATTTATATGCATCATCGAAAAACGTAGAAAAAAAAATTAAAAAAACAACCTGGAAAATATATTAAAAAAAAGCCTTATTAACCTACTACGATGACATGTCGTCGCTACATGGTAAATTTTAAGTAATAAAGTTAATTTTTTTGACCTCATGTCTTTGCTATTGGTGAAATTTAATTAATTAAATTATTTTCTTTTTAAATTTATATAAACCTAAGACTACGATCGTATGACCACCACTTATCATCGCTACAAGTTGACCTACGAAGACAGTTATAACGACAACCTCTTCAACCTACAACATAATGGCATGGACGGGTACATACGAAGATATATGTTAGGAGGTTTGGGGGTTTTAACAATGCATTTTTGGGTTCTCTTGTTGTCATGGGCGAATTTTCTTCTAGTGACTACTTGTTATGAAGTTTGGTGTAGACTGTAGAGTATGTATAAAGATGGGTTGTAAAATTTGAGATGGGAAATTACAAGAACCGAACATCCTTAATTATTAATATTTTGAAAAAAATTTAACAAAAAAAGTTTCCACCTTGGAAGAGGATTTACTTTGTAATCAACAATTAATATTTGTACGGTCTTCTCAAATTCCCTCACACATGTTTCCACTATCATAGAATCGACACCACCCAATACATACAGTTGCTTATTCTCTATATTATAGTGAACAAAGTCGACTCCCATGAGCCTAGATACCGTCTTCTTTATCATGGGGATATCACTTTCGCTACTGAATAATCCTAGGCAAATCCCCTGAATATACACAAAAAGAAAAAGAAATTTGTGTTAAAGACAGAACGATGGTGATTCTTTCGAAAGAAAATTAAACTATACGCGTACTTTGTAAAGGGTGTCTCTATGTAGCTCCTTAACATATTGCAGCTGCATATATGATACATCCAAGTCCTGGGACTGATGAGATTTTCTCCATCCTTGTAACTCTGTATATAACAGTGTGTGATTAATAATAACTATCTATCAATAGTTGGAGCTTAATAACTATCTAGAATTACCTCTATACGGAATGCTATCACCAAACCACCCCTTTATTACATCAAGGGTTGATGACTTGAAGAAATCACGACGACAAAGATAGTACACTCCTGTGGTCAGCTCAAATTCAGACAGATCTCCTCCGATCACTTCTTCCATTTCTATTGTGTTATTTTCCAGGTTTTCTTCTTGCTCTGTGTCATCATCATCCGTATACACAAGGCTGGCTCCACATTTGCTTACTATCATTCCTTTCTCCACAAGGATAGATATATTGACTTCATCACCAGCGTCTAACATGTTACCAATTGGCCAATAACTTAACCACATAGCATCTTCTTTAACTCTGGGTTTGCAATACACCATAGGGTTGTATATCCAAGTTACACCCTTAGTTTTATTGTTGATTTGGGTGAATAAACACCAGTTATCCTTGTACATAGATCCTGATGTTTTGTATAAGCAACTCACATTTAATCCTTGGATCGTGTGTTTCTTTAGGTGCAAAGGCACACGAAAGGATAAGAATCGATGCGCTGATGTGTACTCAAATTTTGTCATGTTTTGATCCTTTATGCCTTGCAAATAGGTGCTCCTTATACCATACTCATACAACATCTACAACACACAAAATGCAAAACAATCTAGTTAGTTGAATAGCAATCAGTTTCCACTTTTTTTGTGTACTCTTGAAAAATTAAGAGACAACCTGGATATGCCAAATTCCTCCTTTAGTAATCTCATCTCCAACCAACTCCACCTTATGATGTTCATATGCATTGATCCATTTCATATGTCCCAAATCTGCTTCACCAAATTCTTCTATGGGTACAAATTTGAAAAGACCTTGAACTTCAGACAGTTTGACACAACCTTTATATCCAAACTTCTGAAGTCTGAAACAAGCTGATTCGAATGTTACTTTCTCGAGTGATTTACAATTATATATATACAACTCTTCTAGCCTACTTGGGAGACACAAAATGGACTTTAGGTTTATACAACGATTCAAGTTGAGTACCCGAAGCATTTTAAGATCAATGTTACTAGGCAAGAACTTAAAGAGATTAGAACTTAAACTCATGCCAAATAATGGGCCATTAAATACAACACGAAGGTCACTCTCATGCTCAAATAGATTGCAGTTACTGAGAAACAAAAACTTTAATGATCGTGGTAAGGAAAACGACAACTGTTCTTGAACTCCACCACCATTACACAACCCTTTAAGCCTTTCCTGTTGATTTACATGCTTCTTGTTCCATGAAGCCTTCAATAGTTTTTTACACCCTGACAAGTTCAATAGAGAAAGACTCTCAAGCCCTTCTATGGTTTTACAAACATAAGTTAAATTCATACATTCTCGAAGAGTTAAAGTCTCAAGATTAGGGAGCCAGCACAGGTTGTGAATGCTGACAAGGTTGTAACAAGCTGTAAAATTTAGAATCTTCAAAGAATTAAGAACCTATTCCATAAAAGAACAAGTATAGGTTATGATATTGCATTCAGATTAAATCTTTCTAAAGCAGAAAAGGTAAAAGGTTAGGTCATAAACTAAAAACTTTATTCCTACCATAGGTGGTTCAAACTTTTCCAAATTTCCATTAGTCATATCTATTGCCGCCAAGAAACGGCTCATCAATACGCGTGAGGGTATTGTTTTCAAATGACATCCATGCCAGCACAACCATCTTACTTCTGGAAAATTCTTATAGCACCCTCTAAGTTTCACATATTTTAGCTAGAGCAATTTTAGCTTGTGCATTTTTGCAAGTGAACCTGTTTTAATGGATAACACCTGCATATTCAGCATGAAGTGACAAAATAAGCATACCTCATATATGGGATTAAATAATCCAAAACTTAAAATTTTAAATGCATCAGATATGAAGTATCACAATTCAAAACACTCAAAAGTAGATAACACAATTAATAAGCATCAATCATGGAAGTTTCGTTCATTCGTAAGTCAAAATGGCAATTCTGGTGTTTCATTATAAGAGTTTATATATGTAGACTCAGGGTACTTTATTATGCTTGATTGTTGAATTATTAAAGTTTATTTGCAGTCAACATGGAGATAGGCAAAAAAAAATAAAAAATAAAATAAAAAATAAAAAAATAAAAAAATAAAAAATAAAAAATTAGAAAGAAGTCATCTGGATGTGAGGTGTTTCTTGCTCATATCAATGCATGACAATTGTGGTCTATCAAGATACTCTATCTCACCCTGATTTCATAAGCACGGCACATTGGTTCACTTATTTGGCTTACCTTTGTCTTTTCCTTTAGCTTTCGTGTGTCTAGTGTTAGACCTTCAATTATTGCTGAAGGCTATAAAAAATAGGAAAACAAAAAGATTAAGCAAGTCAAAATAGGTTGTTGTGAAATGAAATAATCTCAAACATACACATAGGAAGCATCTTACATCTCCTTTTGTTAATACATGATAAGCTTCATCATTGCACCAGACTCTAGTATGTTTTGTGGGATCTTTGGACTCTTCATGAATTATATTTCTTCCCATATCTTGAAGTAATTGATGCATCATCAATTTATTATTTGAAGAAATGCTTAAAAGGCACCTATTGATGAGAGTCATGATCCCAGCTTTTGCATGCCAGTCATGCTCCAATATCTTTGCCACATGATCCTCATCTTCGCCGACAAAAAAAACAACAATGTGCAAAAACAACTCTCTGTAAGTTGCAAGTGGCAAGGAGTCAAAGCTTTTTTGTAGTACAACTTGGATTTTACAATCAAGGTTTCCTTTCAGTGGATTTAGCGAGTTCAATCTACTTCTCCAAATTTCTAATATAATATTTCTTTCACGTGGGTCTTCGGCACTAACAAATAGAGAAGAACCCAAAACTTTAAGAGCTAGTGGGTTTCCTCCACAATATTGTGCCAACTCTACTGCAAGGTCGCTAAAACCTTCCAAAGGAAGCTTGGATCCAAAGGCATGACAACAAAATAGCTCTAATGATTCATGATTATTTAATAATTTGAGTTCTTTCACATGACACCTCCAAGATATGGACTCAAACCATGAATGTATATCGAGAAACCTGGTTGTTATTATAATCTTGCTTTGCGTCGGGACGACACTTGTTCCAAGTAAAGCGCCTAATTCATCGTGTTCATCAATGTCATCAAGAATGATGAGCACTTTTTTCATATGCATTGCCTCGTTAATCTTAGTAGCACCCTCAGAAACACAAGATATCGTTTTATTCTTGCCGCCTAAAATGCATGTGAGAAGTTGCTTCTGTAGCCTAAGCAAACCATAAGTTTCTTTGAAGTGCTTTCCAATCTCTTCAAGAAAACAACCACTTTCAAAGTTGTGCTTGTTTGAGTCATAAATATATCGTGCCAGGGTTGTCTTCCCACTACCTCCCATTCCACAAATTGCTAGAACATTAGTATTGGAATTCTCATTTTTCAACCAGGAATTGATCTCTTTGGCTCGACTTACCATTCCAGTTAGATGTGTTGGAGCAGTAACAAGTTCCAAATTGAGCTCATAGTTAATTGTATGAACAATATTTGCAATAAATTCTGTTTCAGACCTGGAACAAAAGAATGGAGCTTGAACACTCAGAACATGAAATTTGAACTTATTAAGAATGGATATTGAACACTCAGAACATGAAATTTCAACTTATTAAACTTATTAAGAGTGGATATTGAACACTCAGAACATGAAATTGAACTTATTATGGACGAAGATTGAACACTTAAAACATGATTTGGTACTGTAACCTGAAGCAATCATCAAAGTCAACTAGCATGGACAAATCATACCCTAGATTTCTAAATGTTAAATTATAGAAATGAATAGAGAAATCATACCCTGAAGCAACCATGCCAGTCAAATTAGCAACCTCTGTCAACGCTAACTTCCACCGACTCACATCAACCTCTGTCCAATTTGACCCTTGTACAGCAAAACTCTGTCGATGGTTCCTGACGTCTGAAGGATCAACGTGATAAAACACCGGCAAAACAAAATGATTACACTTTCTCCTTTGTTCAAGGGACAACCAAAGCTCTTGAAGGCACCATCGGGATTTGGCGTAGTTTTGTGACAATACAACAATCGAAGCCCTTGAGTTCTCAATTGCTTTAACAATTTCAGGCTGCAAATCTTGACCTCTTCTGATCTCATCGTCATCCCTAAACGTACGAATTGCTGCTCGTTTTAATGCGGTATAGAGATGATCTGTAAAAGAATGACGAGTATCTTCACCTCGAAAGCTGAGGAAAACATCAAAAATGGTATGATTTGGGCGAGAAGAAGCCATGGATGATGAAGTATAACCCATTATTGAAATTTATGTCTATACTCTATACTGCTAGCGTCAAACGACACATTTTCCGCCCAATTTCGGTTGTCATTTTCTCCTTCCAATATATTCAAACTAAAGCATGTGATCCAAAAGAATTTGAAAACAGATTATTGATTTTTTTTTCCTTCTTACACGCTTTTGTTTTGAACTTTAAATATATTTGATTAAAATCTATACGTATAAAGCCAATATATAAAAAAGGGTAACGCTTTTGAAGCAGACATATAGTGCATGTTTGGGATTGCTTATTTTATCCTAACTTTTGACTTATTAACTTCTCAGAAGTTAATAAGTCAAAATAAGTGTTTGGCAAACCCAAAAGGACTTTTCAAACTGACTTTTCATATAGGGTGAAAAGGAGGTTTTGAGAAGTAAGGAGGGGGTTACTTATTGACTTTTAAAAACTTCTTTTGATCAAATTTTCTATTATACCCTTTTACTATCTCCTATTAACTCCTATCGTTATTAAAATCATGTCTTTTTTGGTCATTTTACAACATTTTAGTTTATAAGCTAATCCAAACACTTTTTTAAAAAGTTCTTCTGAAAAGTCATAAGTTAATAAGTCCTTTTTGTCAAAAGTCCTTTTCAATCAAAATAAGCAATCCCAAACATGGCCATAGAGTAGTTGATCTACGACCTGAAAAATAGGTTGATAAATGGGTCATCTTTGCTGGTTGGCGGACCGACACTAACCCAAACATGATTTGAACCTGTAAAATTGTGTCAGACATATCATTCAGAACATGACATGAAAGTTCGCGGGTTGGCATGAAAACAACCCGTTTTACGTAATTTTTTAAATTATTTCCCTTTTAAATATGCTATTTTACAACAAAAAATATAAATGATTATGATACAAGTAGCTATAGTAAATACGAGTATTATACGAATTGAATAAAGTTTATATTAAATATAATGACAATTTATTATTTATAAAACAATTTTATAATATAAGATATGATTTAAATTACGTACGAGTAATGACTATAAGTAATAAAACAATTATATCAACTTTCTAAACTTTTTTATTTAAACTTTTTTTTGTTTTTAAAAATTCTCATGTAATAACTCTCAATTTTAATTATTTTTAGTTTATAAAAATTTTACTTTTTAAAAACATAAATTTCAAATATTTCATATTTTTAAAAAATTTTGATATTGTGAAAAAAAAATCTTATTTTATAAAAAATTGTTTATCTAAAATAACATTAACAAAAAGATCTATTTTTAATTTATTAAAAATATTTTTGTAATCTAAAGAATTAAATAAATGTGGTGCTAACACGTGTTACTTTTTGTTACTATTTTGTTAGAGTAGAAAATTTGTCAATATCTATATTTAGTTCTAAATTTTGGTATAAAACATATATAGAATATAAAATAGATGAGGGTTAAACGGGGTTAACCCATGAACCTGTCAGGTTGAACCCAGACACAACTCGTCTAGCTAAACAGTTTTGTAGGTTCGACACAAACCTATTTATAATAATAAATTAGTAAATTTCGTGATTGGTATTTGTCGTGTTTTCAAGGGTGTTAGAATTTCACACACCCTCCTAAAAAAGATTCTACAAGTGTGTTTTCTAAAGAGACTTCGCCCGACAAAAATGTCAAGAAACAAAGAGTAGACATGCTATGTATTTATCTAAAGATCATAACATACAAGTGAGCTCACCAATAAAATAAGCATAAATAAAAACAAATAAAAAACTAGGTAACCTTCATGATCCTTTAGATCCAATTGAGTTGTTGTGCATGATGCATAGAAGAAGAAAAAGAAAAAAAATAATAATAAACTCCTTATGTTGGTCAGTCCCTATAAGAAAAGCATCCACACGTTGGATGGCATGCCAATGGACATAATTAGCAGTGTTGGGCATTGGATCAAATTAGTTAAGAGTGAACCAAGATAGTGTGTTGAGGAGGTCGACGCGTGCAAGAAAACGTAATCCTAGATGTGCTCATGTTGCAACAATGGAGAAAAGCATAATTAAACCAGAAAGTTTTGACCAAGCTAATCGGATACATGAATGGAGGTGTGCCATGAATGAGGGAGATGCAAGCTTTGTTAAGTAATGAAATGTGAGAGTTGTTGCCAAAGCAAATCCATGCTCAACCATTTCTTGTAAATGGGTCTACAAGTTTATAACAGAAAGCATACAAGTCATATAGCAATATGTGTTGGATTATGAAGAGGCATTTGTTGAAATATTTAAATATTCAATACAATAACAAACACATTATTTTTTAATGTTTTGTTCTAATATTTTTCTTATTGTTTGCTTTAAATATAATTTGATGTTTTGACCGAATCTATGATACAATATTGACGTTATGATGGGCTGAGGTAGTTGATATAATGTTCTTAGCTTTATATTTTGATTGAAGTAACTGGGCTGAAAATTCTTACATGGCTTCTTTGTCATAATGGTCATATGCTATGAATTTAAAAGTGGGGAAATGATACATCGAAAAAGAAACGGATTGAATCAATGGAGACATCATCTTCTTAGTATCATCTAGGGTTTTATTATCGTTATCCAACGTTTTAACCCTTTCTTCCTCAGTTGTTGTTCAAGCTCTTCAGCAATATTCTCTTCATCTAGTTGTGTTCATCATCTTCTTGTGTCTTGGTTTACAAATATATTCATTACTAGCAAATCAAACCGACTAGTTAATTGTCTTGTTTGATCATCTTTTAATCATTGTTTTTATCTATCTTTTGAGACTTTGATTTTTCATCTTGCTCAACTAAAAATCATGTGTGTAGTAATATGGATTTCGGTTAATCTTGGAACAGACATCATGTAGACACACTAGCCAAATCAACCATCGTCAGAGTTCTCGTGGACAGTGCGGAGCATGAACTTTTTTGTAGGAGACGAAAGTGAATATTTTAGGGGGGAGTCTGCGAACTTGATATATATATATATATATATATATATATATATATATATATAATCTTAAACTGTCGAGCCAAAGATTAACACTACTCATGAAAAAGAGAGGGTGGAGCCCGAACCCCCACCCTTATTAAGCTTTGCCTATGCTCGTAGACTTAGGGTGATGGAGGTGCCCATGCCACTCACATCACACCGTACTTCATACCACCAATCAAATAATTTCACATCACACTATACCACATCACATCACACCACACTGTTCACCGGTGCACCACCGTCACCGTCACTCATCACCACTCCTCACCACCAACACCCTTACCCCACCACCCACCACACAAACCCCCTACCGTTCACCCACCATCATCTTCATCGCCTCCACCACAACAGTAGCACTCATATTCTTCTCACCACTATCAGCAACCGCAATAATCAAACGACCATGAAGCTGATATGTTTATAATTATATATATTTACAATGCATATTTCTTTGCATTTTAAGTATTTTTTGTTACAAAATTCATAGACACTTATTTGTGTTTTATTTGAATTTTGTAGTTGTCGGATGAAGCTCGGTGATATTTGTGAAAAAAACCCAAGATTTGAAGAAGTTTAAGAGAAAAAATATTTCTGATATTATCATATTAAAGCTGATATGGTCATATAAGCTGTAAAAACCTACATTATTCATTTTTAAAGTTGAATATGGTCATATCGCTTCAGATATAGTCATATTCGAGCAAAAAACGGGTTTATAACTTAAATGCACCTCATTCATAACACCTTTTATTTCTTTTAAAACCCTAGCCTCCCTCAAACTTGTAGGTGACTTTAAGCATTTCTCAAGAGTTTTTGGGAGATTTGAAGGATAAGATTGAAGATTTCACACTTTCAAGAAGGATCTAACATCATCCAGCCCATTTCCACTCAAAAGTGGTTTGAATTCCTCTAGATCTACTTTGAGTTCTTCCATGTTCTTGAGTTTGGGTGTGTTTTTTGTAAGGCTCATGGGCTAAACTCTTATTACCACTTGGATTAGATGAAACCTTGCACGATTTAACAACTTGTACATGATTCTTTGTGTTGTTTATGTTAATGCTATGATGAAGCTTGATTATTCTTCAATGAATGTGTGTGTTTGTTCTAGTTTGATGAAATGTTCAACCTTGTGGGTGTTGTAAGCATATCATGTTGGAAAACCTTATGTTCTTACAAGACTTATGCAGATAATTGCATCTTTGGTATGCAATCTTGTGACATTTGACTAGGAATGGTGAATAAAGGTTGAAGGTTTAGGAGAATTGGTCAAATGTGTATACTTATGCTTATGTTTGAGAAAACTATGATGTGTGTCATGAATTTCTCTTGTCATTGGTTATGAATTGTTTTGTAATCGTGGTATGAAGTTTATGAGTTGAAGAGTAATTGTAGTTTTGTCTATTTTATGCAAGTTGAGGTGGTTAACATGTGTTTATCATATTGACTTTCCAAAAATTTGTGGAATTAGATAACCCTAACGGGAATCCAATTCATCTTTAACATTGACATAATTATATCATTTGTTCCTTATGACATAACTTTATGTGGCTATTGTGTGTTTATCGTTCTACCCTTTTGAATGGTTATATGTCTGGATATCCTTGATGGGGGTTTAGGCTGCTTCCATGCATTATGTGTAAAAAATGATCTCATCTTGAGTTTGTGCTAGTTGTTATTTCTATGCTAGGTGGAATCAAAATCCAAGTGGTATCTTTTATTGATTGTGTATTGTCATCTTCATTTTCTTGCTTTGTTAGTTTAATTTGCTAATTATTTTACTTAATTTTAATATTCGCAAATCCAAACTCAATTGATCCGTTAAATAGTGATGATGATTTAGTATTGGGAGCCATTGTGTCTACAGATCGATATTCGATTCTTGCCTAAAACTATACTGCTATGTGATAGGTGCATTTGCCCATTGTGTGTAGTTGGTTTAAGAGTGATAATCGTTTCTTAAGTTAAAACTCAATTGTGTGAAAAATCCTTACCAAAAGTATCTATAACTTTACACACATCAGAAACCCACCGCCGAACGCCACCGAAACCCTCTCAAACATAACCCAAATATTATCCGGCAATTATGTTTAGGGGGGCGATGGTGATTGCAAGAACGCCGGTGTACTACGTTCAAAGCCCATCATGTGACTCACACGACGACGAGAAGACCACCACGGCGTCATCTCCGACGAGATCCCCACAGCGGTCGGTTGAGAGTTGGGGTGGGGGAGGGTAACTGTAACACCTAAACTCTCGTACCACCAATATTGTCCGCTTTGCCCACGAGGAGCTCACGGATTTGCTTTTGCTTGCCCGGGTGAAAACTTCACAGGGAGGTCACCCATCTCTGGATTGCTCCCACCTGAGCACGCTTAACTGTGGAGTTCTCCTCTCATCCACAGCCAATACGCTCAAAACGCGTTGGTGATATTGGAGACTAGACATTACTTATGAACCAGAAATCTCTCCTGTTCACGGCCGATGTGAGATTATGTAGGGTGTCACAGCAACGGTAGAAAATATGAACGTTGGAACGGTCAAAAGTGGCATGGGAAGTGGTGTGGCTTGGCATGTACACGTGGTTCAGTTGCCAAAAGTTACGACGTAGGGGACCGACGGCTGTGTTGCCGAGCGGCATCTACCCACGCCACGGCTATCCAGCGTGGGCGCCTCCACCCCTTAGAAGCAAGTAAAGGTTGGTAGTTGTATCCAATGGATGTTAACATCATACGGTAGAGCCGGTCAATATTGAACTTGATGGTTTGACCCATATAAACATTTCACACATTTAATTCAGATATATTATTTCCATGCATATAAGAGAAAGAACGACTCTATGAATTCTTAATGGGTCTCGATGAAGAGTTTACTATTGTCAAGACTCAAACTTAAAAGAACAAAACAATCACTGATAGTTTTAGAATTATGTCTTTTAGGAATAAGACGACAAACCAAGTAGAAACACCACAACCAACAAATCCATTCGCTAGATCTGGTGAAACATGAAACTCCACAACCGAAGTCCTTCGATTGTAATACTCGTCGAACTAAAAACACATATCGTCTAGTAGCAGTTGCATGACAACGGTGATACACCACTAGGGATACGAGGACAATAGTTGTAGCCGCGGTGGCCGGTGGCGGTGTCCAAAGTAGGGGGCAACAAAAGTGAAGGATTGGGAGAGAAGGATTGTAGTTTTTGGTTTTATGTTTTATTTTTATGTTAACTCCTTGTTTCAATTTATACTAATCGAGCGAGTTGCGTTAATTAAATTAAATATAATAATAACTAGGTAACTTCTGTGTGCAGTTAGCACTACTAATAAACGATAAGCATTACAATTATCTTTTGAATTCAACAATCTATACTTTACAAAAAAACCCGAAGTTGCGATGCTAACATTAACAACATTCGAAACTTAATATAAAAAAGAAAATCTTTAGAAAATTCACATAAAACGTTGACAAAATTAAAGCATTTGAAAAACTCAAAACATAGAATTTTAAATTAAAATAAAATGAACCAAAAATTAAAAGACAATAAATTATTCATAAATATAATATATAATGATTATCTCATAATATTATTATTATTATAAAACTTACAAAATATAACTACATTAATAAGGTTTTCTTATATCTATTGACTACCAAAGTTTGTGGTTTATTTCTTGTAATACCTCCTATCCTTTTTAAAAATCTTTTAGTATTTATTTCCTTTTTGTTTTGTTTTGTTTTGTTTTGTAGTATTACAGATTATTTGATTAACTTTATTAATAAAACATTAGTCCCCGATAATTACTTGGTGGAAGTAGTTGTAATGTTGCTAATGTAAGGTGGCTAGGGGCGGATCTACTTGAAGGGTAGGGGGGACAGTCGCCTCCAGTAAAAAAATATTTTTAGTGTTATATGTATGTGAAAATCTCAAACGCCTCCCTAAAATTATGCAATCGTCCCACTTTTACTCTCTATAAAAAAATTTTCTAGGTTCGACACTGAAGGTGGCAAATATGATTACCCTAAGATCCCTTAATTGGAGAGGATAGAAGGAATTGAATAAACGCCATAATTATTGGTCATAAGCATGGAACATTAGCAAATAGTAATATAAAACTTTTAAGAACATCAATCAAGTATACACTCCCAAATCATCCATCACTTAAGGGCATCATAACGAAAATCACTATGGTATCATCATGTTCGTCAAAGATCACAATCCGTCCTACATATAAGTTTTATTTTGATGTCTATTCTAATAAATGATTAAAAAATAATAACTAAGGTTAGATAATTTTGATCCATGTTTAAAGATATAATCAACATTAAATCTTTAACACTATGATATATTTACAAAAATATTATCTAAAGATTGCATTTGATTCACAAATAGAAGGATTTGCATATTGGTTTTTAAAAAATCGCTACAGAAGAGCGTGATCTTTGGTTTTAAAAGAATATATGGTTTTAATGAAAATCTTGAAAGAAGAGGGTTTTATCCGGAAAAAGTTCACAATTATTAACTTAACTTTAAACTCATTTTCAGTATTAATTTCGCGACAACCAACTTAATATTTTATTCTCAAATGCCATACCGAACGATTGATATGTCGATTATGAAGTGAAGCAATGGAAAAGAGGGGTATAGGGCAACGAGCATAGACGTGGCAACCAACAATTGATGCTAAAAGATCGTATCCATCTTGTTCTTTTTTTAATTAGTTTTTACTTTTTAGAAACAGTTTTTTGAAAAGTAATAGTGTGTTTAATTTATTTTATCTTTTATTATAACTAGTATGTTCTTGAGGCACGCTGACTCAGATAAACAAATACGGCTTAGATAACTCATATTATCCGTCGTGATTGCGAACGTTTCAGTTTACCACGTCATTACAACAAGCTAATCATCTTTTGACGTCATCATCGCCTACTAAGTGGAGCTCAACTATCGATTAGACTCAAGTTCAGATGACACATCATAATAACCTTCATGACATGGCTCAAAACCTACTAAGTAATCATCATCCCCAAGATCTTATTAAGATAAGAAAAGTTTTTGGATTCAAGTACAACCTGTGATAAAAAATAAAAAAAAAAATAAACAAAAAGAGCTTTTTGGTTGAGTCAGAAGTTTCCCTCACCTATAGTGAGTTTCCTCCTGATGGTGGTCTTGGGTTACGCATTCGAGTAACGAAGATGATTGGGTGGGCTAATCGCCTGTAAGTGATCCATCTTGCTATTCAAATAAAAATAACAATAAGATTAATAAAACAATATAATTTTAGAATCATTCAATTTGATTAATATTAAAAGGTAATGTCGGTTGTGTGAGAGTAGGTTAATGTAACTAACAGATCCATATAGTACAACTCCTATTGCACCCAGCTCCTATTGCACACAACTCCTATTGCATTGCCCCTCAATTTTTTGCTGCCACCGCCACCGGAACAGCTGAGGCCACTGCCACCAGAGCAACCACGACCACTGCCACCACCACATCCGATTGCCACTGTCAGCCACCGTCACGACTCCTATCACCGCTGGCTACCTTAACAGTCATGAACCCCTACTGATTTCAACCCCAAATACTCTCCAATAGAAATCTTTTGTTGACCATACGATCGTTGATGGTGTTTCCGTTTGAAGAGTCATCTTGATTCGTTATGATCCGCTAGAAACGACGCATGCAATCTCCGATCTGACCATGTAAGCCATTACTTTTAGAACCAGCTCCAATCACTACACGTCGCCATCTTCCTCTTTGTCGGAGAGTGACACTATTCGTCTTTTTTTCTCTCTCTATATGGATCTGTGAGTGTCTTTCTCTCTCTAGAATGGATAAAATTACACAAAGAGAAGACAAAGAGAAGAGACCCTTTGTTTTGTTGTTTGAAACTCAAAACAACATGTTGGGCTCAAGTTGTGTGCTTGCAAGATCAAATTGGGTCTTTTTAAGCCCTTTTGAGGAGAGGACTAACGCTAGAAGATGAAATAAAAAAATATATGACAGTAGTCTTTTTTTGGAGAATAAGAGAGAGAAATAGGAAGAGAGAGAAAGCGTGATTGTGAATTTTAAAAAGTGAAAAACGTGTATCTCAAATAATTCAAAAAGAGTACTTGAATTTGTTTTGACACTTTCACTATTATTTTTATTTATTTATTTTTGGTTTTAACTCTTTCTTTATACATAAAGTTACTATTATTTTATTTATTTATTTTTGGTTTTAATCTTTTTCATTTTACATAAAGTTTATACTTACGTCGCAACATTAGTCATGATTTATACAAAGTATTATGAACAACAAATTATATATATCATCCATACCCTTTTGATATGTATACATTTTTGTTGTATGTACTATTATTTTTTTGTAATTTTTTTAAGAACATTTCTTACATTTATTTGGGTAGTTTTTGAATGTGCGATTCGACCTACCCGTTAAACCGTTAAAATAAAATAATTAAAAAGAATGGAAAATCCGGTCCGAACCGGTTCGAACCGGCCAGTTCGTGAAGAAATAAACGATTTAGGGTGGATTGGACCGGTGGCCCAACCGAATCCCAGTCGGACCGGTCGAAGCGGCCGGTCCGATCCGGTCGTGAAAATATTAAACTCCCACAGCAAAACACGGATACAATTTCTAGTTACCTATTAAGATTCATTTTCAAAATTCTTCTATATTTTGAACTAATTATCTAAAATACCTATTTGTGTAACGTCAAAAAGATTGCAAGGGTTTTTAAAACATTTTTAGGATAACAAATAACTTAATTTTTAAACTCAAATATCAAATCCAAAAGGAAACCCGGAAGAAAAATCAAAACCTAAAATTTATAATAACCTAGTGACGATGATGAAATATATACCAATACCATTTTACAATACTTTAAAAGAAGTGAATTTGGCCTTTGACTGCCATCTGACCACCAGTCAAGGTGACGGGAGATGTGGATCTGAACTGTGGAGAAGGGGTGGGGCCTGGGCGGTGTTCATCGCTGCAAATCTAGCAGGGTTGAGGACAAGGCTAGCTCAATCATTTTGGAGGCGTTAAGCATATCTAATACTCGAGAGCCTTTTAATCTGCCTAGGACCGATAGTAATTTGGTATTGCCATTATAGAATGCCAATATTTTTTAGCATATATCATATGCTAATGAATATTACTATGAAACTTGTAAATTTTGTATAATATTAAGTAACATTATTATTATTATTGTTGTTGTTCTTTTACATATCTATACTATATAATAAATGAAAGTTTAAAAGAGACACGTGACGGCTTCTGGTTAATAAATGAAATTTGTGTTTTATGTTTCGCAAATTTGTGAAAATAAACACTCGGTTTCACAACAATGTAATGTTCCACTATGATTTTGAACATACATTTTCGGCATACTTATTTTCACCAAAATCAACCTGCAATGAAAAATCGGTAAACACCCACTAGTTGTTATCCCAAAAATTATCCAAAGAAGGTTTAAATGTGGATTTCTTAGGTGACCTTTTAGGTGTCTAGATGTAGTTTAAATGAAATCCAAAAAAAAAATAATAATAAGAAACTTTTGCAAACTTTCGAATATAAAGTCAATTCAAGTTAAATCTGTACGAATAATATCACTGCACATATATACCATTATGTTCTTTTATATATATGTGTATAAATTCACGTTCGTCAGAAAAGTAACCTATGTATAAAATGTAACTTGTGTACACACATGTTTCCACTGTGTAAGTTCAATTTTACATATGATCTTAAAGTTGTAAGAAAAATTTTAAAGTAAAAATGTGTAACAAATTGGATCGAGGACGTGATCGAACTCGTTAAATGCATCAGTGGCTTGAAAACCATTTTGGACCGGGGGCTTGATGCGAGTGAACATTTATAAGGTCTTGGCGGGCCAATATCATCTAAACCATATTGGTCTTATACCCATGAAAATAAAACTAATCCATAACCATTTCTATAACAAATACAAATCCAACATGTTTTGGGCATTCTCGTCGGGGTTTTTGCACCCCCTTAGTTAAAGGGACACTAACAACACTTATATGGACAGCCATGACACCTATACAACTCTTATAGGTCTATAGGAGTCGTATAGGTGTCAATAGGAGTCGAATAGGTGTCAGGGGAGTCATATCTTATTGGATGGCCGCCCTATATGAGTCTTATTGAGTTTAAACAAGTTTTCTTCTATCTTGATGAGTTTATCGAGATTGTGATCTATTTTTTAAAATTTTGTTGAAAATATTTACATTGGTGAAATAATTTGCACTTATCTCGAGTAATATAACGTTGTGCTAACATAATTCGCACGTAAATTGAACAATCTTATGTCATGTCAAACCATAAGCATAGATTACTAGAAATCTAACGTTATGTCCAATAATTTGCATGAATTTCAAGGATTATTGTAGTCAATTTGTCGCACGTACATCAAACAATCTTATGTCGTGTCAAACCATAAGCACAGATTACAAGAAATATAACGTCACATCCAATAAGTCACATGAATTTCAAGAATTATTGCAATCAGTTAGAGAGCGTATACGATTGATATAGGGTTATACGACTTGTATAGGATGACTTGTGTAACCTGGTACGAATCGTGAAAGGACATTATTGACTAGCGCATGAGACATGATGTTGCTTTACCCTATATACGACCAGTAAAGACACCCTGATAAAATCAATAGTTATCACCCATGCCTTTTAATAGGTATAGTAATACAAAGATATATTGATTATTTTGGGTAAATTAATTTACTTTTAAGCAAAGTCAGAAGGAAAAGATAGACAAGATTTACATACACGATATTATTATCATTAACCTTAGATAATCAGATTACATAGAAACATGCAGATCCACAACCAGCATATATAGTTTTAACTTATTAGCATCAAAAGAAAACAAAAACAAGAAAGAAAATAGATCCCCTAGTAGTAATACATGAACTTTATGCTATGAATACATAAAATAACATAGCAACCATAACACAACACAACATAGAGCTTGTAAGTTGTAGATCAGCTAGCAGCCAGCCGGTGGATCTTGTTAGTGGTGGTGGTGGTGTGGTTTATGCGGTGGTGGAGGATGGTGGACCACCGGCGGAGCAGGGTGGTGGACGACTGGCGGCGGCGGAGGGTGGTGGACGACATGTACCACAGGTGGCGGTGGAGGGTGGTGGACCACCGCCGGAGGTGGTGGTGGATTATGGTGGTGGTGGTGGTGGTGGGGAGGTGACTTGGGCATGTTTTTCTTTTCTAATGGTTAAGGTTTGTGGTGGTGGTAGTTAGGTGTAATGGAGAGATTGCAATTTGTAATATTATATATAAGTGGTGTTAGGTAAGTAACTTAGTCACGAATTAAAATTATAAAATGATGTGCGTGTTTGTGTCATCCACCGCCCATGATTTTCTAAGTCATTTAGTATTTTAATCGAATGACAATAAAGAAATACGTAACGAGTTTTGCTAACCATGATATACATGAACGAACACGAACAAGAAAATTTTGTTTGTTTAGTTGAACGAATGAACGAACATGAATAGAGTCTGTGCTCGTTCATTTATGTTCGTGAACGTTCGATAATGTGTTCGTTTATGTTTGTTCATTTAAAAGTCATGTTTGAGATAAATATGTTACGTACTTATTTATATTTGATGGATATTACATAATGTTTGTGATTTTAGTTATAAAATTAATATATGATGGTTTGTATTTGTTTGTTTTAGAAAATTTCGTTTGTGTTTATTAACGTTAATGAATATTTGTGTGCGTTTGTTTACGTTCGTAAACATGAACATGTTCATTTTCTTAATAAACGAACACGAGCAAGAAATCTCGTTCGGTAAACGTTCGTACACAGTTAATGAACAAATTATTTACTTAATGAACGAACACGAACAAGGTTTTGTTTGTGTTCGTTCGGTTCGTTTACAACCCTAGTTTAGGGTTGCGTTGGTGGTGTGAGATGACGATTGTGGCAGTGGCAATGATTGCAAGTGTGACATTTATGGTGGTGCTAATGACGACGATGGTGAGGGAGTCCTTTGATTTTCAGAGTTCGAGAAAAATGTACATTCTTTTCATTAAAGAGGAACTCATTCCAATTTAAGTTTCTATTCTCCAACCAAAATTTCATTATCTCATTAACTATATTTATATCTAACTGAATTTTACAAACAAAATATGTACAAATGAAATTCATATTTTCAATGAATTCCAGGAAATTAAATCCCATATACTATGAGAATAATTTTTTAAATAGTTATAGAAGATATCCTTATTATGGGCATGATTCATGATTTATATCCCATACAACCATGAACCACCTCACTATCTTGACTACCATTTCTTGTAAAGAGAGAGAAATGTATATTATAATTTACACAAATAGTCCTTAGGGTTTGCACGTATTGCAAGTTCAATCCTTATTTTAAGAAATTAAAGATGCGGGCCTGAATGTTGCATAATATGCACACTGACAGTCCCTGACACTAATTGAGGTTAAGTTTTTTTTGTTAAGTTAATTTAAAATTACCAATATACCTTAAGATATAAAAATAATAATTTCTAAATAAATCATTTACCCTACCCATCACATCTCACCTCTTCACTCCATTTTCTTTTTCCATCTTCATGTTCATTTTTATTTTTATCTTCATTTTCATCTTCATCACCATCACCATCACCTCTCCATCACCAAATAAGAAATCAAGCACCACAAATGGTCTAACTCTTGCATGCTCTCTCTCTCTCTCTCTCTCTCTCTCTCTCTCTCTCTCTCTCTCTCTCTCTCTCTCTCTCTCTCTCTCTCTCTCCAGATTTGATGAAATTAGGTTGTCATCATGTTTGGTGGTAGCAATGGGTGGTTGTTTGATTGCGCGGTGGTAGGTGGAGGGTGCGGGCAACGACGATAGTGGTGGGTCGAGGGTGATGCGGCGACGATGGTGGTGGGTCGAAGGTGTAGGTAGCGATGGTGGTGGTAGGTTGAGGGTGCCGCGAGACGGTGGTGGTGGGTTGGCGGCAGTGGTGGTGGGTCGAGAGTGTTGTAGCAACGGTGGTTGTGGGTTGAGGGTGTAAGGCGGCGACGGTGGTTGAGGGTGTAGGCGGTGAAGTGGTGGTGGATTGAGGGTGTAGGCATCGATGATGGTGGTGGGTTGAGGGTGTTTTGGTATTTTAAAAAAACTAACAGAGAACCTTAACCTGTGTTAGTGTCAGGGACTGTCAGTGTACTCTTTTCGTATAGTTCAAGCCCGCATATGTAATTTTTTCAAAGTAAGGAGTGAACTTGCAATACGTGCAAACCTCAAGGACTGTCCATATAATTTACTCTATAATTTATAATACTTACATATAGAATAAACGTATGTATCCTTTGTATACGTCTACTGATTTGATTGCTGAAGTGCAAACACATTGTCTCGTGTGCCTTCTAATGGTTATTCAGAATGTAACAACCTTGTTCTTTGCTTAGGAAGTGAGATCACAAGCCCGACTCCAAGTTTAGTATAAGGCCTTTAAGAGCGACGTTCGTGGTGTTGGCGGCAAGAATGGCAATTTTAGTGATGGCGGCGATGGTCTAGGAGTGCTTTGATTAAAATCCTTCACATTTTGAAAGAATGTTGAATTCTTTATTTGAAATGGTTGAGATAATTTATTATATTTCAAGTTAAACTTGTCAATTCAAAGTTGAGAAAAAAAATTTTTACGAACCAAACATGATAGAACTTAAATTGATGTTTTAATTTTATTAAGTTCAACCAACTAAAAAACTTTCTAGAGTTTATAAAACAGGTGAATAAAATCTGTACCTAATAAATAAGTAAATGGTTGTGCCACATGTGTCACAATTATATGTCCATAATTATTTTTCCCACTACTCTCTCGTTATTAAATAATATGCGCAAATATATTTGTTATTATTTTCTTATATATATTTTACATTCAAAAAATTAGTATGTTTATTATTTTATTTTGAGTTTTAATAACCTTCTTTATAGTTATTTTTATTATATTTTATTTATGTATATATGTTTTTTAAAGTTTCTTTTCACATTTTACATCACTTACTAAAGTTGACTAGTTTTTCGATTGATATTTTATTAATATTTTCCTTAAATATTTACTAAAAACCATTTAATGTTTATTTTTTTAACTAGTATTACACATGGGTTTCTAGCCTAGTTTAATTAATAGAGGTGTTTTTCTTTGGTTAACAAAAGATAAAGCACACTAGTTAATAGTTATTTCATATAAAAAGAACATTTTGATAGTTAAATGATGTGTTCTATAAACAAAAAATTAAAGTTTATGATTTATAAGTTACAGATATAAATTATAATGTATTTATTATTTTTTATAAACATTAGGACTTCTTTGTAAAAAGAAGTTATAAATATGGGGGAAAAATCAAATGTTAAAATTTGCCCTATGGTTTGAAAACCGGACCAAAGAGCCAACGAGCTGACTCAGAGGTTCAACAGTCGGACCCTGTCAGACCGGATTTACAAACCGGTCAATGTCATGATTATAATATATTTGATAACTAGGTTAATTAGTAACTCGTATGTTACACGGGTTGAATAAATAAAACACTAAATAATTAGTAATAAAAATTTATGAATTATAAAACCATGTTTGAAGATAAAATATGATTATAATTTCATATGAATAGCTATTTTGAGTAAATAAACAATAGTGTATTTTTTTTAAATTTTATTTTATAAAAAATATGGGTTTTAAATAATTTATTTTAGAAAAATAAATTTATTTTAAAAAAAAGTTTGTGGTATTTTGTATTTTATAAAACTTTTATTATTAAAAAGTGCATTTTTAATAAAAAATAGGTTTTAATTTATTAAATTATATAATATTTAATTTAAAAATAGTATAAGTAATATTATTAGTATTCAATATTACTAATAATAATAAAGAGGAATGAGAAAGTTAGTATGATAAAACTTATAATTATGTCAATTCTTATTTTAGATTTTCTTTGTTATAGATAGATAGATATACAGATAAATAGATATGTTAAAAACTCATTTATTAAATGATTAATAGTTAGTAATTAACATAAAAAGTTATAGTACGATATTTTAATATAAAATATTATTAAAATTATATGTATGTAATAGTTCAAGAAAAAAAACAATTACTTGTTTTAACTCTCTTATGTAAATAGTTTTATTTTTAAACATTCGTTATAAGATATTTTTATAAAAAATTAATTTTTTATAAAAATCTTGTTTATTAAAAACTCGAGTTTCTAATATTCTAGTTGTTTTAATAAAATCTTTTTTAGAAAATTTCATTTTTTATAATTTCTTTAATAATAACCGATTTAAAATATTTTGTTTCAAAAAGGTTTTGTGTTTTAAAAAATTTCATATTATACAAAAATTTGTTTATTCTATTATTTCTATTTTAATAAAAAGAACAAATTTTTAATTTTCTTAATAAAATTTGTTTTTAAAAACATAGCTTGATTTTTAAAAATCTAGATAAGAGAACGAAATGCATCAATTAATAAAATTGATTTTTATTAAAAGAGAGAAATTAGTTTGAGTGTTTAAATTACTATAATACAGTTTTGAATGAAAAACAAAGTAAGTACATTTAAAATAATGACAAGTGTCAAAAAGATGGGTTAAAAAAATAACAAGTGATAAAATTTTTTTATTTTATTAGATATTATAGACATAGATTATTTGTTTTAGTCTATACAAATTGTTACTAAGTATTAACAGTTCAACCCATAAAATTTGAAGCAAGTTTGCATATAAGCACATAAAAATTGTTTTATTGATGATCCCAAATAAAAAATATTAATGCCCACGAAGGCAAAAGGAACACTAGTTGCATCTTCGCAACAACATACGATATTTTTTTTGTTTTCTGACTCTCATACGAAGGCATCCGTCTCTACTTTCTTTAAATCTGACTTTCTTGGATCCTAAACTTTTCGTTTCTGTCTTTTCTTTTTGTTTTCCAGTAACCTATTCTGACATCCTTTTTCTTTAATCTAGCCGGTATTTGAAGAACAGTCCCAAGTATGCATAACTGGACCGACTGCATATCCAGTACAGGGTCCAACCAGCCGGTCTGATCCAGTTATTAAAACATATTTTTGCTTACACAGTGGAAGTTTACTTTCCTAAATCGAAAGATTTTAACGCTGCAATGCGATGGGTGAAAACACGTCATCATTACTAAGGGTAACAATTTCCTTTTAAAATTATTCTTTCAATCTCTTGTTTTTTTATTTCCTTCTCTCTAAACATGGATATAAAAAGATGTACAATCATTTAATCACTTGTATGGCCTAGTGACTATAATGTACGTCTTTTATACATAAGATAGTGAGTTCAAGACTCACTTGAGTTATGTAAAATAAATTCAATTTGAAGTAACATAAAAATAAATCTGAGTCGTTCAAAAAAAGATATCCAAAGAGTAAATTAAAAGTTGTGGTTTTAACTTTTTTTTAAAAACAAAGTAAAAGAAATATAATAAAAATACAACTCAAAAGATGTTATAGCAGAGCCCAATCAATTAGAGCAATTCACATGTGGTTTCTTACAAATATTTCCATCTCCAAATTTTAAATTTTAAAGAAATTATAATAATTTAAATAATTTGACTTTACGTTAGATACTTCATCACTAACCCCTAAACTTATAAGGGAAAACATAATGTACCTCCAAATTTAGGGTCACCTACTCTAAACTTTATAAATTATATAAGTATGAGGAATGATATATAAAAGATTTTTAGAAAATGTGAAATTAATTTAGGGGATGTTGAATTTTAAATGAAATATAGGTATGAAGATAGAAAATCTATTATGAATGCTTATACTACAGCAAGTTATGGAAATCAGATTTATATCAAAGATGCCAATTAGTGTTCTTTAGCTGCACTCTATTTTTTATTCACCAATGTGAATTGACCTTAATTTTTTCCAACACACTTTGCATCACCACCGTTTTTCATTAAAAATTAAGTCCTTTCAAGCTTTCCAAATATACCATCTAGACGCCAAAAAATACAATGAAGTACATTCTTAAGCCTTCACATGCTCGTAGAGGCGTGTAAATCAGCCAGAATCTATAGGATAAATGATGAAATTGGCCAAGACCCGCCGTACCAGCTTAAGACTCATGTCAAGATGTTCGAGGCCAGGGGACATGCTAGCAATATATGATCTATCGATTAATTGTGTCCAAAACACAGGCTGCATTATGAATAGACCAAATGAACCCCACACCTCACTAATGCTTCATTGGTTGGGATGCTATTTAATCTCGCCTTCCAAACAAAGGAATTCATCTTCAATGAAACCCACGATATCCATGTCATAGGGCAAAGATCCAATGAGGCCCGGTTAGATTCAATAACTTTCTGAATGGACTTAACCGAGAATTCTCCCAATACATCTTCCATCCAACACCAAGGGGGCGTTTGGTTAGAATGAATGGAATGGAATGGAATTGGGAAACTAGTATAATTTTCAAGCAAAATTATGTTTAAGTGGGTAATGAAATGTAAAACCCAAGGGAATGTTTCCCCTCAAATTCCCTTGGTTGTGGGATTTCAAATTCCCTCTCTAGGTGGAAGGATTTTGAAATCCCACAACCAAGGGAATTGAAGGTGAAACATTCCCTTGGGTTTACTTTTAATTGCTCACTCAAACACAATTTTACTTGAAAATTATACTAGTTTCTCAATTCTATTCCATTCCTTCCAACCAAACACCCCCCAAAAATCTTCCTCGTTTCTAGGCCAAACATTCTTTAAAGAGGATTTTAAAGGCAAATTCATCCCTCTCCATATCATTTAGCACATTCTTTTTCTAATTCCATCTTCACTTCAACAAATTAACATTACCCACTACACAAGCTTTTTCCTTTTCTTGATTATAGAGGCAATGATGCAAATCTTTTAAACTACCGTCTCCCACCCAATTATCTAACCAAAACGTGATTTTCTCACCCTACCCACTTAACCTCTAATATGCATGTCTAAATTAACATTTTCTTTTTAAAACCCATTCTTAACATTCCTCCGCACACCGTTCATAAGATTCTTAAAAGTGAAAAACAAAGGCTTACGAGGTTGATGGTGGATAACCAATAAAACCATCCGTTTTGAATTTCCACCTCCATTTTAGCCATATTAGCATTTCTAATGCTCACAACCCCAAGTCCTCTTGACTCTTTAGGGGTGGTTATCTTGTCCCAAGCCACCCAATTGATTTTTGAGTCTTCCTTTATGCTTCCTAAATAAATTTTCTTCTTATCCATACAAACTTTTGTATGACATGCAATGGTGCTTTAAAGAGAGACATGTAGTACACAGATAGTCTCCCAAGCACCGTCTTAACCAATGTTAATCGACCTCTAAAGTATAGAGACCTAGCTTAAAATATTATTTTTATAATTTTATTAAAAGGTTTGTTTTGAAACAAAATTTTTATTTTATTTATAATAAGGAACATTTCAATCATATATTATATTAAAATATCGTTCTTATAATTGATAAATTTTTATTTTATTTAATATTTTTCTTATTCAACCCGTGTAATATACGGGTTTACTAATAATAGTAATAAATAAGAAAGGAGACAAAGGATCACAATTAAAGATCCATGAAAAATATTTCTATTCGCGCAAAATGTTTTTTAAATAATTACATTTTAGTTCTTTTATTTTAAACTTTTACATGCTTTCTATACTTTTAATTACCTGGTGTTAGTTTCTACGATAATTTAAGGGAAAAAAGACTATATTGCCAAATGGACAAATTTTGTACTTTAAAAGTTTTTTTGTTTTCTTTCTATTTTTCTTTTCTTTTATTACTTTTATTTTATAAGATTTTGAGAGTTCTATTAATTAATTAATCAATTAATTTATTTTATAAAAAAATAACTTTTTATTATATTTTTATATAAATTATATATTTTCCTTTGTTTGATTAAATAATTTACTTTGGTTATTGTGAATTAGTTAAAAAAATTAGAAAGTATGCAAAACTTTATAATATAGGACAAGAGTGCAATAATTGAAGCCATATGACATAATTTACAAATATACTATTTAGTATATACTTAATAGAAATAATTTATAATTTACTCTATTAACAGATTATAGATAGACTAAACATGCTTTTTTTAACAACAAAGATTTATAATAAAAAAAAAGCTAGTTAGTAGCTAAAATCACGAGCAAAAAAAAAAAACAAAAAAAAAAAAATTACACAAACTACAAGACAAACAAAACTAATTATCCACCATAGAAACCAGAAGCACTCCTTTTCTTCGATTTTCATTCTATTTTTAACCCACAAGAGACTTAAGAGCTTAATGTCACCAATTATCAATTGAGAAGAGATTGCTTTTTGAATGAAGATTATTTCATTTCTTGCTTTTCATATGCATCAAATGGAAATTAGGATAATGACATGAATTATTTTCGTGGAGACCTCATCACCTGACAGTATTTTGTGAAGATCAATCAAATCTCGGTATAAAAAGGCAAAAATAAAAGGCATCTTGCACCATTGGCTAACCTGCATCCATACAAAGTTTGCAATGGGACATGCTATAAATAGGTGCTCCACAGATTCATTGGCAATGCTTACATAGATTCATTGGCAATGCTTACATAGCTTGCACATAAGACTACTGACATGAATGTTTTTTTATTGAAAATTATTTCATTGCTTGCACGTATATGCAACTGTGGCTAGGGGTGTGCAAGAAACCGAAGTAACTAAACCGTAAGAAAAATAACTGACACAACCGAACTGAAAAAAAAAAACCGCTAAGAAACTGACGGTTTGGTTTGATGATTTTTTAAAAACCGAATTTTTCGGTTCGGTTTTGGTTTTACTTGTAACAAAAGCTGAAAAAACCAAACCGAAACCATACAACCAAACTTGTAAATTTAGAGGTGTAATCATACACTTATAAATATTATTAGCCTATTAATTACTTGTTTAACTTATGTTATCTACAACAGATTGAATATTTAGGTTTCAAGAATAATCTTTAAAAATTTTTTGTTTGAATTAATAGATAAAAATATTTTATTGAACTTTGTTCTTATATTTTATGGATTGTATTTTAATTTTTAATGTAAACTAATTTATAATAATATATAGATTATATTTAAAGATCAACAAATAATATAAAGTCAAAGTTTTTAACTAAAATTTATTATTTTAAAATAATTTTTTCTTCAAAAACTTGAAGTCCAAATGGTAAAACAAAAAAAAAACAAAACCGAACCAAAACCGAAATGAAAACCGAAAACCAAAAACCGAGAAAACCGAAACCGAACGGTTTTACAAACCTAAAAACCGAAAAAACCGAAAACGAACTGTTTTAAGCTAAAACAGAACCAAACCGATCATGCTCACCCTTACCTGTGACATATCTTTTCCATTGCCAGATTCACTCAACTAACCCCCATATTGAGATTAATACAATCTTTAACCCGTACCATTTATTTTAACACGTCATTTGTTAATTAAAGTAGAGAGATGAATTGAATACTTTTAACACAACCTAAAAGCTTAATATGTATTATGATGAATGTCCCTATGATTCGAGCTAGATGTAATGATAGTTCAAAATAATGAAGTCACGGATCACTATAGGTACTTTATTTTCAACTTCTACATATTTTCTATACTTTTAATTATCTGATGTTAGTTTTTGTATTAACTTAAGGTAAAAATGACTATATTGTCCAAAAATACAAATTGTGTAATATTAACAAGTTTTTCTTCCTTTTGTTATTTTTATTTTATAGATTTCTTTAGAATTATAAAAATATAACTTTTTATAGTATTTTAATATAACTTATATATTTTCCTTGATTAAGTTATTCACTTTTCTTATTGTAATTGTAAATTAGTTAAAATGATAGAAAGTGCGCAAAACTTTATAATATAGGACACGAATGTAATAATTAAAGCAAATGACATAATTTACAATATAGTATACTATATAAGTAAAAGAACATAATTTGTAATTTACTCTATGAAAAGATTAAGAATGGACTAAACATGTCTTTTATCAAGTAAAGTAGAGAGATAAATTGAATAATTTTTAACACAATCTAAAAGAATAATATGTATTATGATGAATGTCCCTATGGGTCCATCTAGATGTAATGATAGTTAAAAATAAACGATATAACGGGTACTATAAAGTTCACCACAATATTGCTTGTTGCCACACATTAATTGAACCGTTATAAATGCCTTTTATTTATAAACTTGGAATAACAACAAAAACAAACAAAAGTTCGATCAAATAAAACAGAGTAAAATTATGGTGTTGCTCTCACACAATCATCACTTTCGATTATTTGATATTTAAACAACGTACAAATATTGGGATGGTTTTCAAAGGTTGCATAGGATAAATTATTTTTAACAATGCTTTAGTATGTCATCTTAGTCTCCTAACACTTCAAATTTTATTATGCCTTTCAATCAAACACCTTCAATTGCGCTAAAGTTTTAAGATTTTAGTGTCGAGTAAAAAATGTAATATAATATCATTTCTCATTGTTTGAATGAAGTTTAAGATCGTACACAACCACTTACAGAAATTCAAGATAAAAATGCAGACATCAGGTTAAAAGTGGTCCAACGCCTCTAGTACTATACAGGAACCTTACGAGGGTTTGCCAATAAATAAAATGGTATATAAATGTTAATTAATAACTCTCAAGTTTATTTCCAGAGAAATACTGAAAAGCTAGACATAATTCATCAACACATAAATAAAACTAGTACTTAAAACTCTTACATAAATCTCACATCACAACATCAGCAAAAGAACATATAACACTAGAGCCAAATTCACATCTTGGCCTAGTAATCAAAGAAAGGGTTGTTCTTGAACAACCTATCTGAACTGTTTCTAACTTTAGAAACCCGAACGCTTCGATCATCTTTCTGGAATCCAGATGTAGCCCGAGCGCGATCACTAAAAAGATTCGGATGACAGTTTTCATTATCATCATCAATATCATCAAAAGTTGTCCATTTTTCTTCAGAAATTTCAGGCTTTTTCTTCATTGCAGAATTTGACATGTTCTTGATCTCATTAACATGATCCTTAAACTCTTTTCTCACCACTTCCAACACAGTTTCTCCATGTTGATCACACCATTTCCTAAAATTCACATCAAAATAAGAAACTCCTGCAGAAAAATAAGAACTTTTTTATAAAAAAATTGACATTTTCTTACTTGGGAAAGAACTTTTTCAGATCAGCTTTGTCGATTGGAAGCCGAGTTGAAATCACTTCAATTTGATCTTCCCTGAAAGTTTTTGTAAATACTGATAAATACTTTGTTGTATCAAGAAAGTGAATCAAGATCAATATCAAGATTGCTTACGATAATTGAAGTTCTGATTTGGTTTTCATAAGCTCCTTCTTGATTTTATCTCCTAGAACCTGTGATAAACATATGCATAAGCCCACAAAAACTCATAATTTATATCAAATCAAACCAAAATTTTCAAACTTAATCACCTTATCAACAAAGAAATCAGAAGATGAACCATCTGTATGAAGTTTTCTCTTGATTTTACTATCTGTCCCCTCCTGAATGCCTGTATAAGTTTCATTAATCGAATCGTTTAATGATAATGGAACTGTATCTTTCTCTGAATCATCACTCTTTTTCCATTTCATAAAACCATCAAGTCCCTTAAATGGCCTCCTCTTTGACTTTTTAGCTGACTCCTCAGTCACCACACTTTCTGTCATCAGAATTGTTGGTTTTTCGTCATCTTTTTCCTTTAATTCACAGTTCCAAAAGGGGTTTTCTTGAGATATTGCAAGATTCTGAGTACCAATATCAGAAACACTCTTATCTTTCCCATTTTTGTGTGATGATGATGATAAACCAAAAACTGATGCAGCTCCTTTGACCTGTTTGATGGCTGACTTTTGTTGCTTTGACTTGTTTTTCGAACCAGAATCTTGTAAATCGATCACTGACCATTCATCATTTGGGCTCTTTTGTTGGCCTCCAGCAACAACTATATCTTTGGGGTCAATTTTGGCTCCTTGAGCTGTTAGTCTTTGCAACAATGGAGTCTTTGATGTATGATACTCCTCTTCTGATATGCAGTTTGCATACAGTAACTCCTGTAACCAAAATGAAAAAGAATTCAACTTTTTTGACACCCACAAAAAACTCAAATACCAATTTGCTCAAATCTTGATATTATTATAATCATCCACCAAAAGTGAAGAAGATTTTAAAGTTTTTGATACCTATAGAAACCCAAAGAAACTAAAGTGAAGAAAAAATTACAACTTTTTTCCACCAAGAAGATTGCATTCACTGAAGCTGAGCAAAAAATCACAATTTTGTTTTAATTATCCACCTAGAAGATGCAAATTCACCAAATGTTTGTTTAAATCACAGATTGTTGATATCTTGATATGATTATTAGTGTTATTATAATAGATCAAGAGAACTCAAAAAGTTAAACTCTCTTTTAAACATATAAAATCCCAATTCACATGTTTGTTCGGATCTTGATGTAATTACAGTTATCCATCTATAAGCTGCAATTCTCCCTCAAAAAAAGGAGAAACCCAGAAAAACCCAAATCACAGTTTATTCAAATCTTGAAGAAATTGCATTTTCCTCAAAATCAAATAAGAAGTTAGGTTTTTTTTTAAGATCAAAAGAAGCCATATCACAGCTAGTTCTATCTTGATATTATAACAATTATTGAAAAAAAAGGTTGCAGTTTGTTCAAATCTTGATGTTACTACAATTAGCCACCAAATAGATGCAAATTCAATTTGTTAGAAGATAAACATCAAAACTTTGAGTACAAAAATTGAAGCTCTAACCTGTAAGAATATCAATTTATCTCTTAAAATCACCGGCTGCTCATGATCATAAGGCGAAGAAACAAGCGTATCAAGAAGATGCGATCTAAAAGCCGAAACTTCCGCCTCAGCCAAGATCCCCTCTTTAAACAAACCCATCAAATTCAAGATCTGATGGAAAGACTCCTGCTGCCATTTCAAGTTATCAGACTGTTGCTTCCACAGCCTCTGCTCCGCAGCAGCAATGGCGGGCAACCGCCTCTTCTTGAACGAGAACGGGAGGATGTTCTTGCAGATCGACGCGATTGAATCTTGAAAAGATGAGTAGTATGTGGGAGTGTATGTGTACACCATTGTTGTTCTTGATTTCTGTTGCTTGTTTTGTTGAGGATTGAATCTTGAAAAGATGATTGAAGGTTGTTGATGAGTGTGAGGTGTATAAGAATGAATGAAGAAGGAGCAGGTGATTGATGATGAAAGAATGATGGTGTTTCTTGAACGGTCATTAGGAGAACTAGCCGTTAAGGAAAGATTCAAAACGACAAAGCGGGATGGAGACGACGTCGTTTGAGTTGCATTATTGGGCCAACGTTACTTTGATTGGGCTGTGTTAATGGTAGATAGAGACTGCTTTGGGCCATTTTTAAATTTTAACTAATCATAGATTAAATAATTAATCTATATTAGAAAACAAACCTGGTTGTACGCAGCTGCACCTGACAATGATATATTTTATAATTAATTATACCCTACTTTACATGTCTTTCATGAAAACTTTCATGTTTGGAATTTAAAAAATTACACACATGAAAAAAAGTTAGAATTTAAAGTAAATTACTATTTTTATCACTATGGTTAATTAAAAGTATTTATTTTCATTTAAAAGATAAAAAAACAAAACTTAGTCACATAGTTTTTATTAAGTAATCAGTTTTATTTATTTCATTAGTATTAAGTAATCAGTTTTATTTATTTCATTAGCCTAATCCATAGATTGCGTTAATACACATGTGTCTCTCGCATGAGGGGTATTTTAGTCAATTTAAGTTAAAAAAGATGTTTTCCTATGTGGGATGTTTTATGTTGCCATTCTAACCCGTAAAAACAAATGCTGTCAAATAAAAACGCAGTAAAGAAGTGCAGCTTTTTTACCAAATGCAGTCAAACTAAAATGCGGTATTTGAATAAAGCATAGTTAAACTAAAGTGCTGTCAAGGGTTTACGGTACAAAAAAAAAAAAAAAAGGATGTCAAACTTATGCAGTTAAAATCCTCTTCTTCATCCTCAAGAAGATCATCATTTGTTGCTTTAGTATCCTCATTACCAATTGTTTCTAAGATTACTTGATTAACAACTTCATTACCTTAAACATTATATTCATAAGTATTCAAAAATGCACTGTGTAAATTTTAATGAGTTTAAACTTCCCACATATTTCAATAAACTAAGCACATTATCATCACTAGATAATGCCCTCAAACCATAATCCAATTCTTGATCAGAAATCTTGAAGTGCAAATATATTGGTTCATCAACATGATAACCTATATCCCTAAATCATTGCAAGTATCTCATGCCTTGAAAACACATCAAAATCAACCAAGTCAACAAAGCTAATAACACCATCCTCATACTTTCTCCTAGGGTGCTAATGTAAAACCCTCCATGGTGAAACTCCAAAGAGAAAATAAATGAATTTTGCCAAGGTAAAAATCAAACAAACATGAGCAAAACAACCATGGTAGTGAATAAAAATTTGAAAGAAAATTAATACACAATCATCATAAAACCAATAAAGGTCAAACTCTTCATATTGTTTTTGAATGTACCACAATGAAACAACCATGGCGACTGATTCTTTAAAGGATCGAAGGTTTGCATGTTCAAGTTGGAAGCTAATATAATCTAATGTCTATCAATTAAATGAAGGTTACAGATTGCAGGTGTGAGGCCAATTGAAGCTGATCTATCGATTGCGGGTGTGAGGTAGATTGCATGTTCGAATGAAGGTTCGATATTGCAGGTTCTAATCGATGCTTGGAGACGGGAAGCAGGCGACTTTTGTTCAACTTAAATTGACTAAAATGCCCTTCACGTAAGGGGCACATGGGCGGTTTTTAACGGAATTCATAGATGGAGTTAACAGAGAGGATAAAAATCGTTACTTAATGAAAGCTACATGACTAAATTGGTTATTGCTAATCTGATGAATACGGTTACTTTCAACAAATCGCAATAATAAAAATAAAAATAGTAATTTACTCTAAAATTTAAAACAAGTGTCACTAATTAAATTATTAAAGAATAATTACGACAAATACTTAATGTTTAGATTATGAAATTTGGTTTCCTATAATTATATATGCTCAACAAGGGAAATGGAATAACAACTTAATAATTATTTTAAAATTTTTCATCATTGTATTTCATTAATATGGAAAAAAAATTGTTTTTAGTCATTTTCTTTAACTTAGTTTTTGCTATTTTCGGTCTTTACCTTATAGACGGATCTTTTAGGATTGCAAATTATAATCTTTTATTAATACTTTAAAAGTTCTAACATAGTTTCTCATTTTGTAAGAGAAGGGTAGCCAAACTAATATATGGGATAATAAAATTTAAGATTATTTGAAATACACGCGTATCTGGAATCATTAACGTTTGTGTTTTCTATTGTCTTGTTATAAAAATAAAATTTAAAAAAACTAAATTTAACTTAGTTAATTTAATGTATTTATTTTTAAATAATTTTAACAAGTATATATACAAGAAATGGTTTTTAAACAGGTTTTGAGGCTAAACTGATTCCAAACCAAACCTACCGGGTTCATATCAGTTAGGGTTTCATCTTTCTCAAACCGGTACCTTCCACGAACCGCTTTTTACCACATTGACCTTAAACCAAACCAGTTTGAAACGAAGAGTTCTTGAGCCCAAATCATTTTGTGCACCTTTAGGTGAGAGGATCTCCTAACATGAGAATAAGTATGGGACTTGTAAAGATTAAACATAGGGAGTAAAGAGAAATGCATGCCCATTTATTCCCTGAGGTTGTTAAGGGACATATTATTATCTATCTTCATCTTTTCTTTAGCTTAAGGCTATCGAAATACATCCTAAAACATATGTTCTCTCCATATCACATTTTTTGATTGTCGGGGTTAGATTCCGAGCTACCTTTAGATGGAGAAGCTCGTTAGTATTGCAGCTTCGATGCTTCAGATGTATGATCGTTCAACATGGTTAACTTGCTACTCATGCCATCACTAAAGGTTAATGAGCAAGTACAGATGTGAGACTTCAGAGGCAAAAGTGCCAAAAAAAAAAAAAAAAAAAAACACTAATTGTGTCATCATTGGAGTTAAAACAACTAACATAATAATTATGGATACATATAATTCCAACATTCCCTAGATTTAAAAGAATTAAAAACAACAAAAGTAGTAATAATACAAAACATTTAGCAATTTGCAGTATTTAAGAGTATTTACAACCAATTTCTTATCTTTATTCATATAATTATATTAAAACATTATTTTTTTCTCTCACTTTTTTAATTAAATAACATTTTTTTATAACTTTATCATTATCTTTTCTCTCTACTTCACTCACAACAACTTTTAAAAATATTAAAAAAATTATATGGGTTGAACAGTATTTACTTAAATTTACAGATTGAACAGTAACATTTATTTCTTTTCCACTCACAAACATTATATATAATATAATGATTGCACTCACATATCTCACATAAGTTATTCAAATTAGAAACATGCAAACACATATGTTCAATTGTTCAAATAACTTCCAGTAGATATGTCAAGAAAACGAATTTTTAAACCTTCTCATTGGAATTAAGGTTTAGGTTATTGTAAAAGACAAAAATACCCTTTCACGTGGTTTTGCCGTCTTTATTCCTTAGTTGTTGCCCACTAATATTTTCAACCTGTTGTTCTACACTTGTATAATTCTCAAATCTTATTGCCGTCCAATGAACACAAAGTCACAAACCTTATAAAACACACACACACAAACAATAATATTGTTGAATGTAACCAATATCACACCACTATCAACGATCATGGACCGTGACCAAGAGCCCAATCACATATCCGGTGACTATTACAACCATGACTATGAAGAGATGATTTCTAGCAACGGTTGCGGTTGTTTCCGCCTTTTTTGGTACTTTGATACGCGCCATCACGATGGAGAAACAACATCGTTTATGTACCACAGGCCGGGAGATGTTTTGGATAATAATGATGGTTGGTTGATGGCTCGGTTTAAGAGCGTGAAGGAGTTTTCAGAGCTTGTGGCCGGCCCGAAATGGAAAAACTTTATTAGAAGGTTTAGTAGGAAACCGAAGAAGGGGAATTCGCCATTTCAATATGATCCAGAGAGCTATGCTCTTAATTTTAACGATGGTGGTGGTGGTGATGGAGACGATGATTCGTTGCCTTGTAGCTTCTCCACGAGATTTGCTCCGCATACGCGATCCATGTCGAGTTGATTAGTCTATTTTCAATTTTGTTCTTTTATTCAATTCTACTACTTTATTGTCTTTTCATGTAAAAAAGATTAAACTGTAATTCAAACTTTTATAAAATTTTGTTGAATTCCTTCGTGATTAATAACGCTTATTATTATTATTTTTTTTTTGCGGTATTTGATTCCACCTAATGTTACACATAGAAAAATATAAATACACATCACTTTTATAAGAGAAATAAATTATACTACGAGATCACTAGATCACAGGGCCATATTTAATAGCTATAACTTAGTACGGTACTATTTCATAGTGAAGTTATTGTTTAGGATTAAAATGTGTCGAGTTGGCGGTTCAATAGCTAAACACAAACACTACTTGTATATTTATTCATGTAAAATATATAAACTCTGTTTCAAATAATATTAAAATACGTAACGAAAACATAATTGATTTAACCTATTAGTCTAAAAAAGTCAAATGAGTTGACATGTTGCATCAAGTTATAAACATGTTAAACAGCTTCAAAACAAGTTTGGCATATCATAATAAATTAGTGAAACATTCCAACAGCTCAGTTTGTTTAATTAAATTTTTTGTTTCATGCTTCATTTCACATAAAGAATCTGGCACGTATTCCTCATAAGTAGATAACATTTTTATAATAATTAAAAATAGAAAACACCATGATTGTATGTATCAAATAAAGTACATCTTGCTAAAACACAAGTGCACTGAGAGCTTCATCAAACTTCTAAACAGAAAATCTTGCTTGCTTAAACAAACCATTCTTAACCAACATACCAGAAAAAAAAAAAAGACTAATTTGCCCTCGGAGCAGCCCACTCGACGCTCAAGATAAGGTTATCATACCCATACCCATTGAGTTTAGCAATGGCCCTCTCACCGTCTTCCCTCCTCACAAAATTAACAAACCCAAACCCTCGGCTCATTCCAGTCTTCTGGTCCATAGCAACATAAACCCGAGACACGCTTCCAAAAGGGCGGAACAGCTCAAGCAAGTCGGGCTCACGGGTATCCTCTGAAAGGTTGTTGACCCGAACAGAGTTTTCATCATTCCTACGCCTCATGTCAGCACCAGCAGCAGTTCTGACCGCACCAGCACGCATAGTTGGTGGGACGTACGCTCCTCCTTTGGCAGGACCAGAACCACCTGCATCTGCAGGGTTAGGGTTCGGGTTCTCAACAAAGGTCTCACTTGGCTGGGCCAGATCCTTGTATGGGCACTTTGAGGTCCAATGGTCACCTTTCTTGCCGCATGTTCTACATACCATAAGAACCGCACCTCCCTTTGACATTTGAGCCAATGGATCTCCAGATGCATTCGACTCTTCAGCTTTTGTACCTGTTTATTACAAGGTCAACACGTAATATCCATAAGTCAACAGTCAATGTCATTGAAACAAAAAAGAATGACAAAGTTTCCAAGAATTTAACTTGTATCATATCTTTTTCATTGTAATACATAAAGCATTGCTAACATCTAACTTAATTTCATAAAAGTGGCTAAGGGAGGAAAAACACATCAAAGGCTTGAGGCGCGGACTCATGTGCTTCTAGGTCAAAACTGGTCAACAATTAGGGCATGTAGGAAGCTTATGGTGTAAAAAACAACCAAAGGGATGCGAAAATTATGAGAAGATAACTTGATAAAAAAGTTGATATGTACATAGAGCAATGCCTCACGTACGCAATGCCTCACGTACGCAATTTGTGCGCCTCGTTCCTCGCCTTTTGGTGTCTGAAGGCCTCATATTTATTTTGGGACCTAAGTATGTATTTATGTACCTATGTATGTATGCATGTAAAGAGACGCAGCTATTGATTATAATAAAGCCTATTTGGTTTGTACATAAAGCAATGCCTAACGTACGCAATTTGTTTGCCCCGTGCCCTGCCTTTTGGTGTCTGAAGGCCTCATATTTATCTTTAAACATAAGTATGTATTTATGTAGCTATGTATTTATGCATGTAACATATAGATTTTAAGTGGTAATTGGTAAACAAAAAAAAGGATTGGGTCCAAGATTGTTCAGCCATATCAGCTTAATATCTTTTTGATAGGTTGCATAGCTTTTGTAGATCCCCATGATTCTAAATGAAACTCATAGCAGGTGATCACAACTTTGTGCATAATACCTGCTACAAGCATACAATTATTGCACTTAAAGAGTCCTAGTGACCCAAATAACCATTTCAGATATCATGACCAAAAAACATGCACTACACAAAGTGGCAATATGCCAGTGTTAAAAAAATTTTACTAACATACCCAACTTAAAAGTTCAGTGGCCAAAATGGCCAAATAAAAAGTATATAACACCAAGTAGTAACTATGTAAAGCTGAGTGACTCACATAGCTGATAAACCGATGGCCATTATGTGACAATTTTGAGAATTATGTAACATTTTACAGGCTTTAACCATTAAATTTATCCAAGTATAGTGACCCACATGATCAGTTTCAAACTGTAGTAACTTCAAGCATGAATTGAAACCTTTTTGGACTAAAAATAGAGAATGCGATTGAATCAATCTTTTCCACATGTGCTTATATAGCATTATACCATAGCAGGTTTAAACTTGTACATGCAAAAGAGCGAAGCAGGATATCATATTTTAAGAGGCTGCATTGTTACTTCAATAGCCATCAACTATAGTGTTTAGAGATGGAAACAAGAACGGTCGATACATTCTATAAAAAAGGCAAACTCAAGAAAAAACATATTCAACACTAAGACAATAAGGTTCTCCTAACTATCCCATAAAAGATTATAACTTTCGTTATAATAATGTCCACTTATCCAGTCATAATGAACTACAATATACCTGTTACACCTACTACTCTAATGTTTACCCAAACAAAATCATAAAATTCAGAAGACATGTTCAACACATAATCAACCAAGCTTAGCATTATGAAGGATATGCAGCTTATACATAGTTGTCAATAGCGAATAGCGGTAAATAACAACAAGCCACCTACATGCTATGTAGCGAATAGGGGTAAATAACGACCGCTATTTCATGTTAGCGATTAAGTAGAATAATATGTAAGAATGTTTTACATTCAATAGATAAGCATGTTTAGCAATAAAGTAGTAGGAAATCTAAGCAAAGACCCCCAAATGCTAAAATACTCGATTACTAATAATCTAAATCTCATATTTATCAAAAACAAATTAAAAAAATAAAATAAAATAAAAAATTCTGCTATACAGTCGCCATGAGAGAGGCGCCCCGCAACATAGCACGCTATAGCCGCTATTGACAACAGGGAGCTTATACACCACAAACTCAATTAGATATTACTAATACTAATGTCAACACAATCAAATCAAATCATCAATCCACATAAAGCACAAATCTTGCAACTAAACACATCTAATTCATGACGAAAACTCATATCCCCAATCGCAACAATAAGAACTTTCAGATCTATAAACAACTTACCTGGAGCCCTAGGTCGCTCAAAGATAATTTCCTCAGTGGAAACCATGGTGAGCCTAGCGCCAACGTCCTCATGAACCGCATCACCGAACTTGACCCACGATCGCCTCTCCACAGCGCGCTTGCTTAATCTAGCATTAGCAAGCTTACGAACACGAGTGGTGGTAGTTATCTTCACCCGATTACCCTCATCATTAAACTTGTACTCAATCACCTTCTTCAACCCATGTTCATCGGGTCCAATAACCTGTTTCGGCGGCAACAAGAAATCGTAATCACTTCCATCGTCCTCTTCCTCGAGTTCGCCCCATCTGGGCTTCTGAGCAGGTGCGGTTCCAAGATTATCGATACCCATTTAAAGAAACTGCAAATAATGAACAAAATAAGATTGATTTCGTGATTAATCTGAAGAATTATCGAAGACGTTAGAGATTGACGAACCCTAGAACGTAATTTGTGGAAGATAAAGAGGTTTTTTGAATCTATGAAATTGAATTAGGGTTTGTGATCCTTAGGGATAAGAGAATGAAATGAAGAAACTGGAGGAAGATGGATTACCTTGTGGGAGTGTTGTTTCTCTGGTGTTCAGACGGCGATGGACGACGGTGGCGGCTTCTCTTTGAGTTTATGTAGGTAGGGTTAGATTTTTCTCTGTGTGCGAAGTGGGTTTCGGATCGGGTTATTATTTGAAAAACAAAAATATTAAAATTAATCTTAGAATTAATCATTGCTGGTAATTTTTAATCTATTTATTAGACGATTAGACATGTTTAATATAAATTATATTATTTATTTTTTAATTTTTTATTATAATTAAAATTAGGAGGCTAGACTTTATAATTTCTCATTTTTTGTTCACAAAAACATTTAAAAAAATTGCAGGCATGATGTATAGGTAGTTAAACAACTCATTCTCATGTTTGATACGTGTGCTACATGCCTCATCTTTAACCTGTTAAACAAGATAAGACCTGTTTTGACTATCCTAGAATTAATTACATGGAGACTACCCTTACGAAATTACTAATTTAGTTTCATAATTTTACTAAGGAATAGATGAACCTTAAATTTAATAGTTAAATGAGCTTAAATGAGCATGAAATTACCAAGATACCCTATAATCAAACAAAAGATGTATGCATAGAGAGGAACGAATACCCCATTTGCATGTGGGTCGCATCAGAAAATACTTACGAACAATTGGACACTCTCAAGCTTAATTGTTTTGAATGGAGGTTGGAAATATCAAACAACAAATGCATTCACCATCACCTAAAACTTTCTATTACCATCGTCTTCATTGTGTAGATCTGATATAACATGTAATTTGATGCCTCCCGTGCACCACATAGTGATTTATGCATAGATTTGATGCATCAAGAGCATTGGTGTTTCATGTTTCAAGAAGAAGATCGATAGATAGGGAAAGGGAGGGGTTGATTTGTTTTACAAAGAAGAAAGGACAATGATGGTGAGTTGATGCACTGTTAGAGGGTAGATTTGTAGGTGCGGTGGTCGATGGTGGTGTTGGTGCAAGTTGCGATGCCTCGTGGTTGTGTTGTTGAATGTTGTAGTCAGCGGCAATAGTGAAGAAATGAAGAAGGTGGGATGGAAGGTGATAGAACCTGAAAATCGAAAGCTTAGATTTAATAGAACAGATTACAAGAACAGCCACATTCGAGATGGCAAATCTCCAATACAATAACACTAACACACAAAATTAACCAGACTATCTTCTAAAATGCAGGTACACTCCTATTTAAACTAAACATTGGCAAGAACGGTTAACCTCACTCCTTAATTTGTTGAATTTTCAATTGTTTTCCCGCTCCCGGTTTCCCTCTGCCCCATTTTCTTCAGCAGCCGGGTCGGACCCTCCTTGGGTTCGTATCATTACTATGCACCCGGAGAAACGACTTGATCACAAGTCGAAAATAAGGGAATCGATTCTTGAACACACGATTGAGGTGACCGGGACTACCAATAAACCCAATTAATATGCAAATTTCTTTTCCTGGGTCCGATACAGTGATAAAAAAGACTACGGTCTCGGGTCGCCGATGGCCTTTTCTCAGGGCAGAAAACTCCCTTGATATGGTTGTGGTCAGGAACAACAAGGGTGAAGGTGCTTGTTGTAACACCATCGTACAATCATGGTATCTTAAATTACAGCCCTTGTTTATGAATTGGGCCAATCTCTCAACGAGAGCACCAATTACTTCTTTCCCCATTCGATCACGGTTGCAATCTGTCACTAATTTCTTCAGAGCACGGTTGCAATCGGCCGTTAATTTCCTCCAATCATTGTTGCGATCCGCCGTTAATTTCTTCCAAGCACGGTTGCAATCTTGCGTTAATTTCTTCACCGTCCCCCAAGCTTTAATTTCGGTGCCGAAGATTATGTCAATTTTAGTACCCATTCCATCTTTCATTCTGTCGTCTTCCTCAATTCCGTCACCGATTAAGTCATTTCCATCAGTGGTTTCGTTGCCAATTTCAAGTCCAAGTTGCTGAAGAGGGTTATGCTTGGAACCTTGCGGCTCCTCCTCCCCCGTGCGCTTCAATTCACTATTTGATTCTTCACTGTAACGACCATCTCCGATCACTTGAACTTTGATTGCTACAACATCGTCCCTCAAAGATACAAGAATGGCGTCTAACTTTGCTGCAATGGTTGCTAGTTGATCTGCCAAATTCCGGATTGCAGGGGCCATCTTTCTCGGCAATGGAACCAAATGATAGAACCCGAAAATCAAAAGCTTAGATTTAATAGAACAGATTACAAGAACAACCACATTCGATATAGCAAATCTCCAATACAATAACACTAACACATAAAATTAACCAGACTATCTTCTAAAATGCAGGTACACTCCTATTTAAACTAAACATTAGGGGGAACGGTTAACCCCACTCCTTAATTTGCTGAATTTTCAATTGTTTTCCCGCTCCCGGTTTCCCTCCGCCCCATTTTCTTCAGCAGCCGGGTCGGACCCTCCTTGGGTTCGTATCAGAAGGCTGGTCTAATATTACTAATATTTAACTTTAAAATAGGGGTTAACATGCGTTAAATATGCTAACTTTTTTATTTACCTTTTTGTGAGGGTTGTTTTAGTGATTTCACATCCATTTAAGAGTAAAAAATAATGACTATTCGTTAAACAACTTGGCAACTTGTAGGGACTAATTTCGTAAATTTTCAATGTTTAAGACCAAAATCATAATTTAGCCAAACTAGGAGATTGTAGGCCCGAGGTCAATATGACCCTTGGCTCCTCTTCATACGCAAGGCATAGTTTGACACCCCTCAAGCGTTTCTCTTGGATGTTGATAAACTCTTGAAGACAAGTGAAATTTTCTCTCACACCTTTAGTTGTTAGTTCGATCGTGTCAATGGTTACAGGTGGCGAGTCTGGTTGTAAAAGAGGTGAAGAGTCCTCTTGAACCTGAGTATTCTCAACTGATGTATGTTCCGGAAACAACTTAAAAAAGATTTGGCAAGGTAATAGAGGATATGAGACGCTACTCGGAGTGGTTAGTATAAAGCAGGCCCCATAATGGGCTTCACTTGTTGCTGCGACGAAAGTGATACGCATGAGATTGCTCATGAGTTCCTGCTAGGAAAATAACATTGTTAGTCTCACTGTTGGAGGAGTCTCCTACGATCAGCCTACGTGTGAGAATCAATGGAGTTTCCTTTGATCTTAGACTTGCCAAGGTATTCTAGCCATGACCTCTCTTATTACACTCATCTGCATTTTTAACAATAGGAGTTATCCTTATCGTGGGGAATAACCTTCTTTGCCAAATGGCAAGGCAAGCTTTATAACCAAAGACTTGAGCGTGATCCTTTCTTTATGTTGTTACGTGTCTACCCTTGCTTTATGATTTTGACAAGGAGATTATTATTATAGTCCTTGTCAACTCTAACTCAAGTCTTTATGATATAAGCATGCCAACTTTGTCACCCAACATCAAATGAGGATAAACATCTTCGAATAGATTAATTACATATACATAAAAAAAACGTTATATTTTATGTGTGCTCAACAAATTTACACAAGATAAGGTGCATCTCATTTACAAACACCTCAGAGACAGTTAAGAGGTTAATTCCCACAAGATTTGTAAAATAAGCAAGTGATTAAGGCAATGAGGGTGAGAGGGTAGGCTTTGTGACTTTAACTTCTCCGCAGTTGCTGATGTACAATGTTTTTTGAGGCCTATCCCATATTGCACGTGCGTTTTTAGCTCTTTCGTCGCCAAGAAACTCAGCCAAGTCATTATATTGTCTGATCCTTTCTCCTGGTTTGTATGTTGGAATTGCAGATATGCTTGCCACAACATCCATACCTACCAAAATAACAACAAAAACAAATGAAAATTAAGATAAAACTTAGCAAATGTTGGAAAATTACATATTCATGCCACTTTACTAAACAAGCTTTTAACCAAATCTCACAAAAAAAAAAACATGCTAAATCATGAAATCATAGTTAGTAATTCGGTACATAATTTGCATCAAAATCGCCCAAACTAAACTGTAAACACCCTTAGCTACCAATCGTATTATTTAAAGAAAAGTTTTAACTTTATATTCATCATTCAGCTTGTTTTTCGTCTTATTTTTAAATAAGCTAAACTAAATACATGATTAGGTAGCTTACAAAGTAGTTTTAACAGTTGGATGACTCTTTAGTATTCTTATACATTACCCCACAACTGTTTTTTAAAACCAACAACCATATATACACCCTGAAATTTGCTACATACTTGCACCATAATTTGTTAGAAATTTATTATAATTCATGTAGTATATAAAAACATGATAATATGAAACAATTTGCTTGACAAAAGAAAGGATATAGACAAACAAACTACCTTCCTAAACTATCAAGTATAACCTTTTTTTCTAACAAACCAAGTTCTATGACATGCACATGGATAAAAGAACAATTATCTCAACCTTATTAGCTAGAGCAATTACATTTAGCCCTTTCTGAAACATTATTTGACATTTTAACTTGTGGTTTTATTACATATGCAAAACCAAACACTTTCACATCCAATGCCTTGTATGTGTTTTATCTTTCTGCATCATGGAGAGATAAAGCTAAAAACTTAATATTCATAACTCATAAAATTTTTGTTGGTTTCACCATATAGGCATCTCATGACATTATATTGCTTTGACTATTTCTAGATAACATACACTGTGTGTTCTCAAGTTATTCAGATGGAAACAAATTCAGGGGCATTTCAGCATTGAAGAATTAATCTTGATAATTACTGACATTAGTTTTATTAATTGTTTAGCGGAGTTTATATTAGAGTAAGATTAAGTTTGTTTAATTATTTGATTCTTTTATTAAGTTCGAGTTTGTTTAGGATTAATATTTGCTTAATATGAATAAAGAGTTAGGGTGGTTTATGTATTTGTGGTCTTTCAATATTAATAAAAAGTATGTTGCTTGATCCGATTTTCCAACAAGTATGAACTTTGAAAGTGATTATAGCTACTTCATGAATCAATATCTACTCTAGAGCAAATAACTGAAGGATTAAAACTAGAGATTAGTATGTAACTGTGCACTCATTAAATAATCAGCCTTCTTGATAAGTTCTTACATGATTCTTCAAGTCTAAGGGCTATTTAGCAACTTTTGAATGAGTAAGTGGTGAACCATTAAAACTTAAAATGTCTGAACCATTAAGTATTGAACCAGTAATAGATCTGAATCATAAAGTTAGTATATTGCTTAACTATTAAGAGACAAATGTCTTACCAATTCAGATAAAAGCTCTTAACCATTCAGACTCAGCATAATATGCTTAATCATTCAGATGCAAAAGTGCTTAACCATTTATACATCTGCTCACGAAACAAACACTCTAAACCAATAATGCTAAACCATTCAGACATCTAAACCATTAAAAGGCTGAAACAAACAGCACCTAACATTATAACTACCTTGATCCAAACAACTAGAAATCAAAATCATTATCCTTCTACCCAATAACTCAAGATTGATTAATCCAGTAAAACAATCAGTTTAAACATACATCTAAACACCTACTTAGATAGCCTTAATCAACTTCACTCCAGCACTAGAACACAATCCAATCAGTTTAAACATACATACTTCCAATTACAAATCAAATTGAACTCAGATTTCATTTCCAAAACACACATACCTTCAAGAACCGATCCGAAGACGATATTCTTCCCATCGAGATCGGGGCAGGGGCCGGGGCCCGTGGTGATCATAAACTCCACATTCCGGTACTCAGGATCAAGCTTAATGTCATCATCATCATCATTCTCACTCAAGCACAGCGACAACACCCCGCCTTTCGAATGCCCCAATCGAAAGGCTTTCGGGTCAACGGTCTCGGTGTTCCTGAGCAAGTTCACGGGCGGTTTGACCTCCCCCTTATCCCTGCGGCCCTGGCGTCCGGCGAGAAAGAACCGGCCGGGGTAGAGCTTGTGGACGAGGGTGCCTTTGTAGTAGCCGGAGAGGCCGGTGCACATGGCTTTGAAGTTGGAGACGGTGATGGGGACGTGGTTGCCGTAGAGGCCGAGGACGATGCGACCCACGGGCTGGGAGTCGGGGCAGAGGGCGAGGTCGGAGCCCAGGGTGCGGGTTTGGAAGTAGGAGGGGCAGATGCTGAAGTCCATGAAGATGCGGTCGGTGATGGTGGTGTCTGGTGGTGGTGGTGGTGGTGGTGTGGCGGTGGAGAGGGAGGGGAGGGAGAGGGTGGTGGTGGAGAGGAGGAGGAGGGAGCGGCGGGGGATGTGGAGTTTGGGTGGTGGAGGGAGGGTGGCGGTGGCTGTGGCGGTGGTGGTGGTGGTGGTGGTGAAGATCATGGTGGTGGTGGTGGTGCATGATGGTGGAGGTGGAGGAAGGGGGAAAAGGAGGAGGTGAGGATTTAGGTGGTGGTTTGTGTGTTGCAGGATGATACACGAAGGCGCGCTAGTAGGGACAGTTCCAAAATATGAAATTTTGGTTTTTTTTTTTTTTTTTTTTTCTATAGGTTAAATTATACACATCCTCTTTTATTATTTAGCATACTTTCGCTTAAAACATAATTTTAAAACTTGTTATATTTTATCTGGAAAAAAAGTTTAGTTTAAAAAAAAAATTTCTTTTTTCTTTTTAAATAAGTTTTAAAAAGACTTTTTATGTAAGATATAAAAACATATTTAAAATTAAAAAAGTCAAAAATAATTTAATATAATAATTTCTGAAGAAAAAAAACTTTTAAAAATAATTTATAGAATTGGACTTAAACGAATCTAATTCAATCGATTAACCGTTTAAACCGCTTTATTCAGTTTGGTTATCCGAATAAACTTGTTAAACAGTTTATTATTCGGTTAACATGGATAACCAAACGGAATAAGCAAAAGTTTGTGTAACCGTTAACCGAAGTGAAAACCAAATATACATTTGATTTTATTTTTTACGGTTACGGATACAATTCGATTTTTGGTTATTTTCTGTTTTTTTCTTTTTGAACACTCGTAGATACTAAAAGTTTACTTGAAAAAATATAAAGACAAAAAATATAAGGGTGATATGGTAAATAAATTAAATAACATAAAAACAAAAGTTAACTATCTTTACAAATTTAGAGGAGTGGTATAACAAGTAAAATTATTTTAAAAGAGGGTATTTATAACATCATCTTTTTGTTATTTGAATAATTTTAATGAACATTAGATCAACTTTAATAAATTAACTAAATAAATAAGATAGAGAAAACGAAAAAAACAAATATTATAAGGTAAATTGAATAAACAAACAAATTAAATATAAATAAAAAAAAGACTCACTTAAAAAGTTAATTATTATTGAGCATTTTTACATGTCAAAATAAAAATAAGTTTGAACTTTGAAGTAAATCCTGCAAAGATCTAAATGTATTGATTACACAACTAATAAACAAAAAACAAAAAGTAGACAAAAGCTTAACCTAGATAGATATATCATTATCTTCTTGAAATAGCTCTTTGGTATCTTTACTTCAATCTTTGTTTTAGTTTTGCACTTTTGGTAAAAAAGAAATTTTCATAAAAAAAACTCTTTCACTTTTTTTTCTTTTATTTCAACTTTTATTTCTTTTTATAATCAAAATCAAATCATATGGTGTCAATGTTTAAAAAGACATTGTTGTCATCGAAAAACATGTAAATACATCTCTATATACTCGTAAAAATTAATTGTATTTCGTTGATTATATGTCTCCTACATAGATCCGCCCCTACTGATTAGGGTGGGTAGTCATATGCTTGTTTTAACAACACATAATATGTCTTCTATCAATATAGAGCATGCAATCTATAATCAGAAATTGACGATTTAATTGGGGCAAACAAGATAACACTTGTAATACCGGCTTAGCCACTTCAATGCGGAAGTGCTTTCTGTCTGTTCTAAATCTTCTTATCTTGTGATCAGTATTATGTAGATAAAAAAATAAGAACAAGACAGTAGACTTCTATTGATCAGTATTATATAGATAAAGTGATATCATGAGTAGGTTTGTAGGATGGTTTTGGAGGAGGCGCATGTGAAAGTTAAATAGCATTTTTTGTAGGATAAAGGGATTGTTTACAGGAAATTGGCAAATTGGTTGATTGTTTGAATGATGCATTGTCCTATTTATAGAGATTGTTTTTAGTGATGCATTGCACTATATGAATACAATTATAATTCAAATATTACTTTTTAATTAAAATAATATTCTCAACATAAACATTAATACAAACATTTTTTTAATAAAAATCACAATAATTTCATCATTAAGGTTCATTCAAATCAAAATCCTATATTTGTGATGGTTGGCTAGTTGCGTCAAAGACGTATTCACGAAAATGTTCTACGTTGACATATGTTGTTGGTTGATATGGATTACTACTTCCATCTACCCTTGATTTTGACGAAACCTGTGATGGCAGTGGGGCTCTACATTGGTCGCGGTTATGACCCTATGTACAACATTTATTACATACAACTTCCTTTACTACCTCCCCACGTGACCGTATGCGCTTATTTTCTCTCGGTCTGGCAGCTTGTCTTTTATTTATCAGCGGTGGTTGCATAGGCACAAAATCAGAAGGTATCTCCCACTCAGATTGTGCTGGTAAAGGATTTATTGACTCCTCATATGTAGCCTTGTATATATCTTTACTAAACCAGTTTAAAGCCCAGTGACTACAGTCTATTATATTTAAAAGTCTTGAAACAACAATCGTATGACCACAAGATAAACCAGAGAGTTCCCATTGTCTACAACTGCATGTTTTACTCCACAAGTCAACCAATCTTTTTTTTTTGCCTCCGTCTGCAACTTCAAATGTGTGATCATCGATTCCGGTAACAGTCCATGTCGTGCCTTTTGCAATTCTTTTTGTTATTTTATTTTTTGCCCATTTTGTAAGACTATGCGGTAAATCACCTACAAAAATTAAAATGTTAATATTTTTAACAAAAAAGATAAAACATTATATGGTAGTTTTCTATAAAAATATTACCTGCAATTTGTCTACGATTAAAATACCATTTTTGTAGAGATTCTCGAAAAAATACGAGCCCAATAATTGGTAGAAAAAATACGAGCCCAATAATTGGTAGTTTTCTAGCATGTCGTGTCAAAGCATTGATAGACTTAGCGCTATTAGACGTCATGATATTATAACGACTTCCTGAACAGTGTGCTCTTGATCATTTTTCAAACTCGACATTGACTAAAGTATTTTGAACACGTGGAAGTACAGCGGTGAGTTTATAAAATCGCTCTTCAAAATCAGAAACTCTATAAGCTTTATAGGTTTTGCCACCACAATGACTCGTAATTTTTTCCTTTCATTGACTTTAAACGCAAGTTTACCATCAAATGACGACAACATAACCCGTGATATGCATGTGGAAACACAGTTCTGATTGTCATATCAATTGAGGCAGCTCTATCAGGTATGATTGCCAAATTTGAAATGTCACCAATACAATCTTTAAGTTTTGATAAAAACCATTTCCAAGACTCCCTGCTCTTTGTTTTACCAACACCATATGCAACTGGTAAAAATCTGATTGTTTTCATCCATACCTACTGTCAAAAACATGGTGCTTAAAAACTTTCCCTTTAAATGAGCCCCATCAATCACAATTAAAGGCCATAAAAATTGCACAAAACTTCAAATCTAAATAAATAAATAATGTTAGTATTATTAAAATATTATTAAAAAACATATTCAAAAATTTACTTACCGCTGCACTGATCGCACTAAATAACATTTCAAAACGTCTCATTTTATCTACAGCAATGTCAGTGATCGTACCCGGGTTTGCTTTCTTCAAGTTGTAACAGTAAATAGGAAGATACGAAAACGATTCTTCTGGAGATCCTTTTAAAAGTTTAAGCGCGTAAGCCCTGCCATGCTAAGCTTGAGCGTACGATAGATATGCTAACTTTAAATTTCTCTTTAATATCATTAATAATTTCTTTACCTCTGTAAATTCGACCGTTATCTTTTAATTGGTCTTTAATGATATGACCCAATAATTTTTTGTTTGCTTGATTAATATTGGGATAAGTTTGTGTTATTGAATAAGTATGTACTGATTTAAAATATCTAACTTGAAATATACTGGTATTTTTAAAACAATGCGCACGGATACACCAATCGCAACCATCGTTATGACATGACGCCTCAAATCTACTTTTTGCTAATTTAACCATTTTATACTCAAAACATTCGGTAAGACACTCGTACCCAATTTCAGTTGTAGTTCTTCTTTGTTGTTGAAACAATCACCTTCAGAAATAGTTGACAATTCAGAGCTAGTATTTTTAAGTGGATTATTTGTAGGATCCGGTAATGATTCCAGTTGTGAAAAAAATATATATTCACGAACTTTATCCTCGAAATGATAGGGGGGCGGATCTTTTTTTCCATAAAAATCCTCATTTTTTTCGTTTTCATAATGACATTCTTGCTTAATATTAATATAACTCTTGTCAGGAATATCATTTAAATCATAAATAAATTTTTTAGTGTCATTTGTAAAATTTAATTTTTTTTCGTGGACACCAGAGCTGCTACCAACACCGGATTCTTCACTTACGAATAACGTAAATATTTTGTTTTGACCATTAAGAACAACATTCATAAAATATAATATATCTTTATCATCAGATATATCAATAAAATGAGTATAAGTAGATATTATATACAATAATCGTATATAACTTTGAATTCTCAGTTTTGAAGAAATAATATCCTTTAATTCATCAAACGTTATATTACTAGATAAACTAAGAACATGTCTAACACATTTACCTTTTAATGGTAAATATTCTTCAATACCGTTTACAAAATGCCATTTATCACCACTGTATAGTACGATATTAACTGACAATTTACAAAGTTTCAAAGAATTTTAAGAAGAAAATGACAAGAAGGTTGAGAAGAATGTAAGATTTCAAAAATTTGTTAAGGGTAAACATTATATTATATAGGGCAAAATAAAATTAAATTAAACTTTTAAGTGTTTAAAAAAAATAAATAATTATTTTAATTCGGATTTTTTTGGTTAAAAAATAAGTTTTTTTAAATTATGGGGGCAAGGAGGGGTATTTTCGTAATTCTGGGCGAGTGATTCTCATAATCCCTCGCTGAGTCAGCGAGGGATGAAAGCCATATCAACGAGGGGTACACGTGGGCGAGGGATTATGTGAGATCCTCCGGGCACAATTTTCTGGGTGAGGGATTCCCATAATCCCTCGCCACATCAGCGAGGGATGACACGTGGCGGGCTACTATTGGTTATTTTATTTTATAAACTTCAATTTTGACCGATTATTTTAGTAATTCGATTTGGTCAAATGGCCATTTTCATAATTTAAAGAAGAATTTTAATCCTTCTCTGCTTTGTACTTCATATGAACTGCAAACATCAAGACAAACAAGTTCTCTATCATCCTAGATTTGTGATTACTTAAAAGGGGAATGGTTTCTAGTGTTATTTAGTCCTATGACACACTAAACACGAAATTGGGTCATCCCTCATTTTAGATGTTAACCTATATTTTAAAATATTTAAGACCGTTTCAAAAGGATCCCTAGTCTAGCATGTTACAATACAAGTTTATCAAATCAAATGTATTATAACACACTTTAATTAGAAGTTAAAGATGAACCACCACAAGGATAAAGCCCATCAAGTTGGTTAAAGCCACCAAATTACTTTTTATTAGTGAGTCTTAAATATACAAATTATTTTAATCAAAGGACAAAATCAATTTAGTATCCTATGCAAGTTTATGTACAAACATCAATACACATAGTAATTAGGGACATCACATAATGTCACTTTATCACAAAGTTTAAGATCTCCAATTTTGGCTTCAGCAACACTTGTTTCCTTTAGATGTTTAACTTTTACATTAAATTCAAGGACAATAATTTGATTTATTAAATCAGCCCATCCCATTTTCATATTAAGTCATGACAGAATAATAAAAGACACACTTGCTAAAGCTAGTAGGACAAACATGATCATCACTTAGTTTTTCGTTTAAAATACTCAATAGTTAACAACATTTCATAAGTAAGAGCACCAATAGGAACCAAACCAACTTAATTAATTGATTATATAAATTTTATTTCAGCTCCTATGAGATTCTTTTCTAGATATTATATAAATGCTTTTTTAATAATAGGAAGAGGCTCTTTGATTAACCAGTTAGTTCGAACAGACTAGTACACACTATCAAGGCCCATTAGGAATCACAACAACTTAATTAATTGATTATATATACTTTCATTAAAGTATATTAGTCTCCACATGATGTTTAAGTTCTGATAATATTCAAACAAAAATTGTCTATTTTATGAAATGAATTTATCTTTTGATACAAATCAAATACCATAGAATCATCAACCTTATCGTATGTTTCTTTTAATTCTTTCCATACATCAGAAGCTAACTTAAAATACACCTGACCCATATAAAGTTCTTCCTCAAAAGTTAGCTTAGAATAAACCTAACCTATATAAAGTTCATCACTCAAAGAATAAGTATTCAAGTAATTGTAAAAGAATTACATCTATCTAACTAATCCTTAAGCACATTATTATCTTCAGACCTAACATAAGTACCATCAACAAAACCATATTTATTTTTAACTTGAAGTGTAAGTTCTATAGCATTAAATGAGAGAGCATAGTTCAGTTCAATGTTCATGGTGTTTAGATTGCTTAAATTGGTTGCATGAAGATAATGAGGATCACTAGTATATATTTTGCTAACAAGAGTCTAAGAAACAATAACATCGCAATCCATGGTTAGTTTAAGTTAAGAGTAAAACACACAATTATACACGCATAACACCAACAGCGGCCAGAGCCAGGTTTTAACACGTACTATCTAATGATGACAGATCAAGGATTAGCCAGAGTTGGAATACAGAACATGAAACAAAACTACTTGCACATAAGTGATACGAACACACAAATGAAAGTTACTAGAAATCAAGATGACTAATATTAAGTATCAATAATTGCTGATACTCCTAAACTAGCCTAAGATCCATAAAACAAGTATACTTTGTAATACCAAAAAAAGAGGAATAATCTCACCCATGGACGCCCAAGTTAGGTTGTTCCTATTCAAGCTCCAAGGTCTATAACCTTCACTCAGGTTTACATTATTAAAGAAAAAATGTAGTAGCATATTGAGGAGTAACACGACAATCCACGAACACCAAGACTTTCAACAAGAAGCCGTAACTCAGATTGAGAACATGAACAACATGATGTTTCTATTATTAGAAAACCAAAACTGAAAGAGGGTAGGGTTAACATTTCAAGATGAAAACCCTAATACGCAAACCATAGATCACACGAGAATATCAACATCAACAGATGAGAGGGTCAAGAGGGCCGCTTTTCAAAAACTCAAATACTAGAATCACAACCATGGAAGATGATACCTAGAGGTGTCGCACCTCCAATACTATGTCAAAGTGGTAATCAAGAAAAATGACACACCTAAACCAAATGTTTATAACCCAAAATAAAAATACAACTCAAACACCAAAGAATCGCAAAAAGAAGTCTAACACTAGTCAGACTATCAATACAGTGATCTATCACAAATAATCGCTACTTGAACAAAGACTCAAGTACAAAATGAATCTATACCCTAGATCAATGACAAACAAATCGCTGAACAAAAAAGTCTAACACCAATTCAGATTATCAACATGATGATCTAACACAAATAACCTCTATGATTTATTGAACAAATATTCAAGTACATATTGAATCTATACCCTAGATCAGTGACGAACATGAGTAGATGGAAGTAGAGATCAAGAGAGTATGCGTTTCAGAGATAGTGAAAGCGAGATAATGAGTTGAACACACACACACACACACTCTCTCTCTCTCTCTCTCTCTCTCTCTCTCTCTTTTCATAATATAACGATCCAACAACCCATGGATCATACCTCATCATAACCCATCTGTTCACCAGAGAGGAAATGAGTGAACGCTGGTACTGAAGCGGGTCTTCAGCAACCCGCTTCAATATTTAAACTCTCTACAGCCTAGCTCAGCTACAATCCCATCAACATTATGAAATCAAACAAATTAAAAAAATATGTATTTAATAAGAAAAAATAAGGAGATATGCAAAATATTGGTATTGAATTGGCAAGTAGTATTCAAGCAGTATACATATTTTTAACAGTTATGATGTAAAGGTTTTTAACAGTTATGATAAAATTAAGGTAATAGAGAAATTAGGGGAGAGAAATCTTACCCATTTTTATTGGAATCCAACTACATAAACTGTTCAAGATTAAATACCACATTTCTTCTGCTCAACCACTCACTATCACTTACCTACTAATATGCATGAACATTAACACCAAGTTATTACTAACTACTGGCAGCTCACAATAGACCCCCTCAAGTACGAAGTGACAATCACCCTCTACTATATTATCATAACATGGTAGTTAATTATCAAAATATTAGAGAGAGAGGTCATTGAGTAATATCACTAGAGAAATTATTAGGACATTTTTATTCTAATGAGGGTCTAATTAAATCTTAACGCTGATATCATAAGCAGTGGTATTTCTTTATAATCTTTTTAATATTATCAATATCACCACATACAAAGTAAAAGTATAGAATAACAAAGGCAATTTACTCAAATATCTCTATATTATGGACATTATCCAATATAACATTCTATTCGTATGTATATTATGTTGTCTTATTATGACATTTTTCATTAAAATCATTAAGGATAATAGCTAAATGATAGAAATAATCTTACACATTTCACCAAGTACTCAACGTCACAAACAAAGTACCATTTATAACACTTATCTATTAACGTACAAACGTTACACTTTCAACAATCAACATAGTCGTTGAAGCTACATGATTCAACTCGATTGATCAAGTTTAGTATCCATATCCAACAACCGATTTGCTACAATAACCGTTGGTAAGAACAGTACTTGTGGACTCACATTCGCTCTTGATAAGAGACACAGTTGACCTATCGAGTTTAATTGACCAAGGGTAGTGGTTAGTTTGAGGAGCCGACCCAACATGTGAAGACGAACGTTGCATCCTCACGGCCCTTGGCACATTCCTTCCTTCAATAGAAGGTCTTCGCTTAATACTACTTACAGACGGTCTCTCATGGGCCCAAGTGTGATCCATAGGGCGTTGCTTAGGAGCACTATGAGATCGCACTTTGGCCATTGAAGATTGGGTATTGGCCATGTAATTTGGGCACGACCCAAATTCTTTAACTGTTTCATTGTAATCTGTTATAGAATAAGTAGAATTTGGTCTAGAAAAATGGTCGGGCTTGAAATAGGCAAACCGGTCAAAATGACCGGCTTCCAAAGCCTGGGGTCGAGTATGACCGATGTCCATTTCCACAATCTTGATGTTTTCTTCCATCATTTCTTGATTATCAACCCCATGGAGTGATCTAGGATAATGTGTTCGTGTTCTCTGAGCACGAGCTCGAGCCTGAGCCATTACTAGCGCGTGCATGCATCGTAGTGTCTCAGCCGCCTGTTTCCGCACCAAGTGACCCCTAACTAATGCTTGCAACTTCACTAGTCCTTTCAAAGCAGATAAAGCCTTTCTTGCTAAATAAGAGCGGAAAACCGATTGGATCTTCGTGGCGGCCGCTTCCTCATGGATCTTAACCGCGGCGGTGACCATGGCGGTGGCGGTGATGGGCATCCTGGCTGTTGTGTCCACTTGTGGTGCATGGTTCTTTTGTTCAATATTCACTGGTTGCAAAGAGGTGTGTTGAGTGGATGTGATCTCCTTGGAGTTGGGATTGGTGGTGGCGGTGGCGGATGGTCGCCGGAAACTCCATCTCCGCTTCTCCTTGGGGGTTGTAGAGTGGGTGGTGACGGGGGATGAAGGGTGGTCTTGGGTGGCGATTGGTGGTTGACCGGTGGTTTTGACTTTCTTTCCGGTCAACAAATTCTTGAACCATTTGCTAGTCTTCCCCATTTCTAAAGTGTCATTGGATCACACAAATTCAATAATTTGTAGATCTAGATCTCTTCTCTCTCTCATTGAATTCTTACTCTCAAAATCATTCTTTAGATAATTCATTTATTTTGTAGATCCCAATGGAATGCACTTATATATATGTTTTTCTTCAACCACCTTGTTTGTTCAATTTTTTATTTCATTATTAAAACTAGTAGGAATTCATAATCATGTGTATTGATATCGAAACACCCAATTTTACTTATTTAAGTACGATTTTAACTTTCAATGTGGTGGCACATTAATAATTTTTATCTTTCATCTAATGTTTAAATCTATTATGTCCAAATTCAGTCTTTTACTAATTTTCTATCTTTAACTGTTTGGAAGTCACATGTCTAATTCCATTATTAGTTAAAGTCCCGTGGTTTTTTTTTTTCTTTCTAATAACTAGTTCTTATGGTTAAAGTATGTGATTTCTCGTACATAAACAATTATCTTGTTTTTTTATATGCTTTCATTAATTTTCTACCTTTATTCGTTTAAAAGCCACAAGCCTAATCACATTATCAGTTAACATACCTTTTTTTTTCTTTTATTATCGTAACAAGTTCTTATAGTTAACACTACACAATTTCTGATATAGAAACAAACATTTGGTCTTTTATATATGTTTTTCATTGATCGATTTTCCGCTTCTAACTGTTTGGATTTTCAAAACAACAAGCATTCCCATCTTTTTTTTTTAATCTTACAGGTAATTCTTATGGTTAAAAACCACTACAATTAAAAAAAGCTAATACAACTTTTTTAATATGTTAAATTATATATTTAAAAAGTTACATTAGGCCTTATAAAATTTGCATTAGTTTGAAGAAACCTTTTTGCTAAAATCTGCATGAAATGAAATTGCATTACGTCTAAAATAATATTTTATTAGATAGTTTAACTTTTTTGTTGACAAATATAAAATTTTTATTAGCACATACAATCATTTTAAAAAATTATCTCTAAAGGTTACATTGAACTCATTTTTCCAGCAGGGATTGAACAATCTCTCTTATAGAAACAATTATTTTGTCATTTGTATGTATGTTTTCGTGAGTGTACTACGAGTGGTTTTTTATGGACTTAGCTAATATATAATATTGGATTTAGTGGTAATCATGTTAAAAGATGATGGGTACGTATGTATACTTAATTAATGTACACTGTACGTTGGCATACATGCCAGCTCGAAGATGCATGGAGGTAGCTTAGAATAGACAAACATGACCATGTTCTAGTCGAATTCATCCAAAGAATATTTATTACTTCGTATATATGTACTGACAAACAGTTATATATGAATTAAAGTTAACAATTTTTTAACATATCTTGATTCCTCATCTTACATACCTTGTTATCAAATATAACTAAATTCTAAAGAAAATGAGTTTTAGTATTTAACTTGATGTCAAACAAAGAAGTAGAATTTTGTTTATAGTGTTAAATCAGACTCATGCACCGTGAGTCAACGTACATTAGATCACGAATCAATCCAGCTTTTTTCTGGACTATACGCGAAGGGGGAGCTAAATCAAGCATTAGTTACATCTATTTTTAGCAATAAATCACACTATAAATTTAATTTTAATAAACCTAAACTTTTTATGAAATACAATAAGAAACCGGACTGCATTGTAATAGAGACCCTGTTTTAGGAACCAATCGGGTTATATTACCAAACAATACGTGCTTATGGTGTCTATTTGCATTGTTTAAAGGAGACTGTATGTAAATGTACTATTGTTGTAGTTTAGTTTATGATTCTTTAATTTTGTTTTTAATTTCTAGTAACCTAGTTGATTCTAAAAAGATATTAAAGTATGTAAATAACGACTTCTTTCTAGAAGATGTTTTAAATTACATTCTTAATGGTTTAGTGCGGTTTTAAGCATAAGGTCACTTTAACACAACTTGCATTTAACATATGTTATAACCTTGAGATGAATACGTCACCCAATGATCTTCATATGTTTCTTTGCTAACTAAGCATATTCGCCTGAGTTCTATTAATTAGGTAGATTTTATAAACTGAGAGAGTTTCCATAGTATAAAATGTCTAAAAGCCGGTCTTCATTAGTTATAGGATCCAGTTTGTAAACCATATTCTATTAACTATCTCTCTTAAAATAGAGTTTGGTTGTGTTTCAAGGGGATCGGATGTATACTAATATATAACTAAATTATATTACTGTGTTTGTAGCAAAGACCGTTGATGTAAATTCAAGTTGGTGGATCTGATCGGTTAGAAACGCCAATGAGCTCCTTTAGTTTAACCAATTTCTCTAACAGTTGAATCTAGATAATCTTTTATCTTTAGTCTCAACTGGATCTAGAAAACAGCAAACACGGTAAGGCACCACAAAAACGAAGGTTATGCAGCTATTACGTCGCTGATCTCCTTTGATTTAACCATTTATAGTCTTTTGATTGGAGTCTAGGTTCCCATTAGGGTCATGCGGTTATTATGTCTGGATGTTAATTCGTGAGGATGACACTTTTGTCATTTTGCTACCGCACGTTCGTAACTGATCTTGTAGTCCCCTCGATTGGTCAGGTCGTGCTCTTGGGACAAGTAATTTGGACTTATACTTTTCATAGAATATCCTGTAGACTCAACAATATACCTTCGCGTATTACGAACCACTCATAGATAAATTGTGTAAAATTAAAATTCAGCTAATTATGCTAAAATGAAATAAACATATAGAACATGTCAAAAGTTTATAAAATCCTAATACATTTTAAAGTTTCAAAATAATTTTATTTAAAATTTCAAATATTATTACAATAATATAGCTTTAGTTATATGTTTTTATCGTTCATTTAGAATGATGTACCTAGTCTTGATATGTTTGCAACTGAAGAAGTTAACTTGGATAATGCAAAAAAACCGGGAGTGAAACTCATTGTTAATTTACTTAATTATATGGATCACAATTATCAAGTTTAGATAACAATTAGTTTATTTGATTTAGTTCGTATTAGACTATGAATAATTTGTTTATTTACTTGATTATTAAAATAGTGTTTGAGTTAATTAGAACATTCACAATGAAGACTCCATCTCTATCTTTATCTTCATTTCTATTGTTTAATTTTTTATTTTAATTTTTTGTATTTTATATCTCTATCTCTATCTCTGTCTCAAGCTCTCCATCTTTTTCTCTAACTTTAAACTTTAAAGTTTTGTGAATAGTGATTCTTTAAACATAGAAATTCACTATTCACCGGTCTCTATATTTTTTTGTGGGTGTATAAAAGAAAAAAAAACAATAATCAAATAAATGTTTGTGAGTGGTATAGAAATAAAGATGAAGAATTGGATGTGGAATGTCAAACAAAGTTTAGAGATTAATGTAAAAGAAATACGATATTTAGTTAAAATATAAAAATAACGAAGGAGATGCTATTGTAAATGCTATTAGAATTAGTTCATGACTAATATGAATATACAATTATGTATTAGAATTAGTTCATGACTAATTGGTTATTCCACACAATTATTATTAGAGCTAAAAATCATAACCACGATCGGAATTCAAGGATGGAGAAGAAACTGCTTCAATTATCAAGGAGAGACAACATATAAACTCGACCAAGAGACACAAAAATGAAGGGAGGACTGACAAGTAAGTTTATTCGATTATTAGTTATGCTTGATGTTTGTTTATTGAAAGGGGTCAATAGTTTTTAGTCTTTTTGTGACAGGAAAAAAAAGAGGATGTCAACAACTTTTTTTCTAGGCGGTGCGCAAAGTAGATTGAGATGGGCACATACATGAGAAGAAAAAGAATTAATCTATACTAATAAATAAAAATATTAAGTGACACGTCTCACTCTCACATGTCTACTGAATATTTTTTCTCGGTCTATCTCTTATTAGTTATATAAATTTTCTTTAATTGTTTTTTTATTCTTTTTTATCTCTCTGCTATTAAATGATTTATATAATTATTTTTGTTAAGTATTTTATATTTTAAAATAAATATAGTTAACAAATTGTATAATATTTCATTAATATGTAATAAAAAAATCTCTACTGCGAAGAGTATAGCTTTAAATTTTAGCAACCCGTGGATTAAATGATTTATATAATTATTTTTGTTAAGTATTTTATATTTTAAAATAAATATAGTTAAAAATTGTATAATATTTCACAAATATGTAATAAGAAAATCTCTGTTGCGAAAAGTATATCTTTAAATTTTAGCAAACCGTGTATTACACGGGGTTCTAACCTAGTTTATTTTATAAGTATTGGGTGTTGGGGTTTAGTTTTAGGCCCTTTAACAGCGATAGTAGTTGCCAGAACTGGACCACACGCGGGCAACAGTCAGGGTGATTTTGGGTTCGATTTTGAGGCTTATAGTGGCGTATGAACCCTTTGATCTTAAGCATGTTAGTCGGGAGGAAATTATACAGAGGCGGACCTACATTGGTCCAATGAGGGTCACGTGCACCCCATGAATTTTTTTTGTTCTTTTAGTATATATACGTTCGAATCCCAAACGAGCCCTCCAAAAAATTAACACCGACCCCATGAAATTTTGACACTGACTCCATGAAATTTAGACAATGATCCTCAAAAATTTTTAACACCATCCCTATTGAAATTTTACAAATATATACCTATTCTTATAAACTAATTGATACATGTTTTAAAAGTTCTTATAATACCTGGTAATAATTTAAACAATTTAGTCCATTATCCATTTTCTTCGTATAAACTCAATTACCAAGTACTTACAATAACTAGTTATGACGATTAAGCCCGTTACTCCACTAGTCCAACAAATAAAAGAAATAAACTAATTAAACCTTGATAGAATGATCACGTGCAGGAAATTTTGCCAGAGACGATACCACCGATCACCCCTCTTTCCATGATTACACACCTTTCTCTCTCAAATTTGATTTTAAACAACCCTAAAATCCTTAATTTAGGATTTAATTTGTAAAGTTTTTCTCTAAGTTTGCTTTTTTATTATTTGATTATGCTAGATTATATATTAGATTATTAATTTATGATAAAAATATTAATTAGTTTCTTGAATACTTTATTATTTGATGAAAATTATGTGACTTAATGTAACGGCCGGTTTGTCATAGCACCAATATTGCCCGCTCCACTAGAAGTTTACGGACTTGCTTTTGGTTACCCGAGTGAAAACTTCACAGAGAGGTCACCCATCCTTAGATTGCTACCACTTGAGCATATTTAACTATGAAGTTCTCATCTAATCGACAGCCAATACGTACAAAACGCGTTGCTAATATTAGAGACCAGACATTACTTATGAACCAGGAATTTCTGCTGTCCACGACCGATGTTGGATTTATGTAGGGTGTCGCACGTGATCCGATACATACCAAAAATATTTATTTTTATCGATAAATTCTTTAATGCTTCTTTATTTGACGGAAGAGATGAGAAGAACCGGACGTGAAAGTCACCAGGTGCCATAATCGTCACAGGTGCCATAATCATCACCAGCTGCCATAATCATCACCAGGTGTCATAATCATTGAGAAAAAGATAAGAAGAACCGGTCGTGAGAGTCACGCAGACGCCACCAAAGGCGGTTGACGGACCACTGGCTGCGTCAAAATCGACAAATCGCCGGTTCCAAGATGCACCACCATCAATCAAGGACAATGATACATGGATCCACTAGAGCCGCCATCTACACACAAAACCAACAACCACCCATCGAAGACATAGACCTCGCATGGCTAGCAGAAGGTAGAGGCGACGCAGGTGGTGAACAACAACAATGAACCCTCTCTCTAGAAATAAACTGGAGGATGAAATGGGTGAGACCTTTTTTTGCCTTTATAAACACATTTAAGGAAGGGGGTAACATGCAAACCCCGGTAACTTTCATGGCCAAACCATTTACAAAAAAAAATACAGTGCTAATCCACTTAATTTTTTAACAAACATGTAATTTAGTTTTTTCTTCCTGTGTTACGCCACTGGAGTCCGACCAATTTTCACCAAACAATGTTGCATTACTTTGGTTGTAATCTGTCCTGCTCGTTATAAACCCTAAAGTCGAAGTTTGTTAGCGAAACTCAATATTACTAAACTTTAGTGGCAAAATTCAATAAATTTTTTTTACTATAAATAGTTTAGTGGTCAAACTTTAAAATCCTAAACTTTAGTGTTAAAGTCAGAAAATAAATTGGTGGCCAAAATCCAAGATCCAAAACTTCAATGAACAAAGTCAAAAAATTAATCGGCGGCCGAAATATAAAATATAATTTGGTGATCAAACTCTAAAATTTTAAACTTTAGTGGGTAAATTCAAATAACCAAAAACTAGGTTTAAAAGTAAATATTCTTAAACTAATGTGGTTATATTTTAAAAACTTCAAACTTCACTATTCAGTTCACTTTGTAATTAATTATAGAGTAACATACAATATGCAAAGTCTCTTTTCTTTTCGATATTGAAGCGCGCTTATTCAGTCACTTTGAAACGTGCTTTAATCTACATTTTATTTAAAATTGAGCCACCGCTAAACAAAAACTATATAATGTTTTCTTAATTCCAAGTATATCATTACGACATGATTATTTTTTTTCGATATACATTTTTTATTTTAGACCGTGGGCATAACCCGCTAGCTGGCCGGTCATTATAGCAACTAATATTATTTATCTAGCCGGTCATTATAGCAACTAATATCCATTTTAAAAATAATTATGTTTTATGTCATCGATTGAGTCACGTGTTTGTCACTAAATCAAATAATATCTTTAATGCATATCTTTATTTAAACACGTGGTGTGTATAAGATGACAATTCGATGAGTCGGGGTAGAAAATGAGTGAAAGAGTTTGATTTATACCCAATTACTAAAATACACTTATGAAAGTAAAACAACATATATAACATAAAAATAACTAATGTTCAATTGATCATGATTTAGAGCATGCATTAGCATTCTTAGCGCACGCCCGCGACAACGAAGAAGAAAGAGGTGAGCAAACCGGAGAAGCCTCAAACTTCAACGCTATCTTCGAACCTTCGCTCCATGACCGCCTGATCGGGTAGGACACTTTAACAACATGAGTGCAGTGACCACCAACGGAGTTATGAAGAGCACAATTGCAGTCGCGGTGATAAGGCCTATGTTGAATACTCGTGTCATCACTGGATATACAACCTCCGTATAATCCGTGAAACATTCCATATCCGGAAGCTCCAGTGGCCATGATAATCTTTTCCGGTTATAATCGCTATGTCACCAACTATATCAACCATACAATATTATTTATATACATGTACATTACATACACATACACATACACATACACATACACATACACATACACATACACATACACATACACATACACATACACATACACATACACATACACACACACAGTATATTATAGATGTAAAGTTGTTGACCTTGGAGACTTGTTGCGCACTAGAATTTTGTCATGTTGTGTTTGGTTTTAACGTTTGACAACTACTAACAAAATAAGCAATAAACAGCTACGAGGCTGCTGGACTATGTGGGATTAGAATTTTCATTTAGGTCTGAGTGTATTCTTGTTATCAATATTATTATTTGCTTTGATTTTATTTATCTTAAAATTTATATTGTTTATAAATTTGACCTGATTTAGTTTTAAACAAAATCGATAGGGACACATTTTTCCAACAAAACACCTACAACATTTATTTCCCACAAATTAAAGCGACCATTTGCTAACAAAAAACTCCCTAATTTTCCCAAAACTTCTAATTCCCACAACTTGCTGAGGAAATAGCTACAAATAAACTATTAGTCGCTATTTCTTCGGTAGTTATAAGACCATTCTGTTAACTTACTCACAATTTTTCCATTTATTTGTTAATAAAGAAAATCCATTAACTTGTTAAAAAATAAAAATTATATTTTAAAAGTTTGTGGGAGGATTGTCGGAATTAATCAAAATTTCCAACAAGTTTCCAACAAATGTTAAAAAATATTATTTAATATTATATATTAAAAAGGTAATCTATAAATTTAATATAAAAAAGGGGTAAATTTGTAGAAATGTAATCAAGTTTGAAAACTGTTCTAGTTAAATCACAGAAACTTTTTTTGTCTCTCTAAAGTCATTGAAGTTTGATTTGATGTTTCAATCATAAGTAATTGTAAGGTTTTCAGGTAACCATTGATGATATGTTATTTATCATTAATTTTTTTTAATCTTTAATGTGATGTGGAAAAATATAGAGAATGACATGTATTTTCAATTAAAAAAATTAAAAAAATAAAAAAAATCACATTCTAACTTTGATTAAATAATCCAGTTTAAAGCTTAAGTAATATTTTAATTTTTTTTGGATCGTAATTAACCTTTTTAGCGTAAAACACGCATACATATTTTATTCATAAAATGACATTTAGATTTTAGATGTGTTCAAAATAAAACTACAAAACAATATAAGGAATGGAAATAAATAAACAACAATTTAAAACATTGATTCCATGATATTCATCATCACAAAATAATAAACCAAAAATGTAGACAAGTTTCTTCAAAATTCTCTCGTCACAGAATCATAAACCAAAAAAATAAAAATATGAACACAACGTTATACTTTCTTTATTGCACCAAGTTTTTTAGGTCTATCCTTTGGCCTCTTCTCTTTTGGTGGCGGGTTCTTTTTCTCGTTTGTGCAAGATCTAACATTATGCCACGTTCCTTGACAATTTTGACATGACATTTTTCTTCCGGTTCCAACTTTTGGATTCTTTTTCTCTCTCTCGTCAGCGCTTCTTTTCCTCTTAGCCGTTGGTCTACCCAGCATTCGTCTTTCTATTGGAGTTAAAGGATTAACGTCATCTGTTTTGGGCCAAAACGTGCTTCCTCTCAATGGTTTGATGGGATATTTGTATGCTTCTCTGAACATGTCTTTTTTAAGCCAATTACTGCCAAATGTTTTCGGGTCCTTGTTGACGAAGGTCAAGGCTACTACTGAATTAACACACGGTATTCCTGACAACTGCCATGATCTACAACTGCAAGTTCGTTCATCAATATTCACCACGTATGCGTATCTCTCATTCCTCACTTCAAATACAATATTAACACTTGGTGCTACCTTCCAATACCTGTCGAAAATATTATAAAAATTAACAAAAATTATCAAAAAACTATAATAAATATGTTTATTTTTGTCGTACCTTTGATTCGCTTTAATGGCTTCTAACTTCTTTCTGATTCTTGGACATACATCACATTCTAATTTTCTTGCTTCTGTCGCCATTGAACATATACTTTGCATCACAAATGTACGGATTACTTCGAGCATAGTGATTATAGGTTTCCTACGTGATGATCGAATGCACGAATTGAAACTTTCACTCATTCCATTCTCGAACGCATCACATGCTCTGTTAACCTCGAAAAAAGCTTTTGACCAAGTAACTGGATTTCTTTCAATAAGATGGGCATACACTTCTTTATTAATGCTCCTCAACTCTTCCATTTTCTTATCAAAATATTGTTTAGTTGTTGCATTTGCGGCTTTCCAAAATAAAATTTTAAACTGAAGTTCCCGAAATTTTTTCTTAAAATTAGCATAAATATGCCTTGTGCATTGTCTGTGCTCAGCGTATGGAAACACATCCTTTACGGCTTCTATAATTCTCTATAGACACGACGGCTCAAGCCAAAGGATATATACGGTTGTTGGCGTCTCTTCCAATCGCCGAGAGTAGCTGACCACTGTTTTTTAGAAAGCACCCATCTAAACAAATAACTCTTCGGCATCCATTTATCCATCCATCTTTAACACCCTTGAAACAGATATAGTAACTACCAAAGTAAACGTCACCGTTCTCCATTTCATTCACAACCATCTTGACGGTACTCCCAGGATTAGTTCTTAATATTTCGACTTTATAATCCGAAAGCCGTGCATAATGCTCTTTTAGACCTTCATAATCATCTAAAACCTTTTTTTGCTCTACTACACTGACCAATACTTACCTTGCACTCGAACCTTCTCATGATATCGGCTTGCATTTCCCTTAAACTAACTTCCGAATTTTCAACTATTTGTTTGAAATATCATTTTGCGATCCAAGAATATATGACAAGAGAGCCTAAAGAATACCTTCTTGTGCATGTGTGTTCCTCATTTAGTGTTTTTATTTGAAATGAATCTTCACCAGTAAGCCTTGAGGCCCAAAGCCTAAATGAACATGTTTCTTCTTTTTTCCATCACTATCCTCTTCATCCCCAGTTTCTTCTTTTCCACATACCACTTACAACCAACGATAGTCGTTTACTATAAACTCTAACCGGTAACCATTTGAAACTCCGTAATCAATTAAACTCTCCTTTAGTTGTGTAGGACTTTGAAACTTCATTCCTAGAATAGGTTTCGTTAATCTCCAATTAATTGTAGGATCATAGCTAGGATATACGACACCGCGCTCCATATTATCAACACCATCACCATCATCATCCTTTTCGTTTGAACTCCAATCTTCAATTGAATTAACCTCGTCATCATTTTCAATATCATCATTATTTTCGCTCTCATTGTCATAACAAAGCAGACTCAGAAATCATCATTTTCTGAATATAAATAGCCAACAAAAAGTTTTTGAATCTCCAAAAGTATATACTGTTGTATACAAACCCACATATATAGAAAACTCAAAAAGTAAACAAACCACATAATCTGCTTCATGTTACTTGTAGAATCTACGAATGTAAGCATATCAAATTAAAAATTCATGTGAAGATATCAAATAAAAGTTTCATAATCGACCAAGATAAACCACCGAAACCTAACATAATGACGAACGTACAAAAAATTGTAGACTAAAAAACCAACATGAGATCACTAACCTCGAGGTGATGAAGGCTCCGATTGAAGGTTGCTCATGACATCCCCGTTTGACGGTTGTATTGTGGGAACGATTAAAGGGTCCGATTGAAGGTTGCTCATGATATCGTCGTTTGTCGGTTGTACTACGGCAAAGATTGAAGGCTCTGATGAAGGCTCCGGCGAAAGGCTGCTCATTATCGTTTTTCCTTTGAAGGCTCCGAGCGGATGATCTAGAAACGAACGGTCGTTGTTGTTTGTCGGTTGTACTACGGCAAAGATTGAAGGCTTCGATGAAGGCTCCGATGGAAGGCTCCGATGGAAGGCTGTTGATTATCGTTTTTCCTTTGAATGCTCCGATTGAATGATCTAGAAACGAACGGTCATTGTTGTTGATCATCGTCGTTTGAACTTTGAAGGCTCCTACTGAAAGACGAACAATGAAAAGTCGGCATTCAATGATCCATGTTTTTTAATCTATGGTTTAAGATATATTTTGATTTTATAAAATCCAACTAATATAAATAATATCCACCTAAGCATTAAAAGAAAATAAAAAAGTAAAAAAAAATATGGTAACCTAAGGACCTGGCAATTACACAAGATTAGAATATTAAATGAAAGTATAGTTACTTTACGGGGACAAAAAAGGTTTCATTTACTTAATTAGAACAGTTTACAAACTTTGTTATATTTCTGTGGCATTTTCCCTATAAAAAATAATACATCCTATTATTTGTCATAAAATTGTCGAAAATTTTAAATTTTCCTACAATTTTCCAACAAACAATAAAAAATCATTAAGTTGTTTATTATAAAAGTAATTTAATAATTCGATGCAGAAAAGATATCATTGTTGAAAAATGCCTGAACTATTTGAATATTTCTAACCGTTGTCATCTCCTCGTTTGTTTGTGTCTCTCATTCCCGTCTCATCTATAAAAGGTTTTGTTGAATGCTTCTAGTGTTTTATGCTTCTACAACTCTTAGATTAAAATGTATCTTTTTTTTTTCTTTTCTTGTGTTTTATATTTGTTGTTGTTTAATGGCTAAATTTGATAATAAAAAATGATTGTATTACATGCTTCACATAATAGAGAATCTGAGTGCTACGATTGAGGTTAGTGTTATTGTAATCGATTTTTAGGGTTTTGTGCACATGTTCTCATTGTTACTTCCGCTGCAATGTATTTTGTTGTGTGTATATATATGTGAGTTATGCATATGTATCTATAAGTGTATATGAATGACATGTTGTAGTTTGCTATGATACAACTCACCACAACATAATATAACTCTTAAATACCTTATATTACATAATAAAGGTCATGATTGGCCACTATGTGTATCTGTATGTGTTATTGTTAGTGTGCGTATGTCTAGTATGTATATATGAATGTGCATGTGCATATGTTAGTGTGCGAATGAGATGTGCATGTGTACATGTCATGCCAGTGTATGTATGTGTGTGTTAGGGGCTGTTTGGCAACTTTTGAATGGGTAAGTGTTGAACCATTAAAAGGTCTGAACTATTAAGTGTTGAACCAGTAAGAGGTCTCAATCATTAAAAGCTAGTATATTGCTGAATTATTCAGAGGAAAATGTCTGATCAATTTAAATAAAAGCTTTTAACCATTCAAACTTAGTATAATGATTAATCATTCAAAGGTAAAAGTGTTTAACCATTCAGACATCTGCTCATGAAATAAATACTCTAAACCATTAAGTGTTGAACCATTCAAACATCTGAACCATTAAGAAGCTAAAACAACCTACCCCTTAATGTATGTGTGTATGGGTATGCGTTTGTATGTATGTAAGTGTGTGTATGTGTTGGTGTTAGCGAAAATGTATGTATTAATTATCATATTTCTATATTTTTCGGAAAGTATTAGGTAAGTGTTATGTTTCCGACTAATTACCGATGATAGTGTTAGTATTAATAATTTTATAAAACTTTATATATTTAAACATATAAAAATGAGTAAAATTAATTAAACTAGTTAGATAACCACCGGCACGTTGCGCCTTTTGCCACGCAGTGGTGATCTGTGATCATAAGGCTCAGAGTGTGCGGCCCGTTGTGGCTGCAAATTGTCATTTTCCGCGCCAAAACAACGAAGTCACGTCTTCTTTTTTTTTTTTTTTTTTTTTTTTTTTTTTTTTTTTTATCATCATCGCCTTATCATAGAAAGCCCAGATCAGATTTTCAAGTGAAAATAACCCCAGCTCGGTCTAAGATGAGCTAAGTTCATAATCACCAACTTGTGTGTTTCGCAACAGCAACCAAACTCTAGCTTTGTCTTAAAACAGTTAGTTGTATCACCATCATCAACATATGTCTATCCCACTCGCCGGTAAAACCATTAATCAAAGAGAAACCCAGAACATACAACCAAGTGATAAGGGCTCAAGCCAGGACTCAGATGAGCCAGGTCATCATCATCGACATACGTCTTTCAAAATCCAAAGCAAAACAGACGTGAGTTTTAGGCATGGGACAAAAATGAACCCAATAAAAGACAAATCGGCCAAGAACAAAGTCTCAGATCCAACAACTCCCATCGGCGTTGGCCGAGGTTGGCACAACGACAGTTCCTACAACAGGCTCTAGTGCGTTTACGGTCACTATCGCAGCCCTCGAATATGGCATTGAACAATAGAAAAGAAGTGCACACCAAAGACTCATCCGACTATTCGAATGGAAAAAGGGTCGACGTGTAACAATCCAAATAGCTCTCAGATGTGGCCTGCATATCATCACCGAGCGAAAATGAAAACATAAGGAGAACAATCGTTACCAGGCGCCATCATCGAAGAGATCTCAGGCCATGACACACAAAACGGCCAAAGGAAGATAATCGGCCTCGTCGCCGCCTAGGCGAACATGCAAGAAAGTTTCCGGTGGCGGCGGGGGTGTACAACCCCTAAAAGAGCCCCAATCGACGCCGACGGAGTCAACGACGGGAAGGTTTGGCACCAACCACCACCACGGCAGCCAGCAAAAGCAGATGCAAGACAGCGCCTAGAAGGCGGGAAACGGTAGCCAAGCCGGCGACCGCCTCCACCGCCTCTGGCACCACCAAAGAGGCACATTGGTTGAAATTTCTGGTGGCGGGGGGGGGGGGGGGAGTGGGGGTGATGATAATCCTTAAGAAGGGCCGATTTTCGGTGTCTTGCCTAAAAGAGCCCAAATCGACGTCGACGGGGTCAACGAAAGGAAGGCGTGGCCACAACCACCACCACGTGGAGGGGGCGAAGTGCAAAAAGAAGAAAGCCATATGGTCAAATCGAAGAGCAGCAAAAGGCCACTATTTCTCAAACAACTTTTTTCATATATAGAAGAATTAGTATAATAATTAAAATCTAAAACTTTACAAACAAGTATATACTCTTCCTACTTTCATTTGTGGGCGGATGCCCCTATAATATGGGTGGGTCGCTCTATTTTGACACGTGACCTTTCTTGACTTTAGAAATCAAGTTTAAAGGTCATCGTAGTACCAAGGCTACTAGACTATGTGGACTTTACCAATACAAAGTTGGACAAATTACATGGGATCGGAATTTTCATTAATTTTCATTTAGTTCTAAGTTTATTCTTATTATAATTATTATTGTATGAGTTAGACTTTATTTATCTTGAAATGTATCGTTCAACTACTTTAGTTGTATTTCTTTATCTGGGATCAGATTTGGTGTTTCTTATTAAGATAAGTTGAATAATCAGTTGATCGATTTAATATAAAAACCTTTGTCGAGAGGACGTTCGTTTTAGGGAATAAGTGTATGATACGAGTGTGTTGGAATAGTATTTTAAGTGTCTAAACGTTAAATATTACATATGATTATTTGTTTATATGTATGTGATTAAGTTGAATAGGTTAACTATGAGTTGAAAGTGATTTTGTAAATAAAATAAGCAATTTGGAAGCTTACATGGTGAAACAAGTCATTGGAGGGGTCAAGAAACATGGATTTAAAGTGCAGAAAAAAGGCTTTCATCGTAGCCTACTGTAGCTATCGTAGGCTATGCCAGCACCAAGAAAAAATTAGCAGAATGCATCTTAGCATAGGCTACACTGGCTGGCGTAGCCTATGCCAAGACATTTTTTTAAAACCTATAAAAGCGTGTTTTTATTATCTTTCAGCCATCACTTGCCCCCTGTTCGACCTAGAACGTTTGGAGATGAATTTTGGGAGTTCTTAGGCCATTAATTCACCATTCCAACTCTCAAAAACAACATATAAAAACAATCATCCGAAATGCAAATCAAAAACGGTTTTGAAAATCATTCAAGAACGATGAGCGGCTAATCTTCTCGTGATCGACTTCGCGTAATAGGTTTTGTGTGATTAGGTTTATGTTTATGTTCGACTTGTGTTGGATTAAACTTTATAACCCGTTAAGTTCTATTATAAGTTTAACTTCTGTTTTACTTATTTAAACAATTGCTTTGATAAACCTTTATTTGAATGTCATATGATATTGCGCGAATCGTATGGTTCTAAAGTTTTGGTTGGTAATTGAATTGGTATTGTATATTAAGACCCGTTAAGTCTTGATTCTCAGTATCACTTAATGATTACACGTACAGAATCACTGTTAAGGATTTTTATTAAGTTGAATTAAACGATTACTGAAAACTAAACCTAGATCCAAAGTTGATTACTTTTTCTCATAATTGTCTTCTTAATCAAGTTTCATTAGTTACAATTTGTTTTATTAGTTCATTTGTTAATCATTGCAAATCCAACTTTTACAGCCAAAAGGCAATAGTTAAGTAATTTAGTAATTTAATTAATCATCGTCGTATAAATCAATTCACAAATAATACAGTTATTGCTCGATAAATAGTTTTGGGTGAACCTTATAGAAAGATTGGTTTATTAGATGTTAAGATCATGTGTACTACATTGGTCCTTTGACGATGAAGGCGGTGAAAGATCGTTATATATAGTCCAAGTATCAGATGTAAGTTTTGTAATTCGTATTGGTTTTGATATTTTTTGAGTTAGATAGATATCACTTTAAGATTAATTTATTTTGTTGGCACTTCTAAATTTTGGATTGGGTAATTCTAAAATAAAGTAACAAGAAAAAGTATGTGAATTCTATCATGAAAATGTAATAGAAAATATACTAAAGATCTTCCTTATATTGTAAAGGAATCAACACAACGTATCATTGCAACTCTTTACGAAAAGGTATCAATTGACGGTTAAAACTATCAATATTTGACATATACAACTATAGGAATCTCAAGTAGGAACTGTATTGGTAGTAACTTAGATGCTACTTGTAAGGCTGCATTCTCGAGAGACCTCATCGTTGGAATTATAAAAAAACATAGCTCTTAAACTAAACGCACGTTAAACATATATAGGAAAATATTCAAAACATTACATAATATTGTCATTACATAAGTCATTATTTCTGTAACTATAAACATAAAATTACTAAACCCAGGATGCCAGTCTTGTTGGAATATACCAGGTAGCTCTTAATCCATGCCATACTATCATCCTTTCAACTCATGCATACTAAAAGTTAGCATTGTAAAAAGAGTTCAAGTTTTAATTTTAGCAAAATAAGCTTTAGCATGGCAAACTTTAACATAACTATGCAAGTTATGATTGTACACATAGTCATATTTTAATTGTATCTATTACTACAGCTTTAACTATCTTTCTTTATCATTACTTTATACATATATTTCTTTAGCTCTTTAAGCTTATATAAGTACAAAACTTCTTTAGTCGGTGAGCTTACAACAAAGGAAAGGTTCTTTAACCAGTGAGCATACAACAAGGCAAGGCTCCTACCAGTAATGAGCATGCAACAAGACAAGGTTCCTATCAGTAGTAATCATGCAACAAGGCAAGCTCTTATCACTAATGAGCATACAAAAAACTACAAATTTCCTTACATCATTACTTGCAGGACATTATATTTCATCTTGCACATGTGAACTTTAGCATTTGAAGCCCACTTTTATCATTATTTACTTTGGTTTTTCTTTATTTGTATCATACTTTATGTTTTTATTAGACTTTATTTCAACTATCCTTTAGTTGTAACATATTTAGGACTCTATACAAGGTAACATTTAAACATTTTATACTTTACCTTTAACTGTACATGTTGTCGTATTCTAAGCCTTTAATTACATATGTTTAAGCTAGGTTAGGTCCGAAGGCTTTGACTCATATACGAAGGTTATACCATAGGTGTGGAGGAAATAGGTCAAGTGCGGAGGTTATAACACAAATGCAGAGGTTATAGGGAGATATAAAGGTTACATTTTAGATGGGGGAACTATTATGGAATCCACTTAGGGGTTCTATAATACAATGGTTCAACAAGATGTGGAGGTAGTATCCCACTTGCGAAGATTATACCTTGAATATGGATGTTATATCTTAGTTACTAGGAATTATCATGAGGGTCTATCAAGTGTTAGGAAATGCAATTGAGGGGTTGAGCTATGGAGGTCACAACTCACTTACAAAGGTAATGGGTCCGATGTGGGGGCTTTGTTAGATCCAATAAGACGAGAGTTAGTCACATCCCAATTTTTGATCTTTTATAATGTTTAACACAATTATTTACCTTTTTACTAGATCAAAGCAAGCTATCTATTAGGGTTTTATATAGATATATTTCATGAATGAACATTCATTTTTAAACTTATAAACCCTAGTTGTTCTTTATAAGAATATAAACATTAACATCAAACTCTATTAAAGTTTAACAAAAACTTTAATTTGCATGGGAGTGGAAGCTTGCTCTACTTGGAATTATTTTGCCTAGGCGAGTGTAGCATCTTAACTTTGGTTAAAACCCGGTTAAGTCTCGATTAAAAAGATTAAAATGGGGATTCAGTTGTAGTAGTAAGTGAAATAGAATGACTATGTTTTCAACAAAGGGGAATCTTGCCCTAAATGTTTCTATAAATAACAAGGTGTTTACAACCCACTTTTTTCCCTTCATTTCTTTACTTACAAGTTTCTTTACTTACAAGTTTCTAGAGAGATAAAAATCTAGAAGGAGAAAGTTAGAAATCGGAAAAAAAAAGGTAAGCTTTCACATCCAAATTGATCATGCTTGAATAGATCTAGCTCGATTATGATGAGATATAACGTTTAAAGGTGGTTTTGATACAAAAAGGTTGAAGCTTGATCGTGTCTCGATTCGAATTGTCGAGAAGCACCATTTCTAGTGTTTTCATATTGTTCTCGGTTGAGAGGTGAGTTTTAGACGTCCGTTTTATGTGTATGATAATGATTTGCGCTAGTATTCATATTTATAAACGTTTTTGTAGTAGTTCTATATGTTTTAACCGTACAGTTTGAGTATTTATGCAAGTATGTTCTAGGGTTTATGCTATGATGTATGACTATGAACATAGAACATTGATATTATGCATGTATGACCATTATTATGATTGTGTAATAGTGAAAAAATGGAGATGTAAGAATAATGCTTGAATGACTTCATATGTGATCCAATGCATCCGTAAATATGCTAATTTAAGTGAAGGAATGCAATATCTTAAACTTGAATGTGATAGTTATAAATGTGTGAAATATGAAATTTGTATTTCACATATTGTCAAACAAATAAAGTAAGTAACAAGTACGATGATTATCTAAAATTTAAAATATCTAGACGAGCATTTTACATTTTAGGAGAGCGTCTAGAAATAATAAAATATATTATATTCGACCCTACTCTGTTTTTAATAAACCATAAGTCCATTGATAGAGAAACATTAGCTCAACCGAACGACATATTTGTAATTTCATAAAACGTTATATTTTAAAAGTTATAAGAGAAACACGAATTAAGTAGTTGAATGAATTATAATAATCTTTCTACTATAATAAAAGAGTATATTGGGGTGACACGTGGCGGCACTACATTCTCACCAAAATTTTTCCGTTTATATCTCCTATTAAATAATTACTTTAATTATCAATAACAAATATTAGTAACCCCATGTATTACACGAGTCGAATAAATAAAATATTAAATACAATAAAACTTTATTGATTTTAAAATGATATTTCATGATAAGATATAATTGAATTAATGTATAAGTAAAGATATAAGTAAAAAAACAATTATATCAATTTATTAAATTTTTTGTTTAAAAAAACTAAACATTTTTTTTCAAAACAAATCGTTTTAAAAACTTTTTTTTATTATAACTTCCAGTTTTAATTATTTTTTATTTATAAATATTATAATTTCTAAAACACTAATTTTAAAATATTTTATATGTTTAAAAAACTCAGATGTTTTAAAAAGACATTTTATTTTATAAAAATTGTTACTTTATAAGTAACATTAAAAAAACTTTTTTTTTATTTATTAAAAATTATGTTTAGTCTATTAAAAAATTATGTAATATAATTAGTAATTATAGTAACTATTAAATACAAAAGAGAAGCGAGAAAAAATTGTTGAGTAGGAATGTGGTGTTGGCATGTGTCCCCTCATTTATCCTTTTATTAAAATAGAGACATATTATTTAACTTTTTTTAGAATAAAAATAGTTTTTTAATAAATTTAAAAAAGATCTTTTTATTAATGTTATTTCTAAAAATAATATTTTTATACAATAAGAAATTTTTACAAAACATCAAACTTTTTTAAAATTAGTGTTTTTAAAAAGTTAAGTTTTTTATAAACAAAAAATAATTAAAATTGAAATTTATAATAAAAAATTTTTTAAAAATGATATTTTTTAATACGGTTTGTTTTGAAACAAAATATTTATTATTTTTTGAGTAAATTACACGGACAGTCCCTGGGGTATGCACGTATTGCAACTTTAGCCTCTACTTTCAATAAATTACACATGCAGGCCTATACTTTGCATGGTATACACACCGGTGGTCCTTGACACTAACAGAGGTTAAGTTTTTCTGTTAAATTTTAAAAATGACCAAAATACCCTTCTAACAAATACATAAAACTAACTAAAAATAATAATACCCATCCCTCCCCCTCCCCTTCCCCCACCCTTTCCCCTCATTTCGTGTACACCATCACCCCCACACCACCAAGACTACCACCAGCATACCACCACCACCACCATCACTATCGTAACCATCACCAAATCACCATCACCACCATTATCAAACATCATCATCATTTGAAATATTGAAACTAGTAATATACCCCATTAAAAATCAAATGGGTATTGCAAAGATATCAAGATAGTATTCATTCAGTTGATCTGCGGCCTCCGTCAAGATGGATGTCGGCATGTCGTCATGTCGCCGGAAGGTAAATCTGGAAATGACTGTAGTTTAGCGACGATTGTGATGGGGCTCGGTTACTCCAGCAAAATCGACCCCGAACCTTTTAGGCATCATCGATGGATGATGATTGAAGGCGAATGGCGGTTGTGGTGGAGCTTGTTGTCAAAGAAGATTAGCCACCCCAGATTTGGGTTTTAAGAGGGAGGAAGGCGATGAGGTTATGATTGGCTGTTTCAGCTTGGTGTTGACCGGAGGTGGTGGTCGCAGATGGGTGTTAACCGGAGGTGGTGGTCGTAGGTGGGTGTTGGCAGGAGGTGGTGGTCGCCGGTGGGTGTTGAAAGGAGGTGGTGGTCGCAGGTGGGTGTTGATCGAAGGTGGCGGCAGGTGTGGCGATGTGGCGGTGCGACCGGAGATGGTGGTTTGGGGTGATTTAGTTTAAAGAGATGTAGTTTTTAGAGAGAGAGAGAGAGAGAGAGAGAGAAAGCTTTTAGTGAGTTAGAAGAAGATGAAGAAGTGGGATGGGGGAGGGGTGGGTTGGTATTATTTAAATTATATGGGTCTTTTTATTTTTTTATTTAAGGGTATTTTGGTAATTTTAAATTGATTTAACTGAGAAATTTAACTTCTGTTATTGTCAGGGACTACCGGTGTGCATACCATGTAAAGTATAGGCCCGCATCAGTAATTTATTAAAAGTAGGGACTAAAGTTGCAATATGTGCATACCCGAGGGACTATCCGTGTAATTTACTCTTATTTTTTGTAAAAAAGTTTTAAACCAAGAGTTTAAAAAGTTGATATAATTGTTTTATTACATATTGTTCTTACTATACGTAATTTCAATTATATTTTATCATAAAATATCATTTTATACTTGATAAATTTTTATTATATTTAATATTTTATTTGTTCAACCCTTGTAATACATGGGTTATTAAATCTAGTATAATAATATTATATGAAATCTTTATATATCAAAAGCCTTTCCTATGTTCTCGCATCAAATGCTTGGAACAACTTCAATATAGCTTACACATCTCTCATAAATAAAAGCAAGTAGGTTTCCATTATAGTATAAGTTTTTTTCAAGCGCTCTAATATAAAGAGAATCCTGAATCCTTAATAACCTTTTGGGTGTTGTTAGTTGTCACACCCTCAAAATCCACGTGCGGAGTTTTACCGCGAGGCGTGTGAACAAACCAGGATCACAGTCACTAGTTACTCAGAACGACACTATATGCCATGTTTAAAAATAAACCAATCAAAGTTCAAGTTTTAAAACCATGCGGAAGCGTTTTGTAAATAAGACAAACCCAAAGTATGTAAATGTAAAATTTGGCAAAACACGCGCCAACCCATTATTCAAATCTCATAAATAAAATTCAAATGTCATGACTTAAGATGAAGTCTTAGAATGCATGCTGGACCCGTGTTGTGCTCCTAATGGCAAACTGAATTAACGACCTGAGAATAGCATACTAAAAATGTCAACACAATGGTTGGTGAGTTCAAGAGTTTGCATTTAACATAAACAACAATAATTTGCATAACAGAAGAAGTGCATTGAAATAGATAGCTAGTCTATATTCATAAGTAATAACAATAGTGATTTCGCGATCGAAGCTGACTGTGTTGCGTTTGTTGCCTCCCGTCAAGACTTACCAGGTCGTAACGATGTTTGTGTTTAGGACAATATTGCACCCGTTTGACCTCGAGTCGCACAGGTGGGGCTTGTCAAACCCAGTAGTACTACCCAAGATTTCCCGCTAGTTACCATTATTAACGATCCGAAAGTGTGAGGACTTTCAAGGTATTATACACCATGTTAAAACATACACAACTTATAATAATAATATAGCGTTTGAGAACAAGTATGCTACCTCCCCCAAAAGAGAGTGTTTAAAAGTGGGGCATGAACTCACCTGATGCGTAAACCAACAATAAGTGCAAAGCTTGCAATGAGAGGAAAGACAACCCGTCAAAGGTTACCTAGAACATGTGAGTACATAAGTACGTGCAACCAGAGAAACATAACAACCCTAAGTGCTCATCAAAACATCAACCCTAGGGTTTTGAAAAACAAGACTCCTCTAACCTAGTTGACCCGTTTGACCCGTTGGTGACATATTAATTGAAATCTCGTTTGATCAAATGTATCAACTTATCATACATGATTATCAAACAAAGTATTCACGCATATCACATCATCAACCCAAGTTCAACCTAGATCATCATACAACTTATGCGAATCTCAAACAATCAACATGCTCAACACAATCATAAATATATCACAACTAATAATTCATTCATGAAGTCTAATCATGCACAACATGCCATGTGAAGCCACTCACGACTTCACACCCTAAACCCTGCCAATCCTACTCAGTAGGGGCCTCAGATTCGCACGCGTGTATGACAATCATAATAATGATCAATTCCAATCCCAAACATGATTTCCTAATCACTAGCCATAATTCATCATCATGTATAATCACCAAGAACCTACATTCCTTAAATGATCAATCAAGCAACCATACAACCCAAGTAACACATTCCACCACATTAGACATCATCCATAAGCATTCTAACATGCTCCTAACACCATAAACATGCTCACATCATCATATCCAATGATCTTCAAAAATAAAGTTTCCCTTTTTAGAAGGTAACACCCAAAAGTAATCTAACATCCAATTCCTTCATAGTTTCATCAATTTTATACCTAATCAAGTTCATAACATTCATTCTAACATGATAATCATCACTAATTTATCAAAATTCCCAATCATCATGCATAAAAGTTTCCACTTATAGTAAGGTATGAACAAACCCTAGATTTCATGACTTTTCTTGCACAATTCATATAAACCAACATCCAAGCAATGTATCCAACATCATACAATCATCAAATCATGAATTCCAAGAACAAAAAGTTTCCTCTTAAGGCAATGTGTGAACAATGTGATCAAACCATGGAATTCTTGCATAATCAACATAATCTAACATTCATACAATCTAACCAACATCAAATTAACATCTAACAATCATCAATTTCACTTTTTCATCATCAATTTCGAATTAGGGTTCATCAAGAATCAAAAACCATGAAAAACTTGATAAAACTCACCTTTAAACGTGTAGAGATGATGATTAACACTTGCTAACACTTGGAACTAATCAAAATCGAATTGTTCTTGCTTGTTCTTGATCAAAATCGCAAAGGATGGGATGTTTGGAGAGGGTTACGGCCGCAAATGGGGAATGGGGGCTAGGGTTGGGTTAAATTTGTTTAAATATGGTAACTTTTTATTTCAATCCAATTACAAAATAAACCCCATTGTTTATATTTTATAAAAACTAATCTTTTTAACACTTTTTAAAAGGTTTTAACTACAAAATATAAACATTACTAATCAACAATAATAATCATATACATTTACAACTAACGGCAAAACATATGAGATCATAGTTACACGTTGTCACGTTATCAAGTAAAATTCACAAACAATAACTTAAAATGCATGAATCACATAACCACAACTAATAATCAACATTATTCATTAGGTTATCATTTGTTTACCATAGATAATTGTTATTAAGTCACCAACGTTCAACGACAACTAGTGTGTGCTCACGACACGTGTATGCAAGACCTAACGGAACTAACGGAGTTTGGTAACGGAAAATTACCAGGTGTCACATTAGTAGTTATTTTTGTAGCTCAAGTAAGAGCTCGAGTAGGAGACTCTATATTGACCTATCCTTGATAGTTTTAAAGTATGTTCTCCTTTAAGTTTAGGTATGGTTAATTATTATTTATATTAGTATTATTAGTAGTAGTAGAATTTGTAGTAGTATTATTATTTTTAGACATTATGGTTATTGTTAGGGATGGGCATCGTGTAGCATAGCCTTAATTAGGCATGTACTGATCACCCATGCTTAAACAAGATAGCATTAGCCAATATCCAACCATGATAACAACTAGTTAGTTGAACCATAACTTAATCTAAGATTATTTAAACTGTAGCAGGACTCTAAGATATTACCAGATCTAACTAGCAACTATTATAAACTGTTGAGTAACTGTTAAAGAGTTTACTTAGCATGTTTGTTTATAAGGTCTGATCTAGTTGTCGAGATTCGATCAAAAACAAATTATATAACCGGTCTTAGCTACCTTTATTATGTAATGGTAAGTAAGATTGTCTCCATAGGAAATTGGTGGAATGTGTTTAATCAATACGACTCGATTAACTTAAAAACAGAAACATTATAATTAAAGATTAGAAATTTTTGTAATTTCGAGAACACTAAGCAAAAAGCAAAAACCTTTGAAACGGATTTAAATAAATAATGAAAGACAATAACTTCAAGATTCTCAATTATTCAAGATCAATAATTTATATACCTAACTAGGGTTTGTCAAAACTTAATTATCCATATTTCAAATTTTGGTTAAAGTAATAACAAAGGATCAAACTTTTAAAACGTGTTCATTCACAATGTTATTAATTCGTCTATATCAAATTACTTCTCAAGTTTAATGAGTTCACGATACAAGAAAACCGAAAACTGATAATCTCACAAGCAACTTTATTTATAAACGAACCTATTAACTTAAACAAAAAGTAAAATTACATTAAAAAACCATTTTTTAACAAAAGCCTAATGAAAACATATAAACATTCTCACTTAACATAATTGATTCTATCGGAAACAATAAAAAAAAGACCTAGCCACGCATCATCATCTCAAGTTCTTTTCTTGACTCTTTACTTAAATGAGAATCGATGAGTAGTTGGAATAAATTTGGAAGCTTAGAAACACCCAAAATCGCCTTCAATTTGATAGATTTCGTGTAATAGAAGACTCCCTTTGGAATTGGGTTTGCTTTGATTTAAATAAACTTAAAATCCATAAAATTCAGATGTTGTTAGCCTATTGGCATATGATACGTTGGCCCTGGGCGTATCATACGCCTACATAATGTCCTATGTCCTACGCCCAACTTTCTGTAATTTTTTTTCCAGATACGCCACCCATACGCTGTCTGGCGTATGGTATACTCATACCCGGCGTATCATACATTGGTATGGTCCTCACTGTGCCTTTTTTGTATGTTTTGATATTTACCACTTCAGTCTTTGTACTTTCGTGTTTTGCTTCTTTTTCTCCAAAATAAGCCTATAATAATTCCAAATACCTGTGAATCAATATACAAACAAAGTGAACTCGTTCCACACTTATCATGATGTAAAATCACATATTTAGATTAATTAAACACTAAATTACTACCAAGCGAACAAGGTCGTAATTGTATACTCATTCTGTCTAAATTAGTAATATACCAAAATGTTGTTAATGTGCAATTATCGGTAGTATTGAGATTCATGTATGCTTAATGGGATGTGTTAAAACTAGATGAAAAAAGGGTAGGCTTTCTCTTATGCATCATGACAGTACTATACCTATGCGATGGCCATGGGGGGTCAAGCCCATTGCAGATGGTTGTGAAAAGGTCAAGGTTAGCACATGTTTCCCCTTGCCTAAAATATCCCAGATCATGTTTGCATGCATGTCGTTTGTGTTTTTATAAATTGTATAACACGAGCTCAACAACATAGAGCTGATGTCTTTTTGAGTATAAATATCACAAGCAATAAGTGAGACGACCCTAGAAATAATATGGAGATAGTGGAAATTAAAGCCCTAGAAGTTTCTTATTTTTTGGTATTGTAAATATATATCATAGTTAGAATGTTGTAGTTATAAATTAAAACTCAGTTTGTTTCCACTGTAAATGTATCAAATATGAATGATCACCCGAGTTATGAGTGGGGTGTTACAGTTAGTATCAGAGCCCGAGGTTTTAGCAAATTAGGTATTATAGGAATGCTTAAGCTTTGACCAATAATCTCTATAAGATTAATGTTAGACTAATCTAACATAACATAGCAGTACATTGACTAATCAAATACATAGACTAATTTAAAGAACAACTTGTAGAAAGCTTGGCTGCCTCCACACCTATACAAGAAAGGTAAGAATGGGAGGAAAGAATAAGATTGTCACATCCACACCACTAGAAAGAAAATCTATAGAAAACAAATAAAATAAGTGAACTTATATGAACTCTATATCCTATAAACCTTCATTCTTCTATGAAATAAAAGGAGCTGTAAAAGCCCAAGACTTGCTAAACCAGGTAGAGTCAGTATTGAATGTCCGTGACTATAATGGTCATAGCAATGGGGAAGATTGTGGTTTGAACAATGGGCAAAGAAACTATATATGATATGAATTGCGAGGAATTTGTTCTTAAGTTTCTTGCCAAATTTTTTCCTCCTAGTGAAACTAAACAATCGGAAGTGAAGTTCTTCCACCTAAAACTAGGAAATTAAACTACTCAGAGTATGCTACTCGTCTTAATGAAATATCTTGACTTGTTCCTCATCTAACCACAACTGAGGAACAATTGATCAATTGGTACAACTTGGGTCTAACCTTCAAAATGAAGGTGTTCATCAAATTTAAATCCCTTAAAACTTTTTCAGAAATAGTTAAAGTCACATCAAGATGTTATCGTGAAAAAACGAATCTCCTTCTCCAAAAGGAAAATGGAAAGAAGAAAAAAGTGGACACCAGGAGTACAAACTTCAAGAAACCCAGATAAATTCCTCCATGTAACTTATCCCATAAGTATCACCTTGATACTTGCACTACCATGCCTCAATTGATAGAAAATGGCACACCTTTATCATGATTACCGAGAAAAGAAAAGGTGTTTTGAGTGTGGTGACCCAGACCACCATGAGATAAACTACCCAAAGCTTTAAAATGATAATAAGCAACAACTAGTCAAGCCATAGGGTCACACGTTCATACTTTCCTCTGAAGATGCTAAGAACACTCTAGATATTATCACAGGTATGTATCTTCTTAACAATGTATATGCACGTGTGTTGTTTGATATGACACAAATAGAAGATTAGTATCAAATATGTTTAGACCTTACTTGAACCAGATGTTACAAAGTTTAGGTCATACTTTTACAATATAACCGATTGATGAAGTCCAAAAAAGATAGTTTTCATTGTAAAAAATTATGCCATAAGCTTAGATAATCATGTCATCCTTATAAACCTAATGCCTATGGAACTTACAAAATTTAAAATAGACATAGTAACGGATTGGTCAACACCATATCACACAGAAATTATATATGACAAAAAGATTGCCTGACTCCGATTACCCAATATAAACATACTTAAGACTTCCTTCAGGACTAGGTACGGTCATTAAGAAGTTTTGGTAATGTTATTTGAGCTTACCAACCCATTTGCAGTCTATGCACCTTATGAACTTAGTTTGTAAACCCTACCTTGATAAGTTTGTAATCATCTTCATCGATGACATCTTGACCTATTCTAAGAACGAGGCAGATTATGAACAACACCTTAAAGTAGTCCCTGAATTGCTCAAGAAAGAAAAACTTAACATAAAGTGTGAATTCTAGATACATGAAATTTATTTTCCAAAGCCACGCCATTAATAAGGAGGGAGTACAATTTGACCCTACAAAAATTAAGGCCATCATAAAATTGGGAAGTATCGAATAATCCTACTAAAATCAAAAGATTTCTTGGGTTAAAAGCAATCTATACAAGATTTATTCAATATTTTTTCAAGATTGCAACAACATTAACAATGTTAACCCAAAAAGCTTCTAAGTTTATTTGAGGGCCTAAATAGGAAGAAGCCTTTAAAACATTGAAGCAAATATTATGTAATACCCCAATTATATTGCTTCCCACTGTCCTAAATTTTTTTTGTCCATTGTGACGCATTTTATTATGGTATTGGATGTGCAATCATGCAAAGAGGCAAAGTAATTGTCTACACTTAGTTGAAGACTCACAAACAGAACAACATGACCTATGATTTAGAACTTTGTGTCATGATATTCGCACTAAAAATTTACAAAAATCTAAAATAAACATTTGAGCAGAAAGAACTTGATATACATTAGAGACGATGGATGAAGTTATTAAATGATTACGATTTTGAAATCCAGTATATACCATCTAAGTAAAACCAATATGGTAGAAAATGTATTAAGTAGAAAGGAAAAGGTCTAACCAATAAGAATTCATGTATCCGGAGAGATTAAAACTAGTCTCCTAGATCAAATTAAAAATGTATAACAATAAACTCTAACGCTATGTTCCCGAGTTCATTTAAGGAGAGAAAAGAAAAGAAACGGAAGGAAAGAAATAAGAAGTTGTGTTCCTGAGTTTTTTTTAATGGAAGAAAATGGAAGAAAAACAAAAAGATTGTGTTCCCGAGTTTACTTATGGAGAGAAAAGAAAGGAAATGAAAGGAAATTGAAGGAAAATAAGGGCTAAAAGCAATCTTTCCAAATCGAAAGGAAATGGAGAGAAAAGAAAAGAAAGGAAAGAAAAGAAAAGAAGAGAAAAGAGAAGAAAGGAAAAGAAAATATTTTCTTTCTTTTCCTTTCTTTTCTCTCATTAAGTAAACTCGGGAACATAGCGTAAGGGAAAATATGATGAAGGAAAGAATACTTGAGAGACTAAAGTTGTTGACAGCCGAAAACAATTATATCCTAATACTAATTGAGAGCAGTACTAACTCAATGCAACTATCATTTTGTGATGAAGTTTATACTAATGTTTTAACTGGTATAACTGATACTAGTCATCAATAATTACGTAAGCTATTTACTCTTTCATGAAAGGTTGCAACATTTCATCTCAATCACTATGATGGTTTAATCCCTATTTAAAGAAGTTTGTTTGGTCTATCTAAAACATATTCTTTTGCATTTTTTTTTCACAAAGGATGCATTCTCCTTCTTAAAAAACTTTATGTATAATTGAATTATTATTGATTTTCTACGCCAAACAAACTTTAATCCAGCAGTGAAAACACATGATTCAGAAAGCTATCCACAACTATTGGGAAGACGAAACTTGTAACACTTTGTGGAAGTCTTAGATTGGTACGTTAATTATTGACTCAAGTGGTTAACTGATTAACTAAGTCACATGGATAAAATGATGATTCCAACTTAGGGCTATGCATTTTAAACTTAATTAAATGATTTTTTTTAAATGGTTGATCTTGTGATTTTGTCTTCTTGACGCTATAATTTGGGCAATTTGTAATAAAGTTTCTCATTATTCGATCCACATGTATATGAGAAAAGTGCTACAAGTTAAACATGAGATTTTAGCTTTAATGTAACCGAAACTAGATTAGTCAGCAACCAAAAGGCATATGTAAATACCCTCTAATCCAAATTCATACGTCTCATAATGAAAGTTAAATAAATATGTTAAGCCAACTTGTCTCCTTTGGTTGTAGTAGATAAAACATTTTGATATCTTGTCATACATGCATAGACTGCTATAACAATTGTTCCATAATAATTTATAGTTCTACTACTTGAAAATGCATATTCTTTTCTCCAAAAGTTGATCTCCCTACGTGAAGTTATTGAAATACATTTTGGATAGTACTACAAATATTCTATGACCTTTTTAATATATAGTCTTATATTCTAAATAAATTGGTTATATACATTTATGTGCACTCTAAAAAGTAACATTACTTATCTGTAGCAAGGGAACCATGTTACATTATTAAGAAACTAGTTTAACTTACTTCTTGATAGAAAATAAGGTTGTTTGTTGTTATATATAGCTTGATTTCTTACATACAACTATGTTCTCCTAGGTCTTTATAGTAGAATCTTGTTTCCTTGTTATAGGCATCAAAAGTCATTACATTAGCAAATCAAACTAGAAAGTTAACATACCACTATAATAGGTTATACAAACTTTTTATGCATATATATATATATATATATATATATATATATATATATATGTCAAAATGCATCATACATATATTAAACCAAGAAAGTAGATGAAACATATAGTGGGTTAGATACACCGTTACGTGCATATGCATCAAAAGTCATTACCACATGAAACTAAACGTAGAAAGTGAACGCAAAATTATAATGGGTTAGCACATAGTTATTTACAAATGTCTTAGAAATCATGTGCATCACATAAGTAATGTGATAGAGAATATTGATGCTTTGAGTGAACAATTATGGGGGCCTAATTCCCAAAGTTCTCACTTAACAAGGCTAACTGAACCTGAAAAATGAATGTAAAATTATAATGGGTTTGCAAATAGTTATATGCAATTGTCTTAGGTGCAGTTTGTTTTTAAATAGGTAAAATTTCTACACTCTATGGACCACATCTTCAGACATTTATAGCAGAAGAGTTGGACCAAACCTGTACAGTCTACAAGAAAAAGACTGTTTGTTTTTTAACTTTTGCAAATCATAAACAAAAGAAAACTAGGTTATCTTGAGGTGACAACGGTGATCCGGTGGTTAGTGGTGACGGTGATAGTGACATCGGATTCTTTGAGAGTGGAGGCTCATTGTTGAGGTTAACGTTTTCCGGCGGTTGATCAGTTTCTATCGGTGGCGGTTCTGGTGGTAGGAAAGACGACAGCGAAGGCGGTTCTAAAGGTTGTTGGTTGTTGAAATTCTCTTCCGGCGAAGGTTCCTGTTGACCTTCAACGGCTTCTAGCGGTGGTTGTTGGTGGTGGTCAGCTAAGTTTTCCGGTTGATGTAATGACGGAGAAGGTGAAATTGCGACGGGAGAGAAAAGGTGCGATGGGCACTGCGACGGCGGAAGGGAGGGGCTGCGGTGGCGGAAGGGCGGGGAAAGGATGAAGGATGAAGGGTGAAGGGTGAAGCGTGAAGGGCTGTAGGGTGAAGGGGTATTTTTAAGAAGAGAAGAGAAGAGGTTGGAAGACTTTAGGTGGTGTCTGCTTTAAATAGATGTTAGGAAGACATTTTTTAATGAAAGATATTTCAAAAAATAAACACTCTTTAAAGCTAAACGTCTGTGCGTAGTCTACAGGCGTAGACAAAAGAGGTCAGGAAGACCTTTTTTGAAAAAACCTAAACACCACCTTAATCTTTTTGTGCATCATATTACTAATATGATAGAGAATTTTTTATGCTTTGTACAATTATGGGGACATAACTCTGAGAGTTTTAACATAACAAGGCTAGTATTCTGTGACCATAATGCACAAAACCATAAAGGGTTAACCAAGTCAAGAAACTTTTGTTATTAATGTATGTTTCCATCTACATAAACAATCATTAGTTCAATTATATCACGTATACTCACAACTAGCAAACTAAGTATGCATCCCAAGGGAAGGTTTAAGGGTAATACTTACATATAATATGCAAGATCTAACTATTTAAATTATAGTTTGGCATTTTTTTGTTATGCTCCATTGTGTGTTTCTTGTTCATAATTATATAATGTTGCTCATGTTATGCTTCTAGTGGTCTACTATATGTTGATTCTCTTAGGAGCATTATGTCCTCTTCTAGGGGAGGGTTCTGAGAAAATCAATAATTATGTGAAAACCAAAGAAAACTACGAAAAACCAATAACATAATTCATAATTTTTTTGTTATTTTAATTGTTTAAATGTTATTTAAGTATTTGATACATATATGTTGAGCATACATATGAGAATGAAAAGTCTTACGTATACGTAACACTATGTCGAATGAAAAATGGTTACGTATATGTAACCTATGTGTGACATATATGTAAAATCATGCTACAGTTTTGATTTGATCCATACCCTTATTTATATATACTCACATATATATATAGAGGGTAGTGATAAAATATTTATAAATTATGTGACCGTTTTCATTGGTTTTTCTATAGTTTTCTCATAACATTATGCATTTCTTATGATCAATACTTACATATAATATGGAAGATCTAACTATTTAAATTATAGTTTGGCATTTGTTTGTTATGCTCCATTGTGTGTTTCTTGTTCATAATTATATAATGTTGCTTATGTTATGCTTCTAGTAGTCTACTATATGTTGATTGTCTTAGGAGCATTATGTCCTTTTCTTATTGTGTGCATTGGTCCTATTGTCTTTGTTGGAGATGAGGGGTGTTCCTAGAAGAAACATCTTTATCTCCTAAGATAGAGGTAAGTTTTGTATACATCTCACCCTCCATAGACTCCATTAATAGCTTTGTTATGGATAAAATTTGTTGGCTTCGGTTATAGTTATTGTTACGGATTTGTTTCTTATGCTTGATCACTATTCATGTGTGAGGTTTTTTGAAAATTAGAGAAAATATGAATGTTCACTACTTTTAGATACAGCAAAGTTAATATAATTGTTACTTAATAAGTTTATGATCTGCTTGAAGAAAGTAGCATAAAATGATAAGAAAAATCTAAAATGAAGTTAAGATGAATGAGTCTTGAATTCTTAAAGTGATTTGTTTGATATGAAAGTTTGGGTGCAAACCTTGTCCTACATACATGGAGAAAAAAAACCTTGTAATGGTATATAAGTGAGAGCCTTCCTAAGGTAATACGTTGTTAGCAATATGGTAGAAGTGGGTAGCCAAAAGGAGGCAAAACACCCTTTCACGTCCATGAGGCGTGACAATGAGAGATGGGCTTAATATGGTGTTTTGCTAGCACACTATACACTTTGTGTCACCGAATAAGTAGCCTGGTAGGTGAGTCATTCTCCGTAGGGCAAGCCGCTTTTGGTCTTTTAAAAGACAAAGAAAGCAGATAACCTCGTTTTCTGTTGGTAATATGTAAATATTTATCGACCAAATCCATGACAAAGATATATGTTAGTAATTTGTTGGTTATCCATCGATGTCTTTATTATTTATTTGAAAGAATCATGGAATCATTCAACAATCCATTGATAGTTACGGATTACAACAATACTTAGGTACAAGTCCGTTGGTAATGCTCTTTGTTTAGCAGTGAACTGGTTAATATCTTTGACTTGTTTAGAATGAATGAGTTACAAGGGTCGTCGTCATGGTACACAACTTTGAATGCTTTAGGTTTGGGTTGAGGGTTTTACATAGATAAACATAGGAGTTGTTTTCAAGTTCATCAATTCAACCTAAATTGTCAACCCGACATACTTGACACCTCTAATGTTGTACTAGGTGTGTGAATTTCTGACACAACATGAAAACATATCGCAAACTTAACACGAAATTCATAGGTTTAGGTTTAGTATAAATAGGTTTGCAAATTGACCTACTTAATCCATTTTATTTTTTATTTTATTTATTCTAATAATGTTTTTTTTTTTTTTCAAAATTTTAAAACTTAAAAGAGAAATTGACGTAAGATTTTGTAACTAAGATATTCAAAATTTTATAACTTAAAAGAGAAATGAACGTAAGATTTTGTAACTAAGATATAATAGTTTTATATAAATTTATATATTTATGTAAGATAATATTTATGAAGCATTAATAAGAGACAAAAAAGTTTTGAGTGAGTCCGAAATTTTCATTTCATATTCAGGTTCGTATGTTTAATATGATTTTGGGTTCGGGTCATGTTGAGTTTGGTTAGAGCCACGAACAAGATTGTTTAGCACTCCTATGCATGCCATATATGTGTCCACACGTTTCTATAAACTAGTTTGTAAGAAAAATAAACATGTAAGCATATGTGATTATGATCGTATAAACTTAATTGACAGAACTTTCCTTTAAATTAAATTACACGAGAAATTGATCCCATAAGAGTATTTAAAAATCATACAATATGATGTGAACATATAAGTAGAAATGTCTGGTCATCGATAGACCATGTGAACAAATTGTCACTTACAAATCGATTATTCTCACACAACACCCCAAGAAAGGATCAAAAGAAAAGGCAAACAGATTAAGAAACAAACCTTGTGTTCATTGAACAGTTTTTTATTACAATTGTTGCTCTTCTTCACACTACTCAAAAGGGGACCTCCCGCCACGAGAGATCTCGGTTGTGGGGTCCCGCAACTGGCGATGAACAAGGCGAAGAATTATTGGCAGAAACCATTAATGCCAACGAGCCTTCACTCCAAACCCGTCTAATAGGATAGGAAACATTGTTTAGCGGAGAGGCGTGAGAACACTTCTTTTGTGTATTGTGGAGGGCGCAACTACAGTTGCGATGATAGGGTCGTCTGGTGATCTCCAGATCACCAGACGTGAGACATCCTTCGAGTCCTCCCGTACGAAAAAACCCGTCTCCGGCAGCTACCCCGGAGGCCATTCTTTGGTTACTAGACACCTTTAGATATGATGATGATACGTGTCGACTTTTCTCTAGTTTCTTCTATTGTCGCTTTGCAAGTTTTCACTTGTTTTTCGAGTTGTTAGCAACAAACACGACCTACTTTTAGGTCATTTAAGAGTGTGTGGTAGAGCATTAATTTATATATATTTGTGGTAAATCAAGTTTGTTTGAATTGTCCTTTTTTATTATTAATTTTAAGGTGTTGTGTCGGTTAAGTTTCTTTACATATTTTAGTCCTACACTTCAATTCCTAAAATGAACCAACTTTTTTATTCAACGATATTGTTGACATGTTACAAATACGTAACTTTGATGCATAGTGTTGTCTAAATTTATCATTAATTAGGTTACAAACTGAATAATTAGTTAGTTAGGGATGAAAGAAACATGAACCTGATGAAAAAAAAAGAATCAAAATTTGACGCATTTAAAAAATAAGCTATGGAATTAACTATAAACTTTTACGGGAATTGTCATAACTTATACTACGTTATATTAATTTGTATCGAAACTGGATATATGTTGATATGTTACATGATGTGATGAATATAACAAATAACAACTTGAACTTGTTGAAGTTATTATAAGCTTTTAATAATTAAAAACCCTTACAATTTGAGAATTTATACTGGAGTTTTTATATATTTTAAGCTGGTTTTAGAAATAAATTTAGGATCTTAAATCTAATTATAAGAATCCCAGTGGAAATAATTTTAAGCACCCAATATCATTAATATGGATCTTGGATAGACAAGAAATCAACGAACACGACGAAGGATATATAATTAAGCAGCGCTTTACATAAATAAGACTTTATATGAAACACACTTTTACGTACTCAATATATCAAAATCCTTCTAGACCTAATTTATAAGATTTGATGAGCGCGTATGATTAATCTGTCTTTAGTTATTGTACGAGATAGTACCAGCATATGAAAAGATATTAACGCTTTCTTTTGATTCTATCCAATGTAGAGGGAAATATATGGCAGAGTGTCAAATTTAAGGTTGCAAATCTTGTTATAAACGTTTGGTTGCATCAAAATCTAAGAAATAATAGTTGTCTATACGATTAAGACACTCTAAATGAGTTCTTATCATCGTTTTGTCTAGAAATCAACAAAAACTAGAATGGATAATCATTTTTTAAATTTCAAATTTTGTTTTATTATGTTTCATTCTATTATCATGTAGCGACCTATCATTTGGTTTAACATCAAATTAATACTTCAAATCTTGCATCATTGTGCGGCGGAAAACTTTAACCAATGACCTTTTAGGGAGGGATATCAAGTTAAATTTTTGGGTACCTCTAGACAAAAGGCCTTATTGTATGTAATGACACGTCATACACGCAAACATGTCATCATCAATTAAATTATAGACATTTGGTAATAATGAAATCGTATATACTCATAGTAAAAACCTCTTGAAAGTATAAAAGTGTAATCATATTATCATTTTTGGTTCTTTCGTATTTTTTCTGCATATTATAATAAAATGTTTGTCTACCCGTTTTAAATATATGATTAAAGTAACGACCATGCAATATTTATTTATTCTACCAATATTTCACGCATTTTATTAGTACATCAAAGAAAACTAACTATATATACATCATTATCACACCAATTACAAATGGCGAAATCAAAAAGATTAATTTGATTGATTTAAGCGAAAAATTTAGGGCTTGGTAAAAATTTCTTTCCAGTAAAAGTGGAACTTTGAAAAGGTTGGATTGACTTAAGAGCAAGAAATGGCAGTGATTAGTTAGTTTCAATTTGCTAAAATTCATTAGGTTTTGATGTTCACGTAACATGGTTTTTTTGGGCAAAAGGGGTGTCACAAATTCAACAACTACCACCACCTAATAATGTTTTCTTTATTTATACGAAATAAGCCTGGAAATCACGAAAATATGTTACATAAGTACATAACAAGGCTAAAAGAACTTTTTCCTGTGATAACTCATGGAAGCTTTTTAATGTATTCAGAACCGTGTTTAATAACAACAAATCATCATATTGGTTTACTAGTCGAACTAGTGAACCGGATGACCTCATACATGATAAAATATTAAACATATTTATTTATATATAATTTATAACAAAATATGAAGATAATATATGTTTATATGAATTTATATTTTCGATAAGACATAAAAACTTCTTTAGACCTAATATGGATCTTAGAAACTTAAAATAATTAAAACAAATAAAATGCTGAAATTTTAATTAATTAATTAATGTAAAAAAATTAAAATCAGGTGTGGCCATCCAATTCGGTTCACCGGTCCAACAGGTTTAAATTAAGGAAACAATCCAGATAGACATAATGAGACCGTTTTTATAACCGGTTTCCAGCTTAACTAGTCTGCTCGATAGGTCCGACACTAGTTTTGAAAACACCGAAAGCTATTAATACTCTAGTAACTAATACATCACTATACTAAATAAGTGATCTTCACCGTCATACAGCTCCATTAGAAAACGATTGGTAATAGTAGTTAGCGATAAGATGTGGGTATGACACACCTTTAGGATATTATATCATGCGTATTTTATTACCGAAGGTGTTTGAGACGGATAAATTAACGACGTAATTATCAATATTTATAAGTAATTTCAATATATAATAGTTGGAACAAAATTTTTTAGATCGTTTTGTATTATTTGTGTCATTGTTTTTATAGATTATATAAACTTTTATGCATCATTTTGTTTTACAATTAAAAATGCACAATGTTATATTTTCATCAATGTATTTATTAAAACTCATAGTGTTAAAAATAACACAATGTGTTATTTTTATCATTGTTTTTTATACATTATATAAGCGTTTTGCTATCTATCATATTGTTTTACAATTACAAGTACACAATAACGTTATTTCACCAATGTATTTTTCAAAATTCATAGTTTTCAATATAGCATAATGACGATCAAAAACACAATGAGACATTGTGTTATTTTTTCATTGTTTTTAATGTATTAGATTAATTAGTTATTAATTTATTATTTTGTTTTACATATTAGAGATACACAACAATATTATTCCTCCATTATATTTTTTTAAATTTATTATTTAAAAAAACACAATAGTATTTTAGAAAAATACAATAACTAATAACAAGACATTACGAACTGCATTAAAAGACACAATAATGAGATATGAGCTTAAAACGTAAAAAAAATTATTTTTTATAAAACAATACTATACTCATTTAAAAGATAAAAAAACACTCGTTTTTATGGTGTAATTTTTATTAAAAAATTATACCGTACATTAAAGTTATAACCGTTTAAGAAAAAGTTGCAAAAAATAACAAAAGTGATTATTTATAAAATAGTTCTCTAAAAAACTTTTTCCTACAAATGATCTCAATTATTAATTAAGAAAATAAATAATTAAGATTACCTCTTACTCTTTGTAGTTTTAGAGGTTTTTTTTATTTAAACATTTCTCTTAGTATTATAATATTATATTATGACACTAGATATCTAGGTGTTCTTACATCCACTCTATTTAATTTTCTAACTAATTGCGGAAATCACACTAACAAACCACAAAAATATAAGATGTTTTAATTGATTCGAATATATTTGAACCAAAAGCAAAATAATAAATCTAAGTGTTGAAATTAAGATAATTTAGCCTAACATAACAACCAGATCAATAAGAATGAAAAAGAGAAGATAAAAACATAAGTTTTTATAAACTTCTTAATAAACAAATAATCAAATTGTCTTCCTCAATTCTGAATTTTACTAAATATTCCTTCTCACTTTTGTAATTTTGTTTTCTCTCACCGCCGTCGCAAAGATACCCCCAAATGTGATGGGATTTTGTTTTGTTTTATGTCATGTACATTAAGATTCAATATCAATAATTATTATGAATTAGTTGTGGTGAGGCTTATATCCCAAGATCTAGAATTATACATCTTTCATAAATAAATATATATATATATATATATATATATATATATATATATATGTTCATCTCGCATCTCTTGCCATCTGCACAACACAGCGGTTTCATCTTTCCCTACACAACTCGAAATGGTTGTTTCGAGAATTTTGTGAATATTGTCTATCATCAAAAATCATGTCTTCTTATTTACCTTTCTAGTTATTTCTGGTGTCCATTGTCATCTCTCGCAAGCACATCGAGCCTACAAAAACAGTTCAAAGTATTTTGTTTCACTAGAACAAGTTGTGTACAAAATAGTCGTATATGTATGTGATGAATGCATGGTGTGTGTTAAAATTCGAGTACTAAAGTATTAAAAAATGCCAAAAAGTGCAACTAACAAAATTTGTTAAACAAATCTCAAGAAGCTTATAAATTCCTATATCCTCAAGTCATGAAAAAGAAGAATTCAAAAACAATAACTAATAGCAAAATTAATTGTCAATATGAGGCTAGCTCACTTGGTAGGGGTTTTGCCTTTTAGAGAGTAAGTATTGGGTTCAAACTCAGGCATGATGTAACTTGGTGTAATTTAAAAGTAGAAATAGGATAAATTTACCGTTCAAAAAAAAAGCAAAATTAATTACACTAGAATGCTTTATTAGCTTATAGTCATCCTAATTTACCTTATTATTAATTTACAAGAGATTGAACAGTTATTTTATTAGTTTAATATTAAGGGTTTATAGTTGCAATTCACAATGCAAAGGGTACAACCCCACAAACCATCGTGTATGTAAGCAGATAGAGAGATATGATATAATCGTGTCCGATGTAATCGGCGGTGGGGAAATCATCCAGCTGAAGCTCACTCGATCCTAGACCACCTACCGCTCACGGCCCCGACGACAATCGAATAGACAAAGATAGCTGGTGGCTTCTCTAGCAAGCCTCCATGGCAGCATTGTCCGCGAGGAAGACGGTGAAGGGTATTTTAGGGTTTAAAAGGTAAAGAAGTATATTAAAATAGTTACCAAAGTGATTCTATTAACAACCTAACATGTTTTTAGAAAATATTCCAGATTTAATAAAAAAAATCATACAAACAAACCATAAAAACACGAGATCATATAATCACTTCACATAAATTTTGATAAGTGTTGAAATTAAGATGATCTTGCGAAACATAATGGCCAGATCAATGAAAACAAACAAGAAACAAAACAAAAAAAAGTACTAACAAAAAAGCGAATTGAATTGCCTTCCCAATTCTCAATTTTGTCATATATTACTTTGAGTAAATTACACGGATGGTCCAAAACATTGTCAGCATTTCCCCTTTCATCCCCAGGAATAGAAATATATTTGTCGTCCAAATGTTTGAAAAAATGTAACATATTTTATACCTCACTTAGATGGTCGTTAAAATTTCTGTTAGATGGGTGTATAATTTGCTTTTTACCTTTCATTTAAAAAAAAAAAAAAGAAAAGAAAGAAATAAATACTAAACATGTAAGTGGGGTCTTCACTTTCACACTAGAAAAGAGAAACTAAAGTTGCAGTTTCCTTCTACCCTAAACATCACCGGAAGTTCTTTCTTCAGGCCAAATCATCGCTAGCTACAAATCCTCCGGCACCGGAATCCGTAAATCGACGTGTGGGCGAGAACCTTCTCGCACTTCAAAAGCTTGAATCTGTTTTGATTTTATATAACTAAATAAAGATGGTGAAGTAAATGGAAACACTCTATTAAGTTTTGATTGGATGAACAAATTTACAAATCTAAAAGTAGGAATTTGATTTTTTATTGGAAAATCTATAATCAATTTTGATTTTTGATCGGATTAAAAGAAAAACTGTGTAGTTTGTTAGGTGAAATTCCCGATTAGAGTCGCTGGAAATGCGAACCAGTGAGCCAGCTAGCCGGAGAAGAATATGGGGTGGGGATTAGGTTGGTGTCAACAAGGCCAAAGTTCCCCTAAATTCCTGCCACTTTGATTTTGTTTGTCTCGTTTTATACTTTCAGTATACAATTAGAGATGTTAAACCTAGAATAAACGATTAAGATGGTTTTTTACACTATAAACACACATTCAACATCTCATTGTCATATTGTGTAAATCAATAGATGTTGTTTGTTATTGATATTAAACCATTAGATATTTTTTCTAGTGTTTGTTTCATTTGATTGAACTATGAGCAGTTGGGTGTAGTTTTAGTATAAAGCCTCTTAATGTAATAGTTGATAGATCACACCTTAACACTTGCATTTTGTTATTGTGTTGTAACTTGCAACTTTTAAGCGAAATATACAACAACTTGAAGTTAGTATATTGTATGAGTTGTTATTTGTGATTAACAAAAGGAAAAAAATCATAGAATAGTAATCAAGTTTAATAAGTGTTCCAATTAAGCCACTCTAACTTTTTTTATACCTCAAAAACCACTTAACTTTTATTTTTTGTTCCAATCTTGTGAAAATTGATATTTTTTTATAGGTAACCGATGATGTGTCATGTTTTTTTTATTTTTATTTTTTAATGTATATGACATGGAAATTCTAGATGATTAGGTGGATTTTAACATTAAAAAATATTAAAATCCCTAATTAAAAACATATCACCTCTAGACATATACCTATAAGTAAAGTAAGATCAGTACCTCTCGATGAAAACTAAATTTTACTTCTTGTTTATTTAACCAAATAATTAACACATGCATTACATCTTGTAATTTTTTATTATTTATATTTATGAAAGTGGACATATTTAATATATTTAAATCATATAATTTTGTTAAAAACTATAACTAGAAACTGAAGTATAAAATTCTCTACACAATGGTAAAGTAAATAATCAAAACCAACTGAATAACAAAAAAAAAAACAATATTCAATCATACAAAAAATAGTATTTTAATATTCTCATCACTAATCCATTCTTTTAGGCCTACCTTTAGGCCACACCTGCTTTGGTTGTTTGTTTTTTTTCTCATTCGTGCACGACTTAGCATTATGCCCAACTCCTTGACAATTTTGACAAGTCATTTTTCTTTCAAACCCAACATTTGGATACTTTCTTTCTTTCTCAGAAGCCTCTCTTTTTCTCTTTATTGTTGGCCTACCAGGCAACCGTCTTTCTTTTGACGGTAGAGGTTTAATATCATTAGTTTTAGGCCAAAATGAACTTCCTTTCAATGGTTTAATATGGTCTTTATACGTTTCTTTGAACATGTCCCTTTTAAGCCACTTACTAACATAACTTTCTGGTTTCTTGTTGATAAAGGCTAATGCAGCAACCGTATGAACACAAGGTATATGTCTAGAGGTGATATGTTTTTAATTAGGGATTTTAATATTTTTTAATGTTAAAATCCACCTAATCATCTAGAATTAACATGTCATATACATTAAAAAATAAAAATAAAAAAAACATGACACGTCATCGGTTACCTATAAAAAAATATCAATTTTCACAAGATTGGAACAAAAAATGAAAGTTGAGTGGTTTTTGAGGTATAAAAAAAGTTAGAGTGACTTAATTGGAACACTTATCAAACTTGGTTACTATTTTATGATTTTTTTCCCTTAACAAAAATTCCGAATCTATTAATCACATCACAGAAATTGTTTTGTTTTAAAGGTGTATTTATTTTGTTTTAAAGGTGTATTGATCGATTAGCATTGCACCTACATAAATAATCCAAGTAGATTTCATTACACTAGAAGTGTTCTTAGAAATGGTCAAATGCAAATGATAAATATATGATATGTAGTAAAAGTTTCGTAGTAAAGTATTATACTATGTGCCTAAAAATACAACTAACAATAGTTATCAAAAAATTTCTGACAAATAATAACATATCTTTTCATTGTTAACTACGTACAAAACTTTCCACAGATAAAAATTATTTTTAATATATTTTTGAAATCTTCTTTTATTATTTAAAGTAATAATAAAAAGGGATTGTCAACCAAAATATATATAATTATGATATATTAAATAAAATATATGAATACACAAAGAACATACATAATACAAACTAGCTACTTACGAAAAGGTCTTAGGATAGTGGTGTAGGGTCTCCGGGTCATGTCTGTCTTCCATGTTGTTCCAGAATACTTGTTCATGGTCTTTTGGAGGAACTACGTCATATGTTAATAAACATCTCGTTCCCACCTAGCATTTCTGCCACACTCTTAAATTCAATCTATGGGGTTTTACCGCAAGGTGCGTGACAAACCATCATCTGCGACAAAATCATATCAAATGACTCTATTTGTGTTTAAAATAAACGTTTGAACTTCAATCGGTATAAAATTCAGTTTTAAACACTAATTTATGTCATTAGAGTAAAGTACGTCATAAACGTCATACAGTTTTATTCTTCAGGAAAAATATATATTTAGATTATATTTATTACATACCTCAATATTAGAAAGAGGAACGTATGATCTCCTAGCACTAGTTATCTCATGCTCAATAGTCAATAGTGAAAGTATAATGGTGATCAAGAGTGGTCATACCCTCAATATGCATACTTTCTTCTAACCTTCAACACTTACAATGCATGTCATTAACAATGGACGTGCTATAATTCGAAGACGATAATTTTATGTAACTAGCTACTTATACGTTTCTTACATTTTAAAGAATCAAACTAGAAGAGTTAGTTTGAGTAAAACAATTGTAATGGTGCAGAGCATTCTTTTGATTTGAAAATTTTCTCAAAGCTTCATGTACCTTCGAACAAGGAAACCAGAATTTGTATAATCAAAAGAATTTCTCAAAGCTTCATGTACCTTTGTAAACATATATGCACACATACATACACACAAATATATACATATAGGGTCAGGATTTTGTATAATCACATTTATATACAAAACTAAAGATACCATTGATTTATATAAATATAAGTTGCGAACCATTGATTTACATAAATCTAAATTAAAACCAATTATATTTAGTTGTTTTACATAATTTACTATTCATGTCTGATATATATATATATATATATATATATATATATATATATATTATACACACAGGGAAGGGATCAAATAAAAATCACAATTTTAAGAGAAAACAATGAAATCCAATTTCCACCAATCATATAATTTCTAATATATTTTTTACTTTTATTGTTAAAAGGGTATACTTGTATAATTGACACACTATTATTTTTGGATATTATTTATATTAATTCAAATCTTTTAGTTTCTTTTTATATCAATATACATATATCAAATCTCAATTCATATAATTTTCAAGATCTTGTTTTTCCAACCATTCATCATCAACATCATCAACATCGTCATCATCTTCGTCATCATCATCATCACAACCATCATCATCATCCAAGTAGAGCTTAACATCAAAGTGCTTAATCAAAACCATGTTTAATTTCTCCATCTGTAATCTAAATTGCTCTATTTCAATCAACATCACAACCAAGGTATGCATTTTGATATAATCAATCTTAACCCTAACAACTTTTATGGATTTTGAAATTTTATTGTTTAATGGTTTCATTGCTACAAGGTCAAGGTTTGATTATGTTCTTTGATGGATTTTGAATCTAGGTTATTCATCTTTTTGTAGTGATTACGCACTAAAGATGATGAACTCATAATGAAATGGATGACGAACTCTAAGATGACAACAACGATGATGGATCGAAGATTATAAAGCATCAAACATAATGATTGATCGAGCAATTAGCAAAACACCTGGTTTAAAACATGAAGAATATGGCAAATGCAAAGAACAAAATGAACAAGACAAAAACCCATTCGTACATACACGTAACAGTAGTATTACATATACGTAATAGTGCTGCGAAACTAATGTTGCATTTAACTAGCAAAACTGTTAGGTATACATATCAATGTTTCATGTATGTCTAATGTTGTTGTTATGTATATTGAATGTTGCTACGCATACGTACAACAATTAAAAATGTGTTGTATTAGCGAAACTAATGTTGCATTTAACTAGCGAAACTGTTACGTATACGTATCACTGTGTTGTATTACATTGTATATGTGCTACATACACATAAATGATTTTGTCCATGCTTACATATATGTATCGAATATGTTTCCAAGTGCTTGTTAGTTGATGATTTTATTAATATTCTTCCTTCTTTAATATTTTTTAAATTATAACAATAAAATATGCAATTAGTGTTGTATTAATTAGATTATATGAGCAAGAAAAGTATAATGATGCAAGAGAGAGATTTTGAGAATTTTATGGGATTTGTTTAATGCTCTTAGTGGTTTCTAAAATTTAATATATCTAGTTTTCCTATTATGCCCTTATTTATTATAAAATATGTCATTTTAATTAACAAAATTTATAAAATTGCCATTGTTAATCTTAACCATTGACTAATATTGATCAATGGTCAAAATGTGGTTTTCTTGGTTTTCTCCTAAAATGAGGTTTTCTCTTCAACCCTCCTCTATATACACATATATATATATTTACATATATATATAGGGGAGGGATCCCTTGAAAACCATATTATAAATGAAAACTATAAAACAAGGGGTTACATATGCAGGATCGGTTTTTGTCACTCAACACAAGTATTATCTCTCAAACTCACTAAGTCACTCGGTTAGATGATGCAAAATCCCTTAAGAGTTGATAGTAATATACTAAGTGAACAAAACACAAGAAGATAGTTTTTCAAGACTCTTACAAGCATGTTTACAGAGTTACAAGACTCTTACAAGCATGTTTACAGAGTTACAATAAGAAACTATATATACTACTATCTACAGCCGGTTATACTTTGATACTAGCTGGAAACTTACAACTAAAGCAAATACTACATTGCTAAAGGTAAGGTATCCTAGATAAAATACTATCTAAGATTTGGTAGTCATGACATGTCCATGACTTACCTTTCGTCACCAACTAAAGTTGGTAACTGTACTAACTAATAAGGAATGAACAGTGGAATAAAGTATGGTCAACTACATGGGCGTGGGAAAGCGCCATGCAGTATATCAGAGATTGCAGCGGATCTGTCAGAAGGACCATACTTATGTCAACTGGTTCATAGTAGGTTCTTTCGAAGGTTAACTGGCTTCGGAAGAACAAGTTCTTCTGAAGCCACTTATACTTCGGAAGTGTCTGCTTCTTCCGAGGCTTGATGATCTTCAGGACTTCATACTTCGGAAGTCTTTGTCTTGAACTCTTCTAAGTGTTGAACTTCGGAAGAAGGAAGACTTTGTCTTCGGAAGTTAGAGTTCCTCTTTAGAAGCTCTTTCAGCCTTGACCTTCGAAAGTTCACCTTTTGCCTTCGAAAGTTCTTCATCAGTTGCACCAAAAATGTTCTAAGTGTTTGTTTTGGTTGCAGCAGCCTTACTTGATCCAACAAACTCCCCCTAGGCTGATGCTACCAAAACCTCACTTTTTTTTACTTCTCAAAACTTTCAGCACTAAGGAGAGAAGATGTTTATCAGTCTCTTTGTTCTTTCCAGATTTAGTGCTGAGAAGTTTGTACAAATCCTTCATAGAAAGCGGATCAAGTCTGTCACTCTGAATGATATGTACCCTTTGTTGTGACCCTTTGAAGAGAGTTAGTTGACGGGAGTTGTAGTCATACTCCTATCTAACTATAGATTCCAATTCAGGACCTTCAACCATTTGAAGAAAGGCTTTGCCTTTGATTGCTAATCGTTCCTTTACATCCTTCTCTCTCAGCTTCAACTCTTCTTCAATCTTGGCCCTTGCAGTTAGTTCAGCCAGATGAAGACTGCTTAGATGATTTCTAATGTGAGCAGCTACTTCAGAGTTGGAGGGATTGGAGAATGGTTTCTCTACTAACTCAGCAATATCAAATCTGCTTAAGTGTAGCAGAAAGGAGGCATTAAGCCTGTCGATCTCACCATTCTCTCTTTCCATAACAAACTTGTGAGAAGAGTCTTCGACCCTCCACTAGACTATTTTCTTCTTAGGAACAAGAGGTTGGGATGGTAATTTGTCTTCCTTCCTAGTGTCCAGTAGAGTCACCAGCTTTCTTCTTAGCTTCTTCTCTTCTTCTTCTTCAAGAGAGTCAGAGTTAGTTGCCAAGAGTTTGAGAGCCTGGTCCAGTGTTTCTCTAGACAGATCAAGGAATTATTCTCTTGTGAGGGAACATGAGGAGCCATCAATGAAGGTTAGCTTGATGGACCCCTCCTCGCAAGAGATATCGCTTAGTGTAGTACATTTGATGAGCTTCCTCTTGATCTCCTTAAACTCTTCTAAGGTCAGAGGTTTAGAAGGTTGAGAGGATGACTTGGGTGGCTGTTGGGTAGATGATGGTTGGGTTCTGTGGAGTGTTTTGGGTTTAAGGATAAGTAGTGGAGGTGGTTGTTTTGATGGAATTGGTGTGGGAGAGGGTATGGATGATAGTGTGGGCTCGGGAGTGTAAGGTTCCGTGGTTGGTTCGGTTTTGATGGGGAAAGGAAGAGGAGTTGGTTCTGGTTGAGGTTGTGGTTGTGGTATGGGTTCAAAAGTCATCCCCTGCATTCTCCTATACATCTCCTTCCTTCTTCCTGAGTGAATGTCAGCCTTGATGTCACTAGCATATCGCTGCGGGGTCTTCTCAGACATGGGGCCAACTTGCCTGCTAGAGAAGCCATGGGCCCTAAGATAATCCTTCATCCAGGCTTTATCTCCCATCTTCTTGACAACTGCAAGTTGAGCTTTTTCTTCCTTCTTCTTCCTCTCCTTCAGCTTTTCCCTGGAAGCCCTCTTTCTCTCTTTGTTCATTTGGTCTTGTTCCTTTTTGACAAGCCACAAGACCGTATCATTATCGTGAGGAGCAAGTTCCTCAAGAGAGAATCCCCTGAAGCTTAGAAAAGCTATCCTTTCATCCCTAAGCTGTTGCTTAGCTTCCTCCTTCTTACTCTGTTCTTCCTCTTCTAAGGCCAACCTTGCTGCTTCTTCTTGTTCTATCCGTAGCAGGGTTGCCTTCTCTAACTCCACCAACTCCTCAAGTGGTACGAGGAGAACATCTTCACTAACTGCACCTAGATTGATAAGTCTGTCAATAATCTCCACCCTTCTTTGATTGTTGATAGCCTCCTGATTGACTACAGCTGCTTTGCTACTTGTAGCTAATAGTTTCTCAGAGGGAAGCCTACCTTTTCTTCTAAGCTTTTCCAACCTTTCTTCCTCTTGTAGTTCTTTCACAGTCAACTTCCTTTTACCCTTAATATCTTCGGAAGCTTTAGACTTTGGAGGTTCTTGCGTAGAGATTTCAGGTTGGTGGGTGGTGATTTGAGTTTGTGATGATGATGATGTTTGAGTGAGAGGTGTTTTGAGAAAGTCTTCACTATTTACCTCAGATGCTAATTCAAGAATTGCATCTGTGATAATTAGATCATCAGACAGAGAGTATAGTCCTTTCGCAGCTTGGATCTCTGCTTCAAAAGTTTGAAATACTTCTTCCGCAGCTTTGACTTCATCTTCGGAAGTTAGTGGCATTTCACTATTTGTCCTAACTGTTTCAGTTGCTGGGCCATCAGTCCCCATATCCCCTTCGAATTCAGTCTCAGGTTCAATGTGGACCTTAGGTTGACCAACTTCCTTAACAGTGGTAGATGGTGTATTCCACCTTTGAAGCTCTTCAGCTCCAAAATATGCCAAAGCAACATTTGGGCTTGGCTGTTCAAGAGAGGAGCGCATCAGAAATTTGGTTAGGAATCTGTTCAAATCAATGAGCATCCTTGGATCCACTTGAAGGATGACAGGAGGAGGCTCGGGGAAAACAGTTGATTGCTGAATAGGATATCTTGAAGAGAGAGTAGAGAGAACTAAGCTTTGCTGCTCCATGTGTGTTTCACTCTGAACATTCTCCCCCTTTTTGGTAGCATCATCTTGAGAGGTAGATGAGCTAGAGGAGGAAGCTAGAGAGACTTGTACAGATACATGCCTAACGGATCTCTCAATCTGTTTCTCAGCTAGTTAAGCCTTGAGATTTTCAATCTCAAGTTGCTGAGTGGCAGATCTATTCTCTAAAGTCTTAACCCTGGATTCAAGGTTTGAGACTTTAGAAAGTAGGTCTTGAAGGGTGAGTTGCATACTTCCCTCATCTTTTTTAGAAGAATCACGGGGAGATGAGGTAACATACCTAGTATGTTCATCCTCACCACCAGATGTGGTTTCTTGGCGCCCTGGTTTCCCTTGCTTAATGATATCTCTTTCAGAGTCATTAAAAGGCACGGTTGCGGTAGATTTAATCTCAGATATGTTACCACTGTCCTGAGGGTCCATTGAGGCACCTTCAGTAGTGGCAGCTGAATCTACATGAGTCCCTTCCACACTAGTGGGACTCACCTCAGTTTGGGTTAGCTGATGGGGGCTAGAAATCAAAGATTTCTCTAGGCTCAGTTGATCTTTAGAGAGGTGTTGTGGATCAACTTTATTGCCTTGAAGAGACATGATTTCTTCATGAGTACCTATAAGAAGGTCAGTAAAGGATATGGAAGTTAAGCCTAATGACCCGGGACTTTGATCAATGTCTAATGGCATTGAGCCTATGATGGGGCTATCCCTTTCTGGCTGCTCAAGAGAGTATGGAGACTCATCCTGAGGGTTTTTAGCTTGGGTTTGGGGCTCATGGGATTGAGACTAAGGAGACTCAATACGCATTTTGAGGTCAATTATGAAGAAAGGTGGGACCTCAGACTGAGTGGGAGCCCATGTTTTCACTCTAGCCTTTTTGGATAGAACAGGGGGAACTTGTTCAATCAGAGGAGAGTGAACAAGGGTTCGCTTGGAGCGTCTCTGGTATGTAATCTTGATGGGGTGAGAAGCAAGAGTTGGCAATGTGGTGGTTATTGCTGGTGTGGGTTCATCACCTATGGGGTTAATAGGGATGTCACTAGGAGCCATTGGCTCAATCATACCTGGAAGTAGCTCAATGTGTCTTCTAGTGAAGTTGGTGGATTCCCTCTTCAACACCTCGAAGATGGTCGGCCTCATGTGAGGGACAGTAAGATCAGCTGCACAGACAAGCTTACTCTGATCCAGCTCACAGTTGATTATGTGCTGAATAAACCTAGGATACATGTAAAATGTTTCCCTCTGAATGTTTCCCATAAGATTGGTCAACACAAATCTTGAGTAGTTGAAGCTAAGGCCTTTTACCAACCCGTGAACTAGGCATCCTAGTTCATAAGGAATTTGATCCCAGCCCCCAGACTTATTTGACAGTCAGTGAAGGACTATGTGAAGCAGGAATTTCCAGTTATATGAGAAATTAAACTTGTATATGGTGGATCTGCTCACATTACCACCATATCCCATCTGGGTATATGTGCCATCTAGGTCTGATTTGGGAAATTCCGTAGGAGTGCCCTCATCATGAAGCTCGAGATGCTCCCTAATTTTTAGTTCAGATATGATCAATTCCTGGCCACAAATGCTTGACCTAATCACCCTAACTCCGTTCAGGGTTACAATCTGTCCGTTCCCCCAAAACTCTACCATTTGGTTTGAGTAAACAGTGGGGTTGACAGTTAGGGCGGTGTAGTAGGTCGATTGGGTAAGCAAGTGGATGATTTCGGCAAAGTTAGCATCCTTAGAAGAGTCAAGGAGTGCGACTAGGTTGTGCCAAGGGTTTAGTGCCATTGTTTGAGAAAGTTACAGAGGAAATGAGGTTGATTTTGGGAGTAAAACCAAAGATGAAGGAAACTTAGCGCTGTGAAATTGGAAAAAAGATTAAAAGGATAGGTCAGAAGTATTTAAACGGGTGAAATGGTGGATGGATAAGTTGAAATGACAGTTTGGGGTATGATGTTACAATGGCGGTAAGGTTAAATCCATTTAAAATATTGCGACATCATTAACAAAATCTTTTCCTTTTTCAGAGTGGGGCCCAAAAGATTTTCGTTACACAGTAAAGCTTTCTTTCGAGTGTAAAAGCTTTTCCGAAGGTAATCTTCTTCTGAAGCTAAACTTACTTCCGAAGGTAAATCTATCCAATTTACTTCCGAGAGTAAGAAGGCCTTCCAAGTGGAGAAGCTTATTAAGTTTCGGAAGTAGATTTGATATCTTATCAAATGCTTCTTCCGAGACTAAAAACACTTCGGAAGATAGAATTAGCCTTGGAGGAATTATCCTTCAGAAGAGATGTATGACATCTTTCGAGGGTTAATTTCTCTTCGGTAGAACTTTCACTTAGTAAAAATTTGAAGAAAAACCTTTTGTAACAGGGCTTAAATTGTATTGACAAGAACAAGACACAAATTTGAAAAGGTTTTCCAAATGAGATAGACTAATCAATGTTTATTATCCCAATAGCCGTAATAAGATACTTAAATCTTTGTTCATTAAATGCCTTTGTAAACAAATCAGCATATTGTTCATTTGAATCAACTTTGACTAGTTTGATCAGGTTTTTCTTATGAATATCTCTAATGAAATGGTACTTGATATCAATGTGCTTTGTCTTGGAGTGCTTAACTTGATTTTCTGTAATAGAAATGGCACTCTTGTTGTCAATGTGGATAGGAGTCTCCATGAAATTGAATCCATAATCTAACATCTGGTTTTGAATCCACAGCAGCTGAGCACAGCAACTAGCAGCAGCAATGTATTCAGCTTCAGCAGTAGATGTTGAGACACAGGATTGCTTCTTGCATTGCCATAAGATTATCCTTCCACCAAGAAATTGACATCCTCCTGATGTTGATTTCTTGTTGATGTTGCAGCCACCATAGTCACTATCAATGCAGCCATAGAGATTGAAGTTATTGTTCCTTGGATACCAGAGACCTAGTTTAGGTGCTCCTTTGAGATATCTGAGGATTCTCTTGGCAATAACTAGATGAGACACCTTTGGGGCAGCCTGATATCTTGCACAGATGCAGGTTGCAAACATGATATCAGGTCTACTTGCTGTGAGATACATAAGAGATCCAATGATTGCCCTATACTGATGTTGATCAGTATCCTCCCCCTCAGAGTCAGGACAAAGATTATGATTTCTGGGTATAGGAGTTTTTGCTGGCTTGTAATCTTTCATATCAAATCTTTCTAAGATGTCTTGAACATACTTAGATTGATTGATAAAGAACCCTTCTTTCATCTGTTTTACCTGAATTCCCAGGAAAAAGTCCATTTTTCCCATAGAACTCATTTCAAATTTCTACTTCATAATGCTCTCAAAGTCCTTACACATTTGGTCATTTAATGAACCAAATATGATGTCATCAACATAGACTTGCACGGCAAAATATCTTTCCCAGACTTTCTTATAAACAAAGTCTTGTTAATGGTACCTCTAGTGTAACCGTTCTTCAGGAGAAACTGAGACAAAGTCTCGTACCATAGACTAGGTGCTTGGTGTAGCCTATAGAGAGCTTTATCCAATTTGCACACATAAGTGGGGTGATGTGGGTCTTCAAATCCTGGAGGATGGCACACATAGACTTCCCTGTCTATATCCCTATATAGAAAGGTACACTTGACATCGAGCTGGTAGACTATAAAGTTCTTGGATGCTGCATAAGCAAGAAAGATCCTCACTGCCTCAAGTCTTGCAACAGGTGCAAAGACATCAGTGTAATCAATTCCCTTTTCTTGCGTGTACCCTTAAACTACCAGTCTTGCCTTGTTTTTGATGATCAGGCCTCTATCATCTCTCTTGTTCCTGAATACCCATTTAGTGCCTATTGGTACTTGACCAGATGGTAGAGGACATAGGTTCCAAACCTTTTGTCTTTTGAATTAAAGCAATTCCTCTTACATTGATTCAACCCAGCTACTATCTTTCAAGGCTTCTTCTACCTTCTTTGGCTCCATCTGTGATAAGAAACATGAATACAAACAGACATTCCTATTATGAGTTTGTCCCCTTGTTCTAACGCCTTCAGAAACATCTCCAATGATGTTCTCAACTAGGTGAGTGTTATGAATCCTGAGCATAGGAATTACATCCACTTGCATGGATAGATCCAAATTGGACATGTTTTGCTCAAGAACTTGAACACTTAGTCCAGCTGATGTCTCACATTCATTCAATGAGGACTGATTGAATGAAGGAGAGACAGCATCAGTATTAGTTGGTTGTGAAGCAGCATTAATAGTTGCTTGTTCCTTCAAAATGCTGCTTCCATTAACTTGGTGTTGTACATTGTCACTAGATGAGTTTTGAGGCTCACTTTGTTGACAACTTGTTGAAGCTCCACTAGTTCTTGAGATAGTTACGCTATCAGATCTTCCAATTATGGGAGCTTGATTTTCAGCATTTCTTGGAGAACTTGGAAGAGGTCTGGGTAACTCAAATAGTTGGTCATCATCAGAATCACTTTGAGTACCTATTCCAGCTGAAACATTCTCACAAGAAGGTTTAGAATAGTTTGGAAACAATTCTAAATCAAAGATATGATCAGGTCCATTCCCCTTAACACAAGGAGTGTGCTCATTAACAACAACATTGGATGATTCCTCAAATTGTTGATTTTTAATGTTGTAAACTCTATAGGCAATATAGTTGGAGGAATATCCAACAAAGATAGCATCATCCAACTTTTCAGCAAATTTTGCCAAATTGTCCTTTGTGTTGAGTATGGTACACCTGCTGCCAAAGGACCGGAGAAAGCCAATGAACGGTGGCCTCTTGTTCCATAGCTCATAAGGAGTCTTTCCATGTGGCTTAACAACAAGCTGACTGCCTCTGCCCAGAATGTTAGAGGCAGCTTTGAATCAGCTAACATGGTTCAAGCAGCCTCAATAAGTGTCCTATTTCTCCTCTCAGCAACACCATTTTGTTGAGGAGTTCTAGTAGCACTATACTGTCTGGCAATCCTTTTTGAGTTACAGAATGAGTCAAGAACTTTATTCTTAAGCTCAGTCCCTTGATCATTTCTAATAATCTTAACCTTGTGATCAATTTGATTTTCTATTTTAAGAATAAAAGATTTTAAGGTTTCAGCAGTTTCATCTTTAGTTCTTAAAAAGAATACCCATGTAAATCTAGTAAAATCATCAACGATCACAAGGCAGTATGATTTCCTTCCAATGCTCATTATACTTGTGGGACCAAGTAGATCCATGTGCAATAAGTGTAATGGAGTGGTGATAGAGTTAACTATTTTGGATTTATGAGATGCTCTGTGTTGCTTTCCTTTCAGACATGCAACACAGTTATCTTTGCAGAGAAATTCCTTTTTAGGCAAACCATGTACCAAGTTATTTTTAACCAATTTATTCATGGTTTTAAAATTTACATGACACATTCGTTTATGCCATAAAGTTGAATCATCACCATCAGCTTTGGAAAGAAAGCATGATACTTCACCTAATGGGGAAGCATTGTTCATATCCAGCTTGTACATATCCCTTTTTCTGGGAGATCTAAGAAGCACCAATTCCTGAGGAATTGTCATCCCAGGTTTGAGGATAACGCACTCATGTTCTGTGAAAAGCATTTGGTGCTTTTGATCACAAAACTGAGAAACTCAAAAGATTATGTTCAAGCTGCTTGACAAAGTTTACTTTGTCGATTCTTAACTTGCCGTTGGATACACTTCCTCTGCCAGAAATGTATCCTCCAGCCTCACCTCCAAATTGAACACGACCTCCATCAAAATGTTGAAATTGTTGAATAAAAGATCTGTTCCCAGTCATGTGCCTGGAGCATCCACTATCTACAATCCATACATTGTCATTTTTATCATGTGGATGTCCCTACACATAAAGTGAAAAAGTTAGTTTCCAATGATGAGGATTTAATTGAACCAAAGTGTATGCATGGAGGTTCAATAGATTTTTGTGAAGAAGAGGTTTGGGCTGCAGCATCTTGTTTGATCTTCCAATCCATCTCTTGGCTGATCAATGTAGATGAGCTTGATGAAGCTTAGCCAGCATGGCATACCTCCGAGGCTTCTTTCTTCTCGAAAGAAGCTTTTCTCACCTTTTCTTCCGAAGCAGTCTTCTTTTCGGAAGGTTTCAAAGGAACTCTTTTGTTCTTTTGACTTTTCTTAGCCTTATCTTCCGAAGCTATTTTCCCTTCGGAAGAATGAGTTTCTTCCGAAAGCAACTTTGCTTCGGAAACAAGCTTTCCTTTCCTCATCACTTGTACCATGTGATAGGGTCCAAATATGAAACCCTCCTTGACTCCTTCTTTCTTAACATTATTTGCATAATGTGTGCTTGCAGGATTATAGTAACAATCTTTTGCCATATGGTTTTGCAGACCACACATTATGCATGCAATGCTAACCTTTGTGGGATGTGAAGACTGTTGTTTCTTGCTCTTTCTGTCTTCATCAACAGTCCTCTCCTTCAACTTCTGATCCTTTAGCAGGACAGGAGTGCTGGTATTACACTCCTTTCTAGGATCAGAGTTTCTAACCACCTGGAACCCGGCTGAAATGAACATACCCTTTTGTTTTGGGTCTATCTTCAGCTTGGATTCAGCCACTTTCTTGGCAGTTTTTCGGGCTTCCTTAGCCCTGTTTCTTCTGGCTTTGGTGGTTAGGGGTTGATCATCACCGGTGGGAATGGGTTGATTTACCTGATCCTTCCCTGTGATGGTCTCCATAGTTGCATCACTCTTCAACTCATGAGGTGGTGGGTCAACAGTTGGAACCTCTTGCTCTTTGGTCCCATATCTTGGTTGTCTAATAGACTCATAAGAATGTGATGGAGCAATTTCATTGGTTCCCTATCCACCTCTGTTTTGATAACAAGTTTTTAAGTGGGAGGATGATGCAAGAATGGCTTCGAAGTTTTGCTCAAAGATAGCGTGCTTCCTGGCTTGTGCCTCAGCTGTGACTAGCTGAGCTTGAGCCTCACTTAATTTAGAGATTAAATCTTTGATTTGAGTCCTATAGTTGGTATGTTCATGTTTTAAAAAGGACACAGTTTTCTCCAACTCTTCAATTTTCATTTTATAGTTAGATTCAGCCCTTTTAAAATCACTTTTAAGGATATTCAAAGACTCAATATCGTATTTAATTTCCATATTGTAGTCCTGATACAATTTAACTTTAGCAATGCAAGCTGGAGTACAAAGGTGTTCAAATACCTTGCTGTCATCACTTCCAGCCATCAATGCATGAGCAGGAGTCACATCCTGCACCATGAAGCTCTAGTCAACCTCTTGAGCAACCGCAGCTGTGTGTTGTTCAGTTGACTTCCCGGTGGCTTTAGGTGTGGAGGGAAGTGTGGAGGCTTGAAAGGTTCCCGGATTGGATTTGGGAGCCTTGCATTCCCTGGCAAAGTGGCCAAGTTGGTTACAGTTGTAACATTTAGCCTTTGTCTTGTCAAACCCGAACTTGCTGTTAGTTGGGTTTTGGGGAAATTGCCTTCCAGTTCTTTTAAAGAACTTATTTGCCCTGTAAGTTAATAGAGCCATCTGTTGGACAATATCCATGTACTCAACATCATCTGGGCTGAAACATTCTAGATCATCAAAGCAAAACTGAAAATCACTGGAATGCCCATTTCCTGAGACAAAGGCACAGCTGTCCTGGAAAGGACTTGACTGTGCCTATTGAGACCTTGGAAGTCTCAGGAAAGGTAATGTATGGCCCAGAAAAACAGGATGGCTGCTGGAAGTAAGTCAGGTACTACTGAGGTTGGGGGGTTCTTGAGCCTTCAGCAACCATTAAAGCGTTGCTAGCAGGAAGGCTTGAGGGTCTGCTCACCTAGTGGCCTCTCTTGTTTTCCATCTCTACACGGTATCCATCAAGGATGCCATATAGTTCAGTCATCGTGAGAGAGTTTAAGTTCTCTGTCCTCTTGATAGAGACACAGTAGAAAGTCCACTCATTTGGAAGTGCACTCATGAACTTTCTTGAGAGATCTCTCATCTCAAGAGTCACTCCCACAGACTAAAGTGATGAAATAAGATCCATATACCTGAAGTATTGCTGGCTAAGGGTCTCTCTAGCAATATAAGTAAAGTTTTCAAACTGTTGCTTCAGGGAATCTTTTTTGGAGTCATTAGAGCTGGCATACATCTGAGACAAAGCATCAAAGAGTTCTTTGGCTGACTGGCAATGCTCAAATCCCACCATGATGGAGTTGGGTATGGCAGTCATAAGAACAGTCATTGCTATTATATTGATCGTGGTCTTCATCAGAATAGTCTTCAACAGCCTTCTCTATCATAGCACCATTTCCAGCCGGTGCTGCAACCTTTGGCTTGTAAGGGCCATTGGTGATAGATTTCCACATCATGCTGTCTTGATACCTAATGAAACCTTCAATACGTCTGCTCCAAGATCTGAAGTTTTCAGGGGTGATGATGGGTGCTTTAGACATCGTCCCCATTTCACCTTCAGATGATTTTTGGTTGAGGGCCATTTTGAGTGAGGTGAAAGTATGAGTGAAGAAAAAGGTTGATTTGGATGGTAAGATCTCACAATCAAGAGCCTAAGAAGCTCTGATACCAATTGCAGGATCGGTTTTTGTCACTCAACACAAGTATTATCTCTCAAACTCACTAACTCACTCGGTTAGATGATGCAGAATCCCTTAAGAGTTGATAGTAATATACTAAGTGAACAAAACACAAGAAGATAGTTTTTCAAGATACTTGTATATATTACTTCTCAACTCAAAGTGTTACAAGACTCTTACAAGCATGTTTACAGAGTTACAATGAGAAACTATATATACTACTATCTACAGCCGGTTATACTTTGATACCAGCTGAAAACTTACAACTAAAGCAAATACTACATTGCTAAAGGTAAGGTATCCTAGATAAAATACTATCTAAGATTTGATAGTCATGACATGTCCATGACTTACGTTTTGTCACCAACTAAAGTTGGTACTGTACTAACTAATAAGGAATGAACAGTGGAATAAAGTATGGTCAACTACATGGGCGTGAGAAAGCGCCATGCACTATATTAGAGATTGCAGCGGATCTGTCAGAAGGACCATACTTATGTCCACTGGTTCATAGTAGGTTCTTCCGAAGGTTAACTGGCTTTGGAAGAACAAGTTCTTCTGAAGCCACTTATATGTTCTTCCGAAGCCACTTATACTTCGGAAGAGTCTGCTTCTTCCGAGGCTTGATGATCTTCAGGACTTCATACTTCGGAAGTCTTTGTCTTGAACTCTTCTAAGTGTTGAACTTCGGAAGAAGGAAGACTTTGTCTTCGGAAGTTAGAGTTCCTTTTCGGAAGCTCTTTCAGCCTTGACCTTCGGAAGTTCTCCTTTTGCCTTCGGAAGTTCTTCATCAGTTGCACCAAAAATGTTCTAAGTGTTTGTTTTGGTTGCAGCAGCCTTACTTGATCCAACAACATATATGTAAGTACGTGTTACAAAGTATATAACTAAGAGTTACGTACATGTATGTGTTATGTATATGTAAGTACATGTTAACAAGTGTACAACTAAGAGTTACGTACATGTAGCTCCTACAAGTTACGTATTTGTAAGTCATTTCATCATCATCGACGTTCCTTAGAGTTTATATGAAAAAATATATAATGACCTTGAGAAATAAGGTTAAGTTTACTCAAATATACTTTAAACAATTAAAAAGTTAAATCAATTATAAATTATATGATTGGATAGTGGTGGTTTTTACAGTTTTAATTATAATATATATATATATAGGGGATGGTTCAAATGTAAACCAAGAGAAATTGTGTAAACCAATAAATCAAATCTCCACCTTTGATTTACGAGATCAATGGCTCATATTTGTTTGATTTTTTGTACACTTGTTTCAATAAAAGTACAACTTTTTATTTTTTTATTCAAAAAAATATAAGACATTGATAATTATAAATCAAAGATTGAGATTTGGTTTATTGTTTTACACAATTTTTTTTTATTTTCATTTGAACCCAATCCTATATATATATATATAAGGGAGGGTTCCTAAGAAAATCTATATTTATAAGAAAACCAAAAAAACTACTTTTAAACCATTGATCAAGATTGATCAATGGTAATTTTAATAATATTTAATAGATAATTCATTTAATTGAATGATTAAAGGGTATATTAGGAAGATTACAATTTTTATATTTTGGAAACAATTAAAATCCCTTAAATCTCTTTCTCTCTCTCTCTCTTTCTCTCTCTGATCAAACAAAATATTAGTTTAATTTAAATCAAATTAATTCATTCAAAAAAAACCTAAAATATATTAGAAGAACGGATGTTTTTTCTGTAGATTTGTATTAGTTACTTACAGGCTTATGTATACGTAAACATGTTTGCATATATGTTCATGTATATCTAAACATGTTACATATATGCTTACATATATTTAAACACGTCTACATATATGATTTCGTGTATGTAAGCATTTTTACATGTATGTTTATGTTTAAGTACACTTGTTTACGTATATGTAAATGACATTATAGAAAAGAAGGAGAAGAAGAAGCCAAAAATGAATATATCTAACTGGTATTTACTACATATACTTATACGATGTAAAACCAAAAACAAAATAAACAACAATACAATCAACCAAATTAAAGTTTCACACATTAGAACTTGGATTTACAAAGTTGTAAACATGTTATTGTGTATATATAAATAGTGTTCTCATATATGTAAACAACAAGAAATACATATAAAAAATAAGCTAAACCTTTTTATCATCTTCTTCAACTTAATGCATCATCTTCACACTAGGTAACCAAGTTCACTTTCATCTTTGTCTCGACTAATTTCTTTTACATGTACGTAATATTAGCATTCTGTTATAGAGTTCATTTTCAATCCTAAACTGTTACGTATACGTAAATTTGACATTCTGTTATCATCTTCATAGATGGTTATATGTAACTTATATATATGTAACATAAGCTATGTATATGTAACTGTTCCTATAGGTACTCGTCATCTTTCTTTCTTCATTTTATTCGTGATGTGTTTCATATATGTATTAGACAACTTGAGGTTCATGACATGTAACACTCAAAGAAATTTTGAAACATCCATGGCGGCAGAAAAGAATTATTCTAAACCATTTCAATTGAACCCATCTTTAATGTTCTTCAATTGTTGCTTGTTCTTCATCACTATCACCATTATTGATTGTACCTTCAAAAAATCAAACCCATTGGTAATTTTCTTCCACTATTGCTTGTTTTTCATCACCATCACATATGTTGCTTAAAAAAATCAAAACTATCTTTGATGTTTTTCATTATCCTTTGTTTTTTAGCACCATCACCATTTCTAATAAAGCCATCTTTAATGAACATGAATATGAATCAAAGTAAATCATGAAAGAAACTTGCCTGATAAATCTTACATCCGATCAACTAAGAGAGAGAATGAGAAAAATATAATTAAATGATAGTGAAATTTAAGGGATTTAAAAAAAAGTAACTGCCAAAATTAATGAGTGTTAAAATTAATTAATTAACCTTTTAAATAAATAAAAATATAATAATTTTAAAATTTCATGATTGGTGGAAGTTGGTTTTCTTGGTTTTCTTATAAGATTGTGGTTTTCATTTGAACCCTCCTCTATATATATATATATATATATATATATATATATATATATATATATATATATATATATATATATATATATATATATAGGTTCAAATGAGAACTCCTATTTTTCGTGAGAGCTTCGAGAACTCGCGAAAAACTATAAAAACTAATATTTTATCTAGATACCTATTATTATTATTATCACTAAATTATAACATCCTTAAATGACCTTATTTGTGTTAATTAACATGTATTTGAATATTTTAAAATTTTACACATGTTTAAGCTTACAATTTACATATATGTAAGCTTACCATTTATACATGTGTAAGTTTTTACCATTTATATATATGTAAGGTTTTACCATTTTATACGAATGCATGTAAATTATAACATATAAACTTAAGAATGTTAAATTTAATAATAATGTTAGTATTGTGGTTAAAATAATATTTTTTATTGTTCTTCTTAAGTTCTTGGAGTTTTCACTTTCTCATTTGATCTTTACCCTATCTAAATATATAAATTAATTAAATGTCCATCAACCAATAATATTCAATAGTAAGGATATGGCTAAATCGATGAGCTAAAGTTATGGTTTAACGGCCTAAAAATTAGTGTGTCCTCTCTCTCTTTCTATCTATTTCCTACTCCTCCTTTCTCTAGGTTCGATGCATGCTAGTGTACATTGATCGATGTCGAAGTATCAATCAAATAAGATGTTAATTATGTGTTCCTATTCACCTTAAACTAGTTAGGGTAAGTAGGGTTGTCGATCCTCCTGGAATTAGTGGTCGGTGTATTGCGAATCGATTTATATCAAAACAAATAGCCGAATTACTAAATTACTTAAACCTAGTGCCTCTTGGCTGTAAAGATTGGATTTTTAGAATGATTATCAAATTAACTACTAAAACAAATTGAAAAGATTCAAACTTGATTAAGAAAACAATTATAAGAAAAAGCAATCAACTTCGGATCTAGGTTTGGTTTTCGGTAATCGTTTAATTTAACTTGATGGAAAATCCTTAATAGGGATTCTAAACGTATAATGATTAAGTGGTATCAATAATCAAGACTTAATAGGTCTTAATACACAATACCAATTCAATTAGAAACCAAAACTTGTAATCATGTAATTCCCGGAAAATTAAATGACATTCAATAAAAGTTAACCAAAATCATTGCTTAAATAATCAAAACACAAGTTAAACTTATAAAAGAACTTAATGGGTTCTAAAGTTTAATCCCAACAAAGTTAAACATAAACAAAAACCTAATCACACAAAACCTAATACCCGAAGTCGATCACGAGAAGATTAGCCGCTCATCATTCTTGAATGATCTTCAAAATTGTTGTCGATTTGCATTCTGGATGATTGGATTATGTTTGTGAAGGTTGGAATGGTGATTTGGTGGTCTAAGAACGCCCAAAAATCATCTCCAAGCTTATTAGGTCGAATAGGAGGCAAGTGGTTGCTAAAATATAATGAAAATACGTTTTTATAGGGTTTCAAACCCCCCCCCCCCAGCGTAACCTACGGCAGCCAGCGTAGCCTACGCCGGGCCTCATTCTGCTAATTTTTTTTAGCTGCTGCGTAGCCTACGGTGGCTACAGTAGGCTACGGTGGCTACAGTAGGCTACGGTGGAAGCCTTTCTGCTGCACTTTAAATCCTTATTTCTTGACCCTTCCAATGCATAGTTTCACCATGTAAGCTTCCAACTTGCTTGTTTTACCTACAAAATCACTTTCAATGCATAGTTAACCTATTCAACTTAATCACATGCATATGAACGAATAATAATACTTAATATTTAATGTTTAAACATTTATAATGTCGTTCCAACACCCTCACATCACACATCCCTTGTAGGGTTGTCGTATTGACTTACAATGACTCTCGTGTTATCTTTTGTAAAATGCTATCACCAAGATGCCAAATGCTTGTGAACATATGTAAAATTAGTCAACACTAATGTATAAGCTTAAATATGTAAAATTGTGCACATGTATACATATTGGTGCGGGTTCAAGTGTTGAAGAGGGACAATTCTATATTTGGAGACCCAAGATCGTATGTCCAAATGTGCTTCACTGAAATGGATGTAACTTGGGCTAGGAAGCTTCATTTTGGGCGTGCGACCAGTCACAACGACCGTTGGACAAAGGAGCACGTTTATACAAATCGCTATAGTTTCGGCCCAAAATCGCCTTATTCTATGAGTTTTTTCAATTTTTAAGTTGTTTTTAGTTTTTCTTGGGCTTTGTTTATAGACTTGTTTTCGGCCCGTTTATGTTTTGAGGCCCATTTGACTTTTGTCTTTCATTTTATGTTTCTGGATCTTGGAATGATGATTAGTTTTTGAAACTTATGAAAAGTCATTTTCTCTCTACACAATTGTGTTTGTGAGTGAAGAACCCTATTTATGGGCATTCTAACGAATCAACGATAATTGGAAGGATTGTTCCTCGTATTCATCGTGAATCAACAGGATCAATTTGATATCTCGTTTGTTTCTACATCACATATACATACATGCACACAAAAAGTAATATATTAAAATTAATTAAAACTAGTGAGGTTACCCTCGCGTTGCGTCGGGAAATCTCATCTATTATTAATCGTAATACTAATCTAAATCCTATAACTTCTTTTATGTTATCCTGTTCAAAATAACCATAACTTCAACTCAACTATGTAAAATAAAACATCAAAACTTTATAAAAAAAATTAATTGAGTTAGGGCATGTATGCTTGCATAGCATCAAGAAGGTAGCCAGCTAACCAAAACGTAAATGCTTCTCCGAACTCATAAACTGTTACAAAAATCATGAATTAACCATGAAATGTTTGATATACATCAAAAAATGAAGTAATAAAAGCTATAATTCAAATTCAAAAAATTCAATGTGCATACTTAACCACGTTGGTGATAGCATCAAAGGGATCAGGTCACACCTTGAAATCTTCTACAACAAGATCTCCTTTCAACTAACATAAACTTGTATTTATCTAATTCTTATCATTAACAACATAAAAGGACATTTATAAATGAACAATCTTCTATATCACTATCCAAAACATATCTCCATTTCATTATCAGGATTTCCTTGCATAAGCACTTTAAAATCACCCTCAAGAATGGGCAAGAAGACTGTCCATAGAGTAGCTTGGTGCGACCAGGCACCAATTTCATTATCGTTTCCACAATGTGAACCTTTATTCATTTCAACTAAAGAAACTGAGTTTGTGCCAAGCAAAAGACCACAAATATCAGCTATATTGTTTCCCTAAACCACATTAAACCTAACCTTGTATTGTAGGTAATCTACCCTAAGTCTTGAACTTCCAATTTGGGTAGATCGATAACACCATGACAGAAAGGGATATTAATCAAAAAGAGAAAAAAGTTGACTTCAAAGCATATAATAAACAATAACAAATATCCTGCCCATTCTTACATATCATTCCAAATTCATAAAAAGAGTAACTCACTCACAAAGCTGGCTAACCTGTAGTCGTCAAAATGACCATCATGTTCGCTGAACATTAGTATTTCTCTATTCCACAGAAAGTTTCTTTGATCTTAGACCTAATACTTTTCAAATGCCAAAATGATATAACGCTTTTCGCTAACTTATGACAAATTAGAATTATGCCTTGACCTGCTTCATACCTAATAACATCACAAAAGTTCCTCAATACTACCCCCAAATCATACAATTATTACACGAAAATGCAATAATGAGCATCACAACAACAAATATACATGAAAATATAAAATTTCAAATTTAATAAATTTACCTTAGCAATTTACAAGCTGTGTATCCTTTTCTCCATCCAAGATTACAAAGAATTAATAGTAGTAATATAGAAAATGTTCCATTGATCCATCTGAGCTTCAAATCGATCATTTTACTAAAAAAATAAACAACAGATTAGCTATTAATATGATAAAAACAATAACATTATACAAAAGTGCATGTCAATGTTTGACTGCATATTAACTATTAAAAATGTTTACTTCTATGACACCCGTCATTTGTTATTCGAGTTTCAGGTTAATTCGGTTTGGGTTCGGTATTCGGTTTGGTTCAAAAAGCCACCCCTATTTGAATATATGTGTGTGCTTATTTAAATATATGTTTGTTCAGTATGTGATATTTGTTTTGTATGTATTGTTTTGTAAGTAACAAACATGTTGTTGTCGTAAAAAAGTCACTCCATTCGCAATTTATTTACCAAATATTCAGAAAGTAAAAGAAGACGTCGATGTCACTGATTTAGTATAGCCATGTTGGAAGCCGAGCATTACATTAGCTGTAGATTAACTGTAGCTCTTATGAAAATGCTAAAACTAACACTATAGTTACATTGCAGAGATAACACAAACATAGTCCTTACAATTTCACCACTAAAGCCCTAAAATTACCATAATACTTTTCAGCCCTAGACCTAAACCAAAACGTGCCTTCATTTACATAGCAACACTAAACACTAAAACTAATGTTGGTGTTTTTTAATGGATGAAACACGCACCAAATAACAACTACAACAGACAGAAACAACCCTATCTTGAATCCTAAGCACACAATAAATATAGCATTAGAATTACGAGATTTTTTAAAAAAAAACTTACGAAAGATGCAGTAAAACAACAACTTAAATATCTTACAAACATAAATCAGTAGTCTGTAAGTTATGAAGAACATTATACCCTATCATGCATCATTTAATTAGCTCTGTTGATAGAAAGCTAATTTAAAAAACATCATGGTTTCCTTATTACCTTTCATTTAAAGAAAGAAAAGTCTTTGAAGCAGGTAAGAATGTCATGTTTAACCAAGTAGACCATAAAGCCCTACACATATAAAGCAGAACACAAATGCTTCAAGAAAATTTATTAAATACCTGCTTTAGGTCGCGAGGTAGGAGAGGCTATAACATCCACAAATCCAACAGGAAGCATAACATCACCAATAAAGGTTAACATCTGAAAGTAGCACACTAAACCCTAACAAATCAGTGACATTCAAGCGAGAATCGCCTCAGTTGTCACCTTCCCCAAAACGAAAGAAATATATGTCGACATCGTCGGTTGAAGAAGATAAAATAAGAGACCATAGAAGTTGTCACTTCAATTTTATGTCATGTCCTTCAAACCGGAGTTCGAAGGTTCTCCATGGTATTAATAGAAGAAAAACAGAGAGTTCAAGTTCATCACGGTAAGGAAAGGAATAATAGCAAATATTAGGGTTAACCTAATAGCAAAGCAGGTGACCCAAACCATCATAGGAGGAGCTGAGAGAGATAATGACGGTGAATAAAGCAGAAGAAGATCATATGGCATGGGTTTTTTTTTCTTGGAGGAGAAGGGGAGGAAGTAGATAACATTTGGTGAGGGGGTGAAGACGTGGCAGAATGTGGACTTCAAAAAGTAAATAGCAGCAAAATTTGTTAGTACCTTGTGCAAACATGATGGTACATTACTATTAACCTTAGTTTGAATTATAAGAGTATATAATGGTACCCATCATTCGCTTCCATCCTAATGTTGTTCAGCTTATAAGGAGTCTACATCTTAACATTAAAGTCACATCTCATCCCTAAATGGATGTCTAATTCGTCTAAGACCAACCTTGATCTTATTATCAAGTTCGTCAAGAATTGAATTCAATGCAGGCTCATCCACTCATTGATCACGTCACCCAGTAACGGTAATGTTGCCCTCTCAAGTGCATTAGCCCATAAGTCACAGTGCATTTGGTCATTCACCAAACACATAGATTTGTTTAGATTTATCTTCAATCCTAAAGACAAATAAAAATAGTTTAATGATCTCATAATGGATTGAACGTTAAATACAGACTAATATCCCCCACCCGCATATTCTTTTATAACGTTGCATGAATAATATCCTCCATAGCTATTTTTCTTTTGGGTGACTTAAGGGAGGAAAAGAAGCTTCGGTGGAATTCTTGGAATTTGATTTGACATCTAAAGATAATGGTGGTATTTGTTGGAATTTTATTGACAATATTAATATAAGTATTAATATTTACTCAATAAAATTAATGTGTTGAATAAAAATTAATGTGTTGAATGGCATTAGGAATTAATGGGTGTGGGAAGTTGTCCCACATTGTAGGAAAGAAAGAATGTAAAATGATTTATATTCTATAACCTCTTGATTACATTGTTTCCTAAAGCATCACACTAAGTAGATTCGCGAAGGGTGTGAAGCACCCTTAACTCGCACTCGCACACGCGCGCGCGGCGTGGGCATGTGGGCGCAATGTGGCGCTTTGATGGCGCACTTTACACTCCGCACACTCGCATCGCCGAGAACCGCCTTAGTATTTTTGAAGGTTGGCTCGAGGGTCCAGTCAGGTGCGTCCGACCTTGGTGCGTGACTCGTAACAGTTTTGGTTACGTGTTGACAAAAACTGATGGCTGTTAATGACTAATTAAATGGTGGTTATGATTTTGGATTAATGGCTGAGTGATGACTGAGTGGCGGTTACAGAGTTCAAAGTCTACTATAAATACTGAGGGTGGTTCAGTAAAAACACACACCAACACAACTCGAAATCCTGCAGCAAACAAATTCTTTGAACATTCTCCATCCCTCTGGTTTCTATTCTACAAACAAGTTCGGTTTCTAGATCAATCCTGGTAGTACAATCTGCTTTGGCTGTTGTACCGTGTGAAACAAAAAGAGTTCTCCTGGGAGACTCGTAATTTGTTTTAAGGGCCTCGTGTTAAACACGATACTCAACTTTTACATTTTTGTTCATCTATTTCTGTAAATATTTCAATTGTAAAAAGTATTGTGATTGTAATTTATATTTCTTTGTATTGTATATATCAATAAAGATTGTATTATTTGTAGTTTTATGTGAACGGTTCCTAAAAACTTAAAACAAGTTTTAAAAACACCGTTCATATATTTTTATAAATTAATCCGTGTTTTTAAAAGTTTAATTTTTTTTCTTTCTGTTTTCGTTTCTTATTCACGGGTAATCTTCAAAGTTGGACTTAGAACATCTCTCGTTGAATTTTATAGAATTCTGAAAATAGTTTAAGAAAAGAAGAAAAAATAAATTTCCTTTAATTTTGATTGTTATTTCAATTTTAAAAATTATTCTACCTTAAATTGTTTGTGTTAAACAGCAATCAATATGTCTTCAAGTGCTTTGACTTACTCTTTATCTACCCATTTAACTGCAACAACTGTGGGAGCGACCACGATGGCAAACCATGCTGAAAAACCCGAAAAGTTCACGAGTGTCCACTTTAAAATATGGCAACAGAAGATGTTCTTCTATTTAACCACCTTGAACTTAGCACAGTTCTTGGAGAAAATGGCTCCCCTACCTAAAGAAAGGGACGATGCTCAAGCTTTGAGTGCCATTGATGCTTGGAAACATTCTGAATTTCTTTGTCGTAATTCTGTTTTAAATGGTTTATGTGACTCATTGTATAACGTGTATTGTAATATAAAGACTGCCAAAGAACTATGGGAGTCTTTAGACAAGAAGCATAAAACCGCGGATGCCGGTAGTAAGAAATTTATTGTGGCTCGGTTATTGAATTTTAAAATGGTTGATGAAAAAACTGTGATTAGCCAAATTCAAGAGTTACAAGTTATACTTCATGAAATTCATACTGAGGGGATGCCTCTCAATGACACGTTCCAAGTTGCAGCCATGATTGAAAAGTTGCCTCCAAGTTGGATAGAGTTTAAGAATTATCTTAAGCTCAAACAAAAGGAGATTACTGTGGATGAACTTATTGTTCGTTTTCAAATTGAAGAAGACAACAAAATGGCTCAAAAAGGCACCCGTGTGGAACCGACGGCTAAAGTAAATATAGTTGAATATGGGCAGTCATCAAAGGGTTATAAGGGTAAAGGGAAAAAGCCAATTGGGAAAGCAAAGGTGAACCTTAGACCAAGGAAAGGGGTTGTGAAAAAAAAAACCACCTCCTCCACCTTTCCAAGGGATTTGTTATAATTGCAATGAAATAGGGCACCATGCTAATCAATGCAAGCAACCAAAGCGTGAGCGTGCGCATATGGTGGATGAAGATGGTGCACCGTTAGTGGCAATGATCACCGAGCTATCCGCAATGGTGGAAAAAGTCAACCTTGTGGGAGACAACCCGCATGGATGGTTTATTGATACGGAAGCTACCCGTCATGTGTGTGGTGACAAGAGCCTCTTTAGCACCTTTAAAGAGGCTACGGGTGATGAAAAGCTTTATATGGGTAATAAAGCTACGGCCGACATCAAACGTGAAGGAAATGTGATCTTGAAGATGACTTCCGGGAAGGAACTTACCTTGAGCAACACCTTGTATGTCCCGGAGATTCGCAAAAATCTTGTTTCGGGATGGTTGCTTAATAAGTTTGGTTTTCGTTTAGGGTTTGAGTCGGACAAGTTTGTCCTTACTAAGCGTGGAATGTATGTGGGTAAGGGTTATGCCCTTAATGGTATGTTTAAGTTGAATGTAACCGTTATCAAAAATGAAATGAATAAGACTACTACTTCTATTTATATGCTTGAGTCTTCAAATGTTTGGCATGGTAGACTAGGACATGTAAATTATAATTCTATTCTTCGTTTAATAAATTTAAAATGCATACCTACATTCCATATTGACACAAACTCTAAATGCGAAACATGCGTTGAAGCAAAACTTACAAGATCATCATTTAAACAGGTTGAAAGAATAACTGAAACCCTTGGTTTAATTCACACCGACGTATGTGATTTAAAAGCACACCCAACAAGAGGTGGCAATAAATATTTCATCACGTTTATTGACGATTGCACTAGATATTGTTATGTATACTTACTTAAAAGTAAGAATGAGGCAATCGACAAGTTTATCTTGTATAAAAATAAAGTTGAGAATCAACTAAACAAGAAAATTAAAGCTTTGAGAAGCGATAGAGGTGGTGAATATGTTGCACCTTTTGCCAATTTATGTGCAAAAAGTGGAATAATACATGAATGTACGGCCCCTTACTCACCACAATCAAATGGCATTGCGGAACGAAAAAACCGTACTTTAAAAGAGATGATGAATGTCATGTTGATAAGTTCTGGGATGAGCCATGACATGTGGGGGGAAGCTATTCTCTAGACCAATTGTCTTTTAAATAAAATACCACTTAAGAAAAGGGATGTAACCCCTTATGAGTTATGGATGGGTAGAAAACCATCATATAATTATCTCAAAGTGTGGGGGTGCCTAGCTAAGGTGATTGTACCACCTCCGAAAGCTCAAAAACTAGGACCCAAAACTGTTGATTGCATATTCATTAGATATGCTCAGTAATGCAAATCGATTTCTTGTACATGAATCTAAGAATCCCGATGTACAAATAAACACTATTATGGAGATAAGGCCGAGGAATGCTTCATACTTTGAAAATGTGTTTCCAATGCGAGGACAAACACATGCATCTTCATCAACTAGGTTTGATGATGGAGGTGTAAGTTCATCAATACAAATTGATGAAATAGTTCATGATATCCAACATGATAAACCTGAGGTTGAAGAGGGAGAAATTAGACGAAGTAAAAGGGCAAGGGTTGAAAAATCCTATGGTCCAGACTTCGTAAGTTATATGGTTGAGGGTGAACCTAATACCTACCATGAAGCGGTCTACTCTTCTGAAGGACCTTAATGGAAAGAGGCAATCAAGAATAAAATTGACTCAATTCTACACAATCATACTTGGGAGCTAGTAGATCTTCCGCCTGGTTGCAAACCACTTGGATATCATTGGATGTTCAAAAAGAAGATGAAAGCCGATGGAAGTATTGATAAATACAAAGCAAGGTTAGTAGTCAAAGATTTTAGGCAAAAAGAAGGTCTAAACTATTTTGATACTTACTCACTTGTGACCCGAATAACCTCTATAAGAATGGTTCTTGCTATTGCAGGACTAAGAAGTCTAGAAGTACATCAAATGGATGTTAAAACCGCATTTCTAAATGGCGATTTAAAAGAAGAGATTTACATGGAGCAACCCCAGGGTTTCTCTGCCCTTGGTTAAGAGGGTAAATTATGTAAACTCGTTAAGTCATTATATGGCTTAAAGCAAGCTCCAAAACAGTGGCACCAAAAGTTTGATCGTGTCATGATTGACAACGGTTTCAAAATAAATGAGTGTGACAAATGTGTATATGTGAAAGATACACCGGGAGGTTATGTAATTTTATGTCTTTATGTGGATGATATGCTTATCATTGGGAGTAATGAAAAAATAATCAAATCTACTAAGGACATGTTGAAAGGAAGATTTGACGTGAAAGACATGGGTTTAGCGGATGTAATTTTAGGAGTAAAAATTATTCGAACCCAAGATGGTCTTGTGTTAAGTCAAGCTCACTATATGGATAAGAGTCTTGAAAAATTCAACTCGGGAGACACACGTGTAGTACGCTCTCCGGTTGATACCACCCAACATTTAAAGAAAAATAGAGGTGAGGGTGCTGCTCAATTAGAGTATTCAAGAATTATTGGTAGTCTAATGTATCTAATGACATGTACTAGACCTGACTTAGCATACGCGGTGAGTAGGCTAAGTAGATATACCAGTAATCCAAGCTCTGAACATTGGAAAAGTATAACAAGGGTACTTAGATACATAAGATACACAAGAGACTATGGATTGCATTATACCCGTCATCCAGCCATGATTGAAGGGTACACTGATGCAAATTGGATATCGGATATAAAAGATTCCAAATCAACAAGTGGGTATGTGTTCTTACTTGGTGGAGCAGCAATATCTTGGAGATCATCCAAGCAAACGGTTATAGCTAGATCCACAATGGAATCGGAATTTATCGCTTTGGATAAGGCCGGAGAAGAGGCTGAATGGCTACGTCAATTTGTGGAAGATATTTCAAGATGGCCAAAACCTTTATCCGCTATTTGCATACATTGTGACAGTGAGTCGGCAATTGCTAGAGCCAAAAGCTCAATGTACAATGGCAAATCAAGGCACATCAGGCGTAGACATAACACAATACGACAACTAATATCAACGGGTGTTATTACAATTGACCATGTCAAGTCAAAAGATAACATTGTAGACCCGTTAACAAAAGGCTTAAGCACAGAATTATTTTATAAGTTGTCAAGAGGAATGGGACTAAAGCCCACAGAAAAAAGGAATATGAGGGAAACCTAACCTCGTTAACTGGAGATCCTAAGATCTAGGTTCAATAGGACAACTTAATCATATGACCAACGGCGTCACTTTAGGGGAGTACCCTAAAACAAGAAAAGGGAGTTACAAATTTTCTAGTCCCTTCACTCTGGGGGAGTACCTCGAATAAGTGACCAAAGTGAGGTTAAGCATATTAAGGTTAGATGATTCGTGGGAATCAATATAACCATGATGCTTTTAATGATTTATTGAATCACCTATGTTAGAGAGAAGTGGGGTCACTTCGAATGGATTTGTGGGGAGGCGTAAATCCTAGAGCTCTCGTAGAACCAGGAAAGTATTCCATGACCATGAACGGACACGACAATGAGGGTTGATCAAACCAGGAAAAGTGTTGTGTATAATATTGTCGTCTACATAAAACAAGGTCTGTTCAAAGACATCGTGTCTACACACCACTAGGAGACTAAGTATACGTCACAAAGGAAGGTTCAAAGGGAACACCTACATATCCTGCATCACTTGACTGCTGAATTTTTTGGAAAATTGATTTCCATTCATGTGTGGGATTGTTGGAATTTTATTGATAATATTAATATAAGTATTAATATTTACTCAATAAAATTAATGTGTTGAATGGCATTAGGAATTAATGGGTGTGGAAAGTTGTCCCACATTGGAAGAAAAAAAGAATGTAAAATGGTTTATATTCTATAACCTCTTGATTACATTGTTTCCTAAAGCATCACACTAAGTAGATTCGCGAAGGGTGCGAAGCACCCTTAACTCGCACTCGCACTCGCACACGCGCGCGCGGGGCGTGGGCATGTGGGCGCAATGTGGCGCTTTGATGGCGCACTTTATACTTCGCACACTCGCATCGCCGAAAGCCGCCTTAGTATTTTTGAAAGTTGGTTCGAGGGTACAGTCAGTTGCGTCTGACCTTGGTGCGTGACTCGTAACAGTTTCGGTTACGTGTTGACCGAAACTGATGGCTATTAATGATGAATTAAATGGGCGGTTACGATTTCGGATTAATGGCTGAGTGATGACTGAGTGGCGGTTACAGAGTTCAAAGTCTACTATAAATACTGAGGGTGGCTCAGTAGAAACACACACCAACACAACTCGAAATCCTACAGCAAAAAGGTTCTCTGAACATCCTCCATCCCTCTGGTTTCTATTCTACAAACAAGTTCGGGTTCTAGATCAATCCCGGCAGTACAATCTGCTTTGGTTGTTGTAACCTGGGAAACTAAACGAGTTCTCTTGGGAGGCTCGAAATTTTGTTTTAAGGGCCCCGTGTTAAACACGATCTTCAGCTTTTACGTTTTTGTTCATCTATTTCTGTAAAGATTTCAATTGTAAAAAGTATTGTGATTGTAATTTATATTTCTTTGTATTGTATATATCAATAAATATTGTTTTATTTGTAATTTTATGTGAACGGTTCCTACAGTATTGGTATAGGTTCTTTGGATTAATTTACCCACACCCTTTTCCTAAAATGGATGGTGTTTGTAAAAGGATGTTGAAATCGTTTGCCAAACTTAACGATGAAGGAATCGTTTCTTGTTCTTCCCTATTGAAGAAAGTTAGAAATAAGTATTCAAAATTCTTTTGGAAAGATTAGCGGTTAGAAAATTACCTTCTGGTAGAGATGTTTGTAAGGTTATTTGCATTGTATGTTCATAAAGATTATGGTGCTAGTCAAAGGCTGCTCGAGGATAAATGGTATTGGTGTTAGGTTATTAAGTTAGGAACAGAAGTAGAGCGATTAGAGGAATTAGTTTCATGCCTTGGCCAAGTTTGTCTTGAACACGAGGTTGATAAGTGGGTGTGGTTCCTAAATTGGTCAGTTGAGTTTAAGGAGAAATAGGTTCGACTTTGATCGATGAGTACTTGCTCCCAGTTGGGCCAAGGCTTACGAGATAGAACAATTTCATCCCGACGAGGGCGAATATATGTGCTTGGTGAGTGTTGATTAATAGATTACCTACTCACATGAATTTGTACAATAAAGCTATATATGACCCGTGTATTATTTGCCTAGTATGTGAAAAAAAAATGTTAATATAAATTGTGTGCGAGACTAGAGGTGCTTTAACAGTTAACACCACCCGATATTATCTATAAAAAATTTTAATATAAAAAGTGTAATAAATATATAAATTAAGGTAGATATGATTACCGTTATTACTCTACACTTATGACACAATCAATCTCACTTATGTCTTAGGTTTTTGATTTCATGTTATAGGGATACATATGATGTATGAGATGCTTCAAAATATATAGAATCAACTTTTCCTCCTTGTCTTCACTCTTATTCTATAATAAAAAGCTAGTTTTGTTGTCAATTCAATTAATTCAATCGTTTTTGCCTAGGTGCCTAGATAAACTAACAGGACCACAAAAAACAATTATCAAAGAAATCCCAACCAAACCATATTTTCAAACCATATTTTCAGTTATTTTGATTATAGTTCGATTATTTCTTTTTTCTATTAATCACTGCCCTAAAACATTTCCTCTTGCTTAATTTAAGGAGAATTCATCATGGTGAATAGCTACAGTAATTTGTTTCAGAAATTAAAATAAAAGGTAGAAAAAAAAAAACCTAGATATCAACCCATCAAGATTTAAGCTATTTGATTGGTGTTCATTTTCCAATTCAAACAGTTATGAACCAAACCATTACTAAGGTTCAAAAAGTGACAAAGTAACCCAACTTGGGTGGGACTCGTGTAGACCAACCAGTTATAGGTTTTAACTTTTGGATGACTCAGTTTTGTTGGTTCGAACTGATTTTTTTTCTTTTTTAAACAGTTAATTTGTATTAAAAATTTTTATATGATAAAAATAGTTCATGAATGTGATACACATACATAACCACATACTCCCAAAAAAAAAATACAAATAACACCAGTTTACACAACACTGATTTCAACTTTCAAACTATCAGCTATACCATTAAACCATATAAACCTCAAACCGGGCGTACTTGTTCTGATTTTGGGCCGATGAGCGTTTTTTAATGGTTTTTGAGCACTCTTATAATCAAGGTAATAATCCTATTTTCATGGTAAAATAACAACATTCACTAACAAGAAAAACAAGCGTCACCCAATTGGCATATAATATATCAGTTCCTCTTTAAATTTAATTTGATGATTCACAAAAATGAGAATAACAATTGACCAAAAATAGAAATCGGGCCTAGATAACACAGCGATTAAAGCAAGAGTGACCCGTAAGGAAACCTGGATTCTTTCCATTGACATGTTATTGATTTGAAATGCATCTCAAGGGAGGAACTTCCTATATGGTCTGTTATTGTCTTCATCCTGCATATGCTGTCAAAAAGATGCATAAAATATGAATGTTAATATATACTCTTTTATATATGTGCACATCAATGACCATATAAAGGAATACACTTGGTGACACTGAAACCTTTTTAATGAAACAAGGAAAACAAAAGGTTGGTTAATTAGACCCATCTACCTATGAGTGGGTTGCTTGAGATTATGTTAAATCTCAAATGAGTTGAATAGATCAAATAAAAAGTTTAGTTAAAAAGGGAATGGGTCAAATGGCTTGAAAGGCTTAAAAGGACCCAATAGAAGTTTTAATGCATATGACCTCTTAAAATTGATTTATTTAATGATTTAGATTATCATTGTAACAATATTATTTTTGTAATCTTATATAACGCATTAGCAATTTATTAAAAATGAAACAAGAGAGTGTTTTCAGGTCAACCCAACCCATACTAGAAATGACCTGTTTCGAACCTGTTTTATCCAGTTAACCAACCAGCCAAACCCACCCATGTTTTCTATTTCCAAATATTCAAATCTTCATCCATGATTCCATGTGCACTCAAAGGATCTGAACACTTTAGAAACAGAAACTTGATTTACTCACCGTTCAATAGGTCAACCGGCTTTCAGAAGATGCCCCCCAATTTAATTATTTTACTTCTTTAACCAATCAAGTTCAGCATTATGAAAAAGTACTCACAATCTCTTTTAATAAACTTCCCTAACTAAGAACCTTAACCTATGAAAATACTAACACTGGTCCTCATAATACTTGTCCAACAGTACTATCAATAAGACTTGTAACTAAAAATAAAGTTAATGCCACGCAAAGGTCTAACATGGATACACACTGAATATAAGATAAAAGGTGACTCAAGCTATTGGTTCAATTACTGTTCATAAGGGAACATAAAACCATACAAGTACAAGCACAGATATCAATATTCAAAAAAATTTTAAAGTGAAGTTGCTTGAAGGATAAAATGGTCTTTTTTCTTTGATTAATTGTAAATACTATAGTTTCCAGCATGGTTCTTCACCACATTATTGCAATAATAAACCATTAACTAAAGGAGATTCAAATGTGCAAGGATCTTAGCTTCTCATGTGAACAAACAAAAAATTCTTGCAAGGCTAGCAATTTCCATTTTTTTTGAACTTTTATAGCATGAAATCAGTAGGTGAGTGTGCAGCATAGCTAGTAAATGCTTAAACAAACATATGATACGAAATTTTGCATGTTCTTGCAAGGGTTAGTACAAAGGAACCTCTTGTGGTTTCGTTTGTTGATGAATACTTTACTTCATGCAACAACTAAAAATGTATAACTTGTGGAGTTGGTTGAAAGAACAATTTAGTAAAGCATCCGAGATCAAGATCGAGTTGGATTATACACTATGCAAAAAGAAAAAAATAATCATCTGAGGTGCTTATATTACCCAATTATTATTCCTAGTGCAATGCCTCCTCAAATCAGATTCTCAATACAACTAAAAACTGTATGGGCTCTTAAAATAAATTTTTTAACAATAATATTTAAGACATAACTTTTTATATTATTAATCTTGTAACAATAAATTTAATTATACCGTGTATTACATGGGATTATAACGTGGTTAGATATACGCCAACTACTAAATTAAGGTTTGACGAGAGCAAGAGCATAAAAACTTGCAATATATAATAGTTCTGTATCAGAGTGTTAATATTTGGTCCGGTAGTGTAAACTTTTGGTCCGGTAGTGTAAACTTTTTTATATATATCAAGTTTGCCCCCCTAAAAAAGTTTAATTTTAAACCCCGCCCCGCCTACGCGAGTGTTCAAGCTCCACCACTGACAACACAATCATACGTGAGAAAAAATTCATATACAACTAGCACTCTATAGAAGGCCAGTCTAGAACCAACACACACTGAACAATCACACAGCTGATAGCACCACCAAATTGTTTCCCCCATAACAAATTTCAGATTTGACTTGAGCCTAAAAACCAAATAAATTCCCTCTTACTCCAATTCATCATCACAGAAATCACGATCATTAAACCAAAACACGAAAACGACACACTTTCACCCTAAAAACTACCATAAATCTCCCGATCCCTAACTCTAATTCCGCTATCTTCAAACATCAATCTTAATTATGAATGTTATAATAGCTATTAATTAATTAATAACTATCCATAATGAACTTTTCAAATATGCTAACTTTAAATTTTCAAATATGTAATAAATTGGTTTATTCAATCTGTATAATACATAATATTTAAGACATAACTTTTTATATTATTAATCATGTAACAATGAATTTAATTATACCGTGTATTACATGGGATTATAATGTGGTTAGATATACGCCAACTACTAAATTAAGGTTTGACGAGAGCAAGAGCATAAAAACTTGCAATATATAATAGTTCTGTATCAGAGTGTTAATATTTGGTCCGGTAGTGTAAACTTTTGGTCCGATAGTGTAAATTTTTTTATATATATCAAGTTTGCCCCCCTAAAAAAATTTAATTTTAAACCCCACCCCGCCTACGCTAGTGTTCAAGCTCCACCACTGACAACACAATCATACGTGAGAAAAAATTCAGATACAACTAGCACTCTATAGCGGGCCAGTCTAGAACCAACACACACTAAACAATCACACAGCTGATAGCACCACCAAATTGTTTCCCCCATAACAAATTTCAGATTTGACTTGAGCCTAAAAACCAAATAAATTCCCTCTTACTCCAATTCATCATCACAGAAATCACGATCATGAAACCAAAACACGAAAACGACACACTTTCACCCTAAAAACTACCATAAATCTCCCGATCCCTAACTCTAATTCCGCTATCTTCAAACATCAATCTTAATTATAAATGTTATAATAGCTATTAATTAATTAATAATTATCCATAATTAACTTTTCAAATATGTTAACTTTAAATTTTCAAATGTATAATAAATTGGTTTATTCAATCCGTATAATACATAATATTTAAGACATAACTTTTTATATTATTAGTCATGTAACAATAAATTTATTTATACCTTATATTACACGGGATTATAACCTAGTTAGATATACGCCAACTACTAAATTAAGGTTTGACGAGAGCAAGAGCATAAAAACTTGCAATATATAATAGTTCTGTATCAGAGTGTTAATATTTGGTCCGGTAGTGTAAACTTTTGGTCCGGTAATATAGATTTTTTTATATATATCAAGTTTGCCCCCCTAAAAAAATTTAATTTTAAACCCCGCCCCGCCTACGCGAGTGTTCAAGCTCCACCACTGACAACACAATCATACGTGAGAAAAAATTCAGATACAACTAGCACTCTATAGCAGCCAGTCTAGAACCAACACACACTGAACAATCACATAGCTGATAACACCATCAAATTGTTTCCCCCATAACAAATTTTAGATTTGACTTGAGCCTAAAAACCAAATAAATTCCCTCTTACTCCAATTCATCATCACAGAAATCACGATCATGAAACCAAAACACGAAAACGACACACTTTCACCCTAAAAACTACCATAAATCTCCCGATCCCTAACTCTAATTCCGCTATCTTCAAACATCAATCTTCTGATCATCAAATTCAATTACTAAACAAAATATCACTAATAAGAATGAAAGGGTATTAGAAAAACGTACAAATTCACGGACGGTGCCCTTGTAGACCAAATAAGGAATGGCTAAGCCGAATATTCCGACGAGGGCTAGATTCTGGCGAGTCCACCGGAAATTATACTCCAGATTCTCCCTGGCGGTGCCCCAATCTTCGATGAATTTGTTCTTGTTGGCCTCCATTCCTCCGCCCATTTTACCTCTTTGATCGTTCTTCTTCTGCACACACCTGCTCCTCTGCCTTGGCCCTTGAGTTTATAGTTAGATCCATTTGGGCTTGTTAATCGTTCGGAATTTGCTCGAAAAATGCTCGTTCGAACTTACGCTTGGTTGTAATGAGCTAATTGGCTCGGATCGGTTTGTAAACGAGCCAAATACGAACAAAGGCCCACTCTACTCAGTATGGCTCGCATTATTTTTTAATTGATTTGTCTCATTTTATATATATATATATATATATATATATATATATATATATATACTAGTGAAAATGCCCGCGCGTTGTGGCGGTATGGCTGTTGTGTGATTTTTTGGTAATTCGATTTTAGTCGGTATCGGCTCGGTGCGTTATGATGTAAATTATAAAATCAAAATATAATTATTGAAAAAATTGAATGAAAGAAAACAGTTAAATATATTACAAAAGTTTTTAAGACAATTATATTATCCCAACAAGATTAGTGAAAGCATGAGTGGTATTTGTGGTTGGAAATCACTTATTACCAAGATTTTAGAGGTTTCGTTTTATTAATATAGGTTAGAGTTTTATGATCACGTGTATATGCTTTAGCATTTGTATTATAAGCATCATATATTATATTTTATTATAAGGGTATAAATAAAATAAAATGGTTAATTTTTTTAAATTTAAGCATGACTTTTTATATGAGTGTCTTAATCCATATGTAAAATTATCATTCAATCCTGCTTTCACTTTTATTATAAAAGATATAGATAAATATTAAAATTATTAAACTCACAATATGCCTCTAGAAAAATATTAGTCTTATAGTTATTATAAACATGAAGATATATATATATATATATTATATACTTAAATATTTAAATATAAATAATACTTAATTTAAATAATATTTAGTCATAAAAATATAATTAGTAAATTTAAATGTAAATGTCAATTTATAGTATGATAAATAAAATAAAATTTAATGAAGTGAATTAAATAATATCATATTATTAAATAATGTATCAATAATGTTTATTAAATACATGAAAAAAAGAATGGTAAAAATACCAAGGTATATAAAATTTAATTGATAAATTTATCATATTGCCCGTAAAAGTATCTTAAAATCTTAATCAATTCTCTATTCGATCTACCCTTCTTAAATGTCTAATGTCTTACACTACTTTGTACATGTTGATTCAAAACTTGTATGTTTGGCAAAATTACATCTCTATCTAGAGAGATTTATTATAAAATAGTATAGATATAAGTATTTAAATAAAATAATACTTAATTTAAATAGTATTTAGTTAAAAAAATATGATCAATGATTATAAATTTAAATATGAATTTATATTATTATAAATATTATAAAACTATAGTTTTAAAAGTATGATTAGTAATTATAAATTTAAATGTCAATTTATATTATTATAAATAAAATAAAACTTAATGAAGTGAATCAAATAATATCATATTATTAAATAATGTATTAATAATGAGTATAAAATAAAAACAATAATTAGAAGAAGTTAATTAAATGAGGGCAAAAGTGAAATTATTGCATAAACCACTTGTACTCTATGCTTAAAATGTTATATAGGTGTCTTAAATTTTAAATAAAATTATCATCTTATCCTTCTAATATGTATTATATAGTAGTAGTAGTAGTATATATATATATATATATATATATATAATTTATACATAGCATTATAATATATTTAGCTCACTATATAAAAATATACAATTATAGTTACACATACTAGATCAATCAACCTAATAAAAAATTTAACACTAAACATAAAAGTGAATCTTTATGGTATTACGAGAAATTTTTTGACCCTGATCTTAATATTAGTCGATCATCTACCGCTCTCATGTATCTTTCTTTGCGATATGCTTATCGCCTCATCGACTATAATCTTAGCCTTATCGCCAGCCACAACGAATTGTTATTTATGAAAATGATATGTTATAAAATATGGCTGCTTCTTAAGTTATTAAAACCTAATACCCAACATCGTTATCGTCTCTTATTGCAATATAAATTGGATAACACACTAGATAATTGAGTTGTACAAATTGTTCGTCGCTCGTTTGCGCTCGCTTGACGCTCGATCAAAAAACTAACGCTCGAAAATGCTCGTTTGATTTTCTAGTTGTAAACGAGCTGATCGACTCGGTTCGGTTTGGAAACGAGCCAATCACGAACAAAGTTCCGCTCGGTTCGGCTCAGCTCGTGAACAGCGCTAGTTTCAACTTGTAGACATGCTATTATTTATTTATTTTTTTGGTTTGCTTATTTCTTTTGATGCCATGGTGATAACACATAATCGAACACGATTTTCTTTCCATGGTTGTTTGAAACCGAAATGTTCGTGGTATTTCATGTTTGTTCGTTAAAAAGCTATACGAATAGTTCATAAACGTAAACAAAGAAAACTAAACGAATATAAATAAACTTACCGCCGAACATTTTGACCGCCGAACATTTCATAAACGTTCGGTTCATTTACAATCATACGTCTCGTTTCTTACTATACAGCATTGACCGGCATATTTAATGACTTTCAAGCTACATTTCATTCCGTCGTATTTTGATTCCTACTCGTTTGATATTGAGTAGGTTCCATACTGCCTTAATGATCAAATCCTTATGTGGGATAACTGGATTTGTTTTATCACTTTTGCAATTACTTTTAAGCTTATTATGTGTTTGGTTTAATGATTCTATAAACCGAAGTAGTTAAATATTTAACAAAAGAATACTAGTTATCTTTAATCTATGTTCACTTAATATTAATAAAATGAACGAAGTAATGAAATAAATAAAGGAATGAAATACATGAGACAATGAAATAAATCATTACATTTCATTGTTGTTTTTTGTTACTATTTAGGAGTGAAATTAATAATTAGTTTGTGTTGTTTGTTAGTTAAAAAAAAACAAAAAAATAAAATGTAAAAGTGGTTATGGTAATGATAATTCTCAGTGGCGTTTGTTGTTGGCCGCGGCCCAGGTGGCCGGTGGTTGGCGGCGGCCCGGGCATCCGGTGGTTGGCGGCAACGACGACGTCGGCGGTGCCAGTGGTTGGCGGCGGCGAAGGCAGGGGCTGGTGGTTGGCGCTTGGTGCCGCAAGTGGTCGGTGGTAGGCGGCGCGCGGGTGGCTGGTGGTTGGCGGCCTCACAGCTGGCTGGTGGTTGGCCACGGTGGCTAGTGGTTGGCGCACGGTGCCGCTTGTGGTTGGTCGTAAGCAACGCTGTGGGTTGCTCATGGTCGGAGGCACAGGGGGTGGCCGATGGTCGACGGCACGAGGGGTGGCCGGTGGTGGGCGACGGTTGCACTGCCATTGGCCGGCGGTTGGCGCCTGTGGGTGGCGAAGGCAGCAGAGGCGACGGCCGGTGACGATCGATCTTGGTGGCCGGTGGTGGTTGTTGTGGTTAGTGAGCGGGTGGTGATGGTAACTAATGATGGAAGAAGTAAAGGAATTAAAAAAAAAAAAAAAAAGAAGTGGGGGTGGATGGAATGAATTTGAGAGAATGAAATTAATTATGTAATGGTTCATTGCATTACCTACATCAACCAAAAATATCTTTTTTTATTCACCCTCAATTGTTCATTACATTACGCCATTCATTCGTGCGTACCAAAAGCTATCTTAAAAAGTCAATTAAAATTTAAATTTTTATAAATCATGAACATTTTAACAAGAGTTAATTTCAGTTTTACTCTTTAAGCTTTAACTAAAGTAATCATTTTCCTCCAATAGATTAAAAACATCAATTTAGCTCCAAAACTTTCATATGTTGTTCTCAATTTCAATTCAAAAGCTTCATTATTTTGGATAAAATTAAACAACTAATGAAACTTTTGGATTAAAATTGAAACAATTTATGAAACTTTTGGAGGTAAATTGATATTTTTAATTTTTTGAAGGAAAATAGTCATTTTTAACAAATCTTAAGGAGTAAAATTAAACTTAACTCTTTTAACAAATATATGTTATGTGTTATATGTTTAAAATATTTAAAAACATTGTTAGCTCATGCCTGTGTTAGTGTATGCCTTTTTTATTTATGGTGTTATATTTCCGTCCTCTTTTGTCTCTTTGTTCTTTGAGTCGAAGGTCTCGTTAGAAGTATCCTTCATATCACATGTGTTAAATGTAAGATTTGCATCCATTCCAAATCTTCCTAGATTTTATTTTATGAGTGAGATTTTTACTAAGTATTTTGTTGTTAGACATTTTTACGGATAATATATTTCTTTTAACAAGTTTATAAGATTTTAAAAGTGTCTGTCCTAATATAACTAGAATAAATCCAATGGCGATATATTATTGACACCTAAATGTTAATAATCTTACAAAAATGGAAATTGTTTCAAGATACGTATTGATACAGAGTTTGATAGTAACATCATCTCATGGTTAGATCTACACAAAATGCCTCCACGTGGAAAGGTTCTTTCCGCTACTAAGCTATTATGTGAGAGTAAGTAACAGTAGTTAATAGTTTCTCTACTATAACAAGGATGTAAATCAATGCGTATTGTTGTTAGACGAGGTATTCATAGCGGATAATCATGGGTAGTTGGGGATCATTTATGCGAACTCGTCACGATAGGTTAGCATAGCCTACACGTTTGTCCTTTGTCCTTCCCCACCTATATGCATAATCTTATAGTAATTTTATTAGTATAGTACTAATTTAGCTTTATCAATGGTGATGATGAGATAACTTTTGTATCATCTCATCTCTTTTGAATGTGCCAAAGGTCATCATACGCCTGTGGACAATACTTATGCTGGACCTTATGATTAAAATCCATGTTCTGGAAGTTAGGTTTCATTTATAGTTCGGTTGAGTCATAATGTTATCGTAGGTTTTGCGGACGATACTTATATCTCGACCTAATGATTCGAATAGGTGTTTAGGAAGTTAAGTTTTGTTTATGGTTTGGTTAAGTTCAAAGGTTATGTTGCGGTTTGCGAATTAATTCTATTTCTATAAATTCTTTCAATGTAAATATACTACATTATTAGTTAATTATTTTATTTATAATTTAATTTAGTATATCTTATATTAGTAAAATCTTAGATGCACATCATGTTCATACTAGACCTAGAAGTGGTAGACGAGTGCGCACCATGTCCTTGTGTATGTTTGACCATGTTTCAATTTTGACTTTTCGGTCATTAGCCACGATCATATTAAAAAAGATCGTATATCTTAATACAATTGAAATACTAGGTAATCTAGTGATGATATTTGTGACGTTTACTTTTGTATTTAAATCTATTGGTGTTATAAATAAATTTGGTTGGTTTAAATATAATAATTTTAGTTGATCGCAATTTGAACATAATTTAAATTTAAAGAATTATATATTCTAAAAGTTCTCATGTTTTCAACGTAAAGCATAATACACAAGACCAATAATTGTTTTTTTAGGCTTCTAAGATCAATCATACGAGTGGTGTTTTACAACGTTATTAACTTATTATAATACCATGACACATGTCATCTTACTCTTACATTTTTTTCATAATAATCAAAAACAGAATGTAAATGGTTTTTTGCAATGTTATCAACTAACATTTTTATAAAACCAATAAAAGTTATTACACGCACATAAGAAAGACCTTTGACTTGTCAAACTCGACAAGTGTGTTTCATTCATCAAGTAGGAGCTCCTGATGCTTTCCTATGCAAATTATTATCAATATCAATTGTTCATGTTATTACTAGCTAACTCGTATATATATACACAAAACATGAATTGAAATTTCTTTTACTAGAATCAAGCCCAATAAAAGATTGCTTGATGACGAACTTGTCAACAAAACAATCAGAAAGGTTAGATCCCTATTTTATGTATAATGATAAAAAAAAAACATCTTTAGATAAATCCTTTAAGTCGTATATGCATGTGTCAATGTAACTACATTTTTTCAAAGCCATAAAAAAAAATTTTCTAGACGAGTTCTTAGCTAACAAAAGGTAACCTTCGTATTTTAATTTTAGCTTATACATGGACAATAATACCTTTGTAAAAAGTCTGTTCAAACTTGAAGCTTCATGTACAATCATAACTTTCTAACAAAATAAAAATTTTAAGCAACGAAAAAGTCTTAATGTAATCGAGTACGAGTGATTGAGCCATACTCCATCTTAGTGTTAAGTTGGTGTTAGTTATATCATAAAATCAGAAAACAACAATGGATAATCACTACTACTATTATAAATAATCAAACATCATCATACGATAAGACTTAAACACAAGAATACATATTCATTTAATTCAAAAGAATCAAATATCATACAACAGAGCTAAATTGCTATTGTAGTGTATTGCGTTCAACATTTTCGTTAGTTTTTTTTTACCCACCTATAGCTTTACTGAATTTGAAAGTTTAGAAAACTATATCTTTTAGAAAAAATTGATGTTTGATTCAACTAATTCCATATCATATTATTATGAATGAGAGATGTTAAGTTAAAGTGTTCAACACAACTTTATTTGTATGTTTTTAAAGTTCTCCAAATATCAAACAAAATTTATAACAAATCATATTAAAAACAATATATTTTTGTTGTCTGTGCTATTAAATAAAAATCTAATCATACTTTACAAGACATGTAGAAAAATATTGTTGCAACATAGCCATCCTCCAACTACATCATCATACCAAAGGGGGTAAAATAGTAATTACACACATGTAATCTCACCGACGATATATATATTTATATCGACTATAGCTTCGTATTTGTGTACGATCGGCGACAATCTGGAAGATCATCTTCTTCCCCAATTCGTCAAGCCCTAAATCATTTCATAAGGTCAGTTCAATCTCCTTACAATCATTCACTTATATACTCTTAAATTACTGTTAATTGCTTCTTGATTCATCGTTTAGATTCGTTAATTGCATTCAAACTCTCACGATCTGAACATTACAGTTGCGATTTACCCTAATTCAATCGTTAATTATCTTCATAGGTTCAAATCAACTTTGAATTTGTACTGATTTTGCTTATGGTCAATTAGGTCTCCCAAATCACACGATATGGACTTCTTTGATAAATTCAAGATCTGGGGTTTGTTGATCTGCTTGATATCTCAATTGGGATTAGGGTTTTACCTTCCCGGTAGTTACCCTCACAAATATGTTGTAGGTGATCAATTGTCTGTGAAAGTCAACTCATTGACTTCAATCGAAACCGAAATCCCTTACAGTTACTATAGTTTACCCTTCTGTCAGCCTCAAGAAGGTGTGAAAGACAGCCGTGAGAATCTTGGTGAGCTTTTGATGGGTGATCGGATCGAAAACTCGCCTTATAAGTTCAAAATGTACACAAATGAGACAGAGATCTTTCTTTGTCAAACGAAACAGTTGTCGAGTGAGGAGTATAAGCTGTTAACGAACAGGATCGATGAGATCTATCAGGTTAATGTGATTCTTGATAATTTACCAGCCATTCGGTACACGAAGAGGGATAATTATTATGTAAGGTGGACAGGGTATCCGATAGGGATTAAGGTTGAGAATGCTTATTATGTGTTCAATCATTTAAAGTTCACTGTTTTGGTTCATAAGTTTGAAGAGACGAATGTGGCTAGCGTAATGGGAACCGGGGATGCTGCTGAAGTGATTCCACCGGTTGGGAAATCGGGATCTGATGTTCCTGGATACATGGTTGTAGGATTTGAAGTGACTCCTTGCAGTGTTAAACATAATCCCGATTCGTTAAAGAATTTGAAAATGTATGAGAAGTACCCTTCTAAAGTCGTTTGTGAAGATAACACAGTTTACATGGCTATAAAGGAAAACGAGCCTGTTGCTTTCACTTATGAGGTTGCATTTGTTGAGAGTGACATCAAATGGCCATCAAGATGGGATGCTTACTTGAAGATGGAGGGAGCTAAAGTGCATTGGTTCTCGATTCTTAATTCGCTTATGGTCATCACCTTCTTGGCGGGAATAGTTCTTGTGATCTTTTTGAGAACGGTTAGACGGGATTTGACTCATTATGAGGAGTTAGACAAGGAGGCGCAAGCTCAGATGAATGAAGAGTTATCAGGTTGGAAACTTGTGGTAGCTGATGTTTTCCGGGCTCCTAGCAACCCGAGGCTTCTATGTGTAATGGTGGGAAATGGGGTTCAGATTCTTGGAATGGCGGTTGTGACCATCATGTTTGCAGCCCTCGGATTCATGTCTCCGGCTTCTCGTGGGACCCTGGTCACTGGTATGCTTATCTTTTACATGATTCTTGGAATTTTAGCTGGTTATGTTGCTGTGCGTATGTGGCGGACAATCTTCTGTGGTGATCACAGAGGATGGGTCTCTGTTTCTTGGCAAGTCGCATGCTTTTTCCCTGGTATCGCGTTTTTGATCCTGTTCGTTTTAAATTTCCTCTTATGGGGATCCCACAGCACTGGTGCTATCCCGTTTTCCCTATTTGTCATCCTCATTTTACTTTGGTTTTGCATTTCGGTTCCTTTAACTTTTGTTGGTGGTTACTTCGGTGCAAAGGCGCCTCATATTGAATACCCTGTTAGAACCAATCAAATTCCCCGTGAAATCCCACCTCAGAAATACCCTTCTTGGCTTCTAGTTCTAGGGGCGGGAACTCTCCCGTTTGGCACCCTTTTCATCGAGCTTTTCTTCATCATGTCTAGCATTTGGATGGGTCGAGTTTACTATGTTTTCGGGTTCTTATTCGTCGTTTTGATCCTTTTAGTAGTCGTTTGCGCTGAGGTGTCGCTAGTTTTGACCTACATGCATCTTTGTGTTGAGGATTGGAAATGGTGGTGGAAATCTTTCTTTGCATCAGGTTCGGTTGCATTGTACATTTTCTTGTACTCGATAAACTATCTCATTTTCGACCTCAAGAGCTTAAGTGGGCCCGTCTCAGCTACACTGTACCTGGGTTACTCGTTCTTGATGGTTCTAACCATCATGCTAGCCACAGGTACTGTTGGGTTCCTTTCTTCCTTCTGGTTCGTGCATTACCTGTTCTCGTCGGTTAAGCTTGATTAAACGAAGATGGCGCGTTAGGTTGTTTCACAGTTACACACGGTTTTATCCGTCTTGTACTTGTTATGTTCAGTTGTTTAAGAATTTGGTCAGAATACAAGAATACATTCAAGTATAATTAAGTCGAGTTTTATTTTTTAATTATAATTTTCTTTTGTCTGGTATACTAAAGTTCTGTAGCAAGAACTTGGTTTAGCTTCTTATGTAGCTGGTATGTTGGGTTTCTTTCTTGTTTTGTTGATTGTATGAGTTCATATAAACATGGGTTCTATAAATCTTGAATCTCGTTTTTATTGGTTTCTTTTTATAACCTCTTGAAAACCACACGCCAACGCAAGTTGTGGTACAGTCTGTGCGACATGTTTTCAAGAATCTGTTTTAAAGACGTTTCCGAAAATTTGTTGTCAAAATACTGTTTTAAAGGTTGTAGAAGTAATCTAAAATATACTCTATTTCATGAATCTTACACATTTGGAATTCAAATTTGTTATTGTGTAACAATCCCATATTAAATTTGTTTCAAGATAAGTATGTTGATCAAACAACTGACAAACCAAACCCGTTTAGAAACGTGTTCATGGGTTCGCCTGAAATTGATCCGAGCCTGTTTAAAATATATCCTATAGTTCCTAACTGGCATGTTACAACTTACAAGTGATAACACAGCAGCAGCAATGCAGCATTACCTAGTATATAAAACAATTTTAATAAAGATGGGCCTTGAAGTTACGATGGCCCAAGGCAATGGCCTAGTTTTCCTTAAGAGTTGGTAGTCCGTGAAGCACTTATCAAACTTAAACAAACACAAATGAACAAAAATAAAAATAAAATGACACAGATAAACACAAACAAAAGTTCTTGACACAAACGGGATTTCTTCAGCACAAACAAGTACAACTGATCATATATTCATTTTAAAATATATCTTCTCTGTTTATGTTTCTCATTGTTTGCAATTGTTTCAACTTGTTAAAAGCTTTTCGTTTCTTAACACAAACGCTTAGTTTTTTCTTTAACAGCAGCACCTAGAATTTTTAGGATACAATCATTACATCTTGCTTCCTGTAGATATGAACTTGTAACCTTTAAGTTAGGGAGTACATCACTTACTATCAGGATGTCTTCGTATGAAAATGGTTAACTATCTTTTTTTTTACTTTTTTATCACTGCACCATTTTCTTAACGTTTAATAGTTTTTCTTTAATCATTGTCACTAGTTTAAGTTCGTTGTTGATCTATTTAAATTTCGGTTTTATGATTCATATTTTCAACCCCTAACTTGTATATTGATTAGGTGTTATGTAAGAACTTTCTTCTTAATATTTTTCTTCTAAAATTGAAATCGAAAGTAACAACTACAAAAACTTGAAAAGGCGTCGCAAGATTTTATATCGCTATTAGCTCTTAAATAGTTGAGACGCCCGTATTGATAATAATGGTCTTGAGTGGAGACGAGTTAAGTGGGTAAAAGAGGACACATAAATTTCAAGCTTAACTTTAAATTATGGACCCGTTAAATAGACACCCCATGATTTTAAATCAACACCCCAAAATTTCTATACGTGTCGTATAGCCCCATACGCGTCATATAGGGGGGTCGTATAAGGCTATATGTGTCGTATAACCATCTGACAGCCTCCTGAATTTTTCCTCGTAGTCAGTGTCGAAATTCGCTATATAAGCGTCGTATAGCCCTATATGTGTCGTATAGGGCTATACGGGGCGTATAGTTCTCTGACAACCCACTTGAATTTTCCTCGTTTTCAGTGTATTCGACCCCCATACGCGGCGTATAGGGGGTGTCGATTTATCTGAGTGGGTGTCTCTATATTAGGACCCTTAAATTATCGTCTATATAAAACGTGTTGTGATCTTTAATTCTATTTCATGATAACATAACAACGTATATGTTTGACTGAGTCGGTTATAATTTTAATTATGACATTTTTTTCCACAAGTTAGAAATTTGGTCATAACGGTCGAATCCTGGTAAATATAAAGGGAAAGATTTGATCCACAAATTTTGTCTTTTGTGTCTTTTATCTCTTTTATGTTTTTTACTTTATTTACTCCTAAAAAGAAGAGAGTGTTGTGTTGATCTTTTCTCGTTACCCAAAGCCCCACGGTGGGTAAACATCTTTTTCATTTGTTTTTTTTTACATAAGGGTAGAATGTTCTATTAATGAGATAAACACTAGAGTTAATTCGATTTTTCTCCATGAACTTTAACAAAAATAACATTTTTTCTTTAAAATATTAAAAATATCAAATGTATATTCAAAAGTTTCGTATGTTGTTTCAATTTAAGTTCAAATATTTAATTAGTTGTTTCAACTTGAATCCAAAATAATAAACTTTGAACTTAAATTGATAATTTTAAACTTTTGAAGGAAAATGATTATTTTTGTCAAATCTCGCTGTGTAAAATTGAAATTAACTATAAAATTATGAAGTATTTGGCTACCTCGGATCATATAGTGGTAGGAAATAATTTTTAGTCGTTCAATAGAAAATGTAGTAATTTACAACATCATATATAGTACTTGTTATACAACCTATCGAATAATACAACTCGTATGATATAAGTGAGACGTTGTCTCTCATCATTTATCATTGTTTATGTTATGAAGTAATTCTTCTGTAAGAGGAAATTTATTTTGATTAATACACGGTCTGAATTTGATGAAAGTTGTAAACCGAACAACTAACTATAATTTTAAAAATCACAAGCCGAACTTGCCGGCTTAGGTTGGTTGCATTGGTGGAATGAACTTACACAAAAATGTTACATTTTTAACGTATGACTTTTTTCTTATTTGTTTTTCTTAAAACTTAGTTTGCATCAATTTTTTTAGAAACTATAAGAATGGATGCATATATACAAATGCATATTACGAAAATAGAAATATTAAAAGTTCAAACAGATTGTTTGTTTTGGACATTAGACGACTAGTATCAAGTTTCAAACTATATACTGAACAATTAAATGTCAAATCATTAAAACCAGAAAATGAACCAAGCCATTAAACAATCAAACGACATATACAATTCAGTTTGGAAATAAATTTTGACATTGTAGTTACTGATATAAAAGCATGCGAAAGTAAAAGACATTGTAGTTACTTATATAAAAGCAATCGAAACCTTTACTTCTTTTTTTATCTTCCTAGAAGAATACTCTAAAATATTAAACTAATATTTATTTCATAAATAATAGATATTAAGTAGTGTATGTATTCTATGATTTTGTGATAAACTTATTGGATTGATATTTCATATGGTGGTTAATCTTGCTTACTTACTTGCTAGCATGTGATTATTAACTTTCTAAAGCCTAAGATAACGATGATAGCGCTATTGGTTTGACACCCGCCCGAAATGGCCATTGTAGACGGCATTTGGGTATCGAAACCGATATTCTTAGTTTAACCCGTTGGTTAGGGACACTTGTCAACAAAGGTTTAATCAACGCATTTAGTTTAGTCATACTTGCTTGAATTCATACTTTGACTCTTGAATTGTGTTTTAAATATAGTATATGTAACAAAACTTATATTTACTCACCAACTTGCTAGTTGACATTTATTTTATACATGTCGTTGCAAATGCTGCTTGAGGTGCCTACAAGTTTATGACACTTAGGATGCTTATGAACTTTGTTAATAAATCAAACTTTAATTTATGTTATGTTTGTTTGAACAATTTATGGCTTCGTTGTAAAACTTATGTAATTGGGTTGATTAATAAATTATCACTTTAATAGCGTTACGTTTTATGAACAATCTACACTCCTCGACACATTCCGCTGTCGGTTGGGGTGTGACATATCACTTCCATTATCATTGGTGATGCAAATGCAAATAATGTAATATTACAAACAAGTTCTCTAAATTCAAGATTTTTAAGGCTCAAGCCACGCGTGTAACATACATGATCACCAAATATGTCTTCTCTCTTTTGCACACGTGTAAGTAGTAAAATATTAGGCGAAATAGTCAATGTAACATACATACCCTTATAAATGTACTTATGATGGCAGAAGTGGCATTTTCGATTTATAATTATCAAAAGTTATACTTTTATATAAATATATTCATTTCTATTTGTACATTTATATTTATTTATTTCATATAAATATATACTTATAATACTTGTTTAATACACATATTATTAAATATATGTTTAATTAATATAAATTTATTTATTATAGATAAAAGTAAAACAAATTATTTATTTGGTCACATCTTTGTAAACTACACTTTACAAGTGTAAACTGTCATTCGCAAAGTAAACTACTATTTACAAATGTAGTTTGTCATTTTTGACCAGTAAAACTGATGAATGAAACATAGGTCCCCTTGAAAACATTCCTATTGTAAATTGTCATTTTTACTAGTCAAACTGATGAATAAAACATAGGTTCCTTTAAAAATATTCCGTTCACTGATTCATCATTTTGTAGATCAGATAGTCATAAGTCATACTACGTTTTAGTGGTTTCTAATGGGTAAAAAGCTATAGTTCTTTTACTTTTGGAAATAGTATTCCATTTTATCGAGACCACAGTAAAAACATTACTTACACCTGTTTATTACTTTTTTCTTGATCAGTTTGCATAAAAATTTTGAGTATCATAAACAGTCATTAACTATTAGGCAATCAAGCTAATCTACTATTTGCTAGCATCTTTTGGCAAATGGTGTTATCATTGGGTCTCTAACTAGTGGAGTAGCCACTATAGGAGTAATCTGGAGTCAAAGTTCAAATCAACTTAGAACATGAAGCATGGATCTTGAATCGAGCTCCACCTAGTCTTTAATTTTAAGCCCGAGCTCGACTAACTAACGAAAACTTTTGCAATCGGTTTGAATTAACTCGATTACAATCCGTGATATTATTATTTTAACTTTGTTTTCTAATTTTTTTGAGTTTTAAACTATTGGTGTAAAGAGAAGATAAAAATCTATAAGTTAGAAATACAAAAATACTTGAATTAAATAAGTAGATTATTAGTGGGAGTGGTTACGTGCTTCTATACTGCGTAAAAAAGTTAAACTTGATTAAAGATGCCTCATTGTGTCAAATGCCTTGTTTGAAAACTTAGGGGCTATTTGGTTCGTCGAATGTTTTGCAAAGGTATTAAAATTAGAAATGAAATTGGAATTGGATTTTAAATCTTGTTAAAATTGATAACGTGTTTGGTTGTTCAATTTTGAGTGGAATTGGAATGTTAATTTTGAACATTCCATTGGATTGTTAAACATTTCACGGGTAAGTGGAAGTAATGTGAATTCCAATGAATGAGGGAAAACTTTTCAATTTCAATTATATCCGTTGACCAACAAATATGATTTTGGATGGAAAATTTTCCAATTTCAATTCCAATTCCTATAAATTCTGTAAACCAAACGGGGCTTTATAGATTGCATTATAAATAATGAAACACATGTTATATGATATAAAATGACACCACACATTAGTGATCTTCAACCAAGTCATCGGACTAACAGATATAAAGCCCTAAAGCAAAGTAGGTGTACCGACAACAAAATGTGTCACACCCTCGCTTCTAGCGGAAACACAAGGATGTAACGGATGGAATCGTCATAACACATTGATAATTAATAGAGAAGCATTAAATGATATAATAACGTATCATGACGTCACCTTACACAAATGGTGACTTGTGTCGTGCTTAGTCAATTTCACGACGACATAGTCAAACAAGCATAATCAAGTAAAATTCCAACAACCCAGGAACAAGTAAACGAAAACATGATTAACAAACATAATCCCAAACAAAACATGAGCCACACAATTAAGTTACATGCAAGTCACATGCTAAATCCACCTTTTTTTAAATGTTCATAACTTTTTTCATGACATTATTTTTTCAAAAAAATTACACCATTAATTTCAGTATTTTTTTTATTTTTTCAACGCGTACCATGTGTAAATTAGTCATTACACACGTGTAAATTCTGTTACACATGTGTATTTTCAGGTATTACATATGTGTAAAATAACGTTAATAAAAAAATGACTTTTTTATAATTTTTTTTATTTTTATATGAAAGAGGGAATCAAAAGAAACATTTTCGTTATTTTACTTTTTTAGTTTTATGTTATTTTTTGTTTTAAATTTTTTTTTATTCTGTTATCATTATTTATCATTTTACCCTTGAAAATATGTGACTCACATTGGTTTCTAAAGTTCTCACAAAATAAGTGAGTTATCTTGAGAACCATCATTTTTTGTGAGAACTTTAGGAACCAATATAAGCCACATATTTTTGGTCACATTCAAATCACATATCATTTTCACATTTTTTTTAAACATTCATAATTTTTTTTCATGATATTATTTTTTTAAAAAAGTTTCACCATTAAATTTAGTATTTTTTATCATTCCAACGCCTACCATATTGATATATTTTTTTTAAAAAATCACCTACCTATTATTTACACATGTGTAAATCATGTTATACACATGTGTAAATCCGGTTTGACACATGTGTAAATCTGGTTTTACACATGTGTTAAATTTTTTTATTATTTTTTTTATGAAAGAGGGAAACAAGAGAAACATTTTTGTGTATTTATTTTTTTTCATTTTCATGTTATTTTTTATTTTATAAATTTTTATATTATGTTTATGTTATTTATCATTTTGTCACTGAAAACTAGTAGCTCACATTGATTTCTAGAGTTCTCACAAAAAAGGAGGTTTTCATTTGATCCATCTCCTATATATATATATATATATATATATATATATAGAGAGAGAGAGAGAGAGAACGAATGTTAACCCTTGTTTATTGCGATAACCTGTTAACCAAACTAGTGCTCCACAGCAGGCCACGTCATCACTGTAACTTAGAGTTACAGTGGTAAACTAGTGGTCCACAATTAACGTTAAAATTTTTTTAAAAAAAATATAACAAGACTATACTTAAATTAAAGATATTAAAATGATCTATTTAATGATGTAATTTGTATAAAAATATAACATCATACAAAAAAGTTAGGACGGTTTTAAAAAAAGGATGAAAATTATAAAAAAATGGAGGGAAAATTGTTATATTAGTGGTGTAATGCGGTGTAAAAGTTAGTTACACTACATAATCGTGGTGTAAGTGTTTGTTACATTAGTGTTAACGGGTTATCGCAATAAAGGTATATATATATATATATATATAATGAAGAAACGGTTGTTAAACCACTTTTATTGCGATAATCCGCAAGTCACATGCCTTTTCCACCTATTTTTAATATGTTCACAACTTTATTTCACAACATAACTTTTTCAAATAATTTTCACCATAAAATTCAATAATTTTTTATTATATTTCTAATGCATACCATATTGAAAAATACTTTTAAAAAAATCATCACCCGTTATTTATAAATGTGTAAAATAGTCGGTACAAATGTGTAAATTCGGTTTTACATATGTGTATATCTGGTTTTACACATGTGTAAGCTAGGTATTACACATATGTAAAACAACATTTGTAAATAAACGAGTTTTTTTATAAATTTTTTTTTATGAATTAGGAAAACAATTTTGTTTTTTCTATTTTTTATTTTCAAGTTATTTTTCATTTTATAATTTATTTATTAAGTTTTTGTTTTTTATTCTTTTGTCATTAAAAACTTGTGGCTCACATTGGTTTCTAGAGTTCTAAAAAAATTCTCATTTGAACCTTCCCTATATATATACATATATATACATATATATATATACATATATATATATACATATACATATATATACATATATATAGGATTGGGAAAGGATGTTAACCATTGTTTATTTCGATAACCCGTTAACCCTATATCATCCATTGATTTAATATATAATATTCAAGATTCTCAATGGATGGTAGAGATGAAATTGGAGGCAATTTGGTCATTTTGGTTTTGTACTTGATCTAATAAATATGACAACCCATTATCATTTTTACTTTTTATTTCTAAACTGCAAACACATCTCTTTTATCTTTCTAAACCACACAAATCTTTTTCTTATCTCAGATCTTCATTTGTTGGAGAAAAAAAAGCAGGTTACAAGCAAATTCGATGGTGAATTTCACTCCTTTTACATCGATTGGAGATAAAACATATCTGAAGCATATTTGAAGTTTTGATGTAGATCTATAGTAGAAGATAAAACATATGGATCTGGATTTTTGATGTGGATTTGAAGTAAAAGATTGAGTAGTCGATCAGTACTTGTGTAATGAGCAGAGAATAGCTCGAACAAAGGTTACAACACATGGATCTAAAGTTTTGATGTAGATTTGGAGTAAAAGATGAAGCATTTTTGAAGAAAAACGGATCTGTACCTGGTTAATGAGTAGAAAAATAGCTCGAACAAAGGTAGTTGGGGGTGATTATGTCGATCAAGAATAAGGAGTAAAAAATTAGGTCAAAAACTCATGATTTAAAAATAGGTCAAGAATGGATATAGAGTTTGATGTGGATCTGAAGGTCAACTTTGTATCATCCTAATTTTTCTTCATTTTGTGTTAATTTTTTTTATTTGGATCTGAAGTTTAAAAAAATTCATTTATGATTTGTGTTCTTTATGTTTTAATGGCAGATCTTATTGTGTTTTTTTAACTTGTTCGTGTATTATTAGATTCAACTTACAACTCATGATATTATCTTACAGGAAATGTAGGTTATACATTAATGTAACTTTTCTTACTATAATGTAACTCTTCTTACTGTAATGTAACAGCATATTTGAAGACAATGAAGACGATGAACAGTTGGAATCTTTAGAAGAATATTCATTTATCTGGCTTTGATTTTACATATTTTTCCGGTATGTTTTAAAGCTTTTGTTTGCAGAAAATTGGTATGATTCAAGTGGTCTTTTTATTTGAAGTTGGTGATGGAAGGCCAGTTACTTTTGGGAAGATGATGTTCATGTGGGTCGTATATTACACCAGCGTAGTAATACATTGTTACATTAGTGTGATACATTGTTACATCAGCGTAGTAACCCGGGTTATTCATAGTAGAATACACATTTCAGGTGGTATTTTTTCTTATGATTTGAAGTTGGTGATGGAAGAACAATTATTTTTGGGAAGATGATGTTCATTTGGGTTTTATATTTGTTTTTTTAAATAAGGGCAATTGGTCAATGTAATACCCATGTTACAGTATAGTAATATATTGTTACATCAGCGTAGTAACCCAGGTTACATTAATATTTCATCTAGTCTATTTTTTAAATTATAGATCTATAATGTAAAGATTATAATTTATAGTTGTTTGCCAGATCTGGTTGTTTGTGATGGAATTAGCTATACATATGTTGTTTGCAGTGGTGTTTCATCGTACTTGTTCATCTTACTAACATATGTGATTTCTTATTTTATGTAATGGTATAATTTTAATATCATTATATCAAAGTATTTTGCTCGTTACACCAATGGTGTAATTGATGTTACAACATATGTGTTCATCACAGTGATGTAACTGTTTTTTACATTGATCAAAAAAAAAAAAAATTCACCAAGACTATAATGGATTTAAAGAAAAAAATATGATGAGTTTTATGGTGTAATTTTTATAAAAAAATAAATTACTATAAAAAAGTTATGGATGTATAAAAAATTAGGGGGAAAATTAAAAAAAAAAAATAAGAATACCGTATTAAATCTGACTTTTTTGAGTGATGATAAAATGTACAAAATACCATTCTCATATAAAATGAAGTTTTGGACACATGGCAATATCTCACACAATTTGATGGAGATCAATGGTTATGATTTGGTTAACGGGTTATCGCAATAAAGGTGGGTTAACAACCGTTTCTTCCCTTATATATATATAAAGATGGACTAGGTTAGCATATTTGTAGGAGTGTATCGAGCTCAACTTTCAACCATATAGTCATGACATGTAACCCTTTAGCATGCAACTTCAACCATAAGTGTGGGTGTTTGTCTTCAACATTGGACTTCCTTCGACCTTCATCTGTAACCCTCTAGAGGAACTGTCACTAGTATAAGGAATTCTTATGTGTAGGAATTTCGTATGAAATCCCTACATTTTTTTCTTGAAAAAATCAATAGGAAAAAAAGTTGTTTTCATGTAGTGTCCAACCTTGACATTTGGTACTCAAGTGAGTGTCACTTTCAAACAAATTCTGACATATATATATATATATATATACATATATATATATATATAGGAATTCAAGCCCTCCAAGCTATTAAAGTAGAATCTAAGCTACGAGTCGTCTTCTATCCTTAGCTTGTCGGGTGAAACACATAACAATAATTGTATTAAAGTTTAGGGTTAGACGTATTTGTCATGCAATTAAGTTGATATTTGTTCACTAGTTTAGGTTATTTTGTTTTCTTATTTAGGCATGTAATCATACATAATTCTAGATATTAACCTCAATTAGATATAGCATTTTTATCTTTTTTTAATCTATCACACCTTACTTTAATTTTGTATCATTTCTACTTGTACACATTCATCTTTTCAATAGTTGTTGAAAATTTATACTTATATATATTATTTTCACCGAAAAGAAGGAGAATATAGTTGCTCTTTTATACAAACAACGAATTTCACATTGTTTTTGAACGACGTAAGTTAACAAAGTCAAACTGTCCTAGTCTTTCTTCTGACCCACCCAGCCCAAAAAGCAACAGTGAGAAAAGTTGCTCTTTTATTTATTTATTTTTTTTACCAACTAAACTATCTTATTTATTTTATTTTCCTAAAAAGATTATATTATTTAGGGAGGTTATAACCGAGCTCGGTTAAATAGAATTTAAATTACTATTTCAACTCCACTTGATCAATATCTTGATTACATGTATAAAAACTTGAATTTTATAACCAAACTTTTGTAAAACATAGATAAATGATATGCTTAATATTTACGAATTCACAAATTCCAATATATATAAAACACATTCAAAAATTCCAATATATATAAAACACATTCAAAAATTCCAACACATATAAAATGCATACTAGTCTTGCAATGTGAAGAGTTTTTACTGAATAATTACCGGAAATCTTGTTAAAAAAATATATAAAACACATCATTAATAGTATATAAGACCTGAGAAACGCTCAATAAGAGCCCTAGCCAATACTTTATAGTTAAGCTTGAGTTGGCCCATTATCTAGTTTTTAAGTTTGTGTTTAATGTTTGTAAATTTGATAAAAGCACGAATGAAATGAGCTCAAATAACTTAATACTAGAATAATTTAGAGCCCTGTAGAGAAATAAACTAACTAAAGGTTTATATGATAAATGCCAACAAATTAACATATTAATGCTCAAACTTTTGAATTGTTTATTAAAAAATTGCTTATTTCAATATATAATTTGTAACAATATTTAGTAAATTACACATTCAAGAAGCTATAAAAGAAAAAAAAATTTAACTGTTCAAGTTAACATGTTTTAACTCACTTTGACTCGTTATAAAATTTATTCATTTTAGCTTGTTATCATATAAGGTGATGCGGAGTGAGAACCACAAAGGGATATTGAGGAATTCCTTGCCCCGAGTGAGAATACCACCTTCAAATCTAGCCCGTGAAAGGTTGTATTGACCCGGTGAATAATGACTGTATATCACCTAAGGCTAAAGGAATTAAACCGTGGTTGGCGCCTGTGGTCAACTCAACAACAAAGTGCATGTTTGATTTGTTTTAGTTATTTTGTTGTAATTTTATATTATTTTACCTATATTAGTAATACTTTAAAACTCATATTGCATACAATCAATGCTTACAAGTTAAGAAAACATGATAATTGCTATGCGTTTGAATTGGCTGCAAAAGTCAAATTATTGTTATATCATTCTAATTAACTTTTTTCTTAATAGTATTTAATTTTCTTTTATAACTATTAAATTTAATTTTCTTTTTAAATTTCGAATATACTGTTATGACATTTTTATTTTTATCTATGTACGTTTTGACGTAAGTTTCGTTCAATATTAATGATCCGGGTCAAATATAATATATTTATTAATTTTTTTGACAACAAGATAATGTTTTTGAAAATTTCGAGAATACTATCACAATGTGATTATCTCAACGTATATTTGGATATAAATTTTATAAAAACCAAGTTTCGTAACGTGCGATCAAAACCTGTTGTCCAAGTAAATATATTTTTAGTTGGTGGAGGGAAGTGTGACCTCAACAAAAGTTCAATTTCTAATTAATCAAACTTTCACAGTATATTTATTTTGTTATTTTCTCAAAATATAACTGTTTTACTTATTATTTACATTAGTTGGTATTAGTACAATATTTAACTTTTAAGTATGCTATAACTTTATTATACTTTATATGTTTTTGATTTAATTTAATTACAAAATATGAAATATAATTATAAACTTAAGAAATATATTAATTTGAAAAAACTAGAAAAAAAAAACTTGAACGACATCTACAAAACTGAAAATCCTAATGAAAATGAAAAAAAAAAATGATGTGACGTTGTTATGTCACTAAAAAAAATAAGAAAAACATAAATAGTGTGAGTGTTTTAAGAGAGTTTTTTTGCATTAATATTATTAAACGGGCAGAAGTTGGCTAATAAGGATTAGCACTATCATCAACACAAATGTCTCATCATCAGGAACTTTTCTCACTTTTACCCATGATTCAAACTTAAAGTTTCAAACTATTGAATTTGATGAGCTGCGTATATAATTATTAAAAAAGGACAATTTCTCTTTATTAAAATTTATACTCTCACATTATATAATATTCATATAGGGATTGTATTAAATTTTGGGTCCTAGTACAAAGATATCGATCATTATAAATCAAAACTCGTCTATACGTCATGTATATTTTTATACGAGATGTATGGAGTTGAAGACAATGAAAACGAAAAAAATTTAGGGAGGTTGTCAGAGGGTTATATGTCCCATATATCTCTTATGACCCCCTATTTGACACATATATGCTCATACGATATGTATAATAAATTTCGACACTAATTATGAGGAAAAAATTTAGGGAGATGTGAAAGGGGTTATACGCCCCATATAAAACTATACCACCTTCTATCCGACATGTATATGGCTCTATTATTTATTTTTATACATTAATAGTCAAATGTACAGTTCTCATTTAAATATGTATCTTAAATTTTAGGTGGGGTCTCATAGTAAATAATAGGCCCGTCGATTTTATCCGTACCCGAGTAACCCGCCCGAACTGACCTCACCCCGTACCCGAAGAAACCCGATCCGAACAACCCGTTACCCGAAGAACCCGAAAACCGATTAAACCGATTCTTATTCGGGTCGGGTTTCGGATAGACTTTCAAACCTCAAAAACCCGAATAACCCGAAGCGATTAACCCGAAATCCGAATAACCCAATCAACCCATATTATAATTAAGTAAATTGTATGTATACATTTGTTTAGATTGTCCAAATTGATCAAATTGATAGTATACAAATATATATTTAAACACATTTCATAACTTATAGAAGTAAACTAATTTAAGTCCACTAATTTTATAAAATTTCAAATGAAAACTCTTTAAAATAAACTAAATTAAGTCTATTGTTTAATACCCGAAACCCGACCCGAACAACCCGTTACCCGAACAACCCGAAACCGAATAAACCGATTGTTATTCGGGTCAGGTTTCGGGTGGACTTTCAACATCAAAAAACCCGAACAACTCGAACCGATTAACCCGAAAACCGATTAACTAACCCGATCAACAACCCTAGTAAGTAATCTGTATATGTGTGTGTTTATATATACATATACATATCTATACCTTATAAATAATTACATTGATTGAGCACATGTCATCATCATTTTAATTCTATCATTTATTTTCTTGTTTAAATAATTTATTAATTTTAAAAAAATAAAAATAATTAATTTTTATACTCTCTCTCTCTCTCTCTCTCTCTCTCTCTCTCTCTCCCCTTCTCTCTTTCTTATTTTAAACATTTCAATTTTTTCTAAAATAAATATTTTCTATAGAACATATTTTTGATTAATTAAAAAATTAATATTTTGATTAAAAATAGACTTTAAAAAATTATTTTTTATAAACTATGAATTTTTAGAAAACGTATCTTTTTACACATGAAATAACTAAAATGATCTTTTTTTAAATAATTTTTTTATATAAAACTTTTTTTCTAAAAAAGTTAAAAATTAACTGAAACCCAGAGTTTTAAACAATGAGATATTTATAAAAATGATATTTTGTCAAAGCAAACTTCTATTAAATACGAAAAATTATTTATAAAACAAAAATAACTAAAACCATAATTTTGAAATAATGAGATCTTTATTAAAAATAACATTTTTCTAAAACAATATTCTTAGAACGATATGTTTCTTAACATATTTCTAAAACGAGATTTTAAAAAACACTTTTTTAAAATGAAAATTTTAAAAAAATAATAAAAATATTTTAGTAACTAAGGTGCTTACTTGCTCACATATAATTTTAATTATATCTTATATCAAAATTATGTTTTATATTTCTAACTTTTCATTAATCTATAATATTTTTTATTTAATCCGTGTTATATTCGCGGTTGTAACCTAGTTATATATAATGATGGTAGTCTAATTGAATTCTTAAAGTAAAGATGCCTTATCAAAAGCCAAAAACAAAGGAGGTTCTATTCCTTTCCACACGCAAATGGCATCTATAATATTCATTTCACTATATACCTTTTTATAAAACATTAGGTTATTAGCCCGTGTATTATATGGGTTAAAAGTTATAAATATATAATTCAAATATGTAAATAAAAATATTTAAACTCTATCGTTTTTATTTTAAATCGATTATATAAAATTAAGGATTTGTGATCATAAGGTTTAAAGGGTTAAATAAGGTTTGAGATAATTGACATCATAAATTCAAAATTCCTAGAAATGATTAGTGTGATTGAGATAGTTAAAAAAAATAAAAACTTCACACTTGTCGTTCAAAAAAAAATTTAAAATAAAATAAAAAATTTCAAGTAAGAAATATAACATGATTTGTGAAAAATTTGTTAAAGAAAGTTTAGGCGGGAAAGTTTTTATGAGGTGATATCTAGTGATGACATGTGTCACCACATGTAATCGTTTATTAGTATAGATTATACATTTTTACTTTTAGATGAAAATTTAGTGATTCTCTCATGCATGAAAAATGTATGCAGATAATCTAACCATGATAATATGATTTACACACATTTATGAATAAAAATATACTATAGATGCTTAGTTAATATATATGAAATGGTTCATGACCTTCGAATTATCCATTCGTTGACTACAAATTACACTTAGCCCAATATGTTGTGTAATAGATACTATCAGTCACTAACTTGTTTATGAGAAAACTAATATGGTTAAAGGTTTTATGGACTAATCATCAACAGAAGTTATTGACGGATTACTAATATATGTTTCATTTACGGCAGATCGTCGACAAAAGCACCCATGGACTGACAACTCACTAACGGCAATATCGTCATTGGATCGCAATGACTTGAAAGATCGTCAACGATTATTTCCAAAGACGATAGTTTATATCTTATAAAAATAATAATACTAATACCTAATGACTTCTAAAAAGAAATAATACCTTAGAATAGCTAAAATGACATTAATCAAAACTATTTACAAACTTTGTTATAACTTCATTCAGTCAAATTATTTAACATTCAAATTATTTAACAATTCATTGACCCTTTACTATCATGTTGCTAAATATATACAAGTTATTTCTTTAGATAATTGTAGAAAGTAGAGATTGCTTCATAACTTTTTCGTTTTTTGAACGGCAAATATGCGACTTTATTTCAGAGAATAGATGTTATCTTAATTGTGTTCACCTATTCGTTCCCCAACCGAGACCGCACCCCCAACCGGAAACCCATTGCTGAGAAAACTCTCTGGCTCAACTTTTAGTATTTTTGCTAAGAGTGAGACTTAAACCCATTATTTTTTAATATTTACATGTGATGCACATATCATATTAAACAGTTGGACTAAAGATAGTGTGATTGCTTCACAACTTACTATCCAATTTGAGGCCCCATATGCTTCCAAAAGCAATTCAAAGCCCTGCATACTACCTCACAATATTATGTCATTCCCTCCTTTTTCCTGCTCACTTTCTTCAGTCCCGATGCATTAATCAACCATTATTATGAGAGAGCACAAATTGACCTAACTCTCTTCGATTCAGACTCAATTTTGTATCTTTCTTCAACAACTGTCCAATTCAATTCTTGGATTCTACCAATTACTTTCATTTTAACCCCTCAAATCCTTTTCTCTGCGACATTGGTGGGTTCCAATGGAGATTCTTCATCGCTACCCCTTCTTCATCTTCATCTGCATGATCCTGTTCATGTTCATCTCATCTGTTTCATCTGCCTCTGATCCTTTATCAGAAGCACTATTGAGCTTGAAATCAGAGTTCGTTGCTCCTTCTGACGCTTTAAATGATTGGGTTTTCCCTCAAGAACAAAACCCATCTCCAAAAATCATTGCTTGTTCTTGGACGGGGGTGCAATGCGATCAAAACTCCACGAAAATCACTGGTTTAGACCTTTCTTTGAAGAATCTTGGTGGGGTTTTATCTGGGAGTCAATTCGATCAGTTTGTTGATCTAATTGATCTCAACATAAGCCACAACGCGTTCTCAGGCGAACTCCCAATTGGGATCTTCAATCTCACGAGCTTGAAGTCGTTAGACATTAGCAGAAACAATTTCTCTGGTGTTTTTCCAATTGGGATTTCAAATCTAGAAAACTTGATTGTTCTTGATGCGTTTAGCAATAGCTTCTCCGGATCACTCCCGCAAGATGTTTGTGAAATTGCCTCAGTGAAAGTTATTAACTTTGCTGGGAGTTATTTCAGTGGACCCATTCCACCTGCATATGGATCATGTAAAAACCTTGATTTTCTTCATCTTGCAGGCAATTTATTAAGTGGGTACTTACCAATTGAATTTGGTCAGCTTAAAACTGTCACTCATATGGAGATTGGGTACAACTCTTATCAAGGTAGCATCCCATGGCAGTTTGGTAATATGAGTGAGCTTAAGTATCTTGATATAGCTGATGCCAATCTATCTGGTTCAATCCCAAAGGAATTGGCTAATTTGATTAAACTTGATACACTGTTTCTGTTTAAAAACTCTCTCTCTGGGAAAATCCCAATTGAATTTGGTAACATTTCGACTCTTTCGAGTTTAGATCTTTCGGATAATTTGCTTTCTGGTCCGATTCCAGACAGTTTTTCAAACTTGAAGAGTCTGAAATTGTTAAGTGTTATGTATAATGACATGAATGGTTCTGTTCCTGAAGGCATAGCTAAGCTTCCTAATCTTGAGTCTCTTCTTATTTGGGATAATTTCTTTGGTGGTACACTTCCACAAGAATTGGGTAGACACTCTAAACTCAAGTGGGTTGATGTTTCAACAAATGATTTTGTGGGTGTTATACCACCAGATATCTGTTCAGGAGGAGAGTTGAGTAGATTAATGCTATTTTCAAATTATTTTTCTGGTGGGCTATCTTCTATCTCCAATTGTTCATCGCTTGTTCGCATTCGACTTGAAGATAATTTGTTTTCAGGTGATATATCTTTGGATTTCAAGATTCTTAGTGATGTTTCATATGTAGATTTATCTGGGAATAGGCTTACTGGTGGGATTCCTTCTGATATATTTCATGCTTTAAAACTTGAGCATTTTAGTGTGTCTAACAATCCTAATCTTGGAGGGATCCTTCCGGAAAAAGCATGGTCTTTGCCAGCTCTTCACAATTTTTCAGCCTCATCTTGCAATATTTCTGGGAACTTCCCTGAATTTCTGTTCTGTAATTCGTTATCGTTTATTGACTTAAACGGGAATCATTTAACGGGAAATATCCCAGAAAGCATTTCTTTTTGTGAGAATCTTGAAACGTTAAATTTTGCTGAAAATAATTTGTCTGGTGAAATACCAGTGAAATTAGGAAGCTTGATGAAGTTGAAATTTCTGAATTTGTCATATAATGATCTTTCGGGTTTGATTCCAACGGGAAACCCTTTGAAATCTATGGATAGTAGTTCATTTCTTGGAAATCCTAACCTTTGTGGTGCACCCCTTGTGAGACTATGCCATCATGGGAATGGAATATCTGATGGAATGGAATTGGGAAGTAGAAGGAATCATAAGGTTGCTTGGGTACTCGTATTATGCGCAATAGTGGTTATACTCTCAGGTTTCCTTTTCGGGATCTCTTACTACCGGAGACAAAGTGTGAACCGCCACTGGAAGATGTTGTCATTTGGCGGTTTACCAGAACTCACAGCTGCTGATGTTCTAAGAAGTTTTAACTCCATTGATTCTGTGGAAACATTGTATTCATCAAATTCAGTTTGCAAAGCTGTTTTGCTCAGTGGGATGACAATAATTGTGAGAAAGATTGAATGGGGAACCAAAAGTTCAAATCTTTTGATTGATTTTATAACTCAAATAGGCAATCTAAGACATAAAAATTTGATTCGGTTGTTGGGTTTTTGCTATAATAAGAATCTTGGTTATTTGTTGTATGAATATTTGCCTAATGGTAATCTTGATGGGAAGATTGGGATTAAAAGCGATTGGGGTTCAAAACATAGACTTGTGATTAACATTGCAAAAGGGTTATGTTATCTTCACCATGACTGTCATCCAGCTATTCCTCATGGACATCTGAAGGCGAGTAACATAGCTTTTGATGAGAATATGGAGCCCCGTTTAACTGAATTTGGGTTCAAAACGATATCTGCAATGGAAACAGGTATTACGCCATTTCTTACCTGAAAACCCGATTTTAATACTGACTTTGTACTTTAAAATTACTAAATGAACATGATTTTGTAACGGGTCGGTTTGGGTTGGCCTAAAAGTTTGGAACACTTGTTATCCTAAACTTTTAATATTTTATATAATATTAAGTTAGTCTGATAGGATTACATAAATCATATCATTTCAACAATAATGTGATCTTTGACATAATGACTTAGGTCAGTTTATGTCTAAAACTAGACAATGAGTGAGTTTTGACCGTTTGATAGATGTAAATAACCTGAATCAACTCAATGACATAATCTACAAATCATTCGCCGTTACTGATCTTGAATTTTCTTTTTTATATATTATTGATATGGCAGGTGAATACAAGGGTCTCATGGATCATGACCTAAAGGATGATATATTCGCCTTTGGGGAGGTTGTTTTTGAGATTTTGACAAATGGGAGACGAAAAAATGGTGGAATAAGCATGCACAAAACACCAAAAGATGTTTTATTAAGGGAAGTTTATAATGACAATGAAGTGTCTGCTTCTTCTTCATCTTCAAAGTCTATTCAAGAAGAGATAAAACTAGTTCTTGAAGTTGTTCTTCGCTGCACTACGAGCAAGCAATCAGACAGACCTTCAATGAAAGATGTTTTAAAGATTCTTCAGAGTTGAAACCTTGAAGAAATGAGAAGCTTGATGTGATTTTTTGCATGTTTAAGTCAAGTAGTTTAGTTTATAAAAAATGTTGATATATGGTTTGTAAAATAGGTTTATTTACTTGTTTTATAATGTTACGCTGAGAACTGGTGATGCTAGATGAAATACTTAAGCTTCAAATGATGTTGTAAAACATGTAATTAGAACTTGTAATCTTTTTGTGCAATCTTCTTTCCTTCTTAAGCAAGATTAACGTTTGGATTTCGATCTGAAACTAGAAAATCCTTTTTTTTTTAACGGTGGGACGTGATATTCTAAGACCACATTCTAGCAAGACGCTAGAATGACCAAGGACGAGTACAAGCACCAAAGAAAGACACTACTAAAAAGCACAAACATAACAAAATTTACTAGTTTTCCCAATTAGCTACCAACCCTTTAGCTCGATCTTTTAACCAATGATGCCCCATAGACCTCACCTCCTCTAGAAGAACAGGGAGGGACACAGGTTTGTTGGAGATTAATTACATTGTTTCTTATTCTCCAAATGGTCCAAAACGTAGCTAGAATAATGGCTTGATTGAACTAACTTTCCTAATAAGTATTACTTCCTTGTATTTTCTATTTCTAAATTATTAAAGGTAACGCATTCACCTAAGAAAAAATGATAACATCAGCTAGTAGAAAAAACATAAAATATGCAATCTATATCTATATATAATACTAAAAGGGTAATTTGAGGGGACACTTGTCACATTTCTATGCCACCTAATTTTGTTTTTCCCGCCTCTCTCTTATATTAAATAATTACCTAAATTAAGAAAGATTAAATAATTTTAATTTTTTTAGATTACAAATAATTTTTTAATAAATTATGAAAGATGTCTTTTTATTAATGTTATTTCCATATTATTTCTCACTAAAATTTTTCCGCTTCTCTTTTCTATTAAATAATGACATTAATTACTAATAATATAATTTTATTTTATTAAGATTAAAAATAGTTTTTTAATAAATTAAAAAAGATCTTTTTATTAATGTTACTTTTAGAGAATTAAATTTTTATAACATAAGAACTTTTTTAAAACATTAAACTTTTTTTAAAAATATGAAATATTTTAAAATTTATATTTTTAAAAAGAAAAATTTTTATAAAATAAAAATAATTAAAATTTGGAGCTATATAAGGAAATTTTAAAAAAAAATATATTTTTAAAACTGTTTCTTTTGAAACAAAATATTAAAAAAACACAGTTTAAAAATAAAAATTTAAAGAGTTGATATAATTATTTTATTAATTATATTCCTTACTCATATATAATTTTAATCATATTTTATTTTAATATATCGTTTAATAATTAATAAATTTTTTATTTTATTTAATATTTTATTTTTTCAACCCGTGTGATACACGGGTTTACTAAAGCTAGTCTATACTAATAAATAAAAATATTAAGTGACACATGTCACTCTCTCCCATGCCTCCTCAATCTTTTTTTCGCGCCTCTCTCTCATATTAATTATATAATTTTTTTGAATTTTAATTGTTTTTTATTCTTTTTTGTCTCTCTCCTATTAAATGATTTATATAATTATTTTTGTTAAGTATTTTATATTTTAAAATAAATATAGTTAAAAATTATATAATATTTCATAAATATGTAATAAGAAAATCTATATTGCGAAAAGTATAGCTTTAAATTTTAGCAACCTGTGTATTACGCGGGATTCTAAACTAGTAGTTTCAATATAAGAACATACACTGTAAATTATTAAAGCAAAATGATACAATCTGTAATTTACTATATAATTAAATTACACAATATGTAATTTACTCTGTAATATGATATGATATGATGTAGTATAATATGAATTATGTTATGTATATCGATATGATAGAATAGAGTATGATATGACATGATATGCTATGTTATGTTATGGTCATGCTATGCTACGTTATAACGTAGCACAGCACAACACGACACAACACATCATATGTGCACATATATCTCAAAGGGAAGAAACGGTTGTTGACCCGTGTTTATTACGATAACCCGTTAACACTAATGTAACGAACACTTACACTATGATTATATAGTGTAATTAACTTTTACACCGTGTTACACCACTTATTTAACAATTTCCCCTAATTTTCAAAAGTTCCTTCCCATTAGAAAAAATCTTCATCCTTTTTTTAAAACTTTCTTAACGTTATTTTTTTAATACAAATTGCACCATTAAATGGTTTTTTTTAATATCTTTAATTCAAGTATAGTATTGCTATATTTTTTAAAAAAATTTTAACGTTCATTATGTATCAATAGTTTTAACACTGTAACTCTCAATTATAGTGACAGCGTTACCTATTGTGGACCACTAATTGATTTAATGGTTTGTCGCAATAAACAAAAGTTATTATTTGTTATCTATTCTATATATCAAAACTATAAACAAAATTGCATCTCCTTTACTTATAGTATTTTAATCTCTTCAAACATGACACAAACTTCATTGAAGATGGTAATCTTGATCGCATTATTGGTTTCTCCATGTGGTATTCTTTAACCGATCACTCTCATATTATAGCATGTTTCTAGTTCTTCTACTGTAATAAAAAATTAATTAATGGTAACACATGTCATTATCATATTTCTACTCACCAAATTTCCCGCTTCTCTTTACTATTAATAATTATATTAATTACTAAAAAATTAATTGGGTTTGGATTAATCCCGTCCTATAAATAAAGTTGGAATTATTAAAATAGAATAAACCTTATTTCATTTCATGTGGGTTGTAATTTAAAAAATATATATAAAATCTAAAATGCAGCCGTAATCACCCCATTCCCACTTGCGGCCAAGACCCCATCCCCCACACCCCTTTTGCGACTAACACCCCACTACACCTCTCGTTTGATCTTCGTTCTTGCAATCGTTTGTGAAATTGGACATTTCTAGCATCAAATAACTTTAATAATTGAACATTTCAAGTTACAAGTAAGTTTTGATGATTTTTATGTGTTTTGATCTAGTTTTGTTCATGAAACCCACGTGTCTAATCAAACAAACGTGTCAAATTGAACGTCAATTATGCATTGTTATGTTGTATTATACTGATGTATGGGTGGTTGTTATTAGAAACCCTAGTTTTGCATGAAAATAGAGGGTTACTAATAATAGTAGTTTTAATTTGATGATTGCTGTGAAAAATGAATTCTTGACATGATTATGATGCTATGGTGATGCTAGTATGTTATTAGAATCATGATAAGGAGCTTTGATGGTTTGAATTTGTGAAATTAGTTTGTTTTTCATATACTACTAAAAGTAGTGACTTTATTGGTGAAAGCGTTATGTGAGATGAGTTTTGGGCGTACATGATTGATGGTAATGATGATAATGTGTTATTTGGAACACATGAATCTATTGTGAATAGTTGAATTATAGAAATTAAGATGTATGTTCATAACTTAATATTAATAGTAAATTTATAAATTTAGTAAATTGCATGATGAGTTTTACATGTGTGAAATGTGTAGTAATGATTGATTGTGTATTAGATTGATCATAGGAACATATTGGGAAACTTAGTTTATAGAAAACTTGTTTGGTGATCATACGCTACTAAAAATAGAAATTTTATGCATGAAGAATCATTAGATTTTCGTAACTTTCCATGTTAGTAAACCTTATGAATCACATGTGAATTGATACATGTGTGCTATGCTAGATGGTTTAAATGGTTGACTGCATGTGTGTAATTGAAAACCATATTTTCCTAAAAAGGAATTTTTTCCGAAATAGAAACCTAAATTTAAACATAATGTGCATTGTGATGAACTTTAGGAACATGATTGAACATGAATCCATTAAATGAGTTACTAACGGGTTATTAGGTCAAACTAGTAAAAGTAGGTTAATAATAATCAACTTTGGTCAAACATGATAGCTTCTCTTAAACATACTAACAATTGGAGTTGTTTGGATTTACTGGGTTTTGTCGACCAACATGAACATACACTCATAGACCAATGTTTGATGAGTAACACTTAGTGACCCACCGGTTGTGCTTCTTTTATATTTTCATGTAATCATAGGTGAATTTTAACAACCTCGCTTTTACATACTTCTTTTTTAGGGGAGAATCATGCAAATAAACATTTTTGATTTTTCATTATAGTTATATCACTTGTTTACTTAAGCAAAAACATATCATGAAAAGTCCATACATATCAAACCATTATTAATGCTCTAGCAAGGCGATATTGAGTATTACTATTGGGTTTGCCAAACTCCACACGCGTTAGTCGCGCTAACACAACTAGTAACATGAACATTGGCTAGCTACCTATCGATATGACTTTATTTACATTATCTTACGAACATTTCAAATACTTATTTGTTTATGAAATCTATGAAGTTACCAACCAAGCATGTTTTCTTTGGTTGGCAGCACAACTAAGGAATAGGATTGCATTAGAGTCACATTATTTTATATAAATATTCAAACGTATTTTCTTATGTTACTAACCCTATTTGGGAACATTGTTTTGCGCGTTACTTACATTTGGTTGTTATATTGACTTACGCTTCCGAAACAAAAACTTTGAAGCAGTTTTCTTATGTTGAATGAGTAAATTTGATATTTTATATTCATATATTGGCCATTCAACATGACCCATGACTATGATTTTGGTTTATCACGCGCCTCAGGGTAAAACTCTGCGATAGAACTTAGCGGTTATTGAAAACTAGGTTGCATTTGTAATATAGACTATAACCTTAGACACTACACTAGCTTTACACAAACAGACTCACTTATTATTAATTTCATACTTACATTGCGTTCATACATACATTGAATCGTAGGATGTTGAAATCACCTACATCATCAACATCACCCTAGCGACAAGGAGACAGTTGATCCCGTACCACCACCATTCTCACATGCATGTTTTTCTTCATACTAAAGAGGCTTCGACATGAGCATATTGATGGCTCCATAGTGTATGGTGAGCCATATCACGTTAGTGCTTCGGCTAGCACTCAGGACTAACAATGGTTTCCCGATTTGATCGAGCATTGGATTCGGAAGGAATGCGTACCTCTTCCACTCACCCCAACACTCCCTCCACCACACTAGCACTACCGCCTTTATTGCACATACAAGCATAGGCATTCGCGGGTTCATGGCAAAGATGCATCGCGAACTACATAATGATTGTTGTAGCTGGTGAGATTGCAAGGATGTTGGAGTGTGAGAACATTGCTCGACTACACATCGATGCACTGTGAAATACTCAAATTTCAATAGTGAAATGCGTTATAAAGGTGTAATGTGAGTTACTTACCTCTATGCAAGCAAATAAGACGTAATATTTGAACATTTTATTAGTCCATAACACAATTTAAGAAGGAAAAATAGAAAAAAGCTTAATAAAAAACAAGTTGATACCAATGAAGATGTTGCCTAAAACTTGACATGAAATAATGGTGTGCGACAGTGCTTTGTGGTATTTATGTTATGCATTATTTGTGATGAGATGGCGCTTGAGATAAGATAGATTGACTTAGGGGATGTTTGGTTGCCTCTTAATGATTCCTTTAGGAGGTTACATTTGAATCGATTGGAGGTAATGTATGTTTGGTTAACTTAAAATTCACCTCTTAATGGTTCATGAAGCCTCTTAATGCGTAAGTTTCAAAAATATGCTGAACGATTTAGAGGCAACATCATATTTAGTCAGAACTCTTAGTGGCTCAGCACAAGATTGCTTGTGCTTGCCAAACAACCCATTAGAGCAAAAATGAGCGATTAGGGTACGAATGTTAGTTGAGAGTAGGGTTAGTGCAAGTGAGATGACCTATTTGGGAGAGGGAGAAATGTGCGAGAAAGAAATGACTTTGGGTGAATTGAAATATTAGGATTCAAATTTAGGAGAGAAATTAAATGATGTAGGCTTTTAGCGGGACCGCTATAAATGTGTTTAGATAGGTTCATAAGGAACAATGTGATTGGCATGGATTTTAAAATGCTTAACAAGAGATAGTTGTAAATGGTCTGAGCTTTTAAAGCGTTTAATAAGAGACTATTGTAATTAGATATCGCAACAAATTTGAAGGATATAATTAAAGTGTATTTACAATGATCTTAAGAACACCTCTATAAATGAGTTTATTTAGTTCAATTAAACTAATTAGGAGATATATAAACTTGAATCATTTCCAATTATTACTTACAATGGTTGTACGATACAACCGCTTTAATTTTCAAAGACCACTGTAATTGAGTTTTTTTTGTATTAGTGGTCCTAACTATTTACCAAATCATAACATAGGTGGTCTTCACGTGGATAGATATTATAATTTTTAGTTAAATGGGTGTTAAAATTTTTTTTTTTAAACCGAACCCTGATTCTCCCTCCCCCCATCTTGCTCCTTTTTCTCTATGACGACACTTGCAACAATCTTCTTCCATCGCCACCATCATCTTTGTCTAGCATACCACCTCTAATATATATATATATATATATATAAGGTTCCTACGAAAACCAATAGTTATGTGAAAACCAAAGAAAGCCACGGAAACAAATAACATAATTCGTAAATTTTTTGTTATTTTAATTGTTAAAATGTTATTTAACTATTTGGTACATATATGTTGAGCATACATACAAGAATTAAGAGTCTTACGTATACGTAATACTATGTCGAATGAAAAATGGTTACGTATACGTAACTTATGTGTGACGTATATATAAAACCATGTGACGGTTTTCATTTGATCCATATCCTTATTTATATATACTCACGCATATATATAGATGGTAGTGATAAAAAAATTTATAAGTTATGTGACCGATTTCATTGGTTTTCTCTAATTTTATCATAATATTGTGATTTTTTTAAGATCCCTCCCCTATATATACATATATATCTCACTATATATATATATTAGTATATCAAGATTCATAGTGTAAGTAAATTACAAATGTGGTAACTTTTTTATACTTACACATATAAATAAAAGAACATAACGTTGTATATATATATAATAATATTTTTCCAAAAAAAAAAATAATGATTTTAATTGATTTTCAAAAGTTAACACTGTTATCGCAATAATAGATCGTTAACATTTGATACTTATTCTCGGTAAATATGTAATATACATGTTTTACAAAGATGAAATATGTAATTCATTTTTTTGCTTGGGTTTGGAACCAATGAATTTAAGAATAAAAATATGTACACGTCTCAATTAATAAAAAGGATTATTTGAATATGTGCAAGATTTACTTTGTCTCATAATTTATCTAAATATCATCAGGTACAATCGTTTTAAGGATTATTGGCAATGTTTTAAGAACCGGATCAGACGTCGAACCGGACGCCTTACTGGTTTGGTGGTCGGACTGGTCGGACCAGTCGGACCGGATTTAAGAACCAGATGACGTCATAATTATATATATACTATATTATATATATAGTTATATATATAATTAAATATAAGTAATTTATATATGTATTTTATAGTTATATATAAAACTTAACTATATTTTTACATCCAACATACTAATTATGGTTCAACACCCCTTTTTTACCCATTAAAATCAAAAAAATAAAAACAAAATAAAAAAAATAAAAAAAACATACGAAAACCAGTCCGAACCGGTCCGGTTTCCCGGTCCGACCAGCTGTTCGGGACGAACCGGCCGGTTCGACCAGTCCAAAACGAGTCGCACCGAACCGGACCGGCTAGGTGGCCGATCCCCGGTCGAACCGGTCGGACCGGCCAGTCCGATCCGGTCGTGAAAACACTGATTATTGGTGTTTTTGCCTTCTATGACATTATGATTTATGTATCGTCGTAATATATTAGCTACACACAATATGTCCATCAACTAATCAAGCATCACTTATAAGTTAAATCAAGAAAGCAATCCAATTTGGATAGTAGCATAGTTAGATCTTACCAATGAGGAATCTGTCACTAATCCCAAAAAATCATCCGTCCAAACAATGATAGCAATCAACTTTTTTACTAACAGAATATTTTCTTTATTCAAATAAAAGAAAATTTGTACATGAGCAATCCACGCACGGATATGCACCTTGTTACTTAAGAATAGCAATAGTGTATAATCATATAATATATACAACTAACTTTAATAAACTCGTATATTACATGGATTTAAAAAATAAAATATTACATATAATAAAAACTTATTAAATATATATAAAACGATATTTTAAAATAATATATGATTAAAATTACGTATAAGTAAAATATATAAATAATAAAATAATTATATTAACTTTTTAGACTTTTGTTTCTATACTTTTTTACCAAAAATATTAAACAATTTGCTTCGAACCACACCGTATTAATAATGCAATTTTTAAAAATTTTCTTATTATAAATCCTAATTTTAATTATTTTTGTTTTATAAGAAATTTATTTTTAAAAACAACAATTTAAAATATTTCATATCTTTTAAAAAAATTTGATGTTTTAGAAAAATTTCTTATTTTATAAATTATTTTTAGAAATTACATTAATAAAAAATTTCTCTTTCTTTATATTAAAAATCTATTTTTAAAATAAAAAAAGTTAAATAATATTATTAGTTATTAAGGTAATCTTTCTACTCTAATAAAATGATAATTAGGTTTGACACGTGTCAACATTACATTCTTTCTCACCAAATTTTCCCGCTTATCTCTATTATTAAATAATCGCATTAATTACTAATAATACTATTTACATGTTTTTAAAATAAAAATAATATTTTAATAAATTAAGAAAAAGAACTTTTTATTAACGTTACTTCTAATGAACCTAATTCTATAAAATAAGAAATTTTTTAAAACATTAAATTTTTTTAATAATCCAAAATATTTTAAACCTAGTGTTTTTAAAAAGTAAAATTTTTATAAAAAAATGTAATTAAATTTGATAGATATAATAAGAAGGTTTTAAAAATGAATTTTTTAAAACATTTATTTTGAAATAAAATAACAATCATTTCTTATTTTTGAATATTCGTTTTATAATTAATAAGTTTTTATTATATTTATCCAACTCGTGTAATATACGAGTTTAATATAGCTAGTTATTTAATATAAGAGAGAAAAGAGAAAATTTTAATAAGATAAAATATAGTGCTGCCATGCGTCCATCCTATATACTCTTTTATTAAATTAAGAATATTATAATTATAATTATTTTATATCGTTTCAACCCTATATAAAACCAAGAGATGACACTTAAATTACCTTGAGTTTCATTCCTAATTCTGTATAAATCTGATTTATTAACTTATATACACAATTATTTTCAAAACAACTAAGACCCTTGTTTATTACGCCTATAATAAACACATATATATTCTTGCACATTGAGGGTCATCATGGTGCTTGCATGCACAATCACGATTAGATTCCGATGGCTATGCGGAGGAGTGACATGAGAGTAAACCGCTAGGTTAAACATCCAAATATCACATTTTGTAAACTTCTCGTGTTTCTCTACTCTCTATACATATTTACTAACTGATTTTATATTCATCGACTATTTCATATATTATAAAAGGGTTTCTTTTTAACAACATAAGCTTTATATTAAAAACTAAAGGAGTATTAATTAATGTATTATACTAATATTTAAACATTGTAAACACCATTTTTTCAAGTTGGCTTACGACTCCTTGATACCTTTATCGATCCTACAGACTATGCTGCATTAATTTAAAATTCAACCAAACAAATAATTGCTATATAAGATAACAAAAACCACAAGTCTAATATAAATTATACATCACCAAAAGAACTTTCATTTTGTTGTGAAGATGACAATGATAAGTAGTCTAATAAGATTTAGTAGAAGACAACTTCACACAATTATCTCTACACAAATCATCAAACCTTCTTTTCCCACACCTTCTCACCTCAAAACCTACAATCTTTCTGTGTATGATCAATTCATTCCGAACACATTTACTCTGCTCGTTTTATTCTACCCGAACGCGCACATTTATCATTGTTCCCACGATCAAACGCTTCACCTCAAGAACTCGTTATCTCACACTTTAAGTATATATCACCCTTTTGCTGGTAGGCATGCCAAATATGCTCCAACCTATGTAGATTGCAACGACAAAGGAGCCGAGTTCATTGAAGCATGCATTGATAGCACGCTCTCGGACTTCCTCCAAAACTTACAACATGAAGATCTTGATGAACTATTTCCACATGGGCGAACATGGAACAACTCAAGCCATTGTGTACATGATCTTCAAAGCTATTCAGTGATCCCACTGGCAGTTAAAGTAAACTGTTTTGAATGTGGAGGAGTAGCAGTGGCAGCATCATTATCCCACAAGATAGCAGATGCTTATAGCTTAAACCATTTCCTAAGCGATTGGGCTAAAATGACGCGAGTTAGCTCTAGAAAGGAGACATATAAAGTTCCTATAGAGCCACACTTTATTTCTTTTCAATACACAAACATAAATTTCTCCGGATATTCACTAAAGCTATCAAATGATTGTGTTACAAGGAGTTTTGTGTTCTCCAACGCAAAGATTAACGAGCTTAAGCTCAAAGTTAGAGCCATGACCGCGTGTTGTGGACAGCCCATCACCAACCCCACTCGTGTCGAAGTTTTGACTTGGTTACTTTATAAATGTGCAGTGGGAGCAGCTACCAAAAACAACTTTGGTTCTTTTAAGCCCACATGCATTCGCTTCGCGATCAACCTAAGGGACAAACTGATCGAGCCATTGCCTGCAAATTCCATAGGAAATTTTCTTAGTGGGATGGAGGTTCAAACCACGAACGAAATGGATTTGAAGCCGGAGTTTATCATCAGTAAATTGAGGAATCGAAAGAAGAAAATCCATGGTATAAAGAATATTGAAGCTGCCTTTGCTCCACCTTTGAGAACATATTCAGATTTTGAGTTGAAAGAGCTTCAAAGGAAATTTGAGAATGCTTATATTTGTTCAAGCTTATGTAGGAATCCTGCATATGCTATTGATTTTGGGTGGGGAATGCCAATAAAAGCAACAATGCCTGGGAATCTAAGGAAGAATAGCTTTATTATGATGGATGCACCCAACAAAGATGGTATTGAAGTACTTGTGTGTTTAGGAAAACAAGACATGGACATCGTAGAAAGGGACCCAAACCTTTTGTCATTTGCTAATATATCCTGATATGGAATCCAGCAATTTTACTTTTGGGAAAAACAATGAAATTCTATTACTTTAATTTATGGTTTATCATGTAGTTTATGTGTGTGTTTTCATGTGTATTAAAACATGTTCATTCGTAACATATTCAGATATGGTGTCAATCTATAGATTCTAATAAACCAAGTTTTCTTAAGCCACATGACCGTCTTTTAACCCATTTAAGTGCCACATGGCAGCCTCTTAACACATCCTTATTTCTAAATCCCGCCTAAAATTTTCAAGAAAAAAAAACACACGGATCTAAGTATCCATGGACTAAACCCGGGTTCACCTTTACCATATGTCTCTCTTCCACAAAAACCCTATAGCCACCATCCATCAAAACTCTGCCAACCCGAACAATCACAATCGCTTCAAGGTTGCTACTCTAAGGATTTCTCAAAGGCGGATTCCACTATATTTGTTCAGAAATTGATATACCAAGGTTAGATTCTTCACTTTACATTATCAAAATCTTCTCTACTTCATTCGACAGATACACTACAACCATCATCAGTAATACTTCTTTTCTCTTTATTCAAAATTTCTTGGATGGGTTTTCTTCATAATCGATTAAATAGTTCTGTTGATAATCGATTTACTTTGTTTCAATAGAAACCCTACACCCAAACTAGTATTTTGATGCTTTTTGTACGTAATCGATTTCTGTAGATAATCGAATAAGTTCTTTATGATTTGAAATTGTTCCAGATCAGAGGAAGTGCAGGTTTATCCCAAAGGATTATAGGTTTATTTGGTTTACTTGTTCTTAATTTGATTTGAAATAACCGTGTTGTTTGTGGGTCTAGGGTTTCTGAACTTCTTTTCTCTTGAATTGAAATTTTTTGGATGGGTTAGGTTGATAATCGATAAAATAGTTATGTTGATAAGCGATTAACTTTGTTTCGACATAAACCCTACACCCAAACTGGTATTTTGATGCTTTTTGTACATAATCAATTTTTGTAGATAATCGAATAAGTTCTTTTTGATTTGAAATTGTTCCAGATCAGAGGAAGTGTAGGTTTACACCAAAGGATTATAGGTTTATTTGGTTTACTTTGTTCTTAATTTGATTTGAAATAACTGTGTTGTTTGTGGGTCTAGAGTTTCCGAACTTCTTTTCTCTTGAATCGAATTTTTTTGGATGGGTTAGGTTGATAATCGATAAAATAGTTCTATTAATAATCTATTAAATTTATTTCGACATAAACCCTACACCCAACTTGGTTTTTTGATGGTGTTTGTACATAATCGATTACTCTAAGTCTTTTTTGATTTGCAATTTTTTCGGATAAGAGGAACTGCAATTATAATCTTTTTTGTTCTTACTTTGATTTGAAATAAGTGTTTTCTTTATCCATACACAATTTTTATCCATACATATTATTAATCTAACCCTAAATATTATATGTTGCAACATTTCAGCCAAAGTCGCTTATTATACTTGGCATCGTTAAAGGATTTTGTAATGATATCCATGGTATTACGCTAGTTGCAAGAAATGCAAGAATAAAGTTACGGAAAAAGTTGAATGTACTCTTAAACTAGATGAATCCGGTGACTTTAATGAGGTGACCATTCTGCAAAGTAAAGGAAAAGATTGCCAATGCGAGACTATCACACCTATACCAAGGTCATTTCGATGTTAAAAAACATTATAATTTTTTTAAATACTAACATTACTAAATAAAAACATTTTTTTTCACACTTATTCATGTCATATTTTTTAACGCATTTATTTTAATTAAATATCTTTAATTACGTACAAAATAGCACTTCGCGTTCAAGACTCCACGGGGATTGTGTCCCTCACACTTTTTGATCGGGAAGCCTACAGACTGCTTAAGGTTTCTGCTAATCGGTTGTTGGACAATAATGAGAAGGTATACCTTTTTTAATTATATGTTTTGTTGGACAATAATGAGAAGGTATACCTTTTTTAATTATATGTCTAAACTTATATACATTCTAACCATAAATTATTTCATAAAAACATATTCTTAAAACCTACCTTTTCTTTTTAGTTGGCTGGTCAAGAAATTATTCCCGTCGAGTTTCACTCACTTCTTGATAGGAGTTTTGCAATGAAAATCAAAGTATCTGAGTTCAATCTGGAAACAAACATAGAATATTACACAATTTTCAAGTTAACTGATGATCGTGACATTCTTTCCTAGCTAGAGAAGAATTCTGATCTCCTTAGGTTACATATATGTTTTTTCTTTAATATATATATTTTAAATAATGTATAAATTACCCTAATAATCTTTACCAACAGAAAAATCACTTGTCCATATAATAGAATAAGGACATTGAATCCATGAATATAACCTTAGAAGATTTTGAGATTGCACCTGCTGTTGCTACAAAGTTTCTATTTCCTATCTTAAACTACCTTAAATTTTACTTAATTAAAATCTTTTTATAAGTCAATTTTATTATAACATTTTATACTTAAATAAATTGTTATTTAGGATTCTTTTTCTTGCACCGGAGATAACGTAACACCGCTATCAAAAATTGACAAAGCCAAAAATGTCTCCCCAATAACTGATGAAGCAACTCCATCTTCTATATTACTAAGTCAAGATCTTAAACGTAATCTTCAATCCATTTACGATGTCGATAACTCTTCATCTCAGTCTGCTACAAAACCAAGGTTGAGCTACCGGAAAGATGAAGAAGACGTCCATTGTACTACAAAATTATTAACTCCAAAACTCGAAAAGTAGCTGTTTTTCAGAACTTATTGTGTTTTAGTTTTTTTTGCAATTTTATTTTGGTTTAGTATATCGTGATTTTCTATAAGACAAACAATGTTTCAACGTTGCAGTTATGTTATAAAGAATTGTTGGTTTTGCTTTATTATTTTCTACATCATTTATTAATTGTATCGGCTGTTTTAACATTTTATATTAATGGTACTAGATTTAGTGTTTAAGGTAATTTTCATTCAATTATAGACAAACATTAAGATGTTATTATTATGTTTGTTTCCCAGTTATACATATATATTGTCAAAATACAACAATAAAAAAAATACATAATCATAATAATAATCATATATACATATCTTTCTAATATAATAAAATAGTATCATTGGGTGACACGTGGCGGCACACATTCATTCTCATCAAAATTTTCTCACTTCTCTCTCTTATTAAATAATTATCTTACTTATTAATAATATTATTTAACTTTTTTTAGAACAAAAATAGTTTTTTTAATAAATTTAAAAAATATCTTCTTATTAATGTTATTTCTAAAAATAATTTTTATAGAATAAGAAATTTTTACAAAACATCAAACTTTTTAAAATTAGTGTTTTTGAAAAGTTAATTTTTTATAAACAAAAGATAATTAAAATTGAAATTTTTAATAAGAAATTTTTTAAAAATGATATTTCTAATACGGTTTGTTTTGAAACAAAATATTTATTATTTTTTTTTGGAAAAGAAGTTTTATACCAAAAGTTTAAAATGTTGATATAATTGTTTATTACATATTGTTCTTATTATACGTAATTTCAATTATATTTTTTATCGCAAAATATCGTTTTATACTTGATAAATTTTTATTATATTTAATATTTTATTTATTCAACCCGTGTAATACACGGGTTTACTAAAGCTAGTACATAATATAATATGAAATATTTCAAATAAGTTGTACCAAATAAAGAAAAATATAATTCCAATGTTATGTATAAAATAATGTCCATATATTTGGTTAACATCATTTTCTTTGCCCGTTAAAATCTTTGCATATATTAGCAAACATTCAACATATAAAAGTATTTAATCACAAAGTAATTATAATTAAAAATTACGTTAATCCATTACATTCAGCAAAACATTTTTACTATAAATAACCATTTTATGCTTTATTTTTTTTTATAGGACATGGACGAAATATGTAGTGTTGATTTGTTTTCACAACTTACGAAAAATTGGAAATGGTATAATATATTATTTGTTACTAATGAATTTATCTAGCATGACATACAATAAAATAGATTGATTGTTGTTTTTCTTGATTATTAGGTAACTTTTTATGTCCATTTTGGTCAATACGTTTTTATTCACAAATAAAATCTTTAAATACATATGTTACTAATTCTTTTTTGTTATACTTATAGCGTCATAAAAATGCCGCCATTGTCCCTCGGCAGCTAATCCACTTGTACAACAACTGTACGTTACTTGGTGGTGTGTTTTCGTTTAAATCTTATTAAAATAGATGATTTTAAATATAATGAGTATCCCAAACATGAAGGATACACAATAATTTGTTATAAAAAGATTCTTATAAACAAACACACAAAATTAACCCCCTTTATTATCACACCACCAAAAAACTTTATCTTATATACGTTGACACCTACCATACAAAAAATGACGCATGACAGAAGATACCAAAAGTTATTTGTTGGTAATTTTCATGACATTTCTTAATATTTATATAAATATATAGTTACACACTATTTTAAATTTTATTTGTTTATAATTTGCAGATGTTATTTATCGGATAATATTTGGAGAAAGAAAATTCGGTCGTAGTTATTTCAAGCTTTTTCTACAAGATTACACGTTAGTACCTACATACATAATTGTTTTTTAGTTATAATTTATACAAACTTTCAAACACACACGCATAAACGTACACATTTTTATAGTATTATAATCTATAGATTATGTTACTAATTGTAAAATTTTTGTTTATTGATTTTTGGTGGTTATATAATGCAAATATCTTTGAACGACGATTCTCATACAAACTATTTACATGTTTGTAAAGCCATCTCCAAAAAGGAAATTGTATATGCATCTAATGTAAGATTGGTCAAATTCAAATCTGTTACTATTATAATCATAATTACTTTCTACTTTATTTATAATATATTATCTACTAATTATCCATGTTCACATGCATTTCTTTATCTTGCAGTTGGTATTCTGAAGTCAACTATTTTTATGAGATTTATAATTAATCCTGACACTCTTGAAGCTCGATTAATTGGTTCTCTTTATCGTTCATGCATCAGTTGTTCTTGTGCAATTTAACGGGTTTTTTTTTTGTTTAATTTGTAATTTTTATTTTAAACAATTATGTTTTTATCCCAAATTAATAATTAATACTTTTGTTATTTAGAGCATCATTATTTAAATATATAATTGAAATAACATTCTAGTTTTTCTATACACATCCAAACGAAACAAATTCTCTATTTTCTTATATTTTCAACGGTTTATTTTCCTATCAATAAATACCACAATAAATACATAAAAATCCCCATCAATAGAATGATTTATTACCAAAAATAATAAATTGATACTCATATAATTACTTACCAAACATAAAATATATATCAATCCTTATCAACAGAATGATCCAAAAATAATAAATTGATACTCATATAATTACTTACTAAACATAAAATATATCATTAAATACCACAATAAATACATATCAATCCTTTAAAAAAAAAAAATACTATATATGTAGTACATACATACACTTCCAAGAAGTCTCCCATATGCACTCATTACGAAATTGAGTCAAATTATGTATTTCAACATATATGATTTGTCACTTACTTTCGGCATTCAATGAACTGACGCTATCATTTGCAAACGATAAACCCTTACGAGTCTTCTAAATATAAAGTTATATAATTAACGGTACGTTGAAACTCACTTTAAATTTGATTACTATTAGTCTTTACAAGCGTCAAGACTATTATAAATGTTTATTGTAATTGTTTTTGTTTTACAAAGGAAGACTGTTGTTATATACCAAACATTCATCCTTAACTACGATATCAATTATGTATTCCTCTTAATCAATTGTATTACCAAGTTGACGTTTTATCAAATAATAATTTATTAATTGCTATAATAATACAAATAATCTTTTGTTATTGTAAAATCTATTTATTCCTATTATGTTTTTATTAAATGGTACACAATATAATGTATGTTATATATATGAAAATACTTTTACTAAACCTATACCATCACCATGTTTAGGTATATTATAACTTATTTATTATTAAAGTATTATTAGTACTTAATATTTAATATGATATTTTTAAGTATAAGTTGTTAAAAGTTTAAATATAATCCCAATCTACAAACTTATTTATTATTAATGTATTCAAATGTTTTTCTAACGAAAAAGTATACGTATATTTTGCTAAATAAGGTCAAATATTCTATTTTAATTGTATAAAATTTTATTAAATCAAAAAACTTTATGTTATGATACTCAATAATTTTGATAAATAGATAAATTATTAGCAATGGAATAGTTTATAATCTAACTTGAATACATGTTTTACTTATAACATTAGTTGTAATAATTTCCTTCTCTAATTGCACAAAACTTTATCATATCCATTGAATCCTACATACACGAAGATATTGAACATGTTGAAAAGATCAAGCCAACATGTTTCGTCGACTCCAACAATTTCCAACAATTAACAAATTGGTGACAGTAAGTTAATAATATTATATTATATTTATATTTATGTTTTTTTATAGTAAAAACATAATTAATATTTCTTGTAACTTTATTTTGGTTCATTTTAGGTAAGCTGTCAAGAAGAACAATGGCTAATATTTCTAATGGTATTTTTAGTTGTGATATCAGTAATTTTCCGTTACCAAACTCTATTAGTATCGTTAGGTCTTGCATACACGTGTCATGGGCATACATTAGTTGTCATTGAACATTGGTGACCAAAAAATTATTAACTATGGTTAACAAATGATAACTTAATTTGTAGTTTTGATTTCAGTTATGTGATTACGTGAATTAAGGAGTTGAGCATCATTTTATATGTTCTGTTTTACAATGTGACTATATGCAATGCATGATCTTATGGACTGTATGTTATCAATTGATTTTCATGCTTTCATGTTGGTTAATAAATTTCATGAATTATAAGATAAAAAGTATTTAAAAGATTAGTTTTAAATTTATAAAACAAACGGGGAGATTTGGAACATTACTTGCCATATATAAACCAAAAACAAACCATAACCCCCACCCCTAACCCTATTCGGCCGCAAATCACCTCCCAAACCCCCATTCTTTGCGATTTTGAGCAAGAACAACGTTATCTCAATCGATTTTGCTTGATTCCAAGTGTTTCCAACGTGTAGCAAGTGTCAATTCTTGATTTCTACTCGATTAAAGGTAAGATTTTGATTAGTTTTTTCTCATTGTTTTTGATTCAAGAAGAACCCTAGTTCAATTGACATGATTAAAGTCGAAATTGATGTTGTTTAATGTTGTTTTGATGTTAGTTTATGTGTATTATGTAAGAAATTCATGGATTTGAATGGTCATTCATACCTTGCTATAAGTAGAAACTTTTATGCGTGTGGTTTAGGAATTATGATGAATGGATGATGTTTATCATGTCTAGATGATTGTTATGAACTTGATTATGTATAAAGTGGATAAATTTATGAATGAATTGGGTGATAGATTGATTTTGGGCGTTACTTTCCCAAAAATGAAAGTTTATTGATGTGAAACATTAGATTTTGTGAATTGTGTAAAATCCTCATCACGATCGATTCCACATATTGTTGCACTTGATAATCAAGTTAAGACGGATGTGTGCGTGTGTGATATCAACGAACATCCAACAAACTTAATCGAATATTATTAATCAAATGATTACAATATCAAAGGAGTTTACATCGTTTAAGCTCGATCTACCCGAGGTGAGCTCCCCTCGGGTGGCCTATCACACATCTCTATGCTCTATAACTCGCAAAGCATCTTTACAAATGAACACACTTAATGAAATACAAAGTAAAAACATCTATATATACTATCTTGATGTTCTCGCGCGAGAACATTGAGTTCTCGCGCGGCAACCCCAAGTTTTCATGCGACAAGATCTTTATCATTCATCTTGAAGTTCTTGCATCCTTGTATTTCTCGTATGATTTGACTTTTTGCTTTTCATATGATATTGTAATCCATAAAGGCTAGTTTTTTAAAATCCCCCCCCCTATGGATTATGATATCAAGTTATAATTGACTTCAGTCACTCATATTCAAGAATTATCGGATAACCGGGTATCTGTCACTTCAGTCTTCCCCCTCAGCTTTAACCTCCTCCTAATATATAGCTTCATAAAGGATATCACGTCTGAATCAATATTAAACTTTTCTATCTTGATTACTTACAACTTAAGATGTATTAGGCATATGACAGAAAGATCCAACTACCATTTTGGATTCTCGAAGAACCTGATTCTTCAATCCGATGACAAGATTCTGTGACAACGAACTAGATCATCTAGAGTATTCTTCCCCCTAAGTAAGATGTAATAAGCCCATATTTTCAGTGCAAGAATACCAAACTATCTTGATTCTTGACTTAATCAACCCGTTCAATCATTGTCCCCATCAATAAGATAAGATAAGCCCACATTGTAAAGTTTCAATTCACGAACGACCAGAATAAAATGTTGTAGATTTAGAATCTTGAACTTGATAAAACATCATAAAAATCCCTTCTTTAACTACCAAACTTCAAATCATCCGGCATCTTCCGGTCATAGTTTATGGATGATGAAGTTTTAACATGGTGAAGTTTTTGCATGAGAATATTTTTGCAAATGATGGTTACTGCTGTGAAGATTTTGCATGAAAATTTTCTCATAAATAGTTTTCTCATGAAAAAGTTCTCTAATGAAAAGTTTTCTCATAAAAAAGTTTTCTCATAAAAAGTTTTCTCATGAAAAAGTTTTTTCATGAAAAGTTTTCTCATGACATGTTCTCACATGGAAAAGTTCTCACATGTAAAGTTCTCGCATGTAAAGTTCTCGCATGTAAAGTTAAGTTCTCTCATGAAAAAGTTTTCACAAAATATGATTATTTTGCAAAGTTCTCGCACGATACAGTTACTCCCGTGAAAATTTTAACCAAAATCGACTTTTAGGATTTTGAATCACTGCAACGGTCTCAAATTTTTGTTTTCCACCAAAAATCAAAGATACCGAGCGTACTGATGTAACAAAGCCGATTTCATGTGTGTTCACCCTCGTTTTCACCTTCTTCTCCTTCGAAACCTGTCCAAACGCGATCTAAACCTTTAGATCTTAAAGCTCCATGTTTAACGTGTTAATACGGATGATTGCGGAATGAAAATCCGTGTATCAAGAGCAACACCTTGCTCTGATACCAAATGTAAAATCCTCATCAACGATCGATTCCACATATTGTTGCACTTGATAATCAAATTAAGATGGATGTGTGCGTGTGTGATATCAACGAACATCAAACAACTCAATCGAATGTTATTAATCAAACTATTACAATATCAAAGGAGTTTACATCGTTTAAGCTCGATCTACTCGAGGTGAGCTCCCCTCAGGTGTCTTATCACACATATCTATGCTCTCTCACTCTCAGAGCACCTTTACAAATGAACACACACAATGAAATACATAGGAAAAACATCTATATATACTATCCAGGCAACTCCAAGTTTTCGCGCGACAAGATCTTTATCATTCATCTTGAAGTTCTCGTATCCTTGTATTTCTCGTATGATTTGACTTTTTGCTTTTCACTTGATATTGTAGTCCATAATGGCTAGTTCCTTAAATATAAACACTTATTTTATATGTTGTTACTACGGAAAAGTCGAGCTCCCGGAATACAATTAACCAAGAAAAACTTATGAAAAACTTTGCCGTTGTATGGATCCTAAAAGCAAATATTTTATGAACAACATTAAACGTTACAATTCTATGTTTTCTTTCACTTCAATGGCTGGCAAGATTGACTCATCGATTAATAGAGATAACTTTTCCGTTGTATGGATCCTAAAAGCAAATATTTCATGAACAACATTAGACGTTACAATTCTATGTTTTCTTTCACTTTAATGGCCGGCAAGATTGACGCATCGATTAATAGAGATAACGCTCCATTTATATTCAGACTAAATGGCCAGAATTATCATAGTATGGGTAGTCTTCTACAAGAAAGTGGATCAAAACCAAAGTTCTCTCAATTGTATATATACGATACTGAGAATGAGGTGGTGAATAGAAAAATGATATTTGGGTAAGTTATACAACTATTTATTTAAAATATTTTAAATTTTCATTATTTTTACTTTAAATGTATACCAAGTAATATGAACATTTTTTTCCAGGGAATCATCCAAAAAAACTACACTCGCTCAAGATGATCAAGATCTTCAAATTATACATGAACTAAAGGTTATGCTAGACACACATAACCAATTAGTTAAGGTTTATAGAATGGTAAGAGATTCTTTCAATGACAATCCCGATGTCAACTTGAAGTTACGATTAATTGGTAAGAGGAGCAAAGATGGTAGGACATACAACCTGCCAACGCACCTAAAGTTGCTCCCTTGATTGTCGGTGACATTGGTGATTGTATCGATAAGCATGATGTTATCGTTGAAACACAAAATGGAAATCTAAGACGTATTAATGAGCTTCATCCGTCATATCTTCCTCTACAATATCCATTGTTTTTCCCATATGGTGATGATGGGTATAGGGTAGATATACTTCATAGAAACGTTGGAACTTCAAGCAATAAAAAAGGGAAAGATTATCAATGAGAGAATTTTTTCATATCGTGTTCAAGATCGTGTTTGTAAGTTTTCGTTGATACTAAACTCTTGAAGACTTTTCCAACAATTTTTAGTCGACTCATATACTATGATCGAGAGCGAAAGGTTAAACTACATATGTAATCAGTAAAAAGGTCTACGAAGTGAGTCATATGATAATATTTTCAAAGAACGAAACAAAAGAACTGAAAATATGTCTAACGTAGGTAAACGAGTTATCCTACCTTTAACTTTTACAGGTGGTGCGCGGTACATGATGTAGAATTATCTTGATGCTATGTATATTTGTAAGTGGTACGGATATCCAGATTTCTTTATAACTATTACATGTAATCCTAAATGGTCAGAAATTAAAAGATTTCTCAAGGACACCACACTCAACCCTGAAGATAGACCAGACATACTCTGTCGATTGTTTCGACTAAAGCTCGACTCAATTATTAAAGACTTAAAGGATAATTCTATACTCGGCTGTGTTTCAGCAGGTATTTATTTGGAAAATTTTATTTTATAAATTTATTACCTTATTTGTATGCATCTACATTTAATATTATACCTTAAGTTTAGACTAAATTTCATATATTTTGTGATTCTTCTTTAAGTAATAATGCTTCATTTTATAACTCACATTACTTTCTTTCATTATAGTTGTTTACACAGTTGAATTTCAAAAACATGGTCTGTCTCATGCACATATATGCATATTCATGGACATTCAACATAAGCTTCATACGGTAGGTCATATCGATAACTTCATATCCGCTGAAATTCCTAACAAGAATGAAGATCCGAAATTATATGATCTTGTATCGGAGTTTATGATACATGGCCCATGTGGTAATGCTAATCTTAAGTGTCCGTGCATGGTAGATAAAAAGTGCTCAAAAAACTTTCCAAAGAATTTTAACCAAAACATGTGTACTGATTGAAATGGTTTTCCATTGTATAGAAGACGAGATTCAGGACTTTTTGTTGAAAAATAAGGTGTCAAGTTGGACAATAGAAGTGTGGTTGCATACAACAAACACCTGTTCAAAAGATATTAGGCGCATATTAATGTTGAATGGTGTAATCAGACAGGAACAATAAAGTATCTATTCAAGTATATTAATAAAGGACGTGATAGGGCTACTGTTGTAGTTATAGATCCAAACACTGATACTGACCAAGAAAATGTTAAAGATGAAATTAAAGAATATTATGATTGTAGATACATTTCAGCATGTGAGGCTTCTTGGAGAATTTTTGGTTTTGATGTGCATTACCGTTATCCATCGGTTATAAGGTTGCCTTTCCATTTGCCAAACCAACTACAAATCGTGTACGGTGTTGACGATGATATAAACAACGTACTAAGTAAACCATCTATTGCATGCACAATGTTTTTATCTTGGATGGAATGTAATCGCTTTGACCAAGAGGCTCAGAAGTTAACTTACATTGAATTTCCTACTAAATTTGTATGGAAATCTGACCAAAATGTTGGGTTCCAAGAAAACAAGGTTTTTCAATTGGTCGAATTCACTCTATATCTCCATCACTTGGCGAGGCTTATTATTTACGGATTCTTCTAAACAAATTCAACGGACCCATGTCATTTAATGATATTAAAAATGTTAATGGTGAAACGTTTCCAACATTTAGAGATGCATGTTATGCTCTTGGTCTTTTAGATGACGACGCAAAATATATTGATACAATTAAAGAGGCGAGTCACTCAACATCTAGTTATTATCTCCGTACTTTGTTTGCCACGATGTTGATATCAAATTTTTTGGCCAGACCGGATTATGTTTGGAATAGTACGTGGGAATACTTATCTGATAGCATTCTTTACAAACAACAAAAAATATTGAAATTACCAGGTATTATTACACATCTTTAAACTTTTTATATTTTATAATAATGTATAATATTACATTTATTTATAGTTATAATCATCATATTTATTACATAATACATTTTATATTTTCATAAAATTATAAAATCTGTAATTATTTACTCACAATTTCTATTCTTTAATTACAGCTTTGTCCCTAACAAACAGACAAATTTAAAATTTGACATTGTTTGAGATTGAAAAGTATTTATTGCGGAATAACTCGACACTAAAGTCATTTACAAGTATGCCTTACCCGGACAATGATTGTTTGTCTTCTTCAAATAATCGATTAATTAGTGGGGAATTGTTGTATGATGTTGCAAGCGAGACGACTGCATTTGAAAAGCTTCATAATTCTTTAACGGATGAACAACAATTAGTTTTTAATGACATCATGAAAGCTGTTGAAGTTAATAGAGGAGGAGTTTTTTTCTTTTATGGATATGGCGGAACTGGTAAAACATTTTTATGGAAGACATTGGCCGTAACAATAAGGTCTAAAGGTTATATTGCATTAAATGTAGCATCCAGTGGAATAGCATCTTTGTTGCTTACCGGAGGTCGTACTGCACACTCCAGATTCCATATTCCATTAAATGTAAATAAAGATTTAGTCTGTCACATAAAATTAAACAGTGAAGTTGCTCATCTACTAAAGCTAACAAAATTGATTATTTGGGATGAAGCACCAATGACACACAAGCACGCATTTGAAGCATTGGATAGAATGATGAATGATATACTAAGTACAAGTACTTCCATACCTTCAAATATGACATTTGGTGGTAAAGTTATTGTTTTTGGTGGTGATTTTCAACAAATTTTACCAAGGGTTCCAAAGGGTAGTCGTCAAGAAATTGTTAATGCATCATAAAGCTCATCGTACATTTGGAATAAATGCAAGTTACTCACTTGAACAAAAAATATGCGTCTAAAAGCCAGGGGACAAGGTGTTGATACTAAAGAAACTAAAAAATTTGCTACATGGCTTTTTGATATAGGAGAAAGTAAAGTTGGTGGTAATAAAGTTGGTGAGGCAACTATTACTATACTTGATGAACTCCTTATAAACGAATCTGTTGATCCTTTATCAAGTTTGATTCAATTTGTTTACCCATCCATATTAGAGAAATACAAAGAGAAGGAGTACTTTCATGAGAGAGCAATTCTTGCAACAAAAAATGATGTTGTTCATGAAATAAACGATCGTTTGCTTTCCATTTTCCCCGATGATGAGATAGAGTATCTTAGTTCGGATAGCATATGTCAAACGGAACATTTTAACATTCCGTTACAAGAAAATTTGTATTCTCCTGATTTTCTAAATGGTCTTAAAATATCCGGATAGCCAAACCACAGATTAGTATCGAAGGTTGGTGTTCCCGTCATGCTTCTACGTAATATCGACCAACAAAATGGTCTTTGCAATGGTACTGGCCTACAAATTGTATCTCTTGGTAAACGAGTTATTGAAGCGAAGATAATATCTAGTAGTAATATTGGATGTCGAACATTTATTCTAAGAATAAATCTTGTGCCATCTGATAAAAAAATCCCTTTCAAGTTCCAAAGGAAACAATTTCTAATAACTGTTTCTTTTGTAATGACGATTAACAAGAGTCAGGGACAATCATTGTCAAGAGTTGGTTTGTATTTAAAAGAACTAGTATTCACTCTCGGACAGTTATTGTGGCTTTGTCAAGGGTGAAGACTAGGGGTGCAAACGAGCCGAGCCGCTCGTGAGCTACTCGAGATCGGATCGATAAAAAGCTCGAAACGAGCCAAGCTTTATCGAGCCCGAGCCGAGCTCGAGCTTGAAAAAAAGCTCATTTAATTATCGAGCCCGAGCCCGAGCTTCATGTATCGAGCTCGAGCCGGCTCGCGAGCCTAAACGAGCTTCTTATTTATATATTTTTATTTAATTTATTTAATATATTATATAAATAATATCTATTATATATAAAGTTATGATAAAAAACAATTAAATAATATGAATAATGTTCTATATAAAGTATATAATTATAAATATATATATCAAAATTAAATATAAAAATATTAAAAATAATATTTAAATAAAAAAAAGAGCCGAGCCGAGCTCGAGCTTGAAAAAGTATTTATCGAGCCGAGCTCGAGCTTTAAAAATAAAGCTCGAAACAAGCCGAGCTCGAGATCGAGCTCTCCTAAGTCATCATGAGCCGAGCTCGAGCCCATAAGAGCTCGGGCTCGGCTCGACTCGTTTGCACCCCTAGTGAAGACTATAGACGGTGTAAAACTACTCATTCTAGATCAAAATGGTAACATTACCAACGAGACACAAAACGTTGTATACAAAGAGGTCTTTACTCATTTATGAGATAAATTTGAGAATACGAATGTTGTATCACTTCTATTTTCAAACTTTAATATTTACTTTTTTTCATAATGTTTATTGTGTCATCAATATTTAATAAAGTCTGATGCTTTAAAACAACCGTGTATCACACGGGTACTATCCTAGTATCATTTATATAACATTCTTTTTTTGTTGGCCATATATTTTCAAAACACGCGCGATTTGCAAGAAACTAGCTAAGAAATTAAAAATACATTAAAAAGTTTTTTATTAACTTTATCCTGTTCGAATTACAGTTTCGGTTCCTAATGTTGGAATGACAATAAAAATATAAACCGACTATATTATCGAAAATAAACTCATTTCTAACTTTAAATCTTGAAGAGTAAATTACAAATTGTATCTTTTATTAATATATAGAATTGGATGTTATATTCTTTAGTTTCAATAATTACATTGAATATTTTTTTTTAAATAATTTGCACATGTGTCATTCTTCACACTAAACTCCATACAAATTCAAAGTTAAGTCAAGCATGTGAACTCACATGAATAACATTTATGTATTTTATGTTAAAAATATTTTCGCGACGCTTCATTCCCGTCACCTTCATGTTAGGGTGTTTAAAGTCATATATCTGAAACTTTCGGATAGTAGAAATCGTTATTTGTATCCGTATCTGAAACTTTGGATATCCGAAATTTCAGATACGCATAGCGATTTGGATATCCGAACTTATTATTTGTTTTGCAATCATAAGATATATGCTATTACAAAATTAAAACAACTACATTATATGAGCTAAACAAAAATAAAGCAACTACAAACTTAGGTAATTACTTATGTTGCATTAATTTGCTTATGTAGTCGATGAACTTTAAATGATAGTGATATCAAATTATAATCCATTGCCAAAAAAGGAAGACGATAGATTTAGTGATGTCGAGTTGTGCTTTAATTCGTTGAATATGATGGTTGGGGAAGACATTAGCGGATTCAATGATAACGCCAAGTAGCATTGATAATTTAAGTTGTTTTCGTCGCTCTAACTGTAGAATACGCCTTGACGTCGAAGCGTCGTTCTTGTTTCTAGCTTCCTGTGTAGTGATCTGGACTTCTCTACTTCATTCTACATTTTTAATTTAGGATTTAGAGTTTGTTTCATATTGCTTATTCTTAAAAAAGAAGACAAAAGAGTTAGATAATTTATTAAAGTCTCAATTACTCCATGTTTTATTAACTACAAATTGTCAAATTACATAAATGGCCTTCATGTGAGGGATACATGTCTAACTTAACTATGAATTTGAATGTAGGTTAGTGTAAAAGACAATATGTGTATAATTTTTATAAAAAAAAGACATATAATGTAATTATTAAAACTTAAGGAAACACGGTGTAATTTTATGTATTAATAAAGGATATATAATTTGTAATTTACTCAATCTCAAAATAGAACTTGATTTTTAATCCCCCAAACAATCAAACTTTAGCAACTGATTATGTGAGTTTTAACACCACCTCTCCTTTTAATCAGTATGAACATTGCACATATTTAATTTATTACTTGAAAAATCATTTGGTTTAACATTCAAATTTTTTGAAAAATCATCACCATGCTTTCTTAAAGTATCAAATTTTAAAGCATTGAAACCATTTCATGAAAAAATTGCAAATCGATTTCGAAATGTTTCGTTCTATTAAGGAGCACAGGAATCAACGACATTAAAATGGTTGCACTATCATCACATACAAAGTCACAGCAATTGATGAGGTTACTTTAAATTTTTTAAAATTTTGAGTGGCCATGTTATTTCTACTAAAATTTGGAGTAGCCATGTTATCTCACACGTAGCAATACTCACAGTCTAATTATCTGTTTCTGTAGAAAAACGAGAAACTATTGAATGATTCTTGCTTTTTCATGAAACTAATATTCTCCCATAGCTTAACACTTTCTCAAGTTTGAGTCAACATATCCACTCAACAAACACATATTTTCTCAGGACATACTTTCAACTACCTTAAGGCCGTAAAGTATTTTTAAAAAATTGAATTAAAAGTACGATGCACACATTGACTTAAACTATGTACTACAAATTGCAATGTCTAGTATAGTAAGTGTCAATTAGAGCAATTTTCCTATTAGTTTTGATATCTAGTTATATTTTCTAGCAAAAATTCATCCTCATGAGAATTTTTAACATTTATCACAACAGTATTTGTTCAACTAGATAGGGGTGCTCAAAATTCGTATCAAATTCAGAAAACTTTAAATTTGATTCGTGTCAAAAATCACCAATTTAAATTTCAATTCAAATTTTAAATTCAATTTGAATTTTCAAATTCAAATTTAATTCGATTCGAAGTCTAACTATTGAATTTAAATGAATTGCGAATCTAAGCTTTTAAATTAGATTCAATTTAGAAATACACATTCATACCCTTCTTTAATTGATATTTTAATTTAGAAACATGTATTTGAGAAATTAAGAACTAAAAGATAAAAAATGTATTTATCAAAATTTTTTAATCCTAGTTGGTATGTTTTGAATTATTTAATACTTGAAATATTTTGTATGCTATTCTTGTTTAAATTTTGATCTCTCAGAATTAATTTTTAAAATATTATTTGATTAATTATTATTTTTAATAAATAAGAATCGAATAAAAATCAAATCCGATTCGAATTCGAAATCTGTTTGGAAATTTTGAATTGATTTGATTAATTCGAATTTAACTTATCTTTTTCTAATTCGAATCGAACTTATACCCTATTTGGAATTTGAAAACTCACCTTATTCGATTCGATTAGCTTTGATTCAATTCGATGAACAACCCCACAACTAGGTTATTTATATATTTTCCACCCTACAACACAAAACCAAGCTTTGTGGTATCATGTTCAAATTGAGACAAGCTTTTGTTGAAAGTTCGCACAGACTTTTAGTTTTCTGAGAAAATAATAAATTAAATATGGTAAACAAATCGGGATTTAAATAATATCCATGCCAATAATATAAGCTTCAACACCCATGAGGAACTGTTTAATGGGTTTCTGCATAATGGAAACATTGCAACTTAAAATATTGAATAATGAAGGCAATTCTTTTTATTGAACTGAATTAAAAGGATTTAATTTGACATCAATTTTTAAGAATTTGCATGTGTCCAATTAGAGAAAAGACGAAGGCATAGAAATCAAACCTAGGTGATAGGAGTTTGAAACCGAGTAATACATCTGATTTTAACAATCCTAAGAAAAAAGGATCGACGCCAGCACATCAACAGATTGTTTCTATAGACCTAAAGGCTGAACACATGCTTAGCTCGAGAGTAAACTGTAATTGACTAAACTAAATATCAATATATTACCTACCTGTGCATAAGGCGGGTGTGGTGGAGAAAGAAGCTACACATATATTACATTCTTGGGTAACACGTTGCAAATGTCTGGTTAGAGGCCGAGTGTTATCATTAGACCAAGATTATCCCCTTATCCTCCATAACTTGCTAAACATTTACGTCACGCCTCTTAACATAACAAACCCATCACATCAGCAACTAACATGAGGCAACAATATAGGTGTTCTTTTTGGTTAGCTCAATTATGACTTAACTGATTCAAGCTATATAAAAAAGGTATACATGGAAATGGTCAAATGAGATGCCAACATTTGTTTTTAACGTAACAAACGTTCTAGTACGTTTTATTTAACAATTTGACTATTATAGAAACGATATATAACATGCTATTGCTATATATAGGTCAAATAGGCAAGATTTAAAGAAAAATTATAGATCAACAACTTACCTGAGGATATAACTTCAGAAATCACAATTCTCCGTTGCTTCTTCACTATATGAGCTACATATGCTCTCTATTGTTTTAGATGTCTTAGTAGCTACATTGGCCAACTGATTGTCACTGCATCATTCAACCCCAGAGCTAACTTCAGCTAACATATGAGTATCATAGTAGTTTTGAACAGGCTGCACAATCGTTCTAAAACTCTTGTATCTACTAGAAAACTAGGCATTTGCGACCAAAATCTGTGACCGTAAAAAACGGTGGCAAAATTAGCGACGGATTTGCGACCGATGGGTAATATTAGCGACGACTTTCATTCCGGTCGCAAATCCACTGCAAACCGGTCGCAAATCTTACGACCGTCTAAAAGTGTTTGCAAATCGGTCACAAAAAATCCAAAATCAATTCGTTAAAATTGAATTATAAATATCGCTCGCAAGTCGGTCACAAATTTAATAAAGAAATAATGCTTATAAATTAAATTTGATTTTTTTGTCAAAAAACAATGCTAAATTTACAACCATCTTTACCAATCATAACATAAAAATATAAGTGATAAGTGTAAATTAAATTAAGTATAAATGTTGGTTGTAAGTCGGTCGCAAAGTATGAACTAAATATACTTTCGTTAACGTACGATTAGGGTGATTGATGATTACATATGAAGAATGACGTTCTATTAACGCGAATAACGATATTTAAGAGTCAATTAGCCCCCGTGATATTGAATTAGGGTCGTTGAGCTTAATTATCATGATTAAATGTCATGAATTAAGGTAACTAAGCTCGATAGTGTTCAATTATAATCGGTTTGGGTGATTGATGAATTTGTTTAGAGTCAATTAGGCTTAATAACAGTTAGTTAAGATCGTCTATGCTCAATTACGGTAATTAATAGTCAACTAAGATAAATGATATGATATCTAAGGAAAATGATAATACCTTGTGGTTTGTTATGTGTAGTGTTGGAGACTTATTGTCATTAATGCTAAATTATTCTAATAATTACAACTTCTAAACATAATAAATCTTACATTTATTCTATTTAGTTAGTTTTAGTATCATTTAATTTAGTTTTTAACATTTGTGTGTAATTAATAGAAAAATAAATAATGAAATTATAATTTGCCGCACGGGTATGTATAATCCATATGTGATTATATAATTTGTCACTATTATATATAAGAAAAGTTTTAGTTCATTAGTATTATTTAATCAATGTTTATTAATAACTTTCCCCACTGTTTACCCACCGGAAAAGTTTTGCCACCGTTTACCCACTGCACTTCGTTTGCTACCGGCTCCGCGGTCGTAAATCTTGTAAGCGGGAGTGAAATTTATGAGCGCGGGAACTTAACATTTCATCAATGGAGCCTTTTCCTTTTGATTTCAGAGATAGAAGAACCCTTAATTCTATTTTCACCTGATTTTCGCTTCCTCTCCGCCACAGCAACTGCCGCCTCCACCATCCCACTGCTACAACATCTATTGTCTTCCACGTTCTCTCCGTCACAGCATTTGCCAGGATCTACTTTTCTACACATTCCGCAACCAAGGGGGCGGGTAAGACTTCATTTTTCTTTCTTTCCATTTTACAGTTGTTTCTAGTTGTAATTGTGTTGGTAAAATAGGGTTTGTTGTGAAATAGAATGCTGGTAGGATCAGTGATGGAGATATTGTTTCTAGTTAAGAATTGGTTTGAAAAATAGGGTTTTTATACCATTAAAACCCATGTGAAGAGGGTTAGGAGTTTAATTATCTTATACGATGAAGTTTTCCTTTATAATTTGTTCCAGAAATTAAATAATCACATCAAATTATCTTCTTAATTTGTTGAGTAAGTTAATTTTGTTTTTCTTTATAATTTAAAGAAGAATTACTTGGAGGTCAAACCTCTGTTTTGTCACTAAAATACATAAATAAAGAACAGGGTATTGTAATGTGGTAGTTTTTTTTAAATTTACTGCCTATTATCTCTTCAATTGGTTAGATTTAGTTTTTGTGGAATATATTATTCCTGAAATGTGAAACAAAAAGTTTATAGTATATAAACAACCACAGCTTGCTTTAGAACATGAAATATGTGTTTTTAAGTTCCACTAAAACTGCCAAACCAGTTGAATTTTAGTAGAGCCGACCTTGAAATAAGTGTTTTCTTATAACATGTTTTTATAGTTAAACAACCACAGCTTGCTTTAGCACTTGCAAAAAGAGAAAGCCTACCTGGTGAGAATTTTTTATGTGCATCAATTTCTTTGATATATATATATATATATATATATATATATATATATATATATATATCATTAAGGTCTTATGATTACAAGTTCAGCAAGTAGTTTATAGTATGTATCATACGGATGCAGAACATTTTTTTCAAGAGAATGAAAGGTTAGAATGCATGCTAACAGAGGATCATCTCCCTGTTTCTTTTGTACATGAGAATGGAATGTTAGAGGACGTAGAGGATATGGATGACGATAATGATGAAGTTGAGTTTGAAACCACAAGTTTAGTAGATGGGGATTTTCACATTATGCTTAATTTTGATGATAAAGATTTTGAAGGTGTAGAATCAGAATAATGGATTTGTATTCATATATATTGGTTAGCAATGTGGATTGTAATACAAACCAGGTAATACTCATGAATTTTGTTTTCTTTTGGAAAAATAAAGGGAATAATTGATAATTTTAAGAATGATATAATTTATTAATTGTTAATTTTTTATTTGTTTTTGTTGTAGATATCATGGCACGCAGTTCTGCGAGTGGCATGGGTCGTGGTGGTGGTCGAGGAGGTGGTCGAGGAGGTGGTCGAGGTAATACTGATACTGTGCTACAGTCGGATGCATGCCATCGTACCTCGATACCTTCTCCTATTATACATTCTCAAGTGGAGAGTAGTGATGATGATCATGATAAGTCCATTGTTCATGTTGCTTCTGCTAGGCAGGGAACTGCTTCTCAAGTTCAAGTACCCGAACCAATGAACCGCGAGTGGATATGGATTGAATATGGGCAGTAAGTACTTAATTAATTAATATTGTTTTTTTAAGTTAGATTAAAAAAATGTTACTAATGTTATTGCCATTTGTTACTCCCATTTTGTAGGTTTAGTAATCAAGACACGTCTACCAGGATTATTAAATCAATCTTAGAGGCTTTGTGGGCTGATCCATGGGAAACATGGAAAGATGTTCCTAGTGAGAACAAAGAGCGGTTATTTGAGCGTTTCCATGTATGCACTTAGACAAGTCGTATATAATATCATATATATAATAAACCATATGCACATTTATTAATAAGTTTTTTTTATTATAGTGTTATTTTCAATGGGAAGAGAAATGGAATGCTGGAGTTTATAGATGTTGGGAGAAATGCATTTCTGGTAAGTTTCCAGATTTGTTAAGGAGGGCCCGAAGGGGAGCTGAAGCAATGGCTAGAAGAAAAGTTTTAGAAGTTGGAGATGATATGTCCATTCTTGTTGACTTTAAACCAAAATGGATGAAAATACAACCATGGAAAGAATTGATTGAGATATGGAACACTGCTGAGTGGAAAGCAAAGTCTAGTAGAAACATGGAAAATAGAAAAAAATCAACTGGGGGTAAGCATAGTCTTGGATCACAAACCTTCGTGACTGCAAATCTAAAAGCGGTAAAAGTTATTAAGCATCCTCGATTGGTGCATATACCATGTCAATGTTACCATTTTTTTAACTTTTAAAGAATATATTTGTAGGCTAAGAGACTCGGGCGTCAAATTGCATTTCGTGAGATATGGAGGCAATCACATTGCAAGAAAGGAAGCAGGCCTTTGGACAAAGTGCCAGAGTGCAACAATTCGTTAGCCGAGGGTGTTGATTTGGAAGAGAACATCCAAGAACAAAATTTGGAGTGGATAGACGAAAGAGCACGTGAGACTTGGGTAAGTTTTAAGAGTATATGGCAATCTATTGGTTAAAAAAGAAAAGCACCTACAACATGAAGATGTCTTAATAATTTAATATATTTTTTTATGTTTGTTTTTAGGAAAAATACGAGGGATATCTTGTAGATAAATACGGACCACTAGAGGATGATAACGAACACCCCGAATTTGACAAAGACTCATGGACAAAAGCAGCGGGAGGCAAGAAAAAAGGGAAATTATATGGGTTAAGCAATGTTAATGACCCTTTAGCTTTGATCAACGGTGCACCAACCACTCCTCCGAATGTACATGGGAGTCAAGACCAAGAGGTATTTTATTTTTTTAGTAAAAAGTTTATCATTCTCTTTATGAAATTAAATACCTTTTTCAACTACCCCATATATATGTCTACTAGTTCATGGTATATCATATAAGTATATAACAATTAAACAATTACATCTTTAATATTACTTAACTCTAGTGTAATTTAGAACTTGCTTATATTTGACATTGTGATTTGTTATTTTTTATTTCAATTGAAATGGTCAAATTAAATCTAAAGGAAACTGCAACTTGTAAATAGTGTAGTACAAGTAAATATAACATATGAAAGATGGATTCAACCATTCGAGATCTAGTTCATTTAGTAAAGTTTTGAGGTCTAAAGTTGACTTAATAAGGTGAGTGTCCATAGTGTCAAGATAACAGAGACCACATATGTTTGTTATTTTGATATAAGATTTTTTTTTTGTTCTGTAGTTCATGAATTACTAGTTTAAGCCGGTAATTTAAGAACTAGTCATGCAAACATGAATTCTGGTATTGGGGTATCGTTAAACTATTGATTAGAATTTTGTTATGCTAGATTAGTGTTGGCTAACTCATATTAATTTAAAATGATGATATATAGGTCAGTCTGGATCATTATAGATTATTTTGAATTAGTTGAGTCATGGGTCAAATTTGATAATGAGTTATTATATTTGATAATAAGGTATATGTTTATTATATATAGATACAAAGGTTGAAGGGAATCATTGAGGGGCTGGTTAAAGAAAAGGAAGATGATAAAGAAAGGTTGAACGAAGTCATCGAGAATTTGGTGAAAGAAAAAGAAGAAGATAGAGAAAGAGACTATGCGTGATAGGATGACAAAGATTGAAACTTTGTTTCAACTTGTGTCTCAAAACAAACAACCATCAAGTTAGAATGTTTGCAGCTTCAAGTATTTGACGTTTTATTTTGAACATTTATTATGTATGGATGACTTAGATATTTGACGTTTTATTTTGTAACTTCAAGTAGCATATTTTGTATGATTTAAAACTTGTGAATTCTAGATGAATGGTTTAATTATAAAAATATGAGTATTGTTAGCCTGTTCAAAAATGAATATAAATTTGCTTTTAGAAAAAAAGTGTTTTGGTCGCTGATCGGTCGCAAAAGTACCCGTCACCATCCTGTCGCAAATTACCAGTTGTAATGGGGTCGGATTTTACCGGTCGCAATATGATTACAAACTAGCGGTCGCAATACGGTCGCAAACTAACGGTCACAATACGGTTGCAAACAACCAGTCGCAAAACTTGTGATAGTATTCACGGTCGCAAGATTCGGTCGCAAAAATAACACTGGTCGCAAAAGTGGTGGCAAAAGTGGTCGCAAATAGCGTTTTGCTACCGTTTCGCGACGGAAAAGCCCGTCGCAACTGGCCAGTTTTGTAGTAGTGATATATATGGATCAGCAGAATTAACAACTTGAAACCCACAAACTACATCATTAGGGCTGAATTAACATTTTGAAACCCACAAACTACATCATTAGGGTTGTTACCGGTTGAGACAATGATTTTTCTCATTTGAATCTTGGATCCAAACCTCTCAATTAAGCCTTTTCAAATTTAATCTTTAACTTAAATATCACTTAATTCATAATAAAGTTGGCCAATCGTCTTTTAATCATAAACTTTAATGTTAGTAATATTTAATCAACTATTTTCAATTTTTTCCGTAAATATTGCTTAGTTACCAAACTTATTTGTATTAAGAATTATGCCTTAATTTTAAACCATTTCATATTAAAAGTGTTTTATATCTTTCTACTATAATAAAAGAGTATCTTGGGGTGAAACTTGGAGTTTGAAGTCGAATTCTGTTCAAAACCAGGTAATTTATAACGATTTATTGTTAATTTTAATGCTTGAAGTCGAATTTGGTTTGCCTTGCACTTTATATTGACTTATTGTTTGAAGCACATGAAGTTTGAGTGAGATTAGTGCAAACTTTATGAATCTGTAATGTCGATGCTTCTTCTGATTTTAGCACTTGAACCTAGTCATGGGCAAAAAAAACCGGTTCGGCCGGAAAAACCGGAACCGGTTTCAAATAAAAACCGGTTTGGCCCAAACCGGTCCCAAATCGACCCAAACCGCCGGTTTGTTGCCGGTTTATAAACCCCACCCTCAAAACCGATTTATAAACCGTTTTGAAAAGTTAAAAACCGGTCCTAAAACCGGTTTATTAAAAAAAACTTGTTTTAAACCGATCCGAATCGGTTTGATAGATTTGAGTATCCGGTGAGCCAAATCGGTTTGTAACCCGAACCGGTTTGACCCCATAACCTACAAACCGATTCGGTTTTTAACCCGAACCGGTTTTGGTATCTAAACCGGTTCGTATACCACTACATGAACCTGGTAGTTTCAATTGTGAAGATACTCATAAATATAACTTTAGAAGCTTGTATTGTTTTTATATGAATATGATAGTTTCAATTGTGCTGAATTTGGAGGTTTTTTTGTTTTTTTCCTTTTCATCGTAGTTCTGCATTCCATCTTCTTATGCTTTTGTTGTTCTAGCATTTCTTGGTTGCTTTTGTGTATGTATGTTTATATTATTTTGCCTTTGTTACCACTGGTATTGAACTATTGACCAACCCACATATTTGATTGTTTTGTTCTGTATTGTTAAAGTTTAATTTACGAAATGATGAAGAAATTTCATACATGAAATTGAAACTAAACATAAATTCCAACTGTTGTAAATTTTCAACTTTCTATTTATTAATTTTTTTTCTAAGGAGCATAAAATAAAACTCTATATATAATTTTGAAGATGAAAGTTGGAAGAACATATACAACTAAGAATTTTGGAGTGTGCTTTGATGTTTTAAACTGAATTTCTATTATTATAGCTAGCATTCTATAGCTACGTTACATATAATAATGAAGAAATTTAATATATAAAACTTTATACATGAATTTGCTGGGAAGTTTATTTTTTGTGATTTTAGTAATGGCATGATATACCGATCGAGGGTGAATGTCAAGAAAGACTGATAGCCGCGGATTTCTTAATTCTGAATACTGTGACAATGTGGAATTCTTTTTAGACTTTGCATGTTCTAATGAAGCGGTTGTTGACACAAGGGTGAATATGCATCATGAGACAATACGTGAGATCAAATGTCCTTGTTATAAATGCCAAAACATAAATTTTAGAGACAGAGCCACTATTCAAAAGCACTTGTATAATGAAGGTTTCATGCTTCATTATGAAACATGGAGTGAACATGGTGAAAAATCCACCCATGAAGTTGGACAGTCTTCTACTACTATAGAAATTGTTGATAATGATGATGGTTACAAACATATGGTGTTAGATAGCATGTATTAATGCGGTTATACTTCAAATCAGTGTAAGCAAACATATGATGATGAGGATGATGGTGAGGATGATGGTGATGATGAGGATGGTGGTAATGGTGATGATGATGATGATGGTGGAAATGATGATGATGATCAAGGGGGAGATACGGGTGCTGCTACTTGTACTTCTGGGTCGTCAGGAATTGCTAATGTCTCTGAACCAAGTCCTGATGATACAGTTGATTATACACCATTGGATCCTGCCACTGAAGCTGAGTATGAAAAGAAATTATATTCATTTCAGCAAAATATATTAGAGGAGGAAGAAAATGTAGAGTTTGGATCTTTTGATGATTTAGAAGAAGATGTAAAATATACTGACATTTTTGGAAACAGTTTGAAAGATTTATTTTCTGAGGATGTGTTAGAAGAAGGGGAGATTGTTGGTGAGCCTAGTACCTCAGAAGCCACTGACAAGACATTAGACCAAACTCGTCAAATGGCTATTTGTCAGGTTGGTAATATTACCGTTGCTGCACCTCCACCGCCGGCTTATGTTCATACTCTTCGGCATTCCAAACCTTTCACAAGGTACGGAAATTCAGAGCCGATTATCAGTTGGGCGTATGATGAAGAAAAGAAGTTATATGTTATTAAGAGAAAGGCTGGAGCAATCGAATACTTTCAAGATAAACACGACTTTCATACTCTTAAAGCATCAGACTTGTATGCTATGGGTCGTGTTCCATTCATTAATCCAAGTAACTATGGAAAGGGCAATTGGATTAGAAATATGATTTGGAGACAGAGCAAGACCAACTTCAAAGACTTTAAGACAGCCAAATCAAAGGTCATTGAAGATGAGAACCGTATCGATCCAAACACGCAGAAACCGATGAAGATACGAGTTTATAGACATCCAAGATATGTGCGAAAGATCCTTATACACGCTCCAGTGCCAGTTAACAGCTTGTCAAAGCTTATCAGGTGGAGTTGTGAAAAGGAGACGGGTCATGCGTTGATCAAATGTGCAGACAAAGAGTACCGTATCATCGATCCTGTGGATTTGCTAAAATTTGGAAAAGAAAATTTGATGAAGTTGCATGAATGTCCTATTGCAGCTGATGAATCTGTTCATTTACTAGCAGCACAGTTTGGTTGGTTGATTACGAAGGCCCTGGATAAAAAGATGTATGCATATGGGGACAGTTACAACGTGGATGACGTGGACTTCTAAAGAACATTGATTTACCGAGCCTAGGGGGAGATTGTAGGGGTTGAACCTAGAGGCTCAGGAAATCAAATCAAAGTGAAAATCAAGTTAAAGATAAGCGAAAAGTAAAAAAAGTCGCGTGACAACTTACTTGTCGCGTGAGAACTAGCTTTTCGCGTGAGAAGTTGATTTCATGCTAGAACATTATAGTTTAGTATAAATACTTAGTTTGCTTTGTATTTAGTAAGCTTTTGTTCATTTCCTGAATTTGTATCTTCCGTGTAATCTTTCATATTCAGAGAGCAATTAAAGAGAAGTTATTTACATTGTGATCTTCATTTCTATTCTTCTACTTCTTAATCCGTAATTGTTTACATTCTGCATTCACAATTACGAGATCGATCTGATTAGTGTGACGATCCTTACACTATAGAAGGACATGCACCGAATCCAAGAAGCAAAAAGATTCTATGACATGTTAGAAGCTGCCGATAAACCTTTGTGGGAAGGGGAAAAGGCTACAAAATATCGAAAGTTACAAGCAGCAACAAGTTTTTTTGACATGGAAATCACTTTACAATGTGTCCGCTAAAGCATTCAACTATAACATTTCCATGGTTAATGCAATGTTGCCTGAAGGGAATAAACTCCCGAAAAACTTCTATGATACAAAAAAGAGTTTAGAAACGCTAAGCCTTCCTTATGAAAGAATTGATGTTTGCAAAAATCATTACATGTTATTCTATAAGTAAGACAAGACATTGATACAATGTAAATATTATAAGGAATCTCATTACAAAAGTCACCAGAATAAGGTACCTATTTTGGTGATGTCGCACATGCCAATTAGTCCTAAACTTAAGAGGTTACATATGTCTATAAAAATAGCCAAAGATATGACTTGGCAGCATGACCACAAAACAACAAATGGTAGCATGGCACATCCAAGTGACGGTATGGCTTGGAATTGAAGAATCCTGACTTTGCAAAAGAGATTCAAAATGTTCGTCTTGGGTAATGCACAGATGGTTTTAATCCAAATAACTCAAACTCAATTCCATACTCCCTTTGGCCTGTTTTTATTACAGTCTATAACTTACCTTCTTGGATGAGTATGAAAGACTCGTTTATTAAAGTATGTTTAATTATTCCTGGAGGAAAGAGTCCCGGTCAATACATTGATGTGATTTTAAGACCGTTAATAGATGAGTTGAAAGATTTGTACGAGGAAGGTATTGAAGTTTATGATGCTTATCCTAAAGAAAATTTTATAATGCAAGCTATTCTTTTGTGGACGGTCACTGATTTTCTAATATTGCAATGTTGTCAGGTTGGAGTACACATGGTCGTTTAGCTTGCCCGTATTGTATGGGAGATACTGAAGCTTTTCGATTACATGCCGGTGGTAAATCAAGTTGTTTTGACTGTCATCAAAGATTTAAACCAATTTCACATCCTTTTCGTACCAATAGAACGGATTTCAGAGATCAACAGTCATTAATAGGACCCCCAATTGAACCTGGTTGGCAAATACTTGAACAAGTCTCTAACATCCCAGTTGTCTATGAAGGTGCAACTATAACCCAAAGCATAAAGATACACAATTTGGTAAAACTCATAATTGGGTAAAGAAAAGCATTTTTTGGGAGCTTGAATATTGGCCTATTTTGTTAATTCGACACAACCTTGATGTAATGCATATTGAGAAGAATGTTTTTGAGAATCTATTTCAAACGATCATGGATACTCCTAAAACGAAAGATAATATCAAGGCAAGGAAGGATGTGAAACAATTTTGTAATCGACCATCATTACATCTTTCAAGTGGAAACAATAATAAAGTTTCTAAATCAAAAGCATCATAGACTTTAACTAGATGAGAGGTTAATGAAGTGTGTAAATGGTTGAAACAAGTAAAGTTTCCTGATGTCTATGCTTCAAATATAGGGGGATGTGTGAATGTTATAGATGGCACATTTCACTGCTTTAAAAGCCATGAGTATCATGTCTTCATGCAACGATTGTTGCCTATAGTCTTACGAGAGATGCTACCGAAGAAAATATGGGAATCAATAATTGAACTTTGCACATTCTTTCGTGTAATATGCTCAAAGGTTTTACACATTGAAGATTTACGAAAATTGAAGAGTAGTATCGTTCTAACAATTTGCAAGCTAGAAAAAATCTTTCCACTCAGGGTCTTTGACTAAATGGAACACCTTATTATGCATTTGACCAATGAAGCTATTCTTGTTGGTCCAATGCAATTTAGGTGGATGTATCCATATGAGAGGTAATTGTGGAATAATCTTAATTGTGGTCCAATGTAGTTTAGGTGGATGTATCCACACGTGGGTTATTATAATATTGTTTCTTTTTGTAGATAAAAAATGTTATTTTCATTCATTGCTTTTATTTTGTAGATTTAGTTATCAAGAGACGTCTACTCGAATTATTAGAATAATCTTAAAGGGTCTATGGTCCTGTCCTTGGGAAAGTTGGAGAGATGCTTCTAATGACGACAAAAAGCGGTTCTTTGAGCGCTTCCAGGTGTGGGTGTGTGTGTACATAGATAAATTTTGAATTTTTAATAAACTTAAACAACTAAGCACGTGTAGTCTTTTTTCTGATTTAAGTTATAGCCTACTTTGGTGAATAAGTAGCAATAGGAGTTGATAGAAACTTAACAAATGTATTTTTATAGTCTTATTTTTAGTGGGAGAAAAATTGAAATGCTGAAATTTATAGATGGTTTGAGAAGTGTATTGCGGGTAAATTTCCTGATTTGTTGGGGAGGGTGCTAAAAGAGGCCAAAGCTACGGCGAGAAACAAGGTTTTCAAGTTGGAAATGATATGTCGATTCTTAGTGACTTTAAACGACGATGGATAAGAACTGAGATATAGAAACTAATGATTAACATATGGAACACGCATGAATGGAAAGCCAAGTCTCAAAGAAATACTAAAATTAGAAGTAAATCAATCGGTGGCATACATACCCTTGGATCTCGAACCTATGTGACTGCAAAAAGAAAAACGGTAAAAGATGTCAATCATTATCTTTAGGTATATATAACATGTCAATACTACCATTTATATTAACTTCTAAATTCTATTTTTATTAGGCTAAGGCAATTGGACGTGAACTGTCACATCTTGAGGTGTGGAAGCAATCACATTGCAAGAAAGGAAGCAGACCATTGGATAAGTATCTAAGCTGTAGCAATTTGCCAATTGAGGATGTTTGTTTAGAGGACGCTGTTTTGGAAGGAAACATTGAAGAAGAAAATCTGGATTGGCTTGACGATAGAGCACGTGAGACTTGGGTAAGTTGACTGATAAGTAAATGAAATGTAGCAAATTTGAAAACTAATCAGTTTGATTCACAATCACATTTCTAATGTTGTTTACACTCCTAACATTTAAATAATGTAATTGTATTTTTATCACAATAGGTCAAATACAAGGAATATCTTGGGAATAAATATGGTAATGAATGTAGCAAACACCCTAAATTTGTTGACAAAGAATTATGGACACTGGCTGCTGGGGGCAAGAATAAAGGTAAAGTGTACAGGTTGAGCAATGTTAGCGACCCGTATGTACAGGGCAGACAAAATCCCGAGGTATGTTAATCTTCTTGAAGGTAGTTGTGTTTGGTAATTATATTAGTAGTTATGGTTCTAGATCTGATATGGGTTGACCCATTTAATTATGTCAACTAATCAAGAAAAATGATCCATTTAAATATGCACAATAAAAGATATGTTTACTTAGGTATATTTGTACATGTCATACATGGATTTTCATGTGTAAGGTTTTAGTAGCATCATTTGGGTGTTCATTAGAGTTAGATGCCTTAGAAATATATGATTGTAAAACTTTTATAATTGTGCTTTTCATTAGAATTAGATGCCTCATAGTTATTAGTTTTGTGATTATACTATATATGATTGTAAAAATTAAATACTTCATCTTCTTATGAATGTATGTTTTACATTGTAATTTTTCATAGCAACATAAAGTTGGTTCTGGTTCTTTTTTTTACGATCTTGACTCTATGCATTGGTTGTTATGTAGATAGAAGGTTGAACGAGATAATGGTTATGCAACATTTGTGACGACACTAATGGTTGCAATATAAAATTGGTCGCAAAACGGTTGCAATAGAGCATTTGCGACGTGCATTTTTCCAACTGACTTTTCGGTCGCAAAACGGTCTCAAATGCCTTTTTGGGAATATTTTGCAACCGAAAGGCAGTTGCAAATGTCTAGTTTTCTAGTAGTGATAATCCATACAACTAGTTCAAATAATTTACTAGCATAAATTCTAAATAGTTTATCACAATACATAATAAAACTAAAAGAAAATTAAAAAAAAAAATATCTCAACAGTAGTAGCGGCGACTCTCTCGAGCTAGTGAACCATCATACTCATAGATCGGGAAGAATCGTCAACAAACCATAAATAATTACAGCTAATAATATATAATGATGGTTATTGGAATCTTACAAATGAGATATGAAGAAGAAAGTCTTCCAACGGAGGCGAAGTTCCGGCTGTAAGGAGGCTGGTGTCGTGGAGATGGTGTGTCGGTGTGGAGGTGGTGTGCCGGTGTGGAGGAGGTGCGGTGGTGGTGGTGGTGGCGGTGGGGAGGCGCGAAGGTGGGGAGGGTGGCGGAGGCGGTGACAGTGCGGGGTGGTAGGTGCGGTAGCGGTGGGGATGGTGCGAAGGTGGGGAGGGTGGCGTTGGCGCTGGCAGTGGCGGTGGGGATGGTGCGAAGGTGGGGAGGGTGGCGGTGGCGCTGGCAGTGGCGGTGGGGAGGCCCGGTCGCGTTCACGATAGCGTTGCAGAGATGCGGTTCCGGTGCATGGTGTAGGTGGATTAGGGCGCGAATGTTTGGGGAAGAAGCATAAGGCCTGTGTAAATGTCTCAACCAATAGCCAGAACTAATAGCGTCGTCGCTATTGTTGTTTGTACGACCTAACCCCCGCCGTTAGATCAGGAGACTGATCGACGGCAATAACTAACTCGAATGCCGTTGAACGGATCGCGATCAATAGCGGCGACTTGTCGCCGCTAAAAGTGTCGCCACTAAAAGTATCGCCGCTAAAAGCCCTAGTGGCCGCTAAAAGTGTAGTCGCTATAAGTGTTGCCGCTATTGAGAACAATTCTTGTAGTGTTTACTGTATGATGATGATAGATGACAAGTATAATTACATTTTATTCCTTTAGTGTTGTTATAATACACTATACAAAAATATGTTTGTATAATTCATTTTTTGTAGGATACAAAATTAAAAGGAAATGTTTTAAAAAAGTATGGCTCTTGTATGAAAACTTTCAAGAAAAACAATGTTTGTTTATTCAGAGGGTAATTCAGCTGGCAATCGTTAAAAATACAAGGTTTTTGAAAGTACATATAAACTCCGTTTCCACAAAAAAACCATTGTGATAAGTTAAACCGATTCTGTCGCTTTTAAATATAGTTCTGACTTTAAAAGATTTAAAAACTATTCAAAGATAAACTCATACCTGAAAATTCAATAGTTTGTTTGTTCTTTATCTAGTGAATCGATATTTTATGTATTTTGTCTTCTTCTATTCTTTTTCTTACTTTTATTTTCTTTTAGATCTCATCAATGCTGTTATAAAATTTGTTAATTTTTTTCTTCCTACGTAAAAAAATATTGTTTTATTTAAAATTGTTTTAAACACAATGATATATATTTCATTTTCATCAACCATGTTATGTAGTACACGTTAGTAACATTTCTATATAAAATACTAGCCCAATGCTTCCGAACATAAATTATGGTCCAATACTAGCATAAACAAACAGTAAAATGACTAGATTCATCGTTAACATATATTTGCAAAAGCCAGAAGCTCAGTGTCCCTTTCAACAGTATCCATATCTTGTTTCCCTAGACACACAACTACTTCAATTCCTTCATCGTTGGGTGCATCCATCAGAATAAAGCTATTCTTCCTTAAATTTCCAGGAGAAGCTACTTTCAATGGCTTTCCCCAACCAAAATCGATCGCGTATGCTGGATACCCACATAAGCTTGTACACACATAAGCATTCTCAAATTTCTTTTGACGATCATCGAGATCAAAATCTGAAGATATGTTCAAAAGTGGAGCAAAGGCAGCTTCAATGTTTCTTACACCATGGATTTTCTTCTTCTGGTTCCTTAGTTCACTTATTATTAACTCGGGTGTCAATTCCTTTTCGTTCTTTGTTTGAACCTCTATGCCACTGATGAAGTTTCCTATGGAGCTTTCAGGCAATGGCTCTATCATCTTGTCTCTTAGGTTAGTCGGAAGGCGAATGGATGTGGGCTTAAATGAACCAAAGTTATTTTTGGTAGCTGCTCCCACTGCGCAATTATAAAGTAACCATGTCAAAACTTCTACGCGAGTAGGGTTCGTGATCTGTTGTCCAGATCGCGCGGTTATGGTTTTAACTTTGAGCTTAAGCTCAGTAATCTTTGAGTCGGGGAACATGAAACGCTTTGTAACGTTATCGTTTGATGGCTCCAACGAATATCCAGAGAAATTCATGTTTGTCCTTTGAAAAGAAATGAAGTGTGGCTGATTAAAGGGAACTTCATTTGTCCCCTTTTTTAAGCAAACTCTTGTTGTTTTGGCCCAATCACTTAAGAACCGGATGAAACTATAGGCATCTGCTATCTTGTGTGATAACGACACTGCGAGAGCGATCCCTCCGCATTCAAAATGGTTGACTTGAACTGCTAGGGGGATCACATTGTCGCTTTCAAGATGACGAGCATTGCGGTTTGTGCTGTGCCATGTTCGAGCATTTGGAAATAAATGGTCAAGATCTTCATATTGCGAGTTCTGGAGGAAGTCCGTGATCGTGCTATCAACGGATGCTTCAATGAACTCAGCTCCATGGTCGTTGCAATCGACATAGGTGGGTGCAATCTTGGCGTGTGTACCCGCAAAAGGGTAATATTTTGTTAACATGCACGATAAGGAGTTCTTGAGCTCAAGTATTTGATCATGGGAGCTATGAAAATTGCTTGTGTTTGAGAAAAATGTAACCAGCGGACTAAATGCGCTCGGGATGAATTGATCGTAGACCGAAAGATTGTAGGTTTTGAGGTGAGAAGGTGTAGAAACATGTGGTTTGATGTATTCTGTGGAGACAATTGTGTGAAGTTGTCTTCTACCAAATCTTATTAGACTACTTATGTTTGTCATTTTCACCAAAAATGAAAGAACTTTTGGTGATATGAGCCTTTAGACAATTACACATGTATATATAGTAGATATTATGATCTAAACTGTATAAAATATCACTATAATTATACATAGATGCAGTACTTCTAAAGTTGTTAGTTTATTCTGAGATATTCACTCAACAGTTTATATACCAAGGTGCATATCCGTGCATTTCTCATGTATAGATATCGTTTTAGTTAGAATATATATTTAAGATGATTAAATACTACATGTATTTAATAACAACTAGCCATTTATGTGTCGCACTATTGTACCTTTTGCTTAATGAATGGTATCTTACTATTCATTTCCTCACACTTAATTATAGAGTAATATCTTAGAACATTAATAGTCAATTTTTTATTCTTATCTACATAATTATAATAAAAACACTATTTTTTCTCTCACCTTTTCAATTAAATTAATATTTTTTATACTTTAAAAAAATTAAAAAAGTTATAAGGGTTGAACGGTATTTTCTTAAATTTATAGATTGAACAGTAACATTTCTCTATCATGCACTCACAAATACTCAAAATCATTACATATAATATAAAGACTACACACACATAAATATACAGAACAAACTGTGAATGCTCCTATGTAAATGTTTGCTAGAACGTACTGTAATTTTCATTAACATCTACATGTTATATTCCATATCTACACAATAGGTTTAGATGGGTGAAGAAGAAATGTGACAATATGTGCAACGTTACCCATATGATATGTGAGGAGCTGAAATTGGTCCTAACTTTTTACAATTAAAATCGGGGTTATCCTTATTTGTGTTGGTAATCAAAGACTTAGATGATTGATTTAACAAACAAAAACTTAAATATTGTATTTTATGATTTATACTTCGCTTATTATTATATGTTCAGGAAGGATTATTTGATACGATTTCTTCTAATTCAATGATCTTGCACGTGAATCTGTAGGGTTATTAAAAAAACAAATCAAAGAAGATAATTAATTTAAGATTTAACGAGAAATTAATATCCGCGCGTTGCAGCGGGGACATATGATGACTTTAACATGGTTAAGCGTATGTTTGTGAATTTCCTTAGCTGGGTTGTGATAGTGAAATTAATGTGGTTGAGTACATAAACTAATATATAAAATTATTTGGAATCGTTTATAGATATTGAAATATAAATAAAAGTTATAGCAACTGTAGGACTTGAACCTACGTCACCAACAATGCATACACAAAACGTTAACCAACTTCCAGAGTCATATCTAAGTTATCTTAGTTATTTTTAGAAAAAAAAAATTACTTTTTGTAAAACACTTGGGACGTGAGACGTGTCAGGTAAGGTGTTGGTACTGTAGTTACCGACATCTTGGTTTAATATGTATTATAATTACATGAAATGTCCGTGTGCTTAGATCTGTTTTAACTTTTGATCCTCAGGTTTGAAAAATTATAAGGTCGGTCTAAATGTTTGTCAAAACCTAACACAAAAGGTACCTGACGTGGATGATCGTTATATTTTTCTGTTAATTTTTAAAAAATGACTAAACTACCCTTTATGAAAACTTAAAACTCTAAACACCACGAGAACACAACCACCATCCCCACCACCGTAACACCACCACCATCCCCACCACCGTAACACCACCACCATCCCCACAACCGGAACACCACCACCATCCCCAACACCATCAGAACGTAATCACCATCCCCATCACCATAGGTTGCAACCACCATCTCCAAACCCACCAGAACTCCAACACCACCAGAACTCCACCACCATTCGTACCAGTACCACCACCGAACTACAACCATCATCTCCAACACCACGGGTCGTCACCTCGAATCCAATCAAGGTTAGGGCTATAACGGTGGTGACAGGTGATGCTTTTGTTACCACAGATCTACCATGTGATGTTTCGTGGTGTTTCAATGAGTAAAAATGGTGGTGATGGGTTATGGTGGTGGGTTGTAGTGATGGGTTGAAGATGAAAATTAAGATGAAGATGTAGGGAGGGGACTGTTGTGGTGAGGGGGGGGGGGAGAGAGAGAGAGAGAGAGAGAGAGAGAGAGAGAGAGAGAGAGAGAGAGAATTGGGTTGAGGTTGTGGGTGGCGGTGGAGGCGGTGGTGGGGGGCGGCGATGGTGATCTGGTAGGATGGTGGTGGTGTTGGAATTTTAAGATTGAAGATGAAGTTTGGGTCCCATCTTTCATAAATATTAATTTTTTTAAGGATTTTTACATGTTTCCCCTTATTAAGATCATAAATTACATATTTTCTCAAATCATAAAATCAATTACATATTTCCCTTTCATAATACATACCTATTACATATTTATCCATTTCATTAAAATTAACCTATCTAATGAATATTTTATCTTGTTTTTACTAAGAAATTTTACATGTTGATCTTTTTTATTTATAATTGATTAAAACTTTGCCAATTGTATTTTGTATCCGGAGATATAACGTTCATTATCGGTGATTATTGTTTTGAAATAAAGTTTTAAACTTTTGTATTTGGAGTTTGTAATTTTATTTTTTTCCTCTATATAGAAGACTCGAAGTAAATGAAATATTTGATTGATGTTCTTAGGAAGATAAATATATAAAGTTAACTTAGTAAAAATATGGATACAATATTCATTCAATAACTAATTTTAATAAGATGGGTAAATATGTAATACATATGTTTTAGAAAGAGAAAATATGTAATTAATTTTTTAGTTTGGGTAAATATGTAATTTATGAATTTAAGAGGGGTAAATACGTAAATGTCTTATTTTTTAATAGTCAGAGGTATTTGGTCATTTTACTAGGACTTAATAGAAAAATATAACGAACATCCACGTTAGGGACCTTTTGTTTTATATTTTGACAACTTTTGTACCGATCTTGTAATTTTTCAAACCTGAGACCGAAAGTGAAACAGACCTAAGCAAAGGGACGTTTCATGTAGTTAACTCTTAATTTAGCTAGGCGACAAGCTCTTTGGTTGTTATTATTTAGCTATAGTTATATACTTAACTTCTCAATTTTACTTTGAGAGTTGCAGTGGTTACGTTTAGTTTTACATTAATATTGCACATGCCTTATTAGTTTTACGATATCTGAGCACAAAATTTTCCTGATCAATAAACTTACTGATAGTTGCTCCGACGACTTTTTTGCAATAGCTCTTTTCATTTTTCTACTTTTTCTATTGTATATTTTGATCCCTTTGTTAATTTAAGATAATTCAAGATCACCATGGCTGCAATTTGTCAAGGTTAAAGAACTGTTAATAACAAAAATATAATAAATGAAAGAATAAGTTCGAAGATTACGAAAATCAGTTTTGAAGATCCTCTGATCAGATCCTATAACCAGAGGGTTACTTACAAGACTTAAAAATTCTCTGATCCGGATTAAAATACGATAAACAAAGTAAGTCAAAGATTGCATTAAATACTTCGGCTATTATTATATGTTCATGAACGATTTGATTTGATTTCTTCTAATTCCATGATCATGCACGTGTATCTGAAGGCTGATTAAAGAGTAATCAAAGAGAATAAATAAATCGATTTTTTAAGGGACATAGCTCTAGAAGTTGACTTAAGGAGTGTTTTTTTTATGAAAGTTATTGTGTGTTTTACAATCAATCTAAGATATGCAATTTTCTTGTAGCTTCAAGTTGATTTTGATATCAATACTAGAAGTTCTAGTAAAATGTAGATCATAAGCAACAAAGTTGTCTACGTATTACATTAACTGATCAAGGCACCACCATAAAACCAAAGAACTTCTCAAAAGTTAAAAAAAAATCTGCAATAGAACTTTTGTACAATAGAAATTTAGCTGTGCAGTAATGTTATAAACAAAACGTACACCCTTTACTAAATATGACGTCCTTTCAATTAAAGCATACCGTTATGCAGTTAGTTTTTTTCTTCTTCTAAACAACTAACTCATACTTAGTATACTTACTCTTAAATCTACACCATTGTTTAATGTTGGGATGAAGTCCTATTCAAACAATGAAAGTTATGGATAGAGTGAACACACACTTTAAGAAATTCAAGTCTTTACCTGCACATAGTATCTGTGGCTAAAAGTATATTATGTGTGAATGTTTGTTTTACTCTACACATAAGATAAGTGTCATGATGTGTGGCTTTGCGCCTGTAGATATAGATCATTACCTACACTTCAGTTATGTGTAGGCATATAGCTTGCTACACCTACACATATATATGTCTAAAACTAATTCATATGTGTGGGTAAAAGTAAGGCAATTTCTTTGGTTGCCAGCTTACGTTGCGGTTGACGTGGCGCTGACATGGCGTTAATGTGGCGCTGACGTGGAGGATGACGTGGCGGATGACGTGGACTATAGTGATGACATGGCATGTCCTTACAAAGTGTTGTTGACACGTGTCATAAATAAATGTGTGGGTATATAGTAACATTATATGTAGGTAAAAATGGTACATGTGTAGGTACTAATTTTAATACGTGTAGAAAAAAATATTTATATGTTCATAAAATATATTTATGTGTTGACATAAACTACCATATATGTAGGTAATAATAATCATATACATTTAAAAAATTACAAAATATGTAGGTGTAAATATAAACACATATGACCAAAACTACCCTTCTTCATTGAATATGTTCAAACATCATCATTCAAAACACAAAAGAAAGTATCAATTATAGAAACTCAAATACATAAACATGAACATCACTACGAGTTTTTAGAAAAAACTAAAAACTACTTCACTCATTGATATCTTCACGGCACTCTGATGTATCACCTTGAGATGCTCCCGATGTGTTTGTTGGAGGAGGCATGATATTACTCTCAATTAATGTTTTTTCCATAATTGCACATTTATCTTTTAGTATTTCAAGTGCATCTACTAGTTCGTCATAAGCAGGATGCTTTGATTTTTGAGTCGTACCCATAGTGTTACCAGGAATAACGGGATCACGTCCCCACCCATTTAAACGAACAGAGCTTCGTCCAAATACCATCTCGATGATTGACTTGTCGCTCATTGATTCCACAGAATGTTGGTTCCTCAGCTTCATCATTTCTTCCTTTTAGCAAAAAAGAAAAAAAGTATAATAAATCAATTATTTATCAAATAATTAATATTTAACGGTAGAGATGAGCAAGTATGCATACATATATTGCAGCTGCATCTGTAGATATCCAACCTTTTTCTGCATCCCAATGTGTAAGCCTCCACGTCTCAATTTGACCCAGATGAAGAATCCAAACCTAATCCGCGCTCAAGATGATAACGCATTGTACTTTTCGAACCATTTCTACTATCTATCTTTCGCTTTCCACATGCGATAACCTTCTTTTTTTAAGTTTCCTTTGATGACAAACAACCAAATAAAACATAAAGTATTAATCGAATTCAATAATAATTAATTAATAATATAAATAGTTAAAATTCTATTAAAAATTTACCAAATATTTTATCTCACACCACATATCAAAAAGATATTCCCAGTTTTCTTTGCTAACATTAGAATAGGGTGTGGTCTTTGTCTTTGTTGGATCTTCTGGTCCTCCAATCTCTTTGAAGTAAGCATGTAGCTTAGCTCGATAACCTCTCCATGCCCTTGCCATGTAGCTATCAATAACTTTGCAAACATCCAAATTCTCCACATCAATGTCAAAAAGTGCCTTCAAGTAACAAAGAAATAATTAATCGGTTAGTAAATGTGAACGCTAAAACTCATAATGAGTTATGAAAAGAAACTTACAGTTAGTTTGTGACGTAACGACAATCTAACTTCATTTGGTACATGTCTCCACTCTTTGTATTGTAAGCTACAATTGTTATGCAAAATATAGTCACACTCGTACATAAAAGATGATTCATTTTCATTAACTACTCGCCTCATTTGAAAATTGAAATCCACTAACAATCGCTTTTTAGCTGCTTTCATTACCTTTCGAGCTCCCTTACCACACGTAATGCCACGTTTGTGCTTGTCATACCATTACCAACATCTTGCTCTTTCTCACAAACTATGTCTATAAACAAGTAGAAGGACAATTTACATTTACAACATTAATTATAAAACAACATTAACAAGAAAAGTTAAACATATTAGTGATTGTCATACCATTACCAATTTCTTGCTCTAGTTCTGGAGATCGTAGTACCTCACTATCCAAGTTTATTGGAGACGTGTCTGTTCACAAAGCAAATTACAAAGTAAAATACTAAGCAAGTATGAATACATATGTAGAAATGAATGAATTACTACCTGAGATTGGAGATATTAGATCAGGTTCATGACTTTCAAGTGAAGTGTTTAAATTTGTTGCATGTGACATCCCTAAACATATTCATGGATTTAGTCGGAACAATATTTTAGAACATAAGTACTAAAAACCTAATTCAACTTTCAAATTACCAAGGCTTATATCATTACTCTAATGACACATTTTTTAATTTTTTTATTCATATTCTAAGCCCTAATTATTCCTTTATTAATTTGTAGATCACTAAACTATTAGTTATCATATCACAAACGAATTAAACTATATACTAGATAAAAAATTTAACAAAAGGAAAGGAAGAGTAACATACCAGCATGTCGTCCATCTTCAGTACGTCGTCCACCTCGTCCACCTCGCCTAGTCATTATGCTCTTTAAAAATATAAAAAGAAGTAAGCATTTTATAAATCTAACAGATAATACTAAATTTAACAATAGAAAGATTGTTACTCAAAACTAACCAAAATTATCAAGAAAATCATGGAAAAGAGTCATCGTCATCACTATTAGGATTTGAATGATCAGAATCGTGGTCAGTTTTAGAATCAATTATAGATTCATTATTAAAAAATATTACGCCCTCATCATCATATTCATCATCAATATCTTCTAAGTCATCCACAGGGGGATTTACATTACATATTGCCACAACTGCCTCATATGGTAATGTTTCAGGTTCTACATCATTTCGAACTATGAAAGACGTGTCGGGTAATTCTTCGGTTGGTTGAAAAGATGGCAATTCAGTAGATTCCTCTTCTTGAAATATCTCATTCATCGATACTTCGTCATCATCATGCTCTAGTATATCATAAATGTTGCGATGGTTTAATTTTTGTACCACCATCCAGTTCTTTCCATGTGCCAAATCGTTTAAATAAAAAATATGTTGAGCTTGATTAGCCAAAATAAATGGTTCGTCTTCATACCACTTAGATGTAATGTCAATTGATGTCAATTTATGATCAATCACAATCCTTGTTCCCTTTGGATCTGTATTATACCACCTGCAACGAAACATGAATACCTTTCTACCAAGTATAAAATCCAACTCCAAAACTTCAAGTAGAACACCATAATAAATCGTTGCTTCACCCTCATCCCCTACACAAACTCCACTAAACTGTGTTGTGAACTTATCATCATGCTCCTTACAACGAAATCTAACACCATGAACTATGCAAGTTTGCCAACTACTATAACGATCGTCAGGTGACTGTGACAAAGCATACAGATCATCAGTTGCTTGAGGATCACCATTGACTCTAAGCAAGGCCATCTATGAACCCCCAAAATACTTAGAAATATGATTAAAATAAATTATTAAAAGTAATAAGTTGTTAGTTTTACCTTTTTCTTGAACCAAGAGGGAAATTCTTGTTTTTGTATGGTATCTAAATTTGCTTCTCCTATACCTCTTGAGTATAAAGCTTCTTTGTGCTCCCTAACATCAAGAACTAGTGAGTTGTGATTTTTTAATAAACTAGTAAATAAAAAATAAAAGTATATCTAAATATGCTCAACTCACTTTAGATAAACATCAAGTTCATCTCCATAATTATTGATGATGTACCATTGCACCACATCAGCATAGTCCCCTAGTTGTTTGAATTTCAAAGCCCCTAATGTACGAACTTTATTGTTGAATAACTCCATCCCGTATTTAGTCGTCGGTGCATCCCAATTTCGTTCTGCACAGTTGAATTGAGTCCCGATATCATCTACATAACGAGATAAAATGTGACGGCCTCATCGACCACATAAGCTTCACTAATAGAGCCATCAGGACGTGCAAAGTTACACACATATCCCTTGTATGTACCCATACGACGTTCGACCCCAAACATCCATCGCTGACTTACCGGCCCTCCTAATAATGCCTCCTCGGGTAGATGTATACACAAGTGAACCATGATTGTAAAAAATGTAGGAGGAAAGATCTTTTCAAGCTTGCATAATATAATAACAATCCCACTCTTCATATCCTCAAGTTCTTTTGCGTATAGAGTTTTAGAGCAAATTTCTTGAAAGAATCGGCAAAACTCGATCAAAGTTGCACGAATTTCCTTGTTAAAGAAAGGGAGAATGGCTGCCGGGAGTATTTTCTGAAGCAATACATGACAATCATGTGTTTTCATCCCTCCAAGTGTATTATTATCAGTCACATATCGACTGATGTTGGATGCATAGCAGTCAGGAAAACGAATAGACTTGATAAATTTGCAAAACTTCACACACTCATCTTTAGTCAGTGTGAAATTAGCATGAGGTTTCTCAAATTTTCCATTTCTTTGTTTCAACCATTGTTCCTTGCGAATGTTAAGATCCTCCAAGTCTAAACGTGCTTTTGTTGTATCCTTTGATTTTACCGGATCATTTAAAGATGTCCCTACTATATTATCACATACATATTTTTCTATATGCATGACATCAAGATTATGACGTATTAGTAATTTAGACCAATATGGAAGTTCAAACAAAATACTCTTTTTGGACCAGTTTAACTCATCCATATGTCGTTTATGCTTCCTATCCTCATTCGTTGGTGCTTTTCCAGTAGTGCATCTAGGAATATCTGCTAAGTGTCGCAAAATATCATCTCCAGTAAATTTACGAGGCCGTTCCCTTTTCTCTTGTTTTCCATCAAAATCTAAGCTCTTTATCCACCTATTTGCATCGGTGGCCTGTATAACACTGTTTACCCCTAATCCGGTTAGAACGCGTATCCTCAAGGCATATTGGACATGCCAATTTCCCCATGGTACTCCACCCAGACAAGTAAGCATAAGCGGGGAAGTCACAAATTGTCCATATTACTACGGCATAAAGAGTGAATCGTGATTTTGAATATGCATCATATGCTTCAACCCCATCATGCCATAAAACTTTAAGTTCATCTACAAGCGGCCTTAAAAAGACATCAAAGTCTTTGCCAGGTGATTTTGGTCCGGGAATCAATAAACTTAAAAGGTAATTGCTCTTATGCATTGTACACCAAGGTGGCATGTTATATGGCATCAAAATGACAGGCCACATACTATGTGTTGTCGCCATATTGCTAAAAGGGTTAAACCCATCTGAAGCCGGTCCTAATCGTACACTCCTTGGATCATCTGCAAAATTAGGATACAAATCATCAAAATGTTTCCAAGCCCTTCCATCGACAGGATGACGCAAAACTCCCTTCTCATCCTTGCGTACTTCTTTATGCCACCGCATGTCTTTAGCTGTGTGGCGTGAATCATATAAGCGCTTCAAACGAGGTGTTATTAGAAAGTATCAGAGCTTCTTATATGCAATTTTATTGCGCACATAACGACTACTTTGACAAATTGGGCATGTTATAGCATCTTTATTGTCCCCAAAAAAAATAGCACAATCATATTGACAAACATCTATAAGCTCATAACCTAAACCAGCTTCATAAAGCAACATTCTAACATCATAATAGCTTTCTGGACAATTATTGTCATTGGGAAGTACCTCGTGTAGCAACTTCAGCAACATATTAAAAGAATTATCAGTCCACTTGTTCATGACTTTCAAATTCATCAACTTCACAACAAATGTCAAGGTAGAATTCTCGCATCCTCCATACAAAGGATTATTTAGCGCTGCATTTAGCTTATCATAAGGAGTATTTTCAATAACAGGCTCCTGATTTCCAATTATATCATTTGTAGGGCCAATATTAAACAATGGATGACCAATTGCATCATCTAATCCTGCTCTTAAGCCAATAGATTCTTCATTAACAAAACCATCATGTTCAACATCTTCATTGACTTCATCCTCACCATGGTACACCCATCGTGCATATGACTTATCAATTCCTACATTTATTAAATGGGAAGTAATGACACTTATATTTTGTAGTCTCGAATTAATACAATTAGCACATGGGCATAAAGTTAACCCGTTAGAGTTCAAAGTTTGTCAGGCAACATTTAGAAATTCCTTTACCCCATCTACATACTCGGTTGAAACTCGATTCCCATTCCTCTCCCACTGATGACCCATATTTTGTACCTGATGAGGTAAAAACTCCAATGAAAGTAAGCTATCGTCAAACAGTTCAAGCTGATGTTGGCAGTCACTTAGAATGATCACAAAAAATATTATTTGTTGCTAAACTATTATGTTACATTGAATTACTAATGTAAGGATAAAATTATAATAAAATTATAATAAAACTATAATAAAATTATGCAAAAATAGCTTTCTAACTAACAGTGGGTTGTATATGTGCAGGTCTCAATGGAGCAATAACATACAATTTATGATTTTGAAGAAAGAAAGCAATAAAACTTTGATTAAATAGCAGCAAGCTTATTAGGACATCAGGTAACTCATTTTGATCATTCATTAGTTCTTATTTCAATTTTTTTACTTGCTGGAAGTTTGATTCATTTTGAATCTTTACTATATAATTGAATAATACCAATAGAAGTTTTTTAAAATATAGACTTATTGCTTCAAATATAAAATACTCTGCTTTTATGCACAGTAGATATTGCTACGTTGGGATATGAAGAAAGTTCAAGTTTGTGATTTTGAGTCGAGCAAGTCTCAAAAGATATGTAAGATCTGTCATAATCATTCACCATTCATATATGCATCAACCAAGCATATATATTGAACCTAACCTAAAGTATGCCATTACAAAAGAGCAGTCTTCAAAACGAGAAACTCCAAACTCCAAACTAGCATAGTTTGGCATGTTCCCATATATGATTTAGTGCCTACTTGTTTATTTCATGCCTTAGTGGGTATGTAAACCAAAGCTTTCACATCCATGTAAAAGATTCTTGTCAATAGAACAAGCAACTGTCGTACACCTTGGTTTATTTGTGGGTCATTTGATACACCGAGAAAATGCTTCAGAGTAGTTGTCTGTTGTTTATGATGATATTTCAAGTGGACTGTTAGTTACCAACAGGGGATTTGCTTGTGGGAGTTTTTGGTGCTTTGGTTGATATTGTTTCTTCTAGTGAGTATTGATGGGTAAAGGAGCTTAGAACTATGGTAAGAAAATGAGTGCAGGTGAAGCATCATCCAATAGTTATGCTGCCTGGGCATAAGAATCGCATGAATGCGAAGAGAATTATAAGGTAGATAGAAAAAATGGTTTATCAGACGGCGAAGTTGAGAAATGTTTGAAGATCCATAGGTTGAAAGAGTTGGAGAAACATGAAGGGCAATCTGTTTTTTTACAAATTCTAGATCAGTTTAATGGTACATTGGTTAGAATTTTGCTTGTTGATGCTGTGATTTATTTTGTTCTAGCTTGGTATGATGGTGAAGAGGGTGGAGAGATAGAGATCACAACATTCTTAGAGCCTCTGGTGATTTTTTTATACAAATTGTTAATGCAATTGTTGGTGTTTGGCAAGAGGGTAGTGCTGAAAAGGCTTTAGAAGCCCTTAAAGAAATTCATTCAGAACAAGTAGCTTTTAAGCTTAAAGAAATTCATCAAGAATGGTTATGTTCTTTAACTCAAACAATTTCTTAGCCATATAAGTACTACTCATTCAATTGCTAGACTAATTATAACCCCTAATCAAGAAAATTTGAGTTGCAGGAACAAAATTGAGGTCTAATAAACTAATTTTTGTGTGTTCATCAGTTGCCTAATCAAGCAAGGTTTGAGTTGGAGGAGCAAAATCAAGCGCCTAATAAAGCAATGTTTGAGTTGCAGGAACAAAATCGAGTGCCTAATCAAGCAATATATGAGTTGCAGCAACTAAATCAAGTGCCTAATCAAGCAAGTTTTGAGTTGCAATAACAAAATCAAGGTCAAATAAATTAATCTATGGAACATCTTTACAGAACATATGATTAGAAGCTTACCTCAACAGTAGAGTAAAAACAATTCGAATATTTAGACAAAATGGAATCGGCGCTCTCAAATAATACACGATTGCCTCCTCCTTGATGGCTTCAATCAAACAGATTGCAAAGATGTACCGCACAATCTGGAGCGTTCGTGATTGAGGGTTTTTGTGATGGTAAACTGAGAGTTTGTGAGGGGAATTAAACGATTGTTGAATCGTGAGGAAACCGGTCATTATAATCGCCATTTATCTCGGTGGTTTGTTGAAACAGAAGTTTCTTTGAAATCAACCATATCAACAACAAAGAAGAAGATATATGGGATCGTGAGTCCGGTAACAAATCGGGTCGGACATTAGGTCTGTCTATTCTGATTTGGGTTGCAAATGGGTTTTCAATAATTAAATATATTATTGTTTCATTTGCAAATTTATTTGCTTGTTTTAAACTATTATTATTTTTGTTGTTTCAGGTATCATAATTATTTTGTGCTGAATGGGTTTTATAAAAGGAATTTGATTTACATTTATAATTTATATTATAAACCATTAAAAAATAAAAATGTATAATAAACCAAAATCAAACCCAAACATGATGCAAAATTAGTTTATAGTACTTTAGGACTAGGGAAGATTTATTATTAAAAGGAAATAAAATAAATTAAAAATCAAATGATAAAGATAAGAATGAATATATAAAATGATTGAAGTCTCGAGATTATATAAACTATAAGAAACATATATTAAAAAAATTATAAACTAGTTAATTAAACTATAATAACTAATGTTATGACATGCATTGACTACGCTTGACCATTGATCATTTTCATGAATTAGTATGACATACATTAATTGTGTTTGACATAAAATTACACGTTACGTCATGATGACATGTAAGGAGTCATTATAAGTCACAGCAATTCGTAAGTAGTATTAATTAGTCACATATACCCATTTTAAACTATAAATAACCATATTTGATCATGTATCACTATGACTGACAGTCAATTTTAATTGACTAGTAATGACCAACATGATATATCATGAATAACCCTAGTTGAATCATCAACAACCCCAATTAACTATCAGTAACCATCATTATAAATAACTATCAAATACTTTAACTAATTATATTGACTATCAAAGACCATCAATGCCCTTAACTACTTATAAATAACTATCAATAACTCTAATTGATCATATTGACTATCAAATACCATTAATGACCCTAATTTACCTTAAATTACCATTAATGACTTCTAGTTTGTTTTAAATATTTAAATTCAAGTCATTTTTTCTACACATTTTAATTAATATATTTTTTGTATGTAATACGTACATATATAATATCTACAAATATTTTACATTTTTTAAATGTATGTAATTATTTGTTTTGCAAAGTCATTTTCCAAAAATTCAAAAAAATAATAATTTACTTAATTTATCTACATATTTATGAATGAATATTATGTGTTAGCTTTTACATATGTGTAGCAATTTAAATAGCCACGTCATTTTTAAAATATTAAAACAAAAATTAATTTTTTTAGTTTATTTACATATTATTTATAAATTTTATATGTGGGTAAATATTAGTCTATTACCCACACATTTTTCATTTTTTAACATGTGTGTAGATTTTTATTTTGCCACGTCATTTTGATAAATAAAATAAAATAAAATCTTATTTACTTAATTTATCTACATATTTGTTTAGAAATGTTATATGTTGGTAAAACATAGTCTATTACCCACACATATATTTGTTTTAACAACATATGTAGATAAATTATCTACACATAATGAAAAAACTCACATGTGTGGGTAAATGAACGTTTTAATTATCATTAATTTTGTGAGGGGAAATTTCCCTACAATATCAAGTGTTGATAGAATTCATTATCAACATATATTAAATGTTGCTCATTATGTAAAAGATATTATCAACTATTACTCACACATGTACAAACATGTGTAGTTATATACTCACACATTTTAATGCCTCCTAATATCTATTTAAAGTATTATGTATTGGTAAAACATAATCAATTACCCACATATATTAGCTTTTACATATGTGTAGCTATTTAAATTGCCACGTCATTTTTAAAATATTAAAACAAAAATTAATTTATATAGTTTATTTACATATTATTTATAAATTTTATATGTGGGTAAATATTAGTCTATTACCCACACATTTTTCATCTTTTAACATGTGTGTAGATATTTATTTTGCCACGTCATTTTGATAAAATAAAATAAAATCTTATTTACTTAATTTATCTACATATTTGTTTATAAATGTTATATGTTGGTAAAACATAGTCTATTACCCATACATATATTAGTTTTAACCACATATGTTGATAAATTATCTACACATAATGAAAAAACTCATATGTGTGGATAAATTAACGTTTTAATTATCATTAATTTTGGGAGGGGAAATTTTCCTCCAATGTCAAGTGTTAATAGAATTCATTATCAACATATACTAAATGTTGCTCATTATGAAAAATATATTATCAACTATTACTTACACATGTACAAACATCTGTAGTTATATACTCACACATTTTAATGTGTAGCTAAATTATGTGTGGGTAAACATCCAACTTTCTTGTAGTGACACTATTTAAACGATGAAAGTTATGTTAAGAGCATGTGTTATCACACCATTATTAAGATTGCACATGTTGAAGCTTTATAAGAAAGAAAATATAAGAATTACGCATGTTTGACGGAGAATATTGAAAGTAAGGTTACTAGTTCTAACCTAATTCAAGAAATGACTGGTAAGATAATTCACATAAAAGAACAACTAAAGGACATTTAAGACCAAAGCTATGCATATAGAAGTAGAAGGTTGTTAGAGTTTAACATGGGATATAAGGTCATCTTAAAGGTTTCTCCCAGGAAGGGAGTTATATAATTTAGAAAACTTTAAAGTTGAATACAAGGTATATAGGACCGTTCGAGATAGTAGTACAAGTTGGATAGTGGCCTATCATCTGCATTTACCTAACAAATTAAGCAAAATTCAAGATGTGTTTCATGCATCTAATTTAATGAAATGTTTATCAGATGAATGTCTCAAGATACCTTTTGAGAATACGCAAGTATATGAAAATTTAACCTCTATGAAAAATCCAGTGCCTATCCTAGATAGACAAATGAAATAGTTAAGAACAAACAAATTCCGCTCGTACAAATGAAATGGGAATCTAAACATGATCTTGAGTTAACATGAGAATGGAAACAAATGATGGAGGAGTATCCATTTCTCTTGGAGACATGGAGTTTCTTAAGTTTGAGAGGATGTAACATCCCACATTTTGATTTAAAAATAAAATAAAATAAAATGGGAAAATCTAGTCTTACGAACCATAAAACCAAGATCTTACTGCCCTTAACTTGGTGGCTAAGGACATTATCTAGAGTTTCCACAAGTGAAGTGTGCTATCGTTCAAGTGAAGCATCCAGGACATGACACGTACGTGGTAATGACTCACCAATTTCCGATTTACAGACTGTAATATCCCCATCCTTATGGTCCATAAGATTAGCTATAATAACTTATAAAATATGAAGGTCTATCCTGGTCATTTGTACTCAAACTCAGTGTTCTAAACATGTTCTAAAAGCTCAATGGAGATACTTTTAATGTCATGGTTAGTCTAGAAGTATCGGAGATTTTTTGGGTAATGTTTCGTTTAGCTTAAGTGCATTTAAATATTCATTCTAGCCTTAGTTACTAATAACAACCTAGGATTGTTATATTATATAGCTATTGGACTAGTAATTGCGGTATTTAAACTTTATACATTAATTGTAACGATACTTGTATAATCACTATACGGTCACAGTAGTTAGTAAATCATAATGTGTGAAATGCCTTGGCCGCGTAATGCATAATACTCGAAAGATGGATAGCATGGGAAATAAATAACATAAACACTAAAATATGTATAAATAGCTAAATGTGTGTATATGAAAACATGCTCATGCATAACCATGATAAAGTATGGAAAAAACATTTTAAACATAATATTAACTCCCCTGTATTTTAGGTTGACGACATTTGTTATATTTAAATGATGAATATCATGTAAAACCTCATGATAGAGGTAAGTTGGTGTAAGCTCGGCAAGGCAAGCCTAAAAGAGATATTATGAGTTGTATACACTACAAGAAACTAAGCATATAGAGGTGACATTTTTAATGATGACAAAAGTCGTCCCTATAGGTCCTGCTATATCGACGACATGTTGTCTCTATAATCCTTGATTTTTGTTGACCAAATTTAATTTTTTGCTTTGATCTGTCATCGCAATAGAGTTTGGCGAGGTGAAGGGAAATACACCTGTCTCATGAAAATTTATTGGCGACAACCCTCGTTGCTAAAAGTATTATTTATTTATTTATTCTTTTTTTTATCTAATAGTTTAGGAAAATAAAAAAATAAAAACTCTATAGCGACGACATTTTTAACTCTATAGTGACGATATCTCTTTTTATTATTTATTATATTTTTTAATCAACAATTTAATTGGATGACATCGTTTTTTTAACATGTAGCGACGACATATATATGCTATATCTTGTAGTTAGGGCAAAAAGGATCTACAGCTCACATTGACCCCATTTCACCCCCAAAAACGAAAAGTTCGTCCCGGAGCTTAAAATGAAAAAGGGGATTAAGAAGATACTACAAATGATTAAGTTGCTTGTTTGTGTTTGATCAAATGATTAAGTTGTTTGTTAAATGTTTGACATGTTTAAACAACTCTTATGGTCTTTAACATCTATGTATAAGACTTTATATTATAACATTGTGGAATTTAAACAGATTGAACAATTAGGACTAGGTTAAATATATATTATAAACCTAGAAAATTTTTAAAATTTAAAAAAATTAAAAAAATTTAAACAAACTCTATAGCAACGACATGTTGCCTCTAAGGTCGTTGCTATAGCTATATATATTTTTTATATATATTTTTATTTTTTTTTTATAAATTTCATATTTTAGATTTTGACGACAACATTACAAAGGCGACTTGTGTTGCGACGACAAGGATGTGATTTAGCACGAGTATATAGCAGCGACCTTTTAGCGACTAAATGTTGTCGCTATATCCTTTAGTGATGACTTTTGTAGACTATAGAGATGACTTTTGTCGCCTATATAGCTTCTGCTTCTTGTAGTGATAATTATAATTATGTTTTTGTATTGTAAGGGCATTAATAGTTAAATAGAAAGTCTTACTTCTCATTTCTACCGTTAATTTATTATCAATCAGTAATGAGATAAGCCCAATCGTAGATGGAGTGTAGACTTTATTACATTATCTTCGAAGTATCTATTGTTGTTGATTTTGCTAGGGATTTTGCAAGCAATATCAATAACTAAATAGTAGCAAAGTTGTGTCTAGATCATTAGTCCTCTATATAGCAAAGTTGCGACAATTTTTCATAGCAAAACTCTATAACTAATATGCTTTTGTATAGAAGTGCTATAATACTATTGACTGTCTTAAATACATAATTTGACCAATTTCTAGTACACAATCATGAAAATCATATAAAAACGTACATGATGCTGATCAGATATGAATGATTTATTCATGGTAACCATATGTGTTGTTGTTAATACAAACTTAGACCAACAATTTGTTTTTAAGTTAAGGCAATCCTAACTAAATATTATTATACATTGTTAACAAGCCGGCGATTTGGCATAACACAAACACAAACTAAACAAGTAGCGAATATTATAATCTAGTCACACTTCGAGCAAACTTTGTTTCCTTTTTATTAATCTAGCAACACTGGGATAGGAACAACCTCTAATGGATATTTAGGTAAATTCGAAAGCACAGTAGCTTCTGTCATATCAAGTTCATGAGGTTTTAACCCATTTGGAAGCTCCCAGTTGAAATGAAACAACAGATTAGCAAGTGCATTTTCGATTATACCGACTCCAAAAGTAATACCAGGGCAAATTCTCCTTCCACCACCAAATGGCAAGAGCTCAAAGTCAGAACCCAGGTAACTGATGGAACTATTTTCAAATCTTTCTGGAATGAAGCTATCAGGATTGTCCCAACTTTCAGGATCGGTTCCACACGCCCATGCGTTTATTATTATCCTCGTCTTCACTGGGATGTTGTATCCGTTAACCATGCAATCTTCCCTGCTTACTCTAGGAACCAATAATGGCGGACCATGTAGCCTAAACGTTTCCTTTACGATCATCTTTAAGTAATGCATGTTTTGTATGTCTGTCTCTGAAATTGTATTACCCTTCGCCATTGCTCTTACTTCCGCTTGTGCTTTTTTCATGATCTCTGGCTTTCTCATTAGTTCGGCCATCGCCCATTCGAGTGTCATTGAAGAGGTACTGGTTCCACCTATTAGCATGTCCTGCATTAACTCATAGTTGTATTAGTGATTAATCCGGTTTAATACAACAAATATGTTCTTTAAATGTCGAACACACCGTTCTAAATTCCACTTATTGCCCATTTTATATAGAACTTAATAAACGTAAGATGTAACTGAAATACAAGAATGTAATTTGGATATATACTTGTTCCTATGCAATTCTAAACAAGTGTAATATTTTATCATACTATTGATTGTTTACTTAAAAAATATCTAGGAACATAGATAATTATTAGATGTAAGTAGTGACATTTTAAAAAAGAAGTCGGTATATCAGCTAAGTGGGTAGTGACATTTATAAAAGTGTGGATATATATTACAGTTTTGAGTTATACTCATACTTGAGAAATTTGGGTCAAATGAAGGTTAAAAACTCATAGTTGTATGAAAATTTACATACTTAAAGGTCCTTACAAACAACTAGTTTATTTAAGACGTTGAAATCAATTTATTACATCTTGATTATTTCCTGATAAAAGAGAAGCTTAAAAAGTTATCATAATAACTAGATTAGTAGCCCGCATGTTATACGGGTTGAATAAATATTTTTAATATTTTTTTAAATAAATCATCGCATGTTTTTCAAATACGTTTTACAAAAAAAATAACATATAGAACTTTGCATATAAACAATCAAACTATTAAAAAATAAAAATATAAACTTTAAACAAGTAACTTTTTTTTTTTTTGGAATAAGAAAAAAATGATTTAATTGTTGAAGAAAATATGATTATAATGATTTAATTACAAAGTAAAATGAGAAAGAAAAAAGATTTTATTAATTATAAATATTAATATAAGAGAGTCGGGAAAATAATTTTAAGAATGCATGTAAACATAACACGTGTCTAAAAATTACTCTTTTATTATATATATTTTTTATTATATATAAAAGATAGAATATTACACTTAATTACACTATTGAGTATAGATCTACAAAATAATATATAACTTTCACTTGAATCCATCGGGAACTCCAGTCAATGATACTCAGTCATAACAAATATCGATTATTGGCACGTGAGAATGACTATTACCATGAAATTTTCTTTCATCAGCGATTACACCAAGAATACGGTTTTATTTTCTTAATGCAAACACCATTTTTTCTATAACTTGAAGTGCAAAAGTACGTTATTATAATTTTTAAACTTTACTTATTGGAGCATGTGATATTATAAGTGCAATCAAGTTAGAAAAAATCATCCCTTGTTGAAAAGATCGAATTAGAGCATATTCATACAAATAACAAGTTTGTTGTAGCATAGGAATTACCAGAATGATGCCTTTGACATTATCGTTTGTGATGGGCTGATTTAGATCACCATTCTCTTTAATCCTTAATAGAACATCAACTAAATCCTCTTGATCATGTCCACCATTTGATCTATTCTTCCTATGTTCCTCCAATATGTCTTCCAATATAACATCAAGCTGTTTCTGCCTCTTCAACCACTTCGCCTTCTTCCCCGAAACAACGTTAAGAAACTGCAGACTCGGGTAATACGACGCCATATTGAAAGCAATCACAGCTCTCATGATATCAAACAGGACATCTATAAGCGTCGATCGGTCTTTGCAAACATCCCCAACTGTAGCCCTGCAGATCACATCATTCACCATTTGCACCACAACATCTCTTAATACAACAGGCCTTCCTGTTGACATTTCGAGACGCTTACGCATGTTTGTAAGCTCTTTGTCTCTAATAAAGCTATATGATCGGACCCTTTTCGCACTAAGAAGCTCCAAAGTACAAATCTTTCTCATCTGTCTCCAGTAACTCCCGTACGGAGCCCATGCGATGTCTTGAGCTTTATAAAACAAGATTTGGGATGCTATGGTTGTGGGTCTATCAGAAAAGACGACATCATATGTTTTCAAAATCTCTTGGGCTAGTTTCGGTGTGGATATAACGACTGTAGGCACTTGCCCAAGCTGTAAGAACATGATGGGGCCGTATTTTCGGGCCAAGGTTCTAAGCACTCGATGTGGTACCGCGCCTTTGAGTTGGTGTATGTTTCCGATTATGGGGAGTTTCGGGGGTCCTGGGGGCAAGTTTTTTGGTGACTTGAAGTTTAGGAGTGCCCAAATGAAGAAAATGAGTGAAGAAACAATGAGGAAGAAGATGGTTAGAGGTTCCATCACCTTTGGTTTTAGTGCTTCAATGGATGGAAGTTGTGTTTGTGTTATGTTATTTAAGGTGATCAATTGGTTTTGGAAGAATCTTTGATTTGTTACATAATAAAGAGTTAATTATATAGATGTTGATTTATATGATTTATACACATATCATAGGCTTGGTCTTTATGTCTAATAAAATATGAGTTAAGGTTTAACATTTTACAGTAGCGTAGCATTGGTGTTCCTGAAATGGTAAGCGCTAGTACGGTAATTTAAAAAAGTAATTTATAAAAGTAACGTTACTTTTAAAAAAGTAATTTCTCCGGTATTAAAAAAATATTACTTTTTTGTCGTTTTAGGGTCATATTTGTATTGCTTAATAAACTTACTATTTAGATTATACTTGAAGTTTCTCCACTTGTACTAACTGATTTAAGTTTCTCCACTACTAGTACGGTAAATTAATTTAAAAAAGTAATTTAAAAAAGTAATTTAAAAATTACCCATATACGGTAATTTAAAAAAATAACGTTTTTTTAATACCGGAGAAATGAACATAAACAAATTTGCAAATCCATAACCCGATTTGATGTGGAGAAACGGATTTGAGAAACGAATGGAGTGATTTTAAGGTCACTATTTTCTTGATCAATTTTGTTCACCATGAAGAACATTTTATGTTACAATTAGAATTAGAATTTACTGGATTGTAAAACAACTATTAGTGCCTTAAAGTTTGTTGTTTGTTATTAGTTATTGATTCATATCTTGTGAAGAAAAGGTGAAAACGGTGAAAGGAGATGTTACTTAATTTTGAGGTTACCTTTGTATATGAGATTTTAAATATTTGGTAATCAGCTATAGGTTTGTTGTATGTTGTCACATAAATACAAATAGTAATCAAGCTCCTAGAATATATATGTTGCATATATACAATGAGTAAATTAGGACTTCAATAGAATTTGTTTATATGGTGTATTTGTTCATATTTGATGTGATTGAAGGGGAGTGTGTAGCCTTTTGCTTTGAGGTTATGGTTTCACATAAGAGCATTCACAGCCCGTTTGGTATATTTATATGAGTGTAATTCTTATATTATATAGAATAGTTTTGAGTGGTTGTGAGTGTAGGATAGAGAAAGAGGTAACTTTGTAAAATAGTAACCAACTTTTAAAAATATTCCAATTAGGTAACTGTAGTTTTAAAAGTGTTTAAATTAGTTCACTCAGTTTTTATATTTTATACAAATTAAAAGTCTTAACATGTTTTTTATCATGTTATACTTTTTGTTTCAATTAGAAAATATTTTTTTCTATCTTTTGATGCTAATATGGAACGTTGATGTAAATTTTAGTTACTTTTTTTATTTTTTTCATAATTAACAAGTTTTTTTTCTTATAATTTTATATATTGAAAATTCTGACCCCCACGTCTTCTCCACCGTTACTTTCTTTACATAATAAAATTTAATGATCACTCGATTTGATCGTCTAGTGGTTCAATTTGAGAAAAATATGCATGATTGACTAAATCAGAATACTTTTGAAACTAAGTTACTATTCTGTGACATTTTCCTGAGAGAGAAATATTAATGTTCAATCTGTAAATTTAAAGAAATATTATTCAACCCTTATAATTTTTATAATATTTTTAAAAGTTGTTGTGAGTGGATAAAAGAGAAAAGGTAATGATAAAGGTATAGAAAAATATTATTTAATTAAAATGGTGAAAGAAAAAATAATATTTTTAATGTAATTATATGAATAGAAATAAAGAATGGGCTGTGAATGCTCTAAAAAAAAGGGGGAAAGAAGCCGGTTTTCCCTGAAAGTTGAAGGTTTGCCTATGAAGATGGCCTGAAGATATGCTAGAAAAATGTGGGAAATGAAGTCTCAAAGCATTCATAATAGGTTCGTTACTTTTATAAGAGTGTGTTTTATATTATGAGAGATGGTTGTGAATAGAAAAGAGAAAAAAAAATATTATTGTTCATTCTTATATTTGGATAAACACGATACAACTCACATAAATAAAGTGGTTTGTGAGTTGAGAAGTGAGAAAAAATAATAATAAAAACATAAAAAAGTACTATTTAATTGAAAAAAAAAAGAAAAAATATAATGTTTTTAGTATAAATTTGAGAATAGAGATGGGAAATCTTGAGTGGATGCTTTTAGTGGACATGTGAGGAAGGGGATATGATAGGTTTTTGTATGTATGTTTAAATTTAAAATATATATGTTTATATTTTTTAAATGTTAAGTATATTTAAGTCATTTTACGCTCACTTAACTGAGAAGTCAATGTGAAATCCATTCCAATACTTTTAGGGCCCGTTTAGTTCGCAGAATATTTTGCAAATAAATTGGAATTGGAAATAGAATTGGAATTGGAATCGTGTTAAAATTGATAACGTGTTTGGTTGGTCAATTTTGAGTGAAATTGAAATGTTAGTTTTGAACATTTCATTGGATTGTTAAACATTCCATTGGTAAGTGGATGGAATGTGAATTCCAATGAATGAGAGAAATTTTCCAATTTCAATTTCATCTATTGACCAACCAAACATGATTTTGAATGAAAAATTTTCCAATTTCAATTCCAAATCCTGAGAATCCCGTGAACCAAACGGGACCTTAGTGTTACGTTTATGCAAAATGCTTCTTCTGTGAATCCTTTTTAGATACAAAATAGTTCATCCGCAATACCTTTAGTAATGCTTCTTCTTGTTCTTATTCCAAGTTTGACACAATCATCAATAGAAAAACACAACTTTGTGGTTCCATTCTCATTTACATGATGATTCTAAACAAGAACACATTTGTTGATATTGTATACCATAAACCATTTATTATTGACCAAAGGGTTAGATGAATTTGGAAAAAAAAATTAACAGAAACTTATGATTACCAAATATCATATAAATCAATGTTTTCAGAACCGGATTGGACGTGGAACCGGACGCCTTACTGGTTTGGTGGTCGGACCGGTTGGACAGATTTTAAGAACAGGATGACGTCATAATTATATATATAGTATATTATATATATATATAGTTATATATATAGTTAAATATGAGTAATTTATATATGTATTTTATAGTTATATATAAAACTTAACTATATTTTTATATTCAACATACTAATTTATGGTTCAACACCCTGTTTTTACCCATTAAAATCAAAAAAATAAAAAAAAATACAAAAAAAAAAATACAAAATCCGGTCCGAACCGGTCCGGTTTCCCGGTCCGACCGGCCAAAAACGAATTGATGATAACCGGACCGGCCACCTAGCCAATCCCCGGTCAAACCGGTCGGACCGGCCGGTCCGATCCGGTTTCAACAACATTGATATAAATGATTTGAGCATTAGCAGATGTCAGAAACGGTCATTTTAGTATGACATTTAGTTATTTTATTTTATCAATGGAGACGTAACAAAGAACAAAAATGTCAACCGGATAATAAAATCTTCAATTTTGACAATGAGATTTGTCATTATCCCTCTTGAATTCTTAAAAGTTAAATCTACTATCACCATGATGGTGTGAGCTTTTTGTAGAAAACCAAGTCGTATTTATTAAAATATGAAAAAATGGAAAATTGATATGACGCTGATGTGTCAGGCGAGGAAAAACAAGTAAAAGTGACGATAGTCCATAGCCTTACAATGCACACGATATAAAACATCGGTCTAATACATTAACTATACCTTACATAACAAGGTCGGTGGACTTCCCATCGGCCTACCGGCCATGTATCACTAGCCTATTGGTTCATTCAAATATGTTATTTTCTTTGTTTGTTTTAAGACTTAACATAGAACTTTATGATGTCGAGATGGTTAGACGCATGGCTTTTAAGTGAGAAGTCATGGTTTCGAACCATGCAGCATACGTGTTTTCTCATTTTATTTTATTTTTTTGGTTTTTCGTCTTTTGTCACTTTTGTTCCATTTAAATAACTTTTTTTAAATTACTAAAATGCAAATTACGAGACATAAAATTGTTTTCTATATACGTTGAAATCTCCAATATAATATGTGTTCCATACGTAGTTAAGCATGCGAGTGTCACCGTCATAACGCGTGTATCAAAGTTCGTAAATACAAAACGCTACGCGCTATCACGCCACAACGCCGAGCGACATCGCTCCTTCCAAATACAAATGGTCACATATGTTACAAAACATTGAATAATACAAAAAACCAATTTATTAAGTAATTATATTTAACATCGGTTTTTGTGTAATTCATCATTTGTTTACAACGGTTTTTGTGTAATTCATCATTTGTTTTCTTCGTGAATAACGACGAAAGACAAACTATGAAAACCATTGGTTTGGCTGGCTTCTACTTCAAAAACAAATCAAGACATATCTGACAACGTTTTTTCTTTTATTCAAAAATACTCGATTATGATTAAAAACATTTAAACCTATTACTATTTAAAATAGGTTTAAGTGGAGTGAGTAATGTACAATTTCATATCGAAAACATATTTATTTTTGTATCTGTTTTTTATTATGTTAAAGTTCACTTTTGTTTTAAGTGATTCTGTATATGGACGTTTAGTGGTCTTCGGTTATTTAAGGTGATTTGTCACAAAACTAAAAGTCAACTTCTAGCTACCTTAATAGTTCATTTAATAATCTTCTTTGATTTGTTATTTCAATGATCCTACAGATTCACGTGAAAGAATCATCTTAATTAGAATAAAATCGTGACAAATGATTAAACTTAGAATCAAATCGGGACAAACAATCTTCTTTGATTAGTGATATATATTTAATTTAAAATTAAAATAATACCCATGTGTTGGAGCTATATCTGCTTACCTTGCCGGAATCCTTACGAAACGTACCTATCCCTTCGAATCCTAAATGATTTCATAATAAATATAAGAGTTAGTTACTAGATTGAGCACTGTGTTTTGTCCATATTGTAATATTAGTACTAACCCTTTGGAAAATTACAGGTTGGTCACAACTGTTTACCAACTCGTAGCACAATCGGTCACTAAGACTAAAGTTTGTTAAATTTTCTAGTTAAGTGTACGTGAAAAGTATAAAATACCCTTAACTAAAAGACAAAATATATAAATATAAATTAATTTATACGGGTCCCACTTTTTTTAATTAAACAATTATATATATATATATATACACACATATATATTGATAATATATGTATATATGTCACGTCATCCTCTTCCACTGTCGGCAAACAACAACTCGCACAATTCCACAGACCATCACCGCCACGTCTTGCAACGCCACCACCGTTATCACCATCAACACCGTGAACACCATCATCACCGCAGCCTTCTAGCTTTTTTCGCCGGCAACCACCGCCACCATCAACCTTCTCCATCACAACCATCATATCATCACAGCCACCACGCCGATCATCTCAAACAAAACCACCGCCATTACACCACCATTGTCAGCATCTCCATCAACATTGATCAATCAATCATTTGATTTGGGTGATTAATTTGGGTGATTTGTGAGGCGGTTTGATTGTAAGGTTTCTGTAAGACCATTCGAGAGCAATGATTGATTGTGAGATGATGGAGTTGAGGTTACCATTCGAGAGCTATGAGTGACGATGGTGGTCGCTGGAAGAGGATGAACCCACTTCCAGATCTGAAACTCGATCATTATTGACCGCCACCTTCGTCGCCGGAAGGTGATGGATTTGAGGTTACTATTCGAGAGCAGTAGGTTGCGAACTTGCGATCGACTGGGTAAGACAATCGGAGGTCAAGGAGATGAAGACGACGGTAACCAGAGGTCGGAGGATACGGTGGTCGGAGATGGTGGCCGACAGTGGTCGGCGATGGTGGTAGTACAATAAAAAAAAAATATAACAATAAAGGGGTATAATGATCATTTCAATAAAATTAACGTCTAAAACTAACGGCCGTCCACTCCAGATAACAATATTGTTACGAGTTAGTAAGTAGATGGGATCAAACCTGTAATTTTCTAAAAGTTGGTACTAATATTATAATATGGGCAAATCACAGGGACCAATCGTGTAATTAATTCTAAATATAAAAAAAAGGTACAAATAAAATTACCCTTTTATTAAAAAAATATAAGAAGTAATGTCATTTATTAATCACCTTAATAAAAGGTTGAGATTAAAATGTAGGAAAAATTATTAGAGAAGTATTTTAGTAACAGCCACTTTGATTGATTTTTTATAATTTTTTCATTTTTTTAAACGTTTATAACTTTTATATACGATATTACTTTTTTTAAAAAAATTACACTATAAAAACGAGTGTTTTTTATTTTTAAAACAAGTTCAGTATTGTTGTATATAAACTATATTAACTTTTTCTTATGTTTTTATGATTATATCTCGTTATTATGTATTTAGTTCAGTTTATAAATATTATATCTTTATGTAGTTCATATGCCTTTCTATTAGTTATTATGTTTTTCTTAATACTATTATATCTTTTTAAAAATATTGAATTTAAAAAACATATAATAGTGTAATAAAATTGTTCTGTATTTTTATGTAAAACACAATAATAAATTAGCAACTAACCTACCTAATACAATTAAAAATGACAAAATAACACAATGTTTTATTATGTTTTTGATCGTCATTGTGTTATCTTGAACACTATATGTTTTGAAAAATTTATTTGTGAAATAACATCAATGTGCACTTCTAATTGTATAACATAATGATCAATAACAAGTTTATATATATATATATATATATATATACACACACACAGAGGAGGGATCCTAAGAAAACCACAAAGTTATAAGAAAACTAGAGAAAACCAGTGAAAACGGTCACATAATATATAAATTTTTTTATCACTACCCTCTATTTATATGTGTGAGTATATACAAATAAAGTTATGAATCAAATGAAAACCGTAGCATTGTTTTACATATACGTCACACATAGGTTACATATACGTAACCATTTTCATTCGACATAGTGTTACGTATACGTAAGTTTCTTCATTCTCGTATGTATGCTTAACATATATGTACCAAACACTTAAATAACATTTTAACAATTAAAATAACAAATAAAAATTTTAATTATGTTATTGGTTTTCATGATTTTCTTTAGTTTTCACATAACTATTGGTTTCCATGATTTTCTTTAGGATCATTACAAAACCACTTATTATTTTCAAAACCATAGAACCATTGATTTACATAAACGTAAATTAAGTCTGATGTTACTTGAGTTGTTTTACATATGTGTATATCCGACATGAACAATAAACTATTTTAAACAACTAAATATCAATAACTTTAACTTACAGATATGTAAATCAGTGGTTCGTAATTTATATTTATGTAAACCAATGGTTCTTTTGATTATGAAATAAAAAGTGGTTCTGTAATGATCCTGACCATATATATATACATACATATATAAACAATAACAAAAATAACATATTTTTTTATCTTCAACACTATGGGGGCGTTTAGTATGCAAGAATTCAAAGAAATTTAATGAAATTAGAATCTTACATTGGTTATTGTATTTGGTTGGTAGAAATTTGTTGAAATTGGAATTTGAATTCCAATCTTAACGTGTTTAGTTGCGAAAAGAATTGGAATTGGACTTTGAAATTAATTCCCTCAATTTCATTCAAATGAATAATTTCAAAATCCTTCCAAATTTTGAAAGATTTCAAATACCATCGACCCTCATCTCTGTCACCAACCACCCCCACCTACCTCCAACCAATGGTACCGACGACCCTTGCCGACACCGCCAACCTCCGATCGCCACAACCACCGACCCCGACAGTCGCCGCCACCGACCCCTGACTACCTCCGCCAAAGCCAATCGCCACCGCCGGCCTCTACCACCTCCTCCGCCGCAGCAGACCTCCGATCATCGTGGCGCTTGACTGCCATCGATCGCCGCTACCCTAATTGTTGCCACCTGACTGCCGCTGCTGACCACCAACAATCGCCACCCCTGACCGTCGATGGTCACAGACTGCCGCCGAACACAACATCCGACGATTGCCGCCGCCTTCCGACTGCTGCCAACATTGACCTCTGAACAGCGTTGATCACCCAAAACTATTTGAAGCACCACCCTATCTGCTTGTCACCCTCCCCCTTACAACCCAAAACCAATTGGTGGCGGCTGTTGGGTACTGTCGGTTTTCAGCAATGGGTGTGGTCGTTGGTACGGTTGGTGGTCGCGGTCGATTGTCGGTGGTGACGGCAGTGGCGATCGATGATATGTAGCAGCGTAGATCAGTGATAATGGAGGTGGTGGTGGTTTGCAATTAGTGATAAATTCCAATTTCTTTATAAGTTTTTTGTCGTTAATAATGTATTTGGAATTTAAATTCCCTTTATAGATTTCAATTCATTTGAATTCCAAACATTTGGAAAATATTGAATTCCTATTCCAATTTCTTCTAATTTCAATTGGAAAAACAAATTCAACAAACCAAACACACCCTATGAGTTTTAGCGAATATTGCACATATGGTCCCTATTGTTTGAGCATATTACAAGTTTAGTCCCCACTTTATTAAAAACTAACTTGCACTAATGGTGGGGGCTAAAGTTGCAACCATCCCACAAATGTTTGGACTAAGTTTAAAATTTTAAAATCTAAGAATCAAAGTTGCAACTTGATCAAACCATAAGAACCATTTGTGAAATTTTCAATAACCATCTAAATTGCCTTTCCAAGATACTGATACTAAAAAGTTTGACTAACATCCACTCAAATTCATTGAATCATCACCAAAGTCTATTAAATTTCATCAAATCTTCATATCCTCTAGTGGGTAAAATAAAGATCAGAGTATAAACCCAATATTCAGGGGTTGTATGAATCTTTATCACATCTCCAGCTCAGTTGTGAGTGTCTGGAAATTTTAAATATTTAATTGCAAAAACACTCTCTGCAAAATCCAGATCATCAAGAAAATAAGATAAAGTTGGTACGAGGCTCAGATTTTTAAAGAAACAAACATAATCGATAACACCCCAATGGCTACAAATTTACAGGTTGCCATGCAAAAGAACAGACTTATTCAGATCTTCATTCTTTTACATAGCCAGATTTCACTAGGACTTACTTATATTCATCATCATAGCCTCTTGCAGTCACCAAATGTTATAAACAAATCTTAACTAATATGCAAACAAATCTTCATCCTCCAAGAACAAAAACAAACATTCGAGTAATTTTGTCCTGGGCTAGGAGTTCTTTGAATGGGGCCTGTGGTTTAATATATAATGATGGTTAATACTCTAACAAGAGTAATAAAGCTAACAGCAGCAACAAATGGAACTTTTCCAGTGTAATTTTATGTATTTGAAAAACAATTTTTTTGTCCTCTAAAATTGCATATTTTTGCCAGAGTATATAGCATCATTATAGGCAAGAACACATAATTCCAGGTAGATGTGATAAAAAAACAGACCCTAGAACAAGAACCGACGACCCGACCCGAACTGAACTGGAACCAAAAAAACTAGTTTAGATCTATCTTTCACATAACGGATGATCCACCATGGCTGCAAACATACTAGTTGCAATGCAAAACAGTCTGATTTAGATCTATCCTTCACATAACATCCAAGTTGCCTTGCCAAGATGCACATGATCTCAAATATGTTCAAACCACTAGAGAAATCATTGAAATTTATCATCTTAGCCTAGTAAATCACCAAATCTTGTAAATAGTTTGTCTCATGTATGATTTAGGAGATTTTGTGCACTACAAATACATAGTTTCATGACATTATAGTGAAGTTGTTAACATTACGAATCCAAATTAATACCTTTCTCAACGATTTTTTTGACTCAAAAACTCAGCATTAGTTCTGATTAGAGGCCCAGATCTGCAAATGTGGAACCGGAGAAAGGGGATCGCACACCGCAATGGTTGCAATATCAATTGTGAAACTCATGCATTTCGTGAATGTTGATGTTGTTGTTCTAATTCTGATCTTTAAGGCTGTTGAATAAGAGCACTCACAGTTGATTTCTTAAAAGTATGTGAATGTGTTTCTTATATTATAAGTAATGGTTTTAAATGGTTATGAATGTAGGAGAGAGAAGAGAAGATTTTACTGTTAATCGGTATATTTGGTGAAACACTGTTCGATTCTTATAAATATTTTAATATTTTTGAAAATGATTGTAAGTGTAGTAAACAGAAAAAATAATGATAAAGGTATAAAAATTATTATTTAATTGAAAATTAGAGAGAATAAATAGCATTTTTTTAGTGTAATTATATGTATATGGATAAAAAATCCACTCTGAGTGCTCTAAGGGTGAGTATTGAGGGTGTGAAATCATGGCCCCCATTGTATATGCGTTTTAGATCAGAACTAGGCTCGGGTGTATAATAGAATGCCCGAGCTTGTTTAGGCTCGCGCTTGTTTCATTTTAACTTTAAAAAATTTGAGCTTGGCTTACTAGTAGCTTTATGTCTAAAGGTCAAGCTCGCTTCGTTTGTAGTTTTATTTTTAAAACTCGAGCTCGGCTCTTTAGTAGCTTTATGTCTAGAGGTCAAGCTCGCCTTGCTAGTAGGTTTGCTTTTAAAACTTGAACTCGGCTCATTAGTAGCTTGTTAGAAAATTTTCAAGCTCTGTCTCGGCTCATTTATTAATTTTTTTATTTTATTTATAATTAACTTTATATTTATTTAAGATTTTGTCTCTTTGACATAACATAATACATATGATTTAACCAGGATTTTTCATCGGCGCACTTTGCGTATGTTGACTGACTCGAAATGATTTGAAACTCTAGGCTCAGCTCAGAACTAGTGTTCGGTTACGGCTACTAACCATAATCAACACCCACACTTAAGCAACCGTATCTTATCACCACCATTGGAGCTTATTTACTGAACAACACATCAGTAACAAACCGAAAAGAAAACAAAGAAACCAATGATAAACATCAATCAAAATCTAAGTCTCATATGAGGTTGTCTTCATCATCATCAACACCACGAAATCAATTCCATCCATGAATGACGCATTCCCAACCAAACCGTCTTGCAAACAATACAAAAGTGAAAGTAATGCATTGGTCGTTTGTAGAATAATCATCACAAATAGTACACACAACATAAAATCAAAAAGAGAAACCCAAAGGCACGTCTCAGATGAGGCAATCGCCATCATCACAAGTACCACAAAACAACCGTGTAAGGTAAGCGAACAGTTTGTTGGTTTAAGTCTTCTTTAATAGTTACTCTCCATCAATGATAACATCGAATCCTAAATGGAAATCATGTGATAGATCTAAATGTAGATGAGGAGTATCAATCGATTTGGTAGCCGTGGGAGAAACCCATCATGGCGAAAACACATCAATGAATCCATAACATAACCATCACATCAAGCTATCCAATCAACATCCACCATGGCATCGCCACCTAGGGTTCCCGAGAAACCCAACAACGAAGACGATCATCAAGTGGCGGTGATAATCGCCGCCTCTAACCAAAAACCACCATTGCCACTATTAGAGCATCACTGCCTTGGTTACTAGAAACTAGGCGATGATGCCTCTGCATGTAACGGTGGTGGCCGTCTCTGCCTCCAAAACCTCATCTTCGTTGCGCACACACTGCAAGTGATGACGGTTACCGACAACATAGATTACGGCTACCGACAACATAGATTACGGCGGCCACGTCTGTCACAACAAATGATGACGGTGGGCGGTAAAACATTCGATCCCTAAATCGTCTCTCAAACCTACCATCAGTGACCACCACTAACACCTATAGAGACACCCCAATGTAAAACTAAGATAACGGTCAGTCGACAGACAGACAATTTCATACACGCTTGTCATGGTGCAAGCGATGGATAGCGGTGAAAAAAGAAAGTACTTTCTCTCTCTAGAAATGCATCGAATGTAATATCAGTGAGATTTACGCTTTCTTCTTTTTAAAGCCAAATGGCATATCGCAAATATACAAAACCTTTGTGGCCAATATCGAAACCATAAGATACCAACCATTCCTTCACTTCCTTTTTAAATACATAGGACAATTATTTTACGATAATTTTATAAATATTATTATTTATATAAATATATATTTAATATGTAAATGAAATTTATATAAACAAAAAGTTTGTTTAGACTCGCGAGCTGGCTCGAGCACATTTACTAAACGTGCCATAATTTGGGCTTGAGCTCATTTATTCTTGACTTAATTCAAGCTTTTTTCAAATCAATTCTTAATAACTTGCAAGTAGCTTTTTCCAAGAGGAACTTGGAATATGGTTTAGTTGATTTTTATGAAAAAAATTGTTAATTGTTTACTTTGATTTACCCTAGTTTAGTTGAGTAAGTTTTTTTTATCCTCTAGAAAGTGATGGAGTTTGTACCATCAACCGTCCTCTGTATATGTTTATTGTTCCTAAAATTTTAGAATTAATTACATGAAAGGTCTCTATGCTTAGGCCTAATTTCACTTTTGGTTCATAGGTATGAAAAATTACAATGTCGGTCCAAACATTGGAAAAAACATAACACAAAAGATCTCCATCATGGATGGTTGTTATCTTTTTCCATTAAGTGCTTCCATCATGTGTGGGTATTGTTAAACTTTTCTTTGGCTTGAGGACGTGTCAAACTGTACACATGATGGATGTTGTAATGTTTTTGATACATGATTGTGTGGGGCGATTGAGGACTTGGTGGTTTGTGGAGGTCCATTTTTTGAAGACTTCTAATGGTGAATTGCTTCCTTGCCTATTAGGTTTAGAGGTTTGGGGTTGTATTTAGAAGTAAAGGCTTCATCCTATACTTTTATAGCCTCGAGAGCCCAATCTTGGGTGCTTCGAGACCATATCTTATAAGGTAGTCATATATGTGGTATGAATTCTAACTTCAGCGGTTTCACTAAAAACAATACTGGCCCTAAAGCTCAACATACATTGGCGAGTGCCCTTTTTATTAAAGCTATCCAAGACATGGCAGTACACTTTGACATGACCGGTAGATGCTTAAGACTTTCTTCTTACTATCCGTATAAATGGGCTAGGCTACCATACGTCTCCTTAGGAGTATTATACTATCCTCAAGTATCATTTCATGATTCTCTTATACTAGCTTGGTTGACGAGATATGCCTTATTTATTGCAAGGTCTATTTGGACTCCTTTGAAAAACTTACAATACATTGTAAGGAACTCTCGGGGTTCAAGTACCGACACGATTTGTTTAGGGATGTTTTCTGACATATTCAGACGTGTAGTAATTTTTATTAAGAAAGAAGCATCTGTGAATTTCTTAACTGTCCCATTGGAAGGAAGATCAACACTCAGATGAGCTGATATTTTGGTCTTTGGTTGGATAGGAGGGAAACACGCATGTGTGGATCTAACAGGAGTTTTCCCTTTTGTGGACATGGGAAATAGTGTTTTCATCATGTGTTAAGCTACATTAAAAGCTGCACCATACAAAGTAAACATACACGAGAAAGTTTGTCTTGACAACCAACACGTGTTTTACCATTAGCATTAGATACTTTTGAGTTTCTTGCGTCTAAGGCGGTGGAGCTACTTAGTCGAGTTCAACAGGTCATGCATAGCAATCTTACGACTCTAAAATCTATCGATGTTGTTTTTAAAAGACTTAGTTTTGCTATTCAAAAAGAACTAGCGGCACAACTTGTTACACGTTTATCTTCTAATTTGATGTTAATTGGGTTATACGGTGTATGCTAGAGAGATTATTGTTAGGTATTGAACTCGATTTGACAATTTCAAAGATGGGTTATGTTCCTTAAATGGTTATTGGTGAACGTGTGACCCTTTAAAAAATAATGGTAAAAGAGTTTCAAATACACTATTTTAGAGGAAAAAAAAACTCTAATTTGAATGGGTATTACTTACTTGGTTAGTTATACTAAGAATTTTTTCAATTTGATGCTTCATGTAAGATTCTATTTCTAAGCGATCTACCAGTTGGATTTGATTTAAAAAACACAAGTTTTTAAACCAAAGTTTTATCAAACTATGAACACCTGAATTTAAAATATTGTTTATCAACAAATTCATTACATCAAAATAAATATCTTTATCAAGACATAAAGATTATACCAAGATGCCGGTCTTTATCAAAATGTCTGGTAGTTTTTGAATCAAGTAGACAAGTCCATATAAACATAAACTTTATAATTGAATTAAGTTAATATTTATAAAAATCATTATCATGGTATGCATACTAGCCACAAAATCACGCAAACGAAGGAAAATAAGGGATCTAGAAGTCACAATTCTTTAATGATTTCCTCGAAAATGCCCTAGAATCTGGTACACATCGAGATCTATGAATATGAATTTCAAGATGTAAACTTTACATTAAAATTCCACTACGAAAAGCATCTATGCTCACAACTAGCTTAGATCTATGAAATTATAGGTAAAAGTCCTTACCTCTCTTCATAATTAAAGTTTTCTTTCTTGAATGTAGTTTCATTCTCTAAATTTTTTATTTCGGTAGCCTAAGAAGTAGGGATGGTGGCTCCCTTTCGTTTATATAGGATGACCACCCTTTTAGTATAAACTTTTCCTTTTTGACAACTTTGGTCCTTGATTTGTGTCATCTCTTATGTTATCTTTCAATTTATTCATTAAACCTAATTCTCAAGGTGTTACACTTCAACTGACTATCATGCTTAGATATCACACCGAAATTCAAATAAAAGGTTAGGAAATTAATAAGAATTTATCTAACAAGTTGATAATTACTATGATCTGTGATCATATTTTAATAGGATTTCATTCTTTGAGGCATCTGTAAGAACAAACTTGCTCTTGTTCTTATTTAGTGTTGTAGGAAACAACTCATTCACCTTGCTACGTCTAAGTTATTAGTATGTTTGTTTGTTATTGATTTCAAATGGAGTTTGTGTTTTTTATTGACCAAGTCTAGATTGGTGTGTTCCAATTTAGAATGTGATGCCTTTGGGTTACAAAAATGTTTCCATGGACTTTTATAGGAAGAAAAATATGATATCAATAGTTTTTATAGGTTTGGTTTGGATATGTGCTATGTTATAGGGTTGTGTCGAAGCTTTATTCACTACTAGAAAAACTACAATAGATGACGCGCAATGTGCGTCATATTTGGGGTCAGATGATGCGCATATGTGCGTCAAAAAAGGGGTAGTCATAAATGAAAGATGACACGCATCTGCGCATCATCTCTTTACGACGCGCAATAGATGAAGCGCATTGCACGTCAAGGAAGAGGTAGTCATAAATGACAAGATGACGAGCATGCGCGTGTCATCTTTGTGAATTTTATGACACGTTCAAAATGATACGCAATGCACGTATAACATATATATTTATTATTATAAATTTACCTACTGTTTTTATAAAACTATAAATCAATAGCTGTTGAATAACGGTAACATAAAATTCATTTAATTAAATATTAACAAAAATTATAAAGTTGTTTTAGCTTCACATGCAAATACATAAAGTTTTAAATTTATTTAATTGATTAATAATGTAGCCCTATACATAAATGAAATTCGAAACGTAACGTGGCCACTCTTCGCAAAGTCCATCCAAATCAACGTCTATGTATTCAGCATTACCTCGTTTAACCTAAGAAAAAACCAATTTTCTCAAATTAAACTTGTGAATTAGACTATCCAAATGAACTAACAACCAGTATGCTAATCAACCTCCATTACACAATTTCTAACTAAATCACCCAAATTTTCAAGTCCGACATGTAATTAAACAAAATTCAACTATTTTATCATCAAATTAAACTCATAAACTCTACATTACGGACTTCTAGAACTAAATCAATCAAATTAACATAAAATAGTGGGGAATCTGACAAGTTTGACACTGTTATTGAAGGAACTATAAGTCATTTATACTATATATACGCAATCAGTAAATGTGCATCCTTAATAAAATGTAAAAGGATGAAAAGGAACATTATCAAATTAGACCAATGATAGTTGTAGCTGATTATAACAAACATAATACAATGAAAGTGGTGCCCTTGAAGGAATGGCATCCATATCTAAGATACAGAAAATAACAAAACCCATATAAATCTCAGCTCTACTTAACGCACCTTGATGTACCTTGAGGTAAGGTTGTTGATCATTTGACTGTGCTTGGAACATAATAACCTGTTGTAGTTGCTAATGTGGGACAAAACCCATATACAAAATAATGCACTAAATTTTATCTAATTACCGTTTCCATAAGTTATTTTATAGGAGTGATAGGTGGAAGAGATCCATTAACTTTATTTCCCCAATCGATTTGGACACCTAAATTCTTCTTTAGCCACTTGCTAGACGCAACTACTTTCGCGTGTGATTTAACTGCCACAAAATACATTCTTTTCTTACGTAACTAGCTAACTCACTTAGGTTTTATCATCACATATTAAGAAAAGGAAGAAGAAAGCATCTAAAAATCTACTTAATCCTTAAGGTATAACACCTAAAAAACAAAAATAGCAGTAAAAAGTTCTTACTCTTCTCAATGGCAAACACATTGTTCTTAATAATCTCTGGAATTGTGACAAGAGTAGCGATAACTGCAAAAATAACCAAAAAAGAAGAGAGGGGTGCAACAATTTCCCTAGACTTTAGTGTAATCCATGCATCAGAAGTAATGATATACAAACAAAAACAAATTTATAAAAATGTGTCAGGTTAATGGAACAATTTTAACATTCGAGCAGACACTTCTATTAAAGGGCATAAGTTAGAATACTAGAACATTAATCTACTCTTTTGCCACAATACTGTTTGTTGTTAATTTATCATGCCAAAAAAACAGGATCCTTAAATTATACTAAAATAAAAATACTATTTATGAAATCACCCTGCCATGAGAAGTAAAATAAAATGTATACATCTCAAAATATATATTTAGCATACCATATTATATCTTTAACTTTACCTCTGCTATCAAAGTGAGTCCAAGTGGTTGAGTTCCTGAATGTTCAAAAATAAAAAAATAACAGAAGAAAGTTTGAGTTCCTGGTATAGAACAGATTATGAGAGATACCCTTTTTCTTTATTTAATAAGTTTATGTTAGTTTTTTAAAAGTTTAAGAGATGCTTAATATTTTTCATAAAATATAAGCCTTAATATCAAACACAAAAATTCAATGGTCATCTCTCAAATTCCAGGCTCCATTTTCCAATTTTCAAAAAGTTCAGACGAATTTTACAAGTTCCATAAAGTTTACAGACTCAATTACAAGATACTTCAAGGTTGTAAGAAATACTCCCATTCCCATTTGATCATGTAGTTCTATAATAAACAATGTGTGCCATTTAAAATATATGCATTATAGTAGTTGCAGACTACTCCATGGGCTTTACATTCTATGATTTACTAAATTATACATCCAATCTGTTTGAAAGCAGCATGATAATCAATAAAAGTGGCTATGGATTTTCCAATTAACTGATGTTATTTGTGGCATTTGAGAAATGCTTACATGTGTTACTAGGCAACCTATAAAAGTTACAAGCGAAAATCATCCGGCTATCAAAAAAGACAAAGATATATAACAGTTTATTTCATTTCCTATTACAAATCTTAAACTAAATTGCAGGTTTTAAGCATATAAAACAACTCATTGAAATCAACAATTGATTCTCTGTATTAGGTCTACGAATCTATTCTAACTATCAACATATTCCTAAAATTTTAGGTGGGATTGTGGATCTTAGGTTATGTGCAAGCCCATTAAGCAATATCCCACATCCCAAACCAGTTCTAGCATTCAAATGTACGATGAACACATCCATTTTGTTCATAAAATCTTAACACATACAAAACAAAATTAGGGTTTTTATTCTCCTAAAATCTTACAGAAATTCAGCATCATGGCTCTATCCAAACAATGTTGTTAACTTACTTTACCTTAAATGTTAAAAATGATGATCTCTCAGATAACAAAATGAACAACTCCAAACATCTTCAACATTCTTTAACCTTCACAGTTTAATATAACATATACTGCCATGAAGCAATATCTAGCTTTCAAAACTCAAATGTAATGAACACACCTGTATGGTTCACAAATCTCAACAAATACAACAACTACAATTAGGGTTTTCCATTTCACACAACTCCAACCAAAATCCCAAACGAAAACACCAACAACCCACAAAGATTCATTACACCAAAACCCCAAATCACTCGAGAAACAACAAGAAATCTCAACCCTAGCCCCAACCTCGATCCATTCACAAAACTCATGAAAACAAATTCACATAAAGGGTGAAGATAATCGCGTATGTATTCGCATAACAGCTGCAATTCATCTTCCAACAAGTGTTGTCCCTCTTTGACATTCGATATCCACAGATCCAAATCCATCATTCGAAATCGGGATTTTTGTCGTGACTGAGTTAGGGGAATTGGAGAAATTAAGGCATGAAATCGGATTAAGGATGGGGGGAGGATTGAAATATGGGCGCGGATTTTTAAAATGTGACGGAAAAAGAGGATTGAAATATGGGCGCGGGTTTTTAAAATGTGACGGAAAAAAATGACATGCAAAAATGCGTGTCATTTTTTCTATAAATTTCTTAAAATAAGACATAATTTTTATGACATGCGAAAATGAGCGTCATTTTTTTCGCATGTCATATTTTGCACGTTATCTATTAACAACTTTGTAGTAGTGGTTTTTTAACCCAGATACAACTAATAGATTTAATTAATAATTATTTATAAAAGAAACAGAATTAAAGATTTCAAAACAAGTTTTAGTTTGATGTTTTTGATACCACCGGTTTTGACATGACCTGTTTGAAAGTGACAAAATTTTGGCCCTCGCTAAGAAAAATCAGCATTCATATATTGATTATTCTGCAATTTTTCTATAGATCAACTACAAACATATTTTGCTATGGTTTACATACGAAGGAACCGTAAAAACATGTGTTCTTAGAATATTTAATTAATATTAAACAGCAACTTATGGCTGTGAGAGACTTTACTGTACATAAGAGTACATGTCTTTATGCACATGGTACCACTCTTTTTTGCTACATGTAATGTTGACAACATGCCAGCAACATCAGCCAGCACATCACCCACCACGCTTAGAGAGAGAAAGAGACGGAGGTTGCCTTCCCGGCGACTCCTTTCGAGGTCGGACCGGCAGCCGGCAGCCGGCAGCCGGCGGTCAAACGAGAAAAAAACAGAAAAACAGAGAGTTGTGAGCTGTGATAACGCTGGATCCAGGTAGCTTTGTTCGTCGGGGGTGGTTGGCGATGGTGGAGGTGAGCCGCGGTGATCCTGTGTTCACTGTGATGGTTAGCAAGAGAAAGAAGAGGGTGTGGTTGTCTGTGGTATGATGGTGGATCGTTGGTGGGGGAAGAGAGAGAGAGAGAGAGAGAGAGAGAGATGGAAACGTCAGGTGTGTGGTGGCCGTAAGTCGAGACTCATGGTGGTGTCGTCAAGGTGGGGGTGGTGTCGTCAAGGTGGGGGTGGTGGTGGGCGATGGCGGCGGTGGTGGGTGATGGTGGCGGTGGTGGGTCATGGTGGTGGTGGTGATGGGTGATGGTGGTAGTGGTGTAGTCATGGTGGTGCCGTGGTGGTGGTGGTAGTGGTGGTTGCCCGGTCATGTGGAAGTGGGCGGCGACTTCAGGTCACATTTCATATGAAGAGAGGATAGAGATGGAGGTGATGGGTTTACTAATTTAGAGTGTTGGTTTTGGTGAAAGGATGGAGGTGATGGGTTTACTAATTTAGAGTGTTGGTTTTGGTGAAAGGTCAAAAATGATAGTATGCAGATGTTTATTATATATAAATTTGTCTTCTTCATCAAGAATATTCTTAGTATATGCTTATAATTATTTTAATAATAATATTTTTGATAGGTTATTTCCACCACATAATAACTAGGTAATTATAATATTATCATATACAATGTTAATTTAAAGTATAATATTGTTTTACATGTAGTTACAAAAATATCAATGTAAAACTAGCTCACTTGATAGATGTTTTGTATATTAGAGGGAAGGTCCTGGTTTCAATAATTTAGGAGTAGAAGTAATATAAATTTGCCTTCAAAAACAAAATTACAAAAGTATTTTCATTATATTATATGAAAATAAAAATGTAGTAATATTATTTCTTATGATAAAAATATAATATTTTCATACCCTAAATACGTTAACTATTTGAAAAAATATGATTGAAACAATCTATCGCATATTAACTAAATAGGTGTACTATTATTACTAGGTTAGATACCTGTATTTTATACGGGATAAAAAAAAATTTATGAAAAGTTGCCATTAATATAATTCATATTATTACATGTAACAATTCAAAATAAAAGTTGTTACAAGATATTATATGTTCGAGTACGAGGCGCTACGGCGCTAAATAAACCATGAGTAACCAGCCACTTTGAGGTGTGATCGTTTGGTATGTGATGTAGTGTGGTTTGTATGGTGTAGGTGCCCCCACCACCCTTAGAGACTTAGAAAAATTAAAAAAATATATGTGTTAATGTTTATTTTATATTAGATTAGATTCGTTTGTCCTAACTATCAATCTAAATATAATATTGTCCGGTTCTAATTCTCGACGTTTAATGTGAAGATACACTCACGTTTCGATATTTTAACTTTTCGATATCGTTTATTTAATAAGTTAATATCACGCCTCTCCCGTAACATGCTTTTTTCACTGTTCCGGCGGCAACGCGCCGGGTACAGATACTAGTTCATAATTAATCTGTAACAAATCGAGGACAAAATTTTTCATGGCAAAAATTCATAGTAAATATTTAATTATTTGTGTAGTAGAGTAAGATAGATCTACATCAATTACACTATTTATATATATGCTATAAAAACCAAAGTCACCGGAAGGCATTGGAGTTGCCACTTTTTTATTGTACCATTTTTTTCATTTTCCTTTTTCTTTTACTTGCTTGGGTTTTGTTTTTAGTTTGAAATATTATTAACTCAATCGTGTTATGATTGGAGCATAAAACCATACTAAGTAGCACCAATGACACATCACCGTTAGCACCAACACAAAAAAAAAATTGTATTAAAATGAAATAAAATACGGAATAAAATAAAAAACAAAAAAAGACGTAAAAACGTTGAACCCTGTAGGCGAAACGTAAAACACATAAAACAATAAATAAGTTGATTTAGGTACAACGCATTACGATGGTGCCATTAAATGGAGAAAAAATAACGTAAAAAAGTTAAATCATACACGCACGTCGTGACACGTTAACTCGTAAATTTAGACCATAACGTAAAATAGAAAGTTTCTAGTATACGAAAAGTATAAGGAACAAAGTTAAAAATAAACATATGTTAAGACTAAATTGTAAATAATATAAAAGTACCAGATTATAATAAAAAGTCAAAGGTGAAAAAATGACAAAAGTGAATGTAATTCACTAAAGCACATGTACAACTTATGATACATATCAAAAGTTGGTAATTATTATATACTAGAACTAAGCCCCCAACGTTGCGGCCGGAATAAAACCGTGTCAAATTGCATCAATGTCACACGACCACCAGCTACCACCAACACTAAAATTGTAATGTGTTAATGTGAAAAAATTATACCAAAACGTAAAACATAGAAAAATATAACTAAGTCGAACTAGAAGTAACGCGTTGCAACAAACATGTCAAACGAAAAAAAATAGACGTAAAATCGTTGAACCACACACGCATGTTGAATCATGTTAGCTAACAAAATTTAGAACAAAACCTGAAGCAAAACGTAAAATGTTAAAACACGCATGCATATTGCATTGTGTTAACTTGCGAAACTTAGAACGAAACGTAAAATAAAATTTATAAAAGATGAAAAGTATAGGGGATTAAAGTTGAAAGTAAAAAAAGTTGTGAGTTTAAAAATACAAAAGATGTAAAATTTTAGGTTGAAATAAACAAATTAAATTTTGTGAGAATACATTGCAAAAAATAAAAAGGTTTGGGTTAAAAGTAAAAAAATCAATTTAAAAAAAAACACCTTAAGCATAAGGTGCAACACCATAATGCATAAACAATTTGATAATTAGTATAATTTAAATATAATTTTTATTTAAGTTTTTCATTACTTTTAACTTTAATCCCATGTTCATATTTTTATTTCTTTGGTTTCTTTTTAGATTTGGCTTTATTTTAAGGTTTACTTTTCATTTGATTGAGTTTCTTGTACTTAAGTTTTCCATTAGTTTTATTTTTTAACCTTACTTTTTTTTTTTATCTTTTTGGTTCTTCTTAACGGTTTTGTTTAATTTATATAAAGTCCGGATGCTATTAACGCATACGATGTTATGACGTGCTTATTTAATTGAAGTGTTTATACTAACTTTTTTAACTGATTTGGTTTTATATATGGTTTTAGTTATTCTCAATGCGCTAGGTGTACTGTGAAGACTTATGTAAAGGTTTTGGTTTTTTATATAAAGCTTCAAATGCTTTGATCTTTCTCGATGTTGTACATCTACATAAAGGTTTTGGTTTTTTATATAAAGCTTCAAATGCTTTGATCTTTCTCCATGTTGTACATCTACATAAAGGTTTTGGTTATTATACAAAGTTTCAACTATGTTATACATATTACCTAACTTGTTAAAGAATCTTTTTTATTTTGAAAATTCTAATTATTTCTTTTAACAATATAAGTGTTATAAATATTCAGTTAATATAATGTTAATTACTTTCATCGTGTGTCTTTACACCTAGGTGAACTCACTAGGGATGCTCGTTTGTGTAGATATTATTTACCTCACATTTAAGTTGCTTTTAGTTTTAAGTGTGAGTTTAGTTATATATGAGCCTTTCAGATGCATATTACACATAGTTGTGTGTCTACTTGTCGTGTTCTATTATCCCTCGCTATTGATACATAAGTGTGTGTTAATTTAAAGTGTGTTGTGTATACTTGTTATTGTTTTTTTCCTGCTATATTTATTTTGCTTTTTGAGTTGTGGGTCTCTATGCAAGTAGTCTCTCTATCCAATAAGTTACAAACTCATCTACCCAATCAGTTATAAACTCATCTACTTGTCCAGTTTCGATTAAGCTGACTTTATTAGAGTGTGGTCGATTCAATAATTAAGGGTGATGTTTTCATATCATACTTAAATAATTGATTTATAAGAAGATACATAAATATACTTTTCATGAATAAAATATAGTTAAACTGACATATGTCATTTTGTTTTAAAATTTACCAAAACACTATTATGTAAACATCGAATAGACTTCTATTTAGTGTAATCATATTTCAAAAAGTACATTTTCACTCTAGAATTGAGAAATATATACATAAATTATTATTATTACATACATTAAAAAACAAAACTCACGTCGCTACAAGTTTTTAGTTGTTTATTTTTTTACCACTACTTTTTGTAATTCTAGTTTTTAACCCGCATGCATCATTTTCACAATTTTGATTGTTTACATTTTTGCCATAATTTTCTTTATTTTAGTTTTAAACCCATGCGTGCATCACTCTCACATTGTGTTTCTACGTTGGAGTGATAGTCGTTACGATACGTTTTTCTTGTTTTCATATTCAAGTATGTGGCGTAGTTATCCGCGCAAAGCTCGGTAGGACATTTCTAGTTATAATAATAAACAACCAAAGTGCACATTATTCTCAACCCTTAAAAAAGAAAAGGCAAATAAATGACTTCAAGTCTTATTCTTAATTATTATACAAATGATTATGAAGCTTTACAAGCTATTATACAAACAAAATAGTCAAATAATGACATAGTTTACTTCCACATAGATGGCAAAGTTGGGATACTTTGCTCATTTCTAAAAAAGTTTTCAGGATCCACCATCGTTTTCACCTTCACCAACCTCTTATAATTAGCCTCTTTGAAATACTTGACCCCATAAACAACCCCTTCAAGAAAACTCTTCTTCCCATGATGATTAACACCAATATCCAAATCCCTATAATTCAAGAAAGCTTCTCTAGGAAACTTTGACACAAAAGGAGTCATGTGTTCATACAAAACCCTAGAGAGGTTAATATACCGGTTAGCTACATCGACACCATTTTCGGGCCAATCTATCGCGTATTGGATTTTCGCGATGTTCCCCGCTCGATGAGGGAACGGTTTAGCGTATTCGGAAATCTCTGCCATTCGTCCACCATAAGGGTTGAAAGTCAAACTAACACGCTCTAACTCCACCATCTTGTTAAAAATAGACCTTAACCCTTGTTTTGAAATAGGTCTTTTCACATAATCTGATTTTCTTTTCAAATGAACCAGGGATCGCGGGGTTCGACTCAGCAGAGTCGTGTCCGGAGATCCCGGAGGGAAATTGTAGTACCATAGAACCGACTGTGTCCAATTCATTTCCTGACAGTCGGTTCTCTGTAACCCTAGCTCCGGAAAGCTTTGGTTCATAATATCCATCAAACTCGCCGTGTTCCCAAGATACAAACTAGGGAACGAAGCGCGTATCGTTCTCTCACCATTTGTATCATTCACGACGTCGAAAGTCATTCGGATGAAAAGATTATCATCCAACTTATCGGCTACTTGTAGCCACCTGTGGGCAACGTCGGTAACGTTCTGTTCTGACGTTCTCCTCACCGTAAACACCGTTACTTTCTCCGGAACACGAACTAACGTTATTTTGTATGAGATAACGACACCAAAGCTCACACCACCACCACCGGTGATCGCCCAAAACAAATCTTCACCCATTGACTCACGATTCAGTAGCTTCCCGTTAACGTCGACGATTTCAGCGTCGATAATATTATCAACCGTAAGGCCATATTTTCGCATCATGTTACCGTATCCTGCACCGCTGAAGTGCCCACCAACACCGACGGTGGGGCAAACTCCGGCGGGGAAGCCATGAACACCACTTTTTTCTGCAATTCTGTAGTAAAGTTCTCCTAACGTTGCACCAGTTTGAACCCATGCAGTTTCGTCTTCAATCGAGACGTTAATCGAGCGAAAGTTAAACAAATCAAGTATGAAAAAGGGGGTTTGATCAGCAACATACGACAGACCCTCGTAATCATGCCCACCGCTTCGGGTTTTCATTAACAATTTGTGTGTTTTGGCGCATATGATTGAGGCTTTCACATGTGAAAGGTCTAATGCTGTGATGATAATGGCGGGTTTCGGGGTGGTTGATTCGTTGAACCGGAGGTTGCGAATGTAGGCTTGTAAGACGGTGGGGAAGGAGGAGTTGGCCGGAGTGTAGATCGCTCCGGTGATCGGAGTAGTGAGTTCCGGTGAGTTGATTAAGCATTGGATGAAGTTTTGTTCAACGTTGTTTGAAGTTGCAAATGAATGGGAAAAGAGGAAGAAAAATATTATTAGGATAGTAAGAGACATTGTGGATATGCATGCAATTATAGTTGTTATGCATGGTATTTATAGACACAAGTATTTGATAGTCAATTAGAAAGAGAAGTTTATAATAATTTTTATTATGGAATAGTGTGATACATGAAGTAAACCGTTTTACTTACATGAAAGCAATATCTTTTATGAAAAGGCATGATACCTAATTCAATGTATATAATATAATAAGTAGTCGAATTTAACAAGTAATAACATCTGATAATCACTACAAGTGTAAAAACTTCTATCGACAGCACAATCCACCATTTATAGGTTGGTATGAACATCAACAGTCGGTTGTATGAGGTAGTTAGTAAAGACCTTAATATTGACAGATCGAAGATGGTCACTACACCGATGATTCATCGATGGTGCACTGAATCGATGGATGACGGACATATAATAAAAATAAATTCTTTTTTTCTTCTTGGAATTTTGTTTGATCCGTTTGGGATCATGTACAACTTTTAAAATATGATTTTGCTTCTTCCGATTTTGTTTCATTAGTCGATGTCTCTCGATTGATCACCTACATTTTTAAATAAAAGTTTTTCGTTTTTTCGGTGGTGTGAGTATCATTTTTTTATGTTAAACATAACTTCTTTAATGGTGGTGATATACAGCCATCCAAGATATTTATTTAGAGAATGTTTGAACATTCGTCTCTTAAAAATTTAACATTTCTTACCATTAAATCATCTTGTAATGATTTATATAATTGTAAAACATAAGCACAAGGCTTGTAACACAATATTTATATATATTATAACTTTGTCTAGTTTATTTTATTTTTTAAAATAATTAAAAACGTGTTAACATATATATTAATAAACAAATAAATATTTATATTTTAGTCCATTTATCTGGATAATCTGCCTTTGAAAAAAAAATTGTGTGAGATGGTTTTACAAGTTTCTCTTACCTAGAAAAGTTTGACCATTGAATTGTCAAAATAAAACAAACATCAAAGTTGACATTACAAGGTTTTATCAATTAGATGATTACTTCCATTGTTGCATTTCTAGTCACCTAATGCATCATACATTTGTCACATACAGGTGTACGTGCATATGTTTCTAGCCTTTATCTTGGTCTACAAATTCAAACTAATGACGTCACGTATTTGATTTAAACATCCATGTGTGTTCTATAATGTCTTATGTCTCACTATTGTGACCGTTTACATTAAAGGACTTCTTTTTCTGAAAAACTAAAAAGTTAATTAATAAAAAACCGTTCATATATATTAGGGTCGTTTACTATACAAAATTTAATTTACGTGTGAAGTTTATGAAGTCAACAGAGTGTAACACGTGTTTTTAATTTGGCGGGAGGGGTAATTCCATTCGCACCACATTTACACATATAAGGTATATATTTACGCTAGTTATATTAATAATTATGCAAGTTATATTCATAGTTACGCAATTATATTTATTATTACGCAAAATAAAATTACTCACATTATAAAAAAATAATTACGCAAGTTATACTTATAATTACACAAGTTATATGATAATTACACAAGTTATAGGATAATTACAAACTTATGTTTATAATTACGCATTTAATAGTCACGCAATTTATACGCACAACAAATAAACGTTTTAATATAAAAAAATATTGATTTAAAAAAAAGTATAGTAATACTATGCTCAAATTAAAGAGAATAAATTCCTCTTATGGTGTAATTGTTTTAAATACTAATGTTGTATAAAAGAAACTAGGGGAATTTGAAAAAATCAAAAATTATAGTCTATTTTCAAATTTATCCTCCATTTCCGTTTTCTTGCGTTCGTGCACCTCTCACTAAAACAATACTTTATATAGTAAACTATATATATACATATATAGGGGAAAGTGTCACACCCCGTTGATCGGGTCTAATTGTGACTAACTGATATCAACATAATGTAACGAAAACAATAAATAAAATCTTATAATAATTTCAAATTCAAGGGTCAACGGTCTACATGACATCCATTTAATTCAAGTTATCCAATTAAACATTTTCTAAAACCCAAATATAATTAAAATAAATTATCTTCAACATAATAAATAGATAGGATGGTGGCTAAATCTCCAAAGGTCCAACTAAGTCTACTCCTATACATGATCACGTGAAAAGGTTACTCTTCTCCTGAAATACACACCCAAAATACTTCAAAATGATGTTGGTGAACTCATAAGTTTAAGACAAAAGACATATCACTATATAAAATAAATTAAAAATAACATTGATGCACTATACACAGTATCACAATCAAACCTAGACACGGGTTACCTCCCGAATGCTAAAAACATCTCCTAACCCATAGCCATTATTGTTACGGGCTTATGCGTGCCCTGCTAAGCACGTTAAATCTGTATTAATTTATGACACAATGATTGTTGAATCTCAATGGTTTCTCTATCATAAGGGCCCATTGTATGTGGGGGATTTCGTCAAATAATATTATCACAAATCACACGGTTCCGATTAGAGTTAATGATTGTGCTTATGTTCGGGAATAAGAGTAGTAACTATTGTACCAAAAAAGAATTTGAAGGGTATATATTTCACCCCAAAAAGATTTAAATAAAAAAAAGGTCATGAGAGTCACCTTAGCTTGTTCATGTGTTAAGTTGTTCAGGATTTAGAGCGCTACCGACCAGCAAGGTTCCTAAGTTTATTTTATATGTATTAGTAGCTCATCAATTAGTCATCTAAGCCCAACTCATGAGTTTTAGATTTATCTTACATGAATTGATGATATTTATTACATATGTGTAATTTGTTTAAGTCATTTCGTTTTTGAAGTCTTAACTTGGTTTTTGATCAATTTTAGGTTAACATATTATAAGTTAGATTATACTAGTTGTTATAAGTGTAATTTGGTCCCAAAATAAGGTTTCATTTGTTGATAACTTTGGTCCCTGAACTTTGCTAAATTGACTTTATTAACCCTAAAGTTTGAAGTTTTGTACTTTGATTAATTATGGAGTGTTTATTTGTTTTGAGTAAGTTAGTCTACTGGAATCATCAATACTTATGCTATTTGGCATTCCCTGAAGATTTTAAGAATTTGTTTTTGAATTAATGTTTTATGTTGATATAATAGTGATTTCTTACTTTAGAGTTGTTAAGTGGTTTAGCATGTGTTTATATTTTGGTTAAAATTTATTTTTAGTATTATTTAGTCTCTGGAATTAAAATTTATATCTTAGTATTATTTAGTCTCTAGGGCAGAGAACCCGTTGCTTTCTCGGTTGTGCTATCGGATATTCATCTTTTATAGCTTGTTTACCAGAGGCCTCGTTTTTAGGTATGATAGAATAAAGTAGAATAGATCCCTCTTCTTAAAATATATAACAATTCCCGCAAAGTTCACATTGTGGAAAAGGTTAAACGTCATCTTTCTCAAATAAGCTATGGTAATACCTATTGTTGATCCTTATCTTGTACTTATGAACAACAATAAAGGCTGCATATGATAGGTTATTCTAGAATCAATGTGAATATCACCGAATAAGCCACTAGTTAATTAATGGGTTATCATGATAAATAACGGTTAACATTCATTCTCTATCCTATATGCATATTAACTTTCTCTATCCTATATACCTATGTATATAAGATAGAGAATGAATGTTAACCCTTGTTTATCAGAATAACCCATTAATTCAACTAGTGGCTTACAGCAAGTCACGTCACCATTCTAAGTTAAAGTTACAGTAGTAAACTAGTGATACACAATAAGCGTTAACATATTTTTAAAAATATAACAAGACTATAATCAAATTAAAGATACTAAAACGATCTATTTAATGGTGTAATTTATATAAAAAATAACATTATACAAAAAAGTTAAGAAAAATTTAAAAAAGTGAAGTATTTTTTAAAATGGATGGAATTTTTAAAAATGGAGGGAAAATTGTTAAATTAATAATGTAACGCTATGTAAAAATTAGTTATGTTGTATAATTATTCTGTAAGTGTTTGCTATATTAATCTTAATGGGTTATCACAATAAAGGTGAAATAACAACCGTTCCTTGTCCTTATAGAGTAAGGGTTAAATGTTAACTCTTTAGTATGCGATAACTATGTCAACTTTAAAAATAAATCAAAATTATTAATATTTTTTTTTAATAATATCATTATATATATAAAACGTTATATTCTTTTATTTATATGTGTAAATTCACAAGTGTAAAAAAGTTACGAAAGGTGCATGTTACTTATATCTGTAAATATTTTACAGATGTAATTATAACTTAGAATAGTCATAATTTTTTTATAATTATTAATTTACACGTCATAAAAAAACATATTTTGATATATGTGTAATGATGTTAATCGAACAAAAAAGTAATGATTTTGATTGATATTCAAAAGTTAACATAATTATCGCAATAATAGAAGATTAACATTTAATCCTTACTATATATATACATATATATATATACAATGTCGTAAAAGTCGCTAACCGTTGCCACACGTCAATCTCTCTCTCTCTCTCTTTCCAATCTCATTCTTTCTCTGTCACACTTCACATGAACACGAATAGGTTTACATAACCATACACGCCATCATTCCATGTACATAAATCAGTATATTACACAATCAAATACATAAGTATATTATCTGATTTCTTTGAAAAAGAAAAAAATGATTAGAAAAGAAGGTGAGTTACGTATACGTAATCCAATTAATTAACTCTCTTGTATGATCAATAAAATGCATAAGCTGGTCAAAGAAGGAGTTGAGTTACGTATACATAACATGAATAAATAAACAAAAAACCAAACATGAAACTAGACATGATATATTAGTTCCCAAGTGTTACATATATAAATAGGGTTACATATACGTAAGCAGTTCATGTAACTTGATTTATACATATACTAAGTTATATGTAACTTGATAAGTTACATATACGTAACACTAAAAAGAACACTACAATGTACAAAAATTACATTGAATAGATATGCAACCATATGTTAACTTGCTTACATATATGTAAGTCGACGAAGATGAAGATAACAAAATAACCTAATCGTAATATAACAAAGTTATGTTTATGTAACCTGTAACTCCATTCTTTCAATTCTTGAGTTGCCTAATCCCGAAGTAACGTTTATGTAACCGAAGTTCGTATATAAACCCAAGTTATACATGTCTTCATCTTCTTCCTTTGTTACCATCCATGGTGGCAAGAGTATCAATCGATTTTGTCAGTTTCTTGAGCAGCGACGATCTCCACATAAGCCCCTCCACAAATCAATTTCATTGAGAACCAATTAAAGACTCGATTTCATGTATTTTGTGGGTTTCATCTTCCTCCTTTTTGCTAGCGTGTAACTTTATCCATCACCATTGCTAACCTTTGACCTTGATTTCATGACATCCTCTTCCTTGCTAACCTTTACCCTTGATTATTTCATGACATCCACGATTTCATCTTTTTCTAACTTGATTTCATCGCTGTTGTAAAGAATCAATTTGTTTAAGAAATTTATGTAGTAACGATTAAATCACCAAAATAAGAAGAAAAGAAGCTGGAACAAATTGATATGGTGAAGAAGAAGAAAGGGATCGATGTATATTTTGAAATATTCTTGATTTGTTCAACCATATAGTAAAATAAGGAATTTTAGCAATGTTTTTGAGACCGGATCGGACCGGCCGGTCCGACCGGTTCAACCGGGGATCGGCTGGGTGGCCGGTCCGGTTCTCATCGATTCGTTTTTGGGCGGTCGAGCCGGCCGGTTCATCCCGAACCGCTAGTCGGACCGGATTTTGTATTTTTTTATTTTTTTTTAATTTTTTTGATTTTAATGGGTAAAAAGGGGTGTTGAACCATAAATTAGTATGTTGAATATAAAAATATAGTTAAGTTTTATATATAACTATAAAATGCATATATAAATTACTTATATTTAATTATATATATAATATACTATATATATAACAATGACGTCATTCGGTTCTTAAATCCGGTCCGACCGGTCCGACCACCAAACCAGTAAGGCGTCCGGTTCGACGTCCTATCCGGTTCTGAAAACATTGAATTTTAGTCAACTATAATTATCTTCTAAAAATAAGTTACTTACATAATTACTAGAATACTCTTTGAAAGTAATAAATATAAATAAATAATGAAAAAAATAAGATTGACTAGAATTAGTTTTTTTGGTTTTCTCAAAACTATTTGAGAGAGAGAGATCATCTCTAAACTACTAGACAAGCTCAACAAAAACAACGAACTAACCTATAACAATCGTGAATTTTCAGGTAACGTTATAGCCCTATACGTTAAGCTCAAAAACTCTAACTCTCGTCAACCATAATATGTTTACTTAAATTTTGGGTTATTAACTATTGTGCCTTAGACTTAATTGAGGATTAGATTAAATACATATTTACATATTGTGAAGTTTAGTGCATCAATGATAGCAAATAATAACCTTTGACATATTATTTGAGCATGCAATCACGCATGATGCTACCACCTTTGCATGAATTTTTAATCATTAAACACAATTCTTAGCACGTTATCATACCAAGTTTAATGCAACATGACATCTATTAGTATTTCAAGAACGAAACTATAAACCTAACTGTGACACTTATACAAAATTTGATGGTTCTAGTAACCCAAAAATCTCACTCGTCATTCGAAAACCTCAAATACATAGCTAATGATCACATAAGAAAATCATCAAGCATGAATAACCAAATTCATTAACATAAATTGGCAAATTCAAGAACGTAAATAAAACCATATTCATGCCCTCATGATACTCAATTTATTGAGGCCAAAAAAAACCCCAAAACACTCTTAAGACTCCCAATACATAATACTAGATACAAGGGAGACTAAACTATAAACTAGTGGGTAATAGAACAACTAAAACATCACCTCATGGCTGTCAAAAAGAGCCTACAACAGGCCCTCCTGCTACTCGATGGAGGCTGCTGAAAGCACCTTCAAATCACCACCAAAAACCCTCTAACTCTTGGTTAAAAAGGTGGAAAGAACCATTATACATATAGGATAACCCAGGGGGTAAAAGGCATACACAAACCACTCATCATAATGGTCAAGGTGAGCAGGAATTAGGTGCAAAAGATGACTGATTTACTGCTTTCCCTTGGCTCAAGAACCTGCAACTCCAGCTGCCCAAGAAAAGCCTCACCATCACCATCCTTTCTTGTTCAAAGATGCCAAGCATCTAATGATGGCATCTCTTCCTAGATTTTCCTATATAATAACCCTTAATATCAGTTTGTTTCACACACCAAAACCCCACTCATCAGATAGTAAAATAGTTCAAGTGAGTCTTGCTACTGCTGTTGCGATCGTGAGAAAAAGGAAGAGCTCAAGTGCATGGTTTAGACCTCTAACACGCGTTTCTTCTTGCACCAACACTTACCAACGGGTATGAACTTAAAACCACTTAAACTAAACCTTTTAAATGATTTATTAGTCATTAATAAGGTCCATGACAGGTTAGAAAACAAAGTCCAGAAAAAAACATATAACTTGGTCAAAAATAAACCAAATGAGGTGTTTCTTGAGCCTAGAATATTGACCCAAAAGTGGTCTCATAATTTTTCATGGAGATTTGATCTCCCAAAAGTGCAAAACAAAATGAAGTGTCAAAAGTAATTTTTTCTGATAGGATATTGACCCTACTTTACAAGGCTATAAACTTGTCAATACTTAACCAACAAACGTGATTTTTGTGTCAAAAGTTAGCTTAATGTCTTAGCTTTCCAATGCATATACGCACACCTGTTAATAATTAGTTTTGGACCCCCATCCGACCAAGATACGAACAACTGTCCAGAAAATGTGCAGCAGTGAACATTTACTTAGTAGTTATAGTTGAATATCATAATGCATCAATGCATGTTACAAGTAGGCATATAAAAATATGACTTATGGGTAATAACCTGGATCCTAGATGGATAAAAACCTCTCACTACCATGAGTATGTCACACACACATTACTAAACAAGTATACACAACCTCTAACATAATATACTATCTGACAAACTTTACAAATAAACTCAACGGTTTAATCTAAGACAAATTACACATTTACGTACTAAACTCACCAAAAAACCCTATATATATATATATATGTAGGAAGCACACTGGTTTAGCATCATCACACTCTAGACCAAGGAATCTCTAAACCACTCAACAACAACAATGAGTTCTCGTAGCCCTTTTTTCCTTTTAAATGCTTTGGGGGAGAAACACGCTTACAACAACAACAACACCTGAATCATTGTTTTATATGTTATGACTATTACTTGAATATTGCATGAGTTTACCTTATCATTATTACATGCTAAACTTCCCATTCTCACAACGCAAACAATTAACTCTTGGATAGAGACACTGGAACATATTGATAGTACTATCAAGGTAGGCACCCCCATTCTCAAGACTCGTTGAACGCGTCAATCAACGGTCACTCATATTGAATGTTTATTTCTTCAACAACAGCCAATACTCGTGATAAGTATTGAAGGGGTTTTTAGTTTTCTCATAGCTGTAGTTTTGGTTGTGGGCTCATGGCTTTATGTCTTGTATTTACATTCATATATAATGCTTGATTCAATTTTACTTACTACCGATAACTATAACAACTATTTATCGAGTCTCAACTCTACGAGCTCACCAACTTTTAGTTGACCTATTTTAGCGTGTTTTTCAGGTGATAATTAAGTGTGCTAGCTTGGAAGTCAATCTTTTGCGCATCTAGGCTACAATGAAAGATTGCTTAATTAGATTTATTATTTAAGTCTATATGTGTAATCTTTATTTTGTAACCTAAGACAATGATGTACAACCTATATCTTTTGAATGCCTTACGTTTAGTATTTTTCTCGTACCATGTGTTCTCAAGATACTTTATTCGTCACTCACTCGCGTTTCCGCCTTGGCGACGGTGTGACATAACCACATCATAATCCATCTACAGGAATTAAGCTCCTGAATAATATGAACTTTAGATTCCAACACAACATACTCCTCTACATGTGGTAGGCTGTTTCTGATTCCATATTGTATAGTCATTTGTTCGCCCATTTTTTAGGGTTTTTTGTTTAGGTTATTATTTTCCCCGCGCTCCCTAGTACAAAGAATATCCATGACACATCATTAATTCTAACACTGGTTTTGGGACAAGGTTTTTGTTGTTCATGAGACATTATCATACATGTTTTGTTGGCCAATGGTTGGTATATAAATACTTCACCTGGGAACCTAAGCTTTTGTCAGGAAAACTAAAAGAAAATAGCTACAAATAAAATGGGCCCTTTTACACTTCTTAACAGGATGAATCTTATAAATGTTTTATGCGAGATAGACCGCTACAAAACTATATTCAATCAAATAGTAATGAAAGTGTCCAACCTTTTTTAAGTAGAAATGTTTGGAAAATTTCTTGGTTTCATTTCAACTGTATTGAAGAAAATTGTTTTCTAGCATGCATTATTAGCACAATCAAAGTACATTATTGTTTACTAACATGCATGATTAGAACAATCAAAGTACACCGGGAGCAGATGCAACCTAGAAAACACCATTTCACCTATATTATTATATACCTTAGATCAAAATCCAGGAGAATAAAACTCGCCTAAGTCATTAGATTTACTGATTTTCAACAAAAACATGTTATGCTTATAACGTCGACCTAAATACTTATAATGAATATTTATTCAACAGCTCCAACAGACCTTAGCCACAAATCTCCATTACTCTAAACTAGTACATGACCCATCTCGATCACAAGCAGACTACAAACTAACACTTTTTCATGCACCATAAGAATTTCACTTGCAAAGGATAAGTAACCTCCTACATTGAGGGGCGCAACAAGGACTACACAAATTGCGTGAAGCGCCCAAGAAAATCATATCCCAAAAAAAGATGTTGGTTGTGTGGTTCGAACCAAAGCTTGCCCAAACCAAATATCCTATTAGTGAAAAAAAATGTCATTTGAAAAACAATCACCGATGATCGTCTCTAAGATGGTGACCCTATTCGAAGATGCAATCATTAACCCAACCAAACATCGACCCAAAAAAAAACTCAACAGCCACAAAACGCAATATAAAAAAATCTAAGTTTATTTCAAGTAAGAAACTAAGAATTTAAACCAATAGCTTGTAACTCAAATGTTTGTATAACAATAAAATACGACATTTGTTGGTATGTCTCAAAATATTCACAACCCGTTCTTTGTTGTAATTCTTATAATTACAATAAAAATCACTAATTTTTCTCTCATATTTTTAGTTAAATAATATTTTTTATAAATTTTGTCATTACTTTTTTTTCTCTTCTACACTTACAACCACTTTTAAAAATATTAAAAAAATTATAAGAGTTTAATAGTATTTTCTTAAATTTACAGATTAACAGTAACATTTTTTTTCTTCTATACTGACTACCACTAAAAATCATATAATATAATATAAGAATTATGCTTACATATTTTTAAAGAACGGGTTGTGAATATTCTCAAAAGGATAGAAATGATGATGTAACCAAAATAACATTCAATTCAACAATAATATATAAACGTCATTTGTTAGCATGGTTGCAAAACTCGATAGACGTTGCCAAGTCGGTCTACTGCGGAGTTGCGAGTACTCGGCCTAGGTGGTGAGTACTCGGACCTAATAAATTATAAAAAAATTAGTATTCATGAAATTATATATATGTCAACTATTATAAGACTATGTGTAATGGTTTTGGTTTATCTTTTAGTTAAAATGACAAGTAGGCGCCACGTAAACTAAAATTTTTTAACTAAAGCCCCATCTAATTTAAACGTAGTGGTTTGAGTTGCTATAAAATAATATTTTGGAGTTTTCCAACTTAATGTTTGAAGCCCACAAATTGTATTAAAAACAAATATAAACCCACTGCTTTTGTTAAAAAACAAATATAAACCCATAAAATGCTCATCCCCATTCCAGATAATCTCACCATCTACCTCTGTTTGTGTGAAACTTGGCTTCATCAGCAACAACTCCGACACCCTAATCCTACAAGCTCAAGCAAACCTTCACTGACCACAAATCCGACGACGGCAAGCTCACCGCCACGACTTCCGATGACAAGACCGTCTGCATCTCACATTTTTTTTCACCCAAATCTGCAGCAGTGCTCTTCTCTTTAGAGAACACTTGAAACTAAAAAAATTTAAAGTGCAATCAAAGTTTCTGGAAGAATTGAATGGTACGTTGAATTTTTAAAAATCTTCATTTCATTATGATGCTCTCCACAACTATTCTTCACTTCAGATAACTGTAGATATTAATTTGATTTAAAATGTTTGAATCTCAAGCCCTAATTTGTGTGGCTTGGATCAATGTTAAAATTAATCTAAAAACATTTTGCAGATGATATGCAGACCAAATTTATAAAGAGTTTCTCAAAAAATTCGATTGAATCTCTAACCCTTTCTAAATCATGTCATCTATATCTTTCAAGCCCGTTAATAGGTTGGCGATGATCCTCTATGGTGCCCCTTTTTCACAACCGAGTAGTGGCTTTGGCGCTAGAATCATTTCCAACTTATCAAAGATGGCGCCCTCATTTCATTCCACTACGACAAGTCTAAGCTTACTAATATTTATAAAAAAAATACGTGAAAATTAATTATAAATCAAAAGAAATATATGTTTGCATACTAAAATATTTTAAAACGTAATATTAATTATTTATATTATAGACGTAGTAATTATTTCATTATCATTTTTCAAGGTATCATTATGAAAAATAATAAAAATTCAACAAAAATCAGTAAAAACCAACAAAAATTGTGAAATATTGTGAAAATCCGAGTTTGCCCGAGTAGGGCCGAGAAGAACCAAGTTAGACCGAGCAGGACCGAGTAGGGCCGAGTTGGCCCAAATAAAGTCGATTTGAACTGAGTTTTACCGATTTCGAGTAATATTGACCGAGTTAATAAAAAACGTTTTGGCATTTTGCCGAGACACTGTTTGTTAGTATTCGTATCATACAAAGACAAAAATGATAATCAAAGAGCGTCATAAAAAGATCAACTAAAATGTAGATTTTAACTAAACAACATAAACAAAAACGTAATTAACTTTTGCTTGAACTCAAAACTCCAGCATTCATTTAGCTCACAAAGAGTAGAAATTAGGGTTCTTAATTATTCTTTCTACAAAACTGTTGCAAAATCAAAACCGTAACTAAAATACACTCAGCATAAAAAACCGATCAAAGTAGATAAATTGGATCAAAATGTCGAAAACAAAGAGTGAAATAAAACGAAATTGAGGCTCAGATCTGTTAACAATCAAAGAAAGAGGATAAATCCGCCATGGCTGCATGATTATCGATAGTCATGTGGAAGCACAAAGTCAAATAAGATCTTCAATCGTTCACATGACGATCCGAAATGCCCCGCCAAGATACAGATAATCTCAACTTTGCTCGATTTCACTCAGACGCAATCAAAATCATCATCATAGCCTCGTGTAACAATATCCTTGAGGTCGCGTGTTCAACTCCCGTAAACGGTAGTCCATTATAACAACTAGATTAGATTCCCGTTAAAAAATAATAACAATAACCAGAGCAACAGCAACAACAGATTGAAGACTGTTTATCTGTATGAATTTGTGTGTTATAAAAGACTAAGGGTTGTTGATTTAACAAGAAAATCATCGGCCACAAAGAACGATGTTTGACTTGGCAAAAGTCAAAATGGGACTTGAGAGAGGAGGGCAACAACCCTAGAAAACCATATTGTTTCATCATCCCCTCTGAAATCGCCTCATTTCGTCTGAGTGAAATTGTTCATATTACAAATCAGAGGCTCAGATCTGCAAATATGAAACCGGAGGAAGCGGATCGGGCTCCGACATGGCTGCACCACGGCTCGTGTTGCCCCGCCAAGGCTCGGGCCGACTTTCACACAACGTCCGGTGACCTATGCTCGGAAAAATAATAAGAATAATAATAAGCAGAACCAGATCTTCATAGCCCAAAGGGAGATAGAATGTGTGTATGCGTGTGAAAAGGGACGTATAATAAAGAAAGATATTTTTACAAGGCCTAAACGTGCGGTTATTATATTAGGCCCATGATGTGGTGTTTAACTTTAAACCTAAAAGTGTAAAAAAAAATAAAGGTTTTGGGACAAAAACAGGTCCGGTTTAAAAAAATCGGTTTTAGCTAAACTGGTTTTCAACCCGATGCTATTCGCCGGTTTATATACCGGTTTGGTAGCCAGACATCCAAAACCAGTTTAAAAACCGGTCTGTTCAAAGGGAATAAAACCGATTAAACTGGAAAAAACCGATTTCTCTAAAACCGGTTTGATAGGTTAGAGTATTCTATTAGAAAAAATGGTTTGGTATCTTATAAAAAAAACAGGTCCGGTTTAGAAACCGAACCGGTTTGGGGAAAAAACTGGTTTGTTCACCTGATTTGAGTTAAAACCGAAGGTGTACAAATTGGTCATTGGCAAGCTGGTTCGTGTTAAAACCTGATTTAAGTTGGTCAAACATAATCAAAATCGATTTCATGGTACATTTGGCTCGGGTCCAAACGGGGTTGAGGAGTGATGAAACCAAATCCCTATACACAAATCGTTTTGGAACGGATCGATTCTAAACCGATACCCAAACTAGTTTTATAAGAAAAGTTTATTTATATATCTTATGTAGAATAAAAAATTAAACAAACTAAATTCAATTTTTTTTATTTCTTTTCTCAAGTGTATAAAAGCATAAATTGTAATACATTATAAAAACAACATAAAAGGGGTAATTCATTTATATTTTGTTGTTTTTTAGAATTGTTGCCGTTGACAGCGCGTAACAATTAATAGTCCTCACCAGAATCCTTAAACTGCAAAGATGATTTTTAGTTTCTACTTCCTAAACATTGTATCTTTATAAGCCATTCCTAACTATCTTCATATACTTTTATGTGTTCTAATCTTTTTTATTTAATTACATATAAGGCGTGGATATACTTTGTTTATGTATCTTAAACTATATATACAGGAAAGAATTAATAACAAAAACAACTTATAAGAATACTTCAAAAACTATAGGTTAAATATATGTAATTACAAGTTAAATATGTAAGACTATGAGTTGAATATGTGTAACTCATACAAGTTACGTATATGTAAAATCAATCTTTGTTTCATCATAAATGAAATGATTTAAATATAAAAAGAACTTATAGTTAATAAAATAATAGGGGTAATAATTTACGCAAGTACTCTAATAATAAGAAGAATAGATAATGTATAAATTATATGAGTGGTTAGATGTGATTTTCATAGTTTTTTTTATCCCTTCACTACACACACATATAAGAAAATATTGCTATACAAAGTCCACTTTGCGTAGAAAATGTATGAAGTGAGTTAGTAGTTTGATGTCATTTGTGAGGATCGGATTATATAGGTTCTTGAGATTTTTAAATAAAGCCCATAAAATCAATATGGATCATTTGTATCAGATAAAAATATAATTAACATTATTTAGGTTATTTGGCTTTTTTAAATTTTGACGAAAAGATCACAAGTGGAATTCATTATATGGATAGTCCTTATAGTTTGTTTAAAGAATGGTTTTATCCTTAAGTACTAGAAATTACAAGTTTAGTCTAGTAGTTTGCAAAAGCATAGCACGTATGATCCTTAAAGTGAATGTCTATTATCATTTTCTGTTAGAAAAAAATACCCTTGTGTTAGAAAAAAAATAAAAAAGAAGTATCAAAATAAATTAAACGAGGCCCACCTAATATATGTATATAAATATGTGTGTGTAATGGATGGGACCCACCCTATTGAAAAAAAAAACAAATAAATACAATTGGTAGGACATACTTGAAATTACCCTCTCATTGTCTTTCTCGTTACACCCAACTCCACTATCGATGATTTCTTTTTCTTGCCACTTGTCTTTCTAGTGGTGTTTGTAAAGGTTCATAGTCGTTCACCATCTCTCCATCACTTGTTACAATATCGTAAATCCATATCAACCCCTAATATTATCATCTTCTTCATTTGGATATTATAGAACCAATTAGATTTGATGGGCTGCCTTTGTTTCGATGGCGTTAAGCATACCCCACCACATTTGTTCTAACCAACACTATCATCTTCTTTGTTTTCGGTGACACCAACTTGATCGTTTTACCTGCACCCTACATTTGATCGTTCCTACAACTTCTAACGACACTTCAAAATCATCATATCGCCCCTTCCACACCTCTCACACCACACTCTAACACCACTTTGCCTAGATTTAAGCCACTTCCACATCTGATGTGTTTCTAAAATTATGATAGCTAAAAAACATGATAGATGTTTTTTAAAATTAAAAGATATAGATTGGCAAAAATCAATAAGAGAGAGGGAGAGGCTTCTAGTGGTGTCGGTGTTGGTGGGTGTTCAATGTCAATGGTGATCGCATGTAGCTGACGATAGCTTCAAAGAGAGAAGACATTGTGTGAGATCTAGAGAAGAGACTTCACAGAGGAGGGCAACAACCCTAGAAAACCATTTTGTTTCATCATGCCCTCTTAAATCGCCTCATTTCGTCTGAGTGAAGTTGTTAAGATTACAAATCAGAGGCTTAGATCTGCAAATATGAAACCGGATCTGACATTATCCGATGGCGAATGATGTGGTGGCGTGAGAGGAGGCAACCGCCCTTTTGAAACCTCCGCCCTCTAGCTGGAGCCTCCTTCGTTTTCTAAGCATATGGTCCCCATTTCATCGTACTTGAAGGAGTTTTTTTACCAAAAAGGTGTATATACCGATGTGAGGGTGTTGGAATGACATTATAAATGTCTAAACGTTAAATATTACGTATTATTGTTCGTTCATATGCATGTGATTAAGTTGAATAGGTTACTATGCATTGGAAGTGATTTTGTAGGTAAAACAAGCAAGTTGGAAGCTTACATGATGAAACTATACATTGGAAGGGTCAAGAAATAAGGATTCAAAGTGCAGCAGAAAGGCTTCCACCGTAGCCTACTGTAGCCTCCGTAGGCTACGCCAGCAGCTTAAAAAAATTAGCAGAATGAGGCCCAGCGTAGGCTACGCTGGCTGACGTAGGCTTTGCTGGGGGGCTTTTTGAAACCCTATAAAAACGTATTTTCATTATCTTTTAGCCATCACTTGCCCCCTATTCGACCTAAAACGTTTGGAGATGATTTTTGGGAGTTCTTAGGCCATAAAATCACCATTCAAACTCTCTTAAACAACATCCAATCATCCGGAATGCAAATCAACAACGATTTTGAAGATCATTCAAGAACGATGAGCGGCTAATTTTCTCGTGATCGACTTCGGGTATTAGGTTTTGTGTGATTAGGTTTTTGTCTATGTTTAACTTTGTTGGGATTAAACTTTAGAACCCATTAAGTTCTTTTATAAGTTTAACTTGTGTTTTGATTATTCCTGAAAAATTAAATGACATTCAATAAAGGTTAACCAAAATCATTGCTTAAATAATCAAAACACAAGTTAAACTTATAAAAGAACTTAATGGGTTCTAAAGTTTAATCCCAACAAAGTTAAACATAGACAAAAACCTAATCACACAAAACCTAATACCCGAAGTCGATCACGAGAAAATTAGCCGCTCATCGTTCTTGAATGATTTTCAAATCGTTGTTGATTTGCATTCCGGATGATTGGATGCTGTTTAAGAGAGTTTGAATGGTGATTTTATGGCCTAAGAACTCCTAAAAATCGTCTCCAAACATTTTAGGTCGATTAGGGTGCAAGTGGAGGCTAAAAGATAATGAAAATACGTTTTTATAGGGTTTCAAAAAGCCCCCAGCGTAGCCTACGCCAGCCAGCGTAGCCTACGCTGGGCCTCATTCTGCTAATTTTTTTAAGCTGCTGGCGTAACCTACGGTGGCTATAGTAGGCTACGATGGAAGCCTTTCTGCTGCACTTTGAATCCTTATTTCTTGACCATTCCAATACATAGTTTCACCATGTAAGCTTCCAATTTGCTTGTTTTACCTGCAAAATCACTTCCAATGCATAGTTAACCTATTCAACTTAATCACATGCATATGAACGAATAATAATACGTAATATTTAACGTTTAGACATTTATAATGTCATTCCAACACCCTCACATCATATACAAATTTTATTTATTGAAATGATGCAATTAAAAAAGTATTTATTAGTGTGTTTTTAAACTTTATTGTTTCTCATTTCTATTTTTATTGGAAACTTTACATAACTTATTTTAAATGCTGTCAAAAAAAATTTTAAAGATGATTTCTATAAGAGCATTTATAGTAAATTTCTTATATTTATGTAATTATATTTTTTATATTTTAATAAATGATTGTAAATGGTTGTAAGTGTAGAATAAAATAAAGTTAGTATATAATTTATATATTTGGTGAATCACTGTTTAACCCTTATAAATATTTTAATTTTTGAAAATGGTTGTAAGTAGAGCAGATAGAAAATGTAATGATAAAAGTATAATATATATTATTTAATTAAGAAGCAGAGAGAAAAAAATATTGTTTTTGGTGTAATTATAATAATAAAAATAGAAAACCTAATGTGAATGCTCTAAAATAGTTAATATTAAATTAAAAAAATTTTAAGACGTGATTAACTTGGTTTAGTTTATGTAAGAAACTAAATAAACTTATAGTTTTAACGTAAACACAATCTTATGAAAATAGAAATTTTAGTTCCAAAATAGGTTTTTAAATTATCAAAAATGATATTATCGTATGATACGATATTTATGAAATTACGTATAAAAATTAAATTATTAAAGGGAATATCGTTTTTGGCATCATTCTTATGCATTCGATTAAAATGTTTCTTTCTAATATCTTTTAGAGAAATAAACAATGTTTCTATTTTAACAACATGATTAAACATATAAAAAAACAATTTTACAAAAAGAGTTTCAAAAAACATTAAAATATATTTCTGGAACATGGTAAATTTAAAAAAAGTTTCTTAATAAAAAAATCATCCTTGAAAAAATAAAAAAAGCATTTAAAAAATATCTTTTGTTAAGTGTCCGGTAAGAATAGGAGTGAAAAGCAAAAAGAATTAAAAAAACACACCATATTAGTAATTATTTTTCTAACTACACCAAATTGATAAATAAGTTTTCTACTTACACCGATTTGGAAAAAACTCGTACTTCAAGATGCTGAATTCATTTGTAGTGGTTAGCAAGTTAGGTTTTAACCCTGGTTTTTAGCTTAATTACGTGATGAGAACCGGATTTTATGAGGTGTTGGATGGTGTTTGGGATTTTGATTATTTATTCTTACTTTTAACTTATTAATTTTTAAGAATTTAGAAATAAAAAAAAATATTTGACAAACTAAAAAACTTTTCAAACTAACTTTTCATATAAGATAAAAATAAAATTTTGAAAAGTAATAAGTGGGTTACTTATTAACTTTTGAAAATTAATTTTAGTTTAAATTCCTATTATACCCATCTGCTATCCTTTATTAACTCCTATCGTTTTTTTAAAATATGTCATTTTTGATTATTTTACAACATTTTAATTTATAAGATAACCCATATGCTTTTTTTAAAACTTCTTTTGAAAATTTATAAGTTCATAAGTCATTTTTATCAAAAGTTTTTTTCAATCAAAATAAGCAATCTCAAACACGCCCTTAAACTAGACGTAATGGATATTTTGGGAGCTCTAAACTTCATGATAGGGCTCCAAACACCATTACAAAATAATAAAAAAAAGCCGCCAAACTCATAGGGCTCCAAGCTTTTAACGTGTACTAAATACAACTCTTTATATATTATTGCATTAATACGGGATCCAAACATTAGTTAACAACTACATTTTATTTAGAAGATCTTTAGTGAAATCGTATTCATCTACATAACATTTAGGTAAAATTTTAATTAAACAATGACTACACATTGTCTTAAAGAGTTGTTTAGATGGCAGAAACATACATTTGTTTATAGGGACCTGACATGTACTCACCTTCGAATTATAAATCAACAACCTAGAACTTTATTTGAGTCATATCTCTATATAATAAATAAAAATAAATCCGGACACTTGTCACCATTCTAAGCCATCTAATAATTGGTTTTCCCGCTTCTCTCTCCTATTAATTAATAGCTATTCACTAATTAATAACTATCCATAATTAAGAGTTCAAATATATTAACTTCAAATTTTCAAATATGTAATACATGGGTTTATTCAATCAGTATAATGTATAATATTTAAAACATAACTTTTTATATTATTAACCATGTAACAATAAATTTATTTAACCCGTGTATTACACGGGATTGTAACCTAGTAACTCTATATGTGCTATATAAGGGGTCGTATAGCCCATCTGACAGCTCTTTGAATTTTCATTCATGTTCAATGTTGAATTTTGCTTACTAGTCGTATAATCCTATATGTGTCATTTAAGACTATATGGGGCGTATAGTACTCTAACAACCCCCCCCCCTCTTAAATTTTTCTTGTTTTCAATGTCGTCTACCTCATATACCACATATAGAGCTATACGAAAGCATATAAGAGTTTCTTTAAACTAAAAAGAAGGCGTCTGTAGAGGTTGAATCTAGAGGCTTGGGAAATCAAATCAAGTTGAAGATCAAGCGAAGCAAAAAGTAAAAGAAACCGCGCTACAACTTACTTGTCGCGTGAGAACTAGTTTCTCACGCGAGAAGTTGATCTCGCGCGAGAACATTCTTGTTTAGTATAAATACGTAGTTTGCTTTGTATTTAGGTAGCTTTTGTTCATTTCCTGAATTTGTATCTACTGTGTAATCATTCATATTCAGAGAGCAATCAAGAGAAGTTATTTACATTGTGTTCTTCATTTCTATTCTTCTACTTCTCAATCCGTAATTGTTTACATTCCGCATTCACAATTACGAGATCGATCTGATCAGTGTAACGATCCTTACAATTGGTATCAGAGCTTGTATGCTCTAGATCGATTGAATTGAGGTTGGAAGGATTGATTTGAAGAGTTTGTGATCATCGATTTGTGTTATTCTTGAAGATATAAGCTGTTTCAGTCAAATTTTGATCGATTTTGAAGATGATGAAAAGTATAAGTTCGAATATTGGATGTTTGATGATGTTTTTGAGCTTAAACTTGAGTAATTGAATCAATTAGGGACAATTAGGTTCAAATTTGAACTTAATTCACTAATTAAACAATTGATTAATCAAAATCTAATCAATTTGGACTAAAATTGAAGGTGAAAAGTTCCGAATTGGTAAATTTGATTCAGGCGAAAACTTCTGTTTTTCATGCGAAAACCCTTATTTCGCGTGAAAACTTGATTTCTCGCACGAGACAGTTACAAAGTTTGGTACAGGCGAACACTTGAACATTTTGCTCAGTTATTGTGGTTGAACTTTCCGTGCGAAAAGTTTCTGAAGACTAGCACGAGAACTTTGATTTCTTTCTAAATTCAAAGTTTGTTCGAAGAATTGACTATGGCAAATCTGAAGAATATCACAGCTACTCTCAATCTGGACAATGAGATTGGCACAAGCACAAAGCCTCCACGTCTTTTGAACGAAGAAGATTATCCAGATTGGGCGTATCGTTTTCTGAATCATGTTGTTTACACTGAACCCCGGATGATGCGATCTATCAAGCAAGGTCCATACATTCCTTTGTACAAGAATGAGAAAGAGGAATGGATTACTAAACCTGAACATCTCTGGGATGAAGATGATCTTAAAAGAATGGAGCTTGATGACAAAGCTTATGCAGCAATCACTATGGCACTCACAACTAAAATTACTCAAAAGTTTAAGGATTATACAAAAGCAAAGGATTTATGGGATGCTTTGGAAGAACAGATCATGGGAAATAAGGATATGAGGGAAAGTAGGAAGGATATGCTCAATCAAGAATTCAATATGTTCAATCATATTCTTGGTGAAACTTTAGAGGTTCAAATGTCTAGATTTGTGAAATTGATCACAAAAATAAAAAGTGCAGGGATAACATTAGAGAACATAGCTGTGAACAAAAAGCTTCTTAATTCTCTACCTTATAGCTGGAACAACAACTGCACAACCATCAAAAGGACAAAAGATTTGTTTACCTTGTCCTTAAGTGATCTTATTTCTACAATCAAATCTTATGACATGGATGATAAGCAAAGGTCTGCTAATTACATCAACACCATGGGTGCAGAGGCAACAGCAATGTATGCAAAGATGGCAAGTAACCCAAATTACTATGTTAGCTACTCACAACTATGTCAGTTACAACAGCCATCTACATCTGCACAATCCAGTGTGAAAGACCAAGCCTCACCTCAACCATTATCTCATTATCCAATCATTCATCAAAATCCTTATGTCCAACCACAACCACAACCTTTCAATCAAACTTACTCATCAACCCAAAACACTCAACCAATCCAACAAGCCTTTGTTGTGAATTCTCAGCCTACCAAACAAACCATTCAAATAGCTGAAGAGTATCTGGCTCTTTTTACTTCTTTCATGAATAGCTATGAAGCCTTCTCAGCAGGAAGAATTAGTCCATCAAATGTCCTGGTTGATGATTTACAACAAGTTAACCCTGATGATGTTGAAGAAAATGACATTAAATATCAGATGGCTATGGTGGTTTATAGAGCTAAGAATTTTGCTAGAAGAATTGGAAGAAAGGTTTTTGGGTTGAATAATTCAAGCAAGATAGGTTTTGACAAATCAAATCTAAGATGTTATAATTGTGATAAACCTGGTCATTTTGCAAGAGAATGTACTAAAGCTAGAAACGATCAAAGCAATCAAGGTAAAAGGATGGTTATAGTGGAGGTGGAGACAAAGCAAGATCAAGCTAATACATCAAAGACCAAAGCTCTTGTGTCTCAAACAAATGAGGATTATGATTGGTCAGAACAGATGGAAGCTTTGGATATCAAAATGTCCACTGCTCTTTTAGTAGAAATCCAGGGTGAAGAAGAGATTGCTGAAGATAATTTGTTTGTAGAATTTGTGTTCAAAGATATGTTGAATGGAGTGTTTGCTGAGGAACAAGAATTTGAAAATGAGAAAGTGAAAGAAAAAGTTGTTGAGAGTGTTGATGTGATAATTGAATTTGTTCAAGAAAAAGCTGTTCAGATTACTCCAGCTACTATTTGTGATTTTCAAGAAAAAGCTGTTGAGATTACTCCAACTACAGTTTGTGATTTTGAAGAAAAAGCTATTGAGATTACTCCAGCTACTGGTTATGATGTTGAAGAAAAAGCTGTTAAGACTACTCCTGCCACTGCATGTGATGATCAAGAAAAGGCTGTTGAGAATACTCCAGCAACTGAAACAGTAAAAATCAACCAAAAAGCCTTCATGGTAAATGTGGTCCATGAAGAGACAGAGAAGAAAGCTGAACCAGAAGAGGTATATTCTAATCTCTGTTCAACTAATTGTATTGAAAAGGTTTAAAGATATAGAGCTCACAATGAACGATTGATTGTTGAAGTTGAAAAACTTCAATATCAAATTCAAAAATATAAAACTAATGAAAGAATTTTCAAAGATAAAATAGATGGTTTAAACAAATCAGTTTATTAGTCAAAATTAAATCTTTATGACAAAGACTGTAACATAAAAGATTTGACAAATCGCAATAATGAACTTGCTTTGGAAATTAACAAATTAAATAGTGAACTCTTATCTTCGAAACTAACTCTTGAAAAGTTTGAATTGTCTTCAAATATGGTTGAAGGTATAATTAAGTCTCAAATGACACAGAAAATCAGTGGTGGAAAAGGAGGAGTTGGTTACTCTAACATTCACCGATTAATCATGATTATATTTCTTTACCTTCATCAGCTAACACTAATGACGAAGAGACCTATGGTTTAGGTTTTTAACCAAAATCAGACTTAACATCTTCAGTCAGTGTTCCATTGACTGTTGATCCAATTATAAAGATTGAAGTTAAAATTAATCATGACACTTTTTGTGCAGAAAAATTGAAGAAAGATGGGTTGGTTGAAGAATGGATTGATGATGATTTAGATTTTGAAAATAAAAATTGTAATGAGATATCTCAATGTAGTTCATCAGATTTGATCAATGAAAAAGCAACTGTTTTGAATGTTTCAACTGATTGCTCTATAATGTCAAATAAGGAAAGAAAATTAAAATCCAAAATTAATTTCAAAATAAATGAAAAGAAAAGAAATTCACCATCGTTATCTGACTTGAAAACTGATTTCAAGAACAGATTTGTTTCTAAAGGCAACATTAATAAACAAGAGTATATTTTTAAAGAAACAAATGCAAGTTTTTTTAAAAATAAGTCTTCTATTATTGCTAATCAAGTGAAACAAGATGTGTGCAGCTCAGGTGCAAAAGAAACCGGTACCTCTCCAATACATACAATTCTCAAGGATAAAGGAATATTTAAAGCCACATGTACATCTGATGCAAATCAAAATGAAAAGGAAAAACGAGAGAGTGTACAAGAATCTGTTGAGCAAATAAATCATAAAGGCAGATTTTATGATAACAAAAGAAGTTATCATCAACAGTTTGAAAAACCAACTCGAGCTCAAAATATGTATCATAATAAAAATTGTTATGTGTGTGGAAAGCCAAATCACATGGCTAGAAATTGTCATTTTCAATGTTCTTTGACAAGTAAACAAAGATTTCATAATTCAATTGCAAATAATAGAAAATAATTTTTTATACATGCTAAACTCAAAAGGAATTTAAGTCAATCAAACACCTTTGCTGACAACAGAAAGGTTCAATATAATACAGTTTTGCAAAAAGATAAATTCATCAAAAAGAATTTATTTGTCAAAGATAACAATTCATCTTCCACACAAAACATTATCAAGAAATTAAGCAAACCAATTCAAGAATGGAAAGTGAAAACATCAACATCAGAACCTGAAATTGTTAAAGATTATATCTTTAATGATAAAAGAGATATGACACTGAAATCAGTATCGTATTTGGATGAAAAAGGTATACTCAGGTCAACCATAGCTTGGGTTCCTAAATCTGAATAAATCTCTTATTCATGCAGGAACATCCTAGACCCAGCATCAATAGTGTTTGGTATGTTGACAGTGGATGTTCAAGGCATATGACTGGTAACATATTTCTGTTGCAAAACATCAAACCATAGAATGGAGGTTTTGTAATTTTTGCTGGAGACAAGGGAGGTAAGATAACTAAGAAAGGTACAGTGTCAAATGGAGTGTTAAGCTTTGAGGATGTCAATTTTGTTGAGGAACTTAAACATAACTTGTTAAGTGTCTCACAAATATGTGACAAACAATATTCCACACACTTTACAGATAAAGAATGTTTGATCTTAAAACCAGGATTTTTATTCCTGAAGAATGGATTTTGTTGAGAACACCAAGAGATAAAGACACATATTTACTAGATATAAATGGATCTCATTCCTTTATCACTGAATCGTGTCTGTTATCTAAAGCATATGAAAGTGATACATTGCTATGGCATCGTCGTCTTGGTCATGTTAATATTAAAAACATGAACAAATTGGTTAGAGGGAATCATGTTGTAGGTCTACCATTGAAAGAATTTCAATTATCTGAACATTGTCTGTCATGTTCAAAAGGCAAACAACATAAACTTCCTCATAAACCGGTTGCTCATACAAAAATTGACTCTATTTTACAACTGTTACACATGGATTTATTTGGTCCAGTAAGTGTTTTGAGTTTGGGACGTCGTGCTTATTGTTTAGTTATTACTGATGATTTCTCTAGATTTACATAGGTTTTCTTTTTAGCATCCAAAGATGAGACTTCTCATCTGCTGATAAAATTCATGACACTGGTAGAGAATCAGACGGACAAAACAATCAAGTGCATCCGAAGCAATAATGGAACTGAGTTTTGCAACCGAACATTGAATGAATTTTGTGATTCAAAGAGGATAGCTAGACAATTTAGTTCTACAGGAACTCCACAACAAAATGGAATTGCAGAAAGACGAAACAAAACTCTAATTGAAGCTGCCAGGATAATGTTATCTGCAGCCAAATTACCATCATTTTTCTGGGCTGAGGCTGTTAACACTGCATGTTATGTTCGGAATCAAGTGCTTATCAACAACAACAAAATATGACTCCTTATGAAATCTTTTATAAACATAAACCCAAAGTCAAATATTTCAAAACATTTGGTTGTTGTTGTACTTTGTTAAACACATCTAATTCAAAATCTAAATTTGATGAAAAAGCTGATGAATGTTATTTTGTTGGTTATTCTGCTAACAAAGTAGCATACATGGTTTATAATAAAAGATCAAAACAAATACTTGAGTCATTTGATATTGATTGGCATGAGTCAAACAAAACTGATGCAGGTTCTGCACCTTCATGGGTTTATGATTATTCTTTATTATTTGAAACGTTTAATCGTTCATCTACTAATTCCACAGCTAATCTTCCTTTGACTTCTTCTATTCAGGATATTTTCAATGATGATGTTGGTATTATTTCATCTTAATCAAAGATGACAATTTCTGATGTACCTTCTTCAACAACTAGTTTAGTTGTTTCATCTGTTTCTGAATCTACAGAAACATCTTCTAATCCCATTGTTGAACAATCTCCACATGTTTCTGATGATATTTCTACTTCTTCTGTCCAAACTGATCCAATTAATACTATTCAAGTTCCATTTGATGATTTATCATCTAATAATGATAATCATCTGGAGGAAGATATAGCTTATCAACCAGAAGGAGGACATATTGTTGAAGAACCAGTGGGTCACATTACAAATTTAGAAGAAAGTATTTCTGAAAATGTTATCCCATAGTTAAGAATTCACAAAATCATCCAACAGAAGCTATTATCGGTCCATTATCACAAGGAGTTCAAACTCGAAGCAAATCTGGTGCCATAAATACTTGTTTGTATTCATGTTTTATCTCTCAGATTGTGCCAAAGAATGTTGAGATGGCATTAAAGGAGAACAGTTGGGTAGAGGCCATGCAGGACGAACTGATGCAATTCAAAAAGCTCAATGTCTGGCATCTGTGTGAACTTCCAAAAGAAAAGCTGCCAATTGGAACAAAATGGATATTTAAAAACAAGACGGATGAAAAGGATGTGATTGTCCGCAACAAGGCCAGACTTGTTGTTCAAGGATTCTATCAAATCGAAGGTCTTGATTATGAAGAAGTATATGCTTCTGTTGCAAGACTAGAGGCTATACGTACTTTTCTGGCTTATGCTTCATACAAGAACTTTACAGTTTATCAAATGGATGTCAAAACAGCATTCTTGTATGGAGAAATGAAAGAAGAAACCTATGTTTGTCAACCACCTGGTTTTGAAGATCCAGATCATCCTAAATATGTGTATAAGTTGGACAAAGCACTTTATGGATTACATCAAGCACCCCGTGCTTGGTATGCTACTTTGACTGAACATTTGCTTGCAAATGGTTATTCAAGAGGTGCTATTGATCAAATTTTATTTTTAAGGAAGACCGGTGATGATCTTATTCTTGTTCAAGTTTATGTTGATGATATAATTTTTGGATCTACAAATGATGCACTGTGCAAGGAATTTGAGGCAGTGATGAAGAAAAAATTTGAGATGAGTTCTCTTGGAGAAATTTCATTCTTCTTGGGTATCCAAGTCAAGCAAGATGATACAGGAATACTGATTCATCAAGAAAAATATAATAACAGTATTCTTGATAAATACAAATTTCAGGACTCCAAGATTGCCCCAACTCCTATGTCTTCTCGTCCTACTTTATCTCCAGATCTCACGGGAGAAGATGTTGATCAGCATATGTATAGATCAATGATTGGATCCCTGATGTATCTTACTGCAAGCAGACCGGACATTATGTTCCCTGCTTGTCAGTGTGCACGTTATCAAAGTAATCCGAAAGAATCTCACGTGAAAGCTGTCAAGCGGATTTTTAAGTATCTCAAGGGTCAACCAACACTTGGTCTTTGGTATCCTAAAAACTCTGAATTCAATTTATTTGCTTACACTGACAGTGATTATGCAGGATGTAACTTGGACAGAAAATCAACCATAGGTGGATGTCAATTTTTAGGAAATCGTCTCATTTCTTGGCAATGCAAGAAACAACAAACAGTGTCTACTTCTACTGCAGAAGCTGAATATGTGGCTACTTCGAGCTGTTGTTCTCATCTTGTCTGGATTCAGCAACAACTTCTTGATTATGGCCTTAACATTTATGACACTTGCATTTTTTGTGATAATACTACGGTTCTTAACATTGTGAAAAATCAGATTCAACATTCAAAAACAAAACACATTGACATCCACATACATTTTATTCATGATTGTTTTGAAAGGAAGCTAATTCATTTGGAATCTGTTTCATCAGATAACAATATTGCTGATTTGTTTACTAAGGCATTTGATCATTCCAGATTTGACTTTTTAGTCCAATATCTGGGAATGATTAACTTTGGTTAACTCTTATTTTTACACCCTTTTCAAAAATATTTTTTTCTTTTATTTTAAAATTGTTATTTTCTGCCTAGATAATCACAATTTTAGGGGGAGAAATTTAGATATTTTCGAAAAAGATTTTATTCTTAGGGGGAGTAATTTTTGAGAAAATTAAATTTTCAAGATTATATAGGAAATGATAGTACATTTCTTGATTTCGACTCATTACATCTGAAGGTATACAAGAAACTGACTTGTGTTATGTTTGATATATTAATAGGCTTGACTTTCAAGAATGGAAAGCACTATGGTCTGTGATACACTGAAAATAATCATCTATGACTGAAGTGGGTAACTCATCAAGGTCTTGTGAATACACTAATTCTATGCTAAAACAGATTGAGAGTTACAGTCTAGTCATACTCAAGCCAGTTACTTTCTGACTCAGCTAATATCAGTTATATATCTATATATGCATATCAAATAAAAAAAATAAAAAAAATAAAATGTCAAAAATATTTCAAGCAAAAAGAGCAAAAAGATGTCAAAAGTCCATATAGGAATAGAAGATGCTTTTGAGCACTTGTCTAAAAGATATGTTATAGACATACATACTATATGATAAATATTTTTATTTTTGAGAATATGTTATGACACAGGAGGCAAAATCAAAAGATGGGGCATGTAAGTCCATCTTGGCATGTAAGTCCTAAACGTCTTGCGAGGGCAAAACATAAGTCCGGATGGCTGTTAATAAGTCCTACAACTTGTTAATATTATGTGTTCAGAAACATGTTCTCGCGCTAGTTATGCTCTAATAGATATTATAAAAGAAAATAATCAAAACTGATAAAGTTGATAAGAAGTGAAAGGTTTAAGTCAAATTGGGGTGACTTGAAATCTCAATAGAATCTTGAAGCTAGATAAGTGTTTTGCAGGAGTTTTGATTGTGGGACACACTGAAATCATATAATTTAACCGAAACATGATAAAATCACAACTTATGTGTCTTACTAATCTTGAAGTCTAAGTTTAAAAGGACACAGTATATCGATAATCAACATAAACAGTCCTTTTTCAATTCAATGCTGGAAGGTCGTTAATGATTGATTTCTAAAAGAAATATGATCCTATACATGAAAATTTGTTTTTTTTACATAGTTTTATTAATTTGTCTTGTTATGTTTTGAGATGTATTTTACTTTTCAAGTATTCAAAACTTAAGGGTGTTAAAATAATTGTAAACACTTAGTTAAATAAAATCATTTTTCATAGCAAAATAAAAGTTTTTTTAAAATGTGAAAGGTTCTTAAATGCGAGAAGTTTTTAAATGCAAGAAGTTTCTTAAACGCGAAAAGTTTTCAATGCGAAAGGATTAAAGGGTGCGGAAAGTTAATTTGAGAAAATTTGACTTATCGCACGAGAAGTCAAATTCTTTAAAAGGAACAATTCGTGCGAGAAGTTCTCATTCGCACGAAAAGTTCTAAAAAATTCATCTCTCAAAAATTCTAAGTGTAGAAAGAGTTTAAACTGATTTTCATTGATTAGTAGGGTCGTGTTAAGATTCCGACAAGTGTTATAAGGTATATAGATGTTAATTTGATTGATTTGAATGAGTTTGGTTCTTGTCCGAATTTAAAATGAATTAAAACATGACAAATTGATGAAATAAACCATAATAAACCTTAATAATACTTTAGGCGACTGTTATTGAACATATTTGAACTCTTAATTCGTTGAAAATCAAATGGTATGAAAAATTGGAAGTTACACAGACTTTTCGCGTGGAAAATCAAATGGTATGAAAAATTGGAAGTTACACAGACTTTTCGCACGCGAAAAGTCTGAAGAATATGAACAGATGCGAAAAGTTGTACTTTTCGCATAGGATTGTACTTCTCGTGCGAAAAGTTTCAAAATGTGTGAATTTGAAAAATCATGCGAAAAGTTTAACTTATCGCGCGAAAGGTTCAGATTTTCAGAAGTGTTAAATTTGCGAAAAGTTCAATATTTCGCGCGAAAAGTTGAATTTTTCTGAAATTTTTTTTAAGTGTTAGAAATTAATTTGTTTGCACTGAAATTGAAGATTTTTTTTTGTGTACTTATAAAATTTCATCAAATCTTGCAGATGGCTCGACCTTTGGTTTTTAATAAAAACCATAACACTGTAGCATATTTAGGAGAAGTTTCAGCTGAGGTGATTAACAGTGTTCTGTTATTGGAAGATGTTCCACGTGCACCGATGAAGATAGATGATGATGCCGTTAAAGACTGCCTAGTGCGTATGGGATATACACATCGTTATCCTTCTTTAGAGAAGAAGTATCTGCCACCATTCTGGAAATATCTCTTTCACGTGTTTATCCGTTGCCTTAGCAATTTGAAAGCTGGCATGGACAGTCTAAGTGCTGTATTTGGATCTCTGTTGGTTTCTCTTGTTGATAATTTACCATATAGCATCTCCACTACCATATTTTCTAAAATGCAAAAGAATGTAATTGCTGCTCCGGGAAAGAAATTTATTATGTATCCAAGATTTGTTCAAATGATTGTGAATGCTGCTCATCCTGAGTTAGCTATATCTGATTCATCTACTTATACTGTCATGGTGATGAAGAAAGATATATTTACTTATCTTTTGGGAGCAAGAGGAAATGCTTGGGATGGATCCCACTTTGCAAAACTTGATCGATTTGCTGATGATTATAGAGCTGAATCACAGACTGAAACTGCTCAGGTGCATAGAGATGATACAATGGGTGCATCGTCTAGTGCTACTCAAGAAGTACCTGAGAGTTCTCGTTCTGGTGAAAAATCTACTAAAGAAGAAGTTGATGAATGGTTAAGAACTGAAGAATTAGGAGAGGAAGAAGGAATGGGTGTAGAACAAAGAAATGAAGAAGAGGATAGTGAAACTGATAGTGATCAGATAGGGAATGTAACGTATGTGCTACAAGAACGTCCCAGAGTACGAGAAACACAGTCAAAGCGTACCGCTGAGGAACGTGATTCAGATTATATTCCTGTCGAGATTCCTGTGCAGACCCGAGGTCGAAGGAAGAGAATGGCAAGGGTAACAGGAGAAAGTTCTCGTGGTAGGGGTAGAGGACGTGGTGTGTTAAGAAAGCGTCGGACTCCAATGACCACCGTGACAACTATTGATATTGGGAGTACTGATATTCCAGTCACAGTTAGTGAGGCCGTTACTCCAGTGATTGTCACAGAAGCTACAACTATGACATCTACTTCTATGCCTGCTATTGTTGGTACTGATGACATTCTGAGAACTCCTCCCAGGCAATCTTCTCATGACGATTTATTTGGAGATGCAGACTTCATAAATACTACTCCAGAACCAAGAGCTCATCCAGAAACATCTACTTTCTCTTCAACCAGGGTTACCTTGGAACAAAGAGTTAGTATACTTGAACGGGAGATGCTGGAGAAAACTCAAGTTATTGATGATTTATGTAGAAGATTGAATGATAAAGATGAAAGAATAAAGAGCTTGGAGAGTCAACAACAATTCATGCTTACATATGTTCAAATAATGGAACAAAATCTGAGAGATCTCACTTCTCGTGTATCTTCTTCATTTACACATCATACCACAGAAGTTGGAGAATCTAGTGGACAACAGACTGCTGATCTGAATCAGAATGTTGAACAAGTTCATGATGCAGAACATGTTGTTGCTCCTGTTGCTACAGAAGGGACAACAGACAATGTTATTGTTGATCAAGAGCCAAGTCCAGATGTGTCTAATCAGGCTGCTAAGGATCAACCTGTATCTTATGTTGGAGAAGCGTTTGTGGAACCAGAACATATGATGCCTATCCCTAATCCAGTAACTGATGATGATGATTTGGATATGGTTGATTATGATTATAGTGATGAGGATAATGATGAGGATGATTGTGAAGATGATGATGATGATGATGGTGGTGATGATAATGATGGTAATGGTGATGATGATGATGGTGGAAATGATGATGATGATCAAGGGGGAGATACGGGTGCTGCTACTGGTACTTCTAGATCGTCAGGAACTGCTAATGTCTCCGGATCAAGTCCTGATGATACAGTTGATTATACATCGTTGGATCCTGCCACAGAAGCTGAATATGAGAAAGAACTATATTCATTTCAGCAAAATATCTTAGAAGAGGAAGAAAATGCTGATTTTGGATCGTTTGAGGATTTAGAAGAAGATATAGAATATACTGATATTTTTGGAAATAGTTTGAAAGATTTATTCTCTGAAGAAGTGTTAGAAGAAGGGGAGATAGTTGGTGCTTCAAGTACCTCAAAAACCATTGACAAGACATTAGACCAAACTGGTCAAATGGCTGTTCGTCAGGTTGGTAATATTACTGTTGCTGCACCTCCTCCACCAGCTTATGTGCATACACTTCGGCATTCCAAACATTTCACAAGGTACGGAAATTCAGAGCCGATTATCAGTTAGGCATATGATGTAGAGAAGAAGATGTATGTGATTAAAAGAAAGGCCGGAGCAATCGAATACTTTCAAGATGAACACGACTTTCATACTCTTAGAGCATCAGACTTGTATGCTATGGGTCGTGTTCCATTCATTAATCCAAGCAATTATGGGAAAGGAAATTGGATTAGAAACATGATTTGGAGACAGAGTAAGACCAACTTCAAAGATTTTAAGACAATCAAATCAAAGGTCATTGAAGATGAGAACCATATCGATCCAAACACGCAGAAACCAATGAAGATACGAGTTTATAGACATCCCAGATATGTGAGGAAGATCCCTATACACGCTGCGGTGCCAGTTAACAGCTTGTCAAAGCTTATCGGGTGGAGTTGTGAAAAGGAGACGGGTCATGTGTTGATAAAATGTGCTGATAAAGAATACCGTATCATCGACCCTGTGGATTTGCTAAAGTTTGGTAAAGAAGATTTGATGAAGTTGCAGGAATGTCCTATTGCAGCTAATGAATCTGTACATTTACTAGCAGCACAGTTCGGTTGGTTAATTACGAAGGCCCTGGATAAGAAGATGTATGCATATGGGGGCAGTTACAACGTAGATGACGTGGACTTTTAAAGAACATTGATTTACCGAGCCTAGAGGGAGATTGTAGAGGTTGAATCTAGAGGCTCGGGAAATCAAATCAAGTTGAAGATCAAGCGAAGCAAAAAGTAAAAGAAACCGCGCGACAACTTACTTGTCGCGTGAGAACTAGTTTCTCGCGCGAAAAGTTGATCTCGCGCGAGAACATTCTTGTTTAGTATAAATACGTAGTTTGCTTTGTATTTAGGTAGCTTTTGTTCATTTCCTGAATTTGTATCTACTGTGTAATCATTCATATTCAGAGAGCAATCAAGAGAAGTTATTTACATTGTGTTCTTCATTTCTATTCTTCTACTTCTCAATTCGTAATTGTTTACATTCCGCATTCACAATTACGAGATCGATCTGATTAATGTAACGATCCTTACAGTGTCTAGTTTATACTTTCTACTTCCTAATCCCTACAACTTTGTAAGAAATTCTTAAATTCGTTCCTATATATACTTTTAATGTATTTTAAACTACTCATTTAGTTATTATATGTGTACATTTATATGCATATATTATATATATTATTAAAAACGTATGTCGGTGTCTACAGTAAAATTTTTTTGTGTTTTTATATAATTTTTTTAATATATACATATTATATAACCGAGATTAAAAAAGAGATGTTGGTAGTGGTCTGGTGGTTTCTTCTGTTCCTTTTAACCCATATAACCTGAGTTCGAACTATTCTGCTGGTATTTTCCCAATAATTTTTTCTTTACCTTTTGCAATTGTCTTATTTATTTTAATGGATTATTGTTTGTGGCCAATATTAAATGGTTTTATTTTTAGATTTCTCAGAATACTTTTTTTCTCTTTTTTTCTTTTTACAATTAGATAGATAAATAACAAACATATTGTATTAAATGCTTACAAAAATTAAGCTTCATGTATGAATACAAAGAATAGTATTTCAAATTTTTTACAATTGGGATATTTTAAATTTTTTAGTTTTAGTTTCGGTATTTATAATTAATTATTGACAACTTTATTTTCCTCTTATAACTTTTAAAATAAAATATTTTCACTTACTGAATGTATATTATGACGTACTTATGTTATCTATGTTTAGATATAAACTTTATTTAAAACTAATGAGATATAATATTTATAACTTCTACATTCAACTTATCAAAAGAATTTAAATTAAGTTGTATCGTGATCACTATGTTTCGATGAAAACTTTATCCAAGACCGAGTTATCGTTGTGACATGCTTATTTTCATCTAATTTACAATATAGTTTTTATTTACAATCGAGCCATGTTAACACGGGTTTTCCGCTGCATCGCGCAGATACAACTGCCTCGTACATATACAATGTTAGATTAGATAGTTTTTTTATTAAAGTAATTTAGTTGATTTTTATATATTTAATTCTATTCACAACTCAAAAGCAAGGTAGATCAAGTGGTTAGGCTTTTTGATTATACCCGTAAGGTCTTGGGTTTGAGATTTGGATTCATTAAAATTTACTTGTATATTATTATTTGTCTATTGTCTATGTCGGTTAGCACCAAACTATACATATTGCAAAATCCAACCTCTCCAAAAGCTTCAAATAGATTTTTTTTTTTTGTTTTTTTTTTTTTTGAAAAAAGGTTCTAGAAAATCATTTCATGAGGTGAAAGAGATACCACTTAAAATTTTTAAAACCACTTCAAAAGTTAAAAAAAATAGAATTTGATTAAACTTTATACCATTTAAAGCGATACCACTTAAATTTTTTAAAACCACTTCAAAAGTAAAAAAAAAAAAAAAAAAAAAAACAAAAAAACAAAAAAAAAAACAAAAAAACAAAAAAACAAAATTTGATTAAACTTTATACAATTTAACTGTCTCAAAGATCTTTAAAGTGATATTTTGAATCTCACCTTCATTTTAGAAATTTTTTTGTTTTATTTTAATTTTTTTAGTATGGCTTTATAAATATTAATTGTCACTAGATTTAACATATGTGAGTTTGAATGAGATGGTTTACACCCTTTTGGTTGAGACTTGAGAGCATCCAATAGCATTCTATTTTAGCATTTAATATAGTTTTTTTTAATCGTACCAATGCGCGAATCACAGTTTCGTAAAATAACAAAATCAAAAAGAGACCCGCGGCAACGCGCGGGTCTCAATTTCTAGTTTATGTTCATGTGTGCGTGAAAAAGTGAATATAGTTAAGTGTGAATATATGTGTATACTCATTTAGCATGACTACATATTAAACATACGATAGTGCATGCGAAACAATCAATCTTCCTCATTTTGTTTTAAAAAATTCCATGAAATTGATTTCATCTACTTTTTTTAGATTACAATCCTTCTTTTCTACGGTATCACTAAAACACTAGAAGGAATTAGACGGAATTTTCTTTAAGGAAAGATGGGCCGGCAAAAATAAAATTAAATGGGTGGTGATATGGTCTAAATTATAAATAGACTAGGTTAGTATCCAGTGTATTACACAGGTTAAATAAATAAAATATTAAATAATCAGTTATGAATATTTATTAGTTATAAACAATATTTTAAAATAAGGTACGATTGAAATTACATATGAGTAACGATATAATTAATAAAACGATAATATTATTTTTTTAAACTTTTATTTTTGTACCTTTTTTTATTTTTCTTTTTAGAAAAAATTAAACAATTTGTTTCAAGACAAACCATTTTAAAAGGTTTCAATTTTAAAATTTTTTTTATTTTAACTCTAAAATTTAATAATTTTGTTTTATAAAAAAGTTTTTTTGAAAAAGCCCGATTTTAAATTATTTCATAATTTTAAAATTTTTGATGTTTTAGAAAATTTTTTTATTTGTAAAATTTTTGTTTCTTTAGAAGTTATAATTATAAAAACAACTCTCTCTTAATTTATTAAAAAACTATTTTTAATTTTAAAAAAATTAATTAACATCATTAGTATTTAATGCAATTATTTAATATGAGAGAGAAGCGGGAAAATTAAAATTAGATGATCTAAAATTGTGCCAAGTGTCATATTAAAATCTTCTTTTATTATAATAGATAGATTCTATATATATTTCTTTCACTTTTGATTAGTTTTACTGTTATTTTTTATCACATATTATTTTTAAAAGGTTCATATATATATATATATATATATATATATATATATATATATTAGTGTAGTTTTATTAAAAAATTTGTTATAAAAATATATGAGATACAGAAGTAAATTAGAATATATGAATGTACATGTTTAAAAATATGCTTGGATGAATTCCAAAATATGAAGAAAAAAATATATTATTTTCTTATTCAATGAGTAAATACTTTTATATAAATACAATTGCTAAAAGAATGTTAATTTCACGCTTGAATATATTATTAAGGTTCCATCTTCTTGTTTTGATGTGAAGCATAGGTGTTCATATAAGTTTTTTTTTAAACTGATTTCAATTTAAACCCTAAACCGATACGGTCAATGTAGGTCAAAACCGGTTTGGCGTCAAATCGAACCGGTCGTGCTACAAACCGGTTTGGAATGGGGAAAACCCAACCCTGTCCTAACCAGTTTGGGTCGGTTCCCAACTGTTATGGGCCCAAACCGGTCCTATAAACTAGTTTTTAATTTTTTTTTCACAAAAAATAAAAATAATATAAGTAAAAGTTCTCTTATTTTATTTGATATTAAAGATTAAAATCTTACAAACTATATATATTAAAAAAAACCTTGTAAGTGTTTAATAAAACTTGTAAGAGTTTACTTTTATGAAGATTAAAAACTTACAAACTTGATATTAAATATTAAAAACTTACAAACTTTATAAAGGTTAAAAAAATTAAAACTTTATAAAAATTAATAAAACTTACAAACTTGATATTAAAAATTAAATACTTACAAGCTTGAAAAAAAATATAAATCCTAACGTTATATTTATTTATTTAAAAAAACACAATTAAATAAAACAAACAATAAAAGAGTTTAATCTTCGCCCCCGGAGCCCGAACTAGTACGTAAGTATACATCAAACGCGACTTAATCGTCGGTCATTCCAGATGTCAAACCACATTCTACCATGTTCATGTATATTTCAGCTTCTTATTCTAGTTTTCATTCAAGTGAGGTTTTATCTTGAATTTATTCGGCCGCATCCAAATAATCTTTCAAAATGGACATCTCAACCAAGAGAGTGAGTCTTGTTCTCCGTACGGATATAACCCTGCCACTAATTAAAAAAAAAAAGATTTTGAAGCAACCATATATAGAAACTTATACGGTTAGTAAATCTCGAGTCATGGCGGCTAGAACCGGAAATTTAATCTTCCTTACCTTTCCACGAAACCAACACATCAAAGTTCTTAAAATCTTATGCACTAAAACCGGATAAAAAAGTCAATCTCACCATACCTCCCGAGTTCACTACTAGGAGCGTTACCCCGTTGTTGTTTAATGTTTTCATTTAGTAAAGTATTATATAAATCATACATTGGATCACTTGAATTTCCCGTAAACGCCATGTTTCTCATTGTGTCATGAATGTTTGATGATGTACCATATTTAGCTGTATAATCATAAAACATATTGGATAATTCTTGATTATAAATAGATGAAGTAGAAAAAGAGTTGTTGAATTGTAACATCAACATCCATGACAAGATTCAAGGTGTGATGAACTCGGGTAATATCATCAACTTTTGGATAGACAACTAATCCAATATTGGCATGTTGTGCGATGATTTCCTTTGTCTTTTCTAGTGTGCAGAAGATAAGGAGGCCAAAGTCAGCATGTATTACCAAAGAATGGGTTCAATCCTATAATTGCAATGAAACTGGAGAAGGCAGCCAACAAGTATTGTACAATAGGCTGAGTAGCGAGTTTCTGGTGGCAACCATTAAAGAAGAAATAGAAGCAGCTAGTCAACATGTTCAACCAAGAATACTATAAAGATTGGACTCCTGTAAATGTAAACCTCTTTGAGTGGCGAGTTTTGGATGGCAAAATACTAACTATGGCAGCTCTAACAAGAGGGGTTTCGTTTCCTGACTACAAATGTAGAAACTACGAAATTACACCGGAAGAAGGAGATCATCTTCTGGTTAACTGTGTATTCACAAGGACAGTATGGTGGCATATTGGTCTTTGGTGCAGAATAACAATGCCTGTATGTTATGAGTCTGTCTAGAATTTGTGATACACTTTCAATAAGAAAATGGTGATAATAAGTGGAAGAAGCTTGTCCAAGTGATTTTTTTTGCTATAACTTGGTGCTTATAATTATAAATGGAATAACAGGATTTTCAATGGTAAAGTGAAGACAACTAACATAATGGTGGAAGAAATTACGTAATTGTCTTTCCTGTGGGTTACTACAAATAGATTAAAGCATAATTGTATTGGGTGGGCTTGTTGGTGTTTGTTTAAAGTTAATAATTTTATGATGTAAGTGTACAGGGGGTTTAACATACTTTCTAGTTGCTTGCGGTGTGTATCATGTTTGATTGGTATTGTGAAATAATATCTGATTAAAAAAGAAAAAAAAAAACACTTAATCAGGCTCTTCTCATCTATTTAGTGTTTGTGATTTCAGGTGGAACTTTGTTTCATAAATCCTTAATATAATTAGGCGCAACGTTTGCAAGAAACCATGGTAACATCATATTTTTGAGTTGGATTGTCACTAAGATGAATTATTGATTTTCACAATAAATGGTAATTTTTAAAAAATAAAAAAACTAACAATTAAGTAATACGGTTTTAATACCATCTAGCTTAGGGGCATTATAGTCTATGTGTTTCTTATCAAAACAACTAACCGATTGTTATCACTCAAAATTACGCACGCGAAGAAATCTTCTCATAAGAGATCTTGAAAGACCGTATGTATCGCCAAAAGAAATCTTTTTAGGATTGAAACTATGAGTTCGTTGATTTCATTTATCATTTTCATTGTTATTTTTATATCATGTTGTGAATCATTTGTTTTCACTTTCGGTTTCTACAAGCAAAATCAACTTCATAAAAGACGTAAACGCAAAAATATGGAAGATCAGCTGTTGAAATCGAATAAAAACAAGGAAGGTATGCTGCTAGATTTGTATTTATGGTAAGGGAGTTCATATTTTCCATTCTTCTCAACCTTAAGCTCTCTCCTTCATGTCATCTTTGGAATTATTATTTTATGTTGCTTAAATATAGCTTTCTTGTTGCTTAAATATTGTCTCTTGTTGGGTGTTTAAATTTTGAGATAGACTATGCAATAAATTAGAAGTTAATTAGTCAGATGAATAAATATAGAAATGAATCACCTTCTTTCTTATATCATCTTTAATTATAATAATAATAATATATTTTTTATTATTGTAGTTTGAATGCAGTATTGGCTCGGGCATAGTCAACAAGCAGGACTGAAAATCAGCGACACTGGTGGAGGGGGGCGTGTGTTCCTATCGATCCCTCATGATACAATTATATGTTTTTTGATAAGTTCATTTTAAATACTAATTAAGTTATATATATATATTTTTGTGTTGGGTCATTCTGTATTGGGCTTCTAGACGACTAAGTGGGCTTGCTTACTGGACTAAATGTTGTTGGGCTAGATATTAGAAGCTGTGATGTATCTGGATTGAGTCGGAAGGAGTATGGGGTGTTGATGGATGTTATTTATACATGGCTTGTGGTAGAGAAACCCTATTTTTAAGACTGATAGGATATCTCTTTCTAGAAAAAATTAAATTATCCATCTCAATCTTATAGTAATTGTATGCTTTAAGACTCAGAGCTTATCGCAAGTCTAGATATATAGATTACTGTATAGAAAAAACTTCCTCCATCAAGTAGTTAAAATATTTGTCGGCTATCCATTAAAAAACCAATCAATATTAACAGGTGGCTTCGTTATTTCTTATGGGCAGAGGCATCCTAGGTCATTCAATCTTATGGTTCTTCATTATGCGCTTATGGCCTTGTTTTCCTAGGTCCTTATTTTGTATGGGCTTTTAGGTTTATGTTTTTATTCGGTGGATGTTGTTATTGGCAAGAACATATTGAATCCATTGTTTGGGCTCATAATAAATTAAAGAGTAAAATGTTATTTTCGTACCTGAAGTTTTGTATAATTTGTCATTTTAATCCAAAAATATTTTTTTTCCATTTTAGTCACTATAGTTTATCAAATGTTGTCATTTTTATCCACTGCATTACTACCGTTATAACTCCGTTAAATATGAGGGTATTGTAGTCTTTTTCAACACCCTAATTATCTAATTAAAAAAATTAATCAATTAATATTTAATTAAAACTAAAAAAACCCATGAAATTACTAGTTAGACCAGACGTGCGATTTAAAAGCTTCGATTAACTCTAACCCATGTTATTTGATTGAGGTCTGCCGTGTGATTTCAATTAATCTTCACGTTTTGTTTGAACATGTATCATTATTTGATTGAGGTTTGTTGTTAACATGCTTTATTTGATTGAGATCTGCTATTCTCACGTTTGGACGTGACACTAGCAAACCTCAATCAAACAAAACATGACAACAGTAGACCTCAATCGAACAAAAGTAAATGTACAAATAAAACATGAAGATTAATTGAAATCATATAGTAGATCTTAATCGAATAACATGTGTTAAAATTAATCAAAGTGACCGGTCTCACAAGTCGCTTCATGTGTTTTTTTAGTTTTAGTTGAATATTAAATGATTAATTTGTTTAATTAGATAATTAGGGTGTTGAAAAAACTAAAATACTCTCATATGTAACGGAGTTTTAATGGTGTTAGTGGAGTGGATGAAAATGACAACATTTAGTAAACTACAGTGACTGAAATGGTAAAAAAAGTTTTTGGATTGAAATAGCAAATTTAACAAAACATCAGGGACGAAAATAGTATTTTACTCTAAATTAAAAGTTGCTGCTACTATCCTGCTGTGAACCCTAAGCTTGTACAAGGATGTGCTGTAGGAGTAACTAATTACGTTCCAGGTGGAATTGCCGCAACATGCGCGCTATTCTTAGCAAGAATTATTATAGTAGGATAATGGTAGGAGGACTTGAAAAGGATTATGGAATTAAGATTTCCAAGGTTTACCCAAGGCTTAGCTAAGGACCCCACTACTTGTATTTGGTTTGGTAGTGCTACCACGCATAACTTCGAGAGTCATCATTCTTCACCTCAACCACCGACACCTCCTTTTGCTCATCATAAAACCTTCCTTATAGATCAACCAACGACCTAAACATACTTGGTCGGGGTGGCAATCATGTGTCTACGAATATCCACTTGCAGACCCTAAACATACCTCTTGATCTTCAGTGACACTGGTGTGACCAACTCTTGCACCGGTCTTTTCATCTTGTTAAACTTGATTGTGTAGTGCTGATGAGTCATGGTTCCTTCTTCAAACTACAAGAACTCACGTTCAATCTTGTCCAACTCTTTATGAGGACAGAATTCCTCGATCACTAGTTACATCAACTCACCCCACCCCATATTGCTTATTGCTCTACTACCCTTAATTTAGACAATGTTGTCCCACCAACATAAGACCGAGTCCATAAGCGAGTGGGTAGCAAATTTCACCTTTTGATTCTCCCTACACTCGTATGTATCCAACACTACTTTCATCTTTCTCACCCACATGTGAGCAGCAGCAACATTCCCATTCCCATCAAAAATTAGGGAGCTTACATATCTAAAACACCCTATAATTACAGCCCTTCGCAGTTTCCTTCACCCACATATGAGCAGCAGCAACATTCCCATTCCCATCAAAACTTTCATTCATTTTTTCATTTTTCATTAACTTTATCTTTCACTTTCATTATATAATACTTTAGTTATAATCGTGCATAACATTCCAAGTAATGTCGTAAAACTTTATCGTCTTGAAAACAGTTAGGTCATATTAAGATAACACATAGCATAACACTTAGACAAAAAAGAACCTCCTTAATAAACTTAACTATGCAAAACTAAAGGATCATGGGAGAACATCATATTATGTGAGAACATATCGCGTGAGAAATTAGCTCCAAGCGAAAACATCACAGAAGCAAAACAAGCACATCACACGAGAATGACATGTCCTGTGAAAACATTCTATCACGCGAGAACAAACTTAAATTTGAAACCATTACAGCCCAAGTTACCTAACTCGCATGATAACTATACCATGCGAAAACTCTATAGTCCTTGTGTGAAAACTTTAAGCTTCCAGCCTAACATTAACTTAATCATGACTAAAATAAGCATAACATGACCATTTTCATACTCAACATCATCATAAGCATTAATAAACATGTTAGTATGCATAACAACCCCAAAAACACATAAAAGCTTGTATAAGATGGGGGCTAGAACTCACCATTTGAAAATTACCCCTATAACATACTTCCCTAACAGCTTTTCGATCAAAAGCTACATAACTATGCACTAATATCATTACAAACCATTTATTAATGATTAAATACATCAAACATTGTCGAATACATACCTTAAAGACCAATTCTTCTTGATTTCTCTCTCTAGCTTCTTGTCTTTCTCTCTCTCTCTATACAACAACAACAACAGAAGTTCTTGTATAGGAGTGGGGAATAAGGGGCACCCTCACCTTTTTATAGGCCTTATTTTAACAGGTTCTTGAGTGAGAACTACCATCCGTGCGAGAACCCCTCATTCGCATAAGAACTTCTTGCTTTTCTTTGATTCCATGAAATGTTTCAATATTTTACATTTCGATTGCATTTATATTTCCCAGGTAACTTCTAAAAGATAACTTCTAAATTTGGCACAGTTTTTAATCTAGAAAACTAGTTTTCGACTGTATTTATCTTTTTTATGGAAAATCTAAAAGGTAACTTCTAAATCTATTTATTACTAGTTTTAGTAAACTCGTGTATTACATGGGTTGAAAAAATAAAATATTAAATAAAATAAAAAAATTATTAATTATTAAACAATATTTTAAAATAAAATATGATTAAAAATTTGTATGAGTGAGGACTATAAGTAATAAAATAATGATATCAACTATTTACAATTTTATTTTTAAACTATTTTTGTTTTAAAAAAAATATTTTGTTTCAAAAGAAACAGTTTTAAAATTATATTTCTTAAAATTTCCTTATATAGCTCTAAATTTAAATTATTTTTATTTTATAAAAATTTTTCTTTTTAAAAATATAAATTTTAAAATATTTCATATTTTTAAAAAAGTTTAATGTTTTAAAAAAAGTTCTTATGTTATAAAAATTTATTTCTCTAAATATAACATGAATAAAAAGTTCTTTTTTTTAATTTATTAAAAAAACTATTTATAATCTAAATAAAATAAAATAATATTGTTAGTAATTAATATAATTATTTAATAGAAGAGAGAAGCGGAAAAATTTTAGTGAGAAAGAATGTGAAAATACCATTAATAAAAAGACATCTTTCCTAATTTACTAAAAAATTATTTGTAATCTATAAAAATTAAAATTATTTAATATTTTTTAATTTAGGTAATTATTTAAAAGGAGTGAGAGCCGGGAAAAACAAAATTAGATGGCTTAGAAATGTGACAAGTGTCCCCCCAAGTTACCCTATTAGTATTATATATAGATGATGATACTTATCTTTTTCTTCTAATTAGTAGGGTTGTTCAAGAACCAAACCGAAGCGAACGTATTTCTGCTCGAACTCTGTTCGGATTCAAACCGAGCGGCTCGGTGCGGTTCGAATTTACAAATTCGAGCGCAAACTTCATGCTCGAACTCGGTTCGGTTTTAACCGAGCGCTCGATGTTGCTTGGTTTCGTGTTACAATTTGAAACAAAATAGATTCTAACCTCTTCTATTCTAAAAGAATCAAATCTAACATCAAGATACCTCTATTAGAAACAATGTCGGAAAATGTAGGTCGGGTTCATCGGAGGCAGCAGATCCTGTGGCGGTGGCGCCGCGGTGCAGTAGTGTCGAGAGGCTGCCAGAGGACGGTGAAGGTGAAGGTGAAATGGTGAAAGGGACAACCAAGCAAGGGCCGCTGGCCGTAGGGGTAGTGTAACGGTGTCGAGTGTCGACTGTCGATGGACTATTGGGTTGTTCACAGGGATGGCGCCATTGGCCGTGGGAGGCAACCGAGCAAGGGTTAGGACCGGAGGGTGGAGGGCTGAAGTGTTGAGTGTCTAGCAAGGGTTAGGGCGGAAGGATAGAGTGCTGAAGTTTTGAGATTTGAATTGTTAAAAAGTGAACAACGGATTAGAAGATTAAGGTTTTAAGAGTTGTTTGACTTTTTGATTAAAACATTAAATTTTTTGTCATTAATAAATAACTAAATAAATTAACATATATCTAATATATAAAAACTAAACAAAAAAATAATTCGAGCGAAACTGAGCGAGCGTCGAACGAGCATACCTTTGTTCATGCTCGGGTCGTTTTCAAACCGAACCGAGCCGCTAGGTTCGTTTACAACTGAGCGGAAAATCGAACTAGCAAAATTCCGAGCATTTTTCGAACGAGTTCGAGTGTCGAGCTATTTGAACAGCCCTACTAATTAGTAATATTTTGATCGCGCTTTGCGCGATAAATATGTGACTTCGATAAATAGGATATTAGCTGTTCTAGAAACCTTAACATGTTATTTACACAGTTGTTATGAAAAGTCAAGTTTGTTTACATGACTAAAACATTATCATACCTCCTACTCTTGTTACATTGTTTGTTGAAAAAAAAAACCATGTCCTGGTGCTAGTCACTTCCATATCTGAAATTGTTCAAAAGAATGCACATCATTTAGCATAGACGTATTAGCTATTTCATACTTTTAAATACAAATATATACGCTTATATTAACTCTCTTTTTATTCATAGCAATTTTTGTACTTATGTAATTTAAAAGTGGGTTGGTTGAACTTTTGAAGTCAAAGTTTCCTACTACCTTCTAATAAAAAACAAAGGGCTACTTTCTTTATTCTAAACGCTAACATGTGAGATTTGTCGTAAAATTGAGATTCTTTCTTTTTCTTCCTTATCAGAGAGGGGCCCTTATTGAGCGGGGCTTCTTTTTTAAGCGGGGCTTCTTTATGAAAAAGGGAGAGATCATATATTCATATGTATATAAGATAACAGAAACAATGAAACTTACTAAAAGAAAAAACATACCGTAACGAAGCAAACAAAAGCTGGTATGTAGTGGTTAAAAATGAGGCTCTAGTTCAGCAATACTTTAATACCGAGATCCAAGGTAACAACTGCAACACAATCATATAAAACCAAAAGACCATAATGTAGCCAATACTTAAAACGTTGAAACTTGAAGCCAGCAAGTCATGATAAATCGAACTGTCAAAACTCAAAACAAATCCCACAAAAAAAAAAGGTGGCTGCACTCATGCTAAAAATACAAAACTGTAACCAAAATGAATCTTCAAACTCATATACGGTGTAACCATGCGTAGGCGTAAATACAATAACCGCCTACGTAGGCATAGGCATGCGTAGGCCTTAATATATTAATCACAAACCCCGATCGATACATAAGCAGGTTCCATAAAGAATAAAATGATATAACCCTAAAATAATAAGTTAACAACTCTATTATCAGAATCTATTGATAATCCTATTTTTAACACACACCTTTAAACAATACATACACATCTCATAAATATAAATGCAAATTGATCAACAATTTAAGGTAAATACACCAATGAAAAGAAATGCCGCAGGCATATCGTTAAAGAAAGAAGTCGATGCAAAAGAGAATCGTATTCTGACCAACCTACCAACCAATAAAATTAGTTATGATTATCTGTTAGGAAAATAACAAAAGCTTGGTGAGGCAGGTGCAAAAAATCGAATTCCATCACCAGATTGAAGCCTAAAAAATACAATTAAACAAAGTGTTACAATAATCGGATTATCACCCTCAAATTACACTACCACAACTTGAGAGTCAGCCGCCATTGCGCTCCTTCGCCGCCATCATTCTTCCTCTTTCTAACCTCAGCTCGAAGGTCAGCAACCTCGACCTTTCTCAATCCTTCTAACCAGTGATAGAAAGCTTTTAAAAGTAAATTCCAAAAATACCTCTTGGCACAATTTTAACTATGCATTACTAAGGTGCTGTTTGTTTTTTCTGCAGGAAAATGTCTGCAATCTGCGGACCACATCTACAGACATCTGCAGCAGAAGAGATGGACCAAACGTCTGCAGTCTGCAAAAAAAATACTGTTTGTTTTTTTAACATTTGCAGACTGTTAAAATATTTTGTAATTAAACAATCTAATATCACAAAGAATACTATCTAAAATCACAAATAATACTATCTAATATCACACCAAATCACTAATCAATTTCTCCACAAAACAAGGCCCAAATTCAAATCAATGAATCAAACCCACAACTTATTAATCAAGAAAAACCAAAAGAACCCCATTTCTATAAAGCAAAAAGGATCAAAACCTCATTTTTACCGACGGCCATATTATCTCCGGTGGAATTGCTCTTCTTACACTTCTCCGGCGACTCTACCTTCGGTTTCCAGATGCATTACGTCTCCGGCGAAGCTCCGGCGAGGTTATCAACCTCCAGCGATGACGAACACGACGCCGTTTCCCTCTCCTCTCTAAACAGCTTCCCCAACGAATACCGTACCACCGACGACACTTTCTCCGGCGGCGGCGCAGGGAGGGCGGTGGCGCGGGGAGGGCGGAGGCACGAGGAGGGCAGCGCGGCGGGGGAGGGCAGAGCGGAGGGGGAGGGCAGCGCGGCGGGGGAGGGCTGCGCGGAGGGGGAGGGTGCGGGGGAGGGCTCGGCGGCAGGAGAGCGGCGGCGCGGAGGGGGCGGCGGTTGGGTGGAGGTGTGGTCGGTGGTGAGAGGAGAGGTGGGGTTGCACACAAGTGAAGGTGGTTTCAGGGTTGGGGGGAGTTAAGGAGAAATGAGAAGAGGTTGAGAAGAGTTTAGAAGTGGTAAGTCCACATCTTCTCCACGCAGACGTCAGGAAGACCTTTTTTTAATGAAACGTCCTCTAAAAATCAAACAGTCTGCGCACTCAAAATCTCTTCCCGCGTCTGCGTGCGCGCAGATGAAGAGATGGGTAAGAGCTTTTAAAAAAAAAAACAAACACTACCTAAATCTGTTAATAATAAGGTAAATTCATCTCCATTCAGGAAAATTTAATCATGTTTTATCAATTACTTCTACATATACCAAAATTCTCTGTTAATGTAATAGAAAAACAACCCAAATAATCAAGTATATTGATGTTATCTTCATTCTAAACATGTGGGTGGGCTTTCGTAATGCGAATGTTGATATGGCTGGCTGGTAAGGGGCATGACATCTACCTAGAACAAACTTAAAAAATCAAACATAAGCCTAAATAATTTAGAAAATCTAAACAAAATTAAGATATGCGGATTTTGAAACCTAGCAAAAGTTTTTATTATTACATATCTGCTTTAATACCATCAAATTCAAAACGATTGTTTATAAAGTAATTTTCAATTCTTGACTTCAACCAAAGCAAATGGAAAACATCTGTGGCGCTTCATGTTAAGATTTTCATCAAATCTTAAACCCCACTTAAAGATTCTCAAATAAGGCAATGTGAATTGAAAATGGAAGATCAAACGAAACCTGGCAGGCAAAAGGGATAATGGGGGTCGGGGAGCGAGTTCCATCCTTCCATCGTACGTCATGGAGGAAGTCAAAACGGTCGTCGATCTGCCTCCGTCGTCTCCCGTTTCGGTGGGGTTTTGGGATTGTTTATTTTTTTTCTAAAGTTACTTTTGAACCGGTTCAACCAGCGAACCGATAAGGCGTCCGTTTTACTGTCCGGTTTGGTTTCCGGTTTAAAAAGATTGGTCAAAATTGAGAAAGTTGCAAATGGTTTTTTACATACAAAGTTATAAATTATATCGTTTTCATACCCAACCCGTTTAATATATATAAATTATTACTTGTATGTCAATCGGTGTAATTTATCTATTTAATTTTGCATGAACGTTATTTTAGATATTTGCCAAGGCCTTTAAGCTCGTTTTGTGCAATATGAAGTTTTTTAAATTTAAAAGAAGACTATTTTCACTAGTTGTATGTTTTGCATTTTACAATGATGATAAATAAAAGTCAAATACAATCTCTATCAAGGGTTGGATTATAATATAGTATTATCAAGAGTTAATAGTATAGGAGGGTTGAATTTTTTAGTTTTAGATAAGGATCATTGGCTTATTATGTTGTTTCAAATGTAGTTTAGAATAAAGTTTTTACACATATATGATTTAAAAATGTAACCTCTTTTTTCATTTTTATTGAATGTGATCATTGATATTAGTAAATACAAATAAGAACATATTTTTGTATGTTGAATTTTTTAATTATTCATTTTTTATAATATATGGGTTACTAAAAGTTAATTTTATATTATATATTATTACATAAAAGTTAATTTCATATTATATATTATTACATAAATTGCATTTCGTAGAGAAGGTCTAAGGTCACTTGATCCCCATGCTCATGCTCATGCTATCATGCATGGGTCCGCCCTATCTATCTATTATAATAAAATAAGGTTTTACGGCGCCACGTGTCGAAATATTATGCTTTCTCATATTAATTTTCCCGCCTCTCTCTCTCATAATAAATGATAATAATAAATAGTAATTATATTAATTAAAACATTTCCAAATTAAAAGATATTGTAAAAATTATAAACTAGATTTTTATATAATTTTTTTTTAAAAAAAATATAAGATATAGAAATTTTATTAAACAAAAAACTTTCTTAGAAATTCTGACTTTTTTAAAACCACTTTTTATTTTAAGGGTGATTAAAATATAAAATTATATTTGAAAAATAAAATGTAAAAAAACAATCTCATACAACGAGAGTTTAAGATGATATAATTGTTGTTTTACTTGAAGTACTTATTTATAAGTAACTTAATCATATTTTATCTATAAATATCATTTTATAATTTTTATTATGAACTATTTAATATTTTATTAATTAAATCCGTGTATTACACGAGGCATAAACTAATATATTCATATTACTAGGTTAGGCTCTATTTGTTTGGGTCTTAATGACCCTGGTCAGATGCATAAGTATGACTCGGTCAGACCTTAATATTTGGTTGGATACCACTGATTGAAAAAGAGCTCTTATTCCCCCTCTTATTAGGTCAGAGATGCTCATCTATCTGACCCAAAAGACTCCCACACAGTCATCGACCTCCCCCTTCCCTTCCATTGAGCTCGCCGGCCATCACCAGCGCAACACCTCGCGGCCGCCCTTTCAGCTCGAACTCGCGGCTGCCCCTTCAGCTCGAACTTCCAGAACTCCCCCTTCCCTTCCATTGAGCTCGCCGGCCATCACCAGCGCAACACCTCTCGGCCGCCTCTTATTAGGTCAGAGATGTTCCTCTATCTAGTATTTTGTTTTTTGTGGCTTTGGATCAATCTGTGTAGATGATTTTGGCTAAGGGGCGGCAGAACTCCTAGCGCTATAGCCTGAAAATTGTGTTACTGTAACCCTAAAATGTGATTAGTTTTGGTCATATGTGTTATGTAATCTGTATCTAGTTATTAAATTTCATGAGCTTTTGATGCTTCATTTACCGATCTGTTTGGTTATTAGATTGAAGTTCACCAAAGATATTAAATATTGTAACTTATTGGGATTTTATCTTTGCGTGTTTCTAAGTGCAATATTTTAGCATATTCACCAATAATACAATAGATATGTACTTTGATGTATCTCTAATTGATGGTTTTGTGTGTGTCTATTTGGTTTGTTTCTGTAACATCTATTTTGTCGCAAATCTAACTTTTGATCCAAACAATCTGTTAGTTGTAATCAACTGGCATGGTCCCCCCTCCTTAAACTTATAGCTGTGTTTCTCATGTGGCTTCATTTTTAAACAACCGGCTGTGGTAGCTTCTTCATAAGTAATGTGCATTATTTTCTCTTGTGGCTTCATTTTCAATCATTAATCCATGTGTATTAGTCAATTTTTAATATCATTATTTTGTGGTGGCTGCCCATTTCTTCTATAGATGTAACATTTACATCTCAAAGTTTTAGTGTTGGTGGCTAATGGGTGTGCGCATGTTGTGATTGATAAATCAAAGTTAGGGGCTGTTTTGTATTCGATTATTCGATCTGGTTGTGGTTGAGTCTTATATTGATATTGTGTGTTTGTATTTCTATGATATGGTTAATTCTTCTAATTTGTATAAAACATGTTATAATTGATAGATTCTTCTAAAGAAATGGCTGAAAAAAAAGTAGGATTAATTGAAAGCTTGAAGGAGTTGATAAAACCTTTCTAGAATCATGTATTCATGAAATTGCACTTCATGGACGTGAGGGTAGTAGCCTGAAAGCGATTTCATGGAGGAACGTTGCTGAAAAGTTGAAAACTGAACATGAGATTATAGTGGATCAAAAACAAATGAAGAACCTCTATGATTACTTGAAATCAAAATTTGCAGCTTGGTCAAAGCTTAAGAACAAAACTGAAAATGTTTATAACCCTATAACAAATACCTTTAACTTAATGAAAGAGGAATGACAACTTGATATCAAGGTATTTCTTTATATATACATATATATTTCAATAACCTCATAGTAATTTATAATTTTTTTTCCACATAGTCCAACAAATTTGTAGAAAAGTTGAGAAGAGCGCCACTTGATTATCTCGACTTGTGTATTCAATTGTTTGAAGGATCTACTTCAAGTGGTTTTGATTATTGGGGGCCATCTTCTACACTCCCTTATCATTCTGTGGAAGTGATTGATCAAAATGCTCTTTTGGACATTGATGGCACTCAAATGGAACATGGGGCTAGCGAAGAGTCTTCTAATCGGTCTAAACAAAAAAGAAAATCATCAACTCAAGGTGTTAGTAATGAGTCATTTTGTCGGTCTAAAAAAGAGAAACAAACATTCAATTCACATCTCATGGAAGTTGGAGAGGATATTAGGAATGTGGCAAAGATGTTGCTTGAGAAACACAATCAGTCTAATGATATAGATGCATGAATGGAGAAGCTGGAGACGTTGGGATGGTCAGAATTTGAAGTGAAACATCAAACGGCGCTTTTGCTTTTCGGTGAAAGTGCTGATTTGAGGAAAGTGTGGTTACGATTTAAGCCGCACATCTATGAAATGTGGGTTAAGAACGCGGGAGAGAAGTGTGGATTGTTTTGATGTTGTGTTCTAGTTGTCTTTTGATAGCTAAACTTTGAGCTATATTTGTATGTGTCTTTTTCGATAGCTAAACATTAAACTATGTTTGTATGGTCTTTTGGATGCTAAACTTTATATGCTAGTTTTGGAATGTTATTTGAATTCTATGATATGTTTTGGAATGTTATTTGAATTCTATGATATGTTTTGGAATGTTATTTGAATTCTAGCTAAACATTAAGTTATGTTTGTATGTGTCTTTTTGCAATGTTATTTTGGATTCTATTGTTTTTGATAGTTTTGGATGACATGTAGCTTATGGACTCGGATAAGGAGATTGTGCTTTTCTTATTGCTTTGTTGGAATTGGCTACAATTAGCCTCGACATTGACCGGCCATGAAAGGATAAGAGATCTGAATTCGGCACTGACCGGTCATGAGTACACACAAGAATTGTTGCATGGCACTTCTACAATGTCATGAGATGATGCGCATGTCACGTGATGCATATGTACTTTTGTGCAATCATTTTAAGCAAAGAAATTAGTTGCAGAGTAGTACGTCAATAACCTTTGAAGAAAATATGGCTATGTTTTTTATTGTCATACAACATAATGAGTAATTTCGAATGGTTAAGCGAAGGTTTCAACACTCAACAGAAACAATTCATAGATATTTTCATGAGGTCTTAATTGCAATGATGAATTTCGCAAGAGAAGTTATAGTTCTGACATCTTCTAATCCAATCATGAATGCTTCAAAAAAACATAGAAGGCTAAAACAAATATTTTCTGGAGCAATAGGTGCGTTAGATGGAACTCTTGTACATGCAGTCGTACATACTGATCAACTGACTTGTTACACGGGAAGAGGAAAGGGTGAATGCTTTCAAAATATCTTTGGAATCTATAATTTTGATATGCTATTCATGTTCGTATGGGCCGGATGGGAGGGTATTACACACGATTCACGTGTTTTGAAAGAAGTTGCTGTAATTGTTTATCTAGTTTTTTATGTAATAGTTTTGGTACTAACATTTACAGACAAATATTACCTTTGCGATGCTTCATACACCAACACTCGTGGGTTTATGACTCCCTACCGTAATACGAGATATTGGTTCGTCGATTTTCGACGACAACGTGCGTTTACTAAGGTAGAAAAATTCAACCATGCTCATGCACAGCTCAGAAATGTAATTGAGAGCGCATATGGTGTTTTGAAGGAAAGATTCCAAATCCTAAAACAAATGGCCCCCTTTCCATTTCCAATACAAAGAGACATAGTGATTGTGTGTTTCGCTATCCATAACTTTATAAGGAAATGGAATATTCATGATCATTTATTTATGGCATACAACGAGAATATTTTTTTGGAGAAATGCAAGAGGAGGAAAGTGATGGCCAGTCTGTTCATGACATAGAATGGGCTCGCAAGGCATTGAGCATATGACTACTTTGCGTGACGAGATAGCAACTCAACTAATGTCAAATGCTTAAAACCAAAACTGTACGCAAATTATTAATTTCTACTTGGACTTAGTATGTTTTCAAGAAGGATTTATGTGTAATTTGGATTTTCTAATATGGTTTGTATTTTTTTAATAATTATTTATTATTAGAAGTTATAACCAAACAGATAAATTATATTAAGAAAAAAGTAATTCAAATGGGTAAAATAGTCATTCTACACAATCATTCAGATATCCAACCAAACAGACTTAAAATGGTTTAACACTTATTGGTTCAGACCTCTTACTAGTTCAGACATATTATTGATTTAGTACTTACTCATTCAGAAATTGCCGAACAGCAGCTTAGTGCCACGTGTATTAAATGAGTTGAATAAACAAAATACTAATAATTAGTAAGAAAAATTTATGAATTATAAAACAATCTTTGAAGATAAAGTATGATTATAATTGCATATGAATAGCTACTTTAAGTAAATAAATAATAATATATTTTTCTAAACTTTTATTTTATAAAAAAAATATGGGTTTTAAATATTTTTTTTAAAAAAAATGAATTTGCTTTAAAAAAAGTTTGTTGCATTATGTAATTTATAAAACTTTCATTTTTAAAAAGTGTGTTTTTAATAACAAAAAATAGGTTTTAATTTATTAAATTATATAATTTTTAATTGTAAAATGATATGAGTAATATTATTATTAATAATAAAAAGAAATAAGAAAGTTAGTATGATAAAACTTACGGTTAGGTCAATTTTATTTTAAATATTTTTTGTTATAGATGATAGATATACAGATAAATAGATAGGCTAAAAACTTATTTATTAAATTGATTATAGTTAGTAATAAACATGAAAAGTTATATTATGATATTATAATATAAGATATGATTAAAACTATATATACATAATAGTTCAAGAAATAAAATAATTATACTATTTTTTTAACTCTATTATCTAGATAGTTTCATTTTTAAACATTCGCTTTAAGATTTTTTGTATAAAAAGTTATTGTTTATAAAAATCGTGTTTATTAAAAAATCGAGTTTCTAATTATTCTCGTTGTTTTAATAGAACTGTTTTTAAAAATTTCATATTTTTTATTATTTTTTTAAAAAAGACCGATTTAAAATATTTTATTTCAAATAGTTTTAATGTTTTACAAAGTTTTATATTATATATAAATTTTTTTTTGTTATTTATATTTTAAAAAAAAGATGTGATTTTTAATTTATTTAATAAAATTATTATTAAAAACACAACTTGATTTTAAAAAATATAGACAAGAGAGAGAAATGTATCAATTAATAAAATTGATTTTTATTAAAAGAGAGAAATTAATATTAGTGTTTAAATTATTAATAAAATTGATTTTTATAAAGTGATTATGTTCAAAATAATGACAAGTGTTAGAAAAATAGATTAATATAATAACAAGTGGGAAAATAAAATTTTTTTATTAGATACTTTAGATACCTCGTATGTTTGCAAAAATGGTACATTTACCCACTTTAATAATGCGTTTACAAATTTGGGCAACATTTCATCTTGAAATTGGTAATTACTCGAATAATCATGAATGATTCTATTTTAGTTATGTCTAATCTATAATGGTTGTATTCACATTAACTAGTATACTATACATTAAAAGATAACTAATTTCTATGGTAAAAGAATGACTTTAACATATTGACCACTAAAATTTAGGAATGTACAAAAAGCTACCTTGCCAAAAAGATCATCGTTTTCAGTTGCCTTTAGGTATCTTTTTCAGTTGCCTTTAGGTAGACTGATTACGTGGGGCAATCAAAAAGTTTTTCATATGTTGCTAGTATATATGGTACTTGGATTCCAGATATGACATCCGTAACTAAAACAAGCATGTTCACAATAACTTTAACATTGGATTTTGACTTTGACCATTACATGGACTTTGAATTGGAAGTCGACTTAACCTTGACTTGGACAATGTTTAATACTTTAGACACGTGAAGTACTTGAAATGTATGAAATAGGCCTAGTATGGATAATTGGGAATGGGATGTTCATCGGATTGATTTTGGCATGATGCTTTTGTGTCTAGAATGGGACTAAGGATTTAGAAACATAAAAACATAAAAGTTACGTTAAAAATACAGCAAAAGCCAAACGTTGGTGGGCTTTACCTAAAGTTTACTAAATATACTCAATTTAATTTAAATTTGAATTAATTTATTTAGAGAAAATTATATAAATAGTACATGTGGTTTGACCAAATTGCATGTTTGGACCCCACAGTTTCAAAATTGCAAACACAGTCCAAACATTTGAGTTAGGATTGCAAAAATGGTCCCTACCGTTAATCGCAGTTAGTTTTTAAAAGAATTTTAATTGCATGTGATTAACATGTGAGGGCAATATAGTCTTTTTAAGTTTAAACCCTAAAAAATATACATACAACTTCATACATACGTTCATTCAAATCTTATTCTTCAAAATTCAAACATCGATCATATGGGGAGCAAGGAGTAATCGAACATCAGCAAGTTTTTCATCTTCGATCACAATTTTGATTGTATATGTTTGAAAAGTTTTTGATTTTTATTAACCCTAAGTGTTTGTGTAATGAATGTGCTTTTTATTTACAGATGGACACCCCAACTTGTCTTCTATCAAGATTCATTATGATGGTGTGTTTAAAAACTTTCCCGGAAGAAGATATGCGTATGGTAGAGTTAAGTTTGTTGATTACTTGGATATAGATGAGGTTTTTATACATGGTTTTAGTTTTATAGTAGAGGAACTAGGTTTGAACAATCAAAAGAAAAAACTTTATTTTCACTTTAAAATTTCTGGTAAAAGTTTAGATGCGGGTTTAGTACCTTTAGATGTTAACCATTTGAGGCATTATGTTAAGGACAACAAACTTTTTGACTTGTACATTGAGTATAGTGGGACTAAAATTACTAGTTGCGACACTTCTCTACAATCGACAAAAGTTGTTATTGAGGAACTACAAGATGTATCCCCTGAGTGGACTAAACCAATTGGAACTAAAAAAAAGCCTTCAACTGAGTTGCTTTGAAATGGAAAGAAAGTGGTAAAGAGGTAGTTAGTCAAAGTGATGATGGTTGTAATATGATTGTTCCTCGTGATCATAATTTTGATTATAACTTCGATGATGTTGACTTTTTAGAAGAGCTTCCTATTTCTGGTGAAGATTCTGATGATAGTTATTTTATGGTTGATAAGGACAATGAAGTAGACGATGTAGAAGTAGATGATGTAGAAGTAGACACGAGGGAGTATGATGCATTTGTAGATAGTGGGGAATAATTTGAAAGCACATATGATTGTTAGAATGGTTTTGAAAGCAACCCGAATGATAATATTAGTGATCTAGTTTCTTATCCTATGGGGTTTGAGTCATTTGATAGTTTCACAGAAGATTCAGAGGATGATTTTAAAACTACAAGAAGTAAGAAATTGAAAGAACTTAGGAACATAAGGAAGCAACAAATTAGTACTACTCAAGTAACATTTTATGTTTGTCAGATCTTTGGAAATGCAAATGGGGTGAAGGAAAGAGTTAGGAGACATGCAATTAAAAGTAGGGGACAATTGGTATTCTTGAGAAATGATAAAAGAAGGATTAGAGTCGTTTGTCATGTAACTTTATTTAACAAAAACTTATTATTACTTATTAAGCATAATGAAGTTACTAATAATTAACTTGGATTATGTTAGGGGAATGTGCCAATATACAAAGGTGATGGGCCTAGTGAGCAAGCATGTGTAAACAAAGTTAACAGTCAAGGTGTCACTTCACAGGTAACTTTCTTTCATAAAGTCTTGTTATTAACCTTCATTTGTAAACACATTAACTTGTTATTTATTTGTTTTAGGGCAATATGCAAGGAAGTGGGGACAAACCTAAAAAGAAATGAAAAATAGTATGTGATTGTCCTTGGGTATTGTATGTATCGAGACTCACAACTAAAGATGAGACTTGGTTCCTTCAATGTATTCAAGATGATCTGGATTTAAACATAAATTCAAACTTCATATTCATTTGAGACATGCAAAAGGTAAATACAAGTTTAAGTGTGTTTGTTCTATTATAGTTAAAAACATATATTCATGGATATGGTTCTTGTTGCAGGGTATTATTCCAGCAGTTTCCACGGTATTTCCATCTATAGAGCATAGATTTTGTTTAAGACATATCCATGAGAATATGAAGCTTCAATGGAGAGGAAAAGGATAGTGCAAGATTACCTGGATTTAAGCATAAATCCAAGGGTTAAGAATATGATTCTGATTTTGTGTTTAATGGTTCTTTTATATAGGGTTCAAAGATATCTTGTGGAATTATGCAACATCAACAACTGTTCTAGAATTTGAAGCTAACATGGAGGAATTAAAGAAGCACAATGTCGATGCATACAATTGGTTGGTAAAGACACCTCCACAACATTGGTCAAGAGCTTACTTCACCGGTAACTTTCTTTCATAACATAACAAGCATTCACAAGATGATGCCTAAACAAACTTACTAATCACCATTTGGATTGTTTTAGGGAGAGCACAAACGGATATGTTGTTAAACAACTTGTGTGAAGTTCTTAATGCAAGGACAACCGAAGGAAGGGACAAACCTGTTATAAGCGCGTTCGATTATGTAACGGAATACCTCATGAAAAGGATAGTAAATGTGCTCCAGGTTATCCAAATTAAAATGCAATGGCCCACTCATACCTAGTGCAACCAAACTATTGGATGGTGCAGGACCGTTTGAAGGGTGCAAGTCAGTATTTCACAATGAAGAGAGACTTTAGAACACTTAACAAATCAAATAAAGAACTAGACACCTTATGATGATACTAAGATAAACACAAGTAAACAAGAGACAGAAAGCTTAAGAACAAGATAATTGGTTTTCAAGGAAGATGTATATTGCTCTCAAGTTCTATTACCAGTGTTACAAAGCATATGTGAAAATACAAAAACCTGAGATACTTTATACTACATCCTACAGCCGGCCATACTTTGAAAGCCAGCTGGAAACACTAATCTAGACAACAAGATCAATGTAAAGTCAAAAGGCAGATTGCCTTTTGACATGTGACTATGACATGGCTAGAAACACTAATCTAGACAACAAGATCAATGTAAAGTCAAAAGGCAGATTGCCTTTTGACGTGTGACTATGACATGCCATAGCTCACATCCTCTTGTAATACAAAAAGGATAAAAGTACATAAAGTAGAAAGTTACAGACTCAAGACTTTAATCTACAGCTTCCTAAAGCATGGACCTTTTCACCAACTTGTGTAAAGTTGGTGGGCCTGCTGGGTGGCAGCGGAAAGTTGGTCAGCTTTTCTGGAAAGTTGTTGATCACAGAGAGCATGTCTTCTCTGTCTTCAAAAGAAATCAGTCTTATATCTTTGAGGCTTCAGAAGACTTTGTCTTCTAAGCTTCGGAAGACTTCATCTTTGGCTTCGGAAGAATTGGTCTTTTGGCTTCGGAAGATTTTACACTTGTGTAATTTTCTTGTAGAGTGTAAAACTTCCGAAGTAACTTCTACCATGCACAATGTGCATGCATGCAGGAGACACCTTGACTGTTTTGAGTGCATCAGCCTCTTCTATAATCCTTACAAACTCCTCCTAGGCTGATGCTACCAAAACAGAGAAGTTCTTCAGCAGTTGAGGGTCTTCATTAGGATCAGAAGCATTCCCTTCTTCATCAACTCATCTGGATCCTTCATACTCTCATAGAACCTTCTCATGTTAAAGAGATCATGCAGAGGTAGATCAAGAATGTCCTGCCAGAAATAGACATCTTGACCACCTTGATCTCTGACCACATACCATCTGTCTAGATTTGCAGCAAAAGTCCAGGACAGAATGGGTCTTCCTGATGCAAGAGGCTCAACCTGAATTGGAGTTGATTGGTTATCCTCTTGATGCACATCCTCAGGATGTTTTGACTCATCCTGAGGTGAGGAGGTGGATGCCTTGGACTTCTTCTTCTTTCTTCTGTCCCTTTTGATGGCCATCCTCTTCCTCACTCTATACTTCAACTGAGGAGCTTGGCCTGTAGCACTAGATTGGCTTTTTGTGCTCTCCTCAGTTGGGTCCTTATTCCCCATTTGTTCAGTAGGAGGGGACTTTGAACCCTGCTGTGGGTCAGAAGATGAAGTTGGCTTAGTTGTAGCTTCAGGTTCAGGCTGTGTTGTCTCTTCAACCTTCACCTCAACTTCAGGTGCAGCTGGACTTGGTGGAGAATGCAAGTCCACAAGCCAACCTTCTTTGATCTTCTGCTTGATCCTCTTGATGTGCTCATCCATTGTGGATAGAGACATAGGACCAAGTCTCCTTCCAGAGAACCCATACAGCTTCAAGAAGCTCATGATCTTTAGTCTATCAGCAGACTTCTTCTCTTGGGCTCTGATGGTGGCTCTTGTTTTAGCAGCTTCCTCTCTCATTTTTCTTTTAACTGCTTTTCTTTGAGTTTAAGCCTCTTCATCAAGCTGTTTTAGATACTCAAACTCAATGTATTCAAATGAGAGGGGATTGAGGGCTGCTGCCTGATAGAGTCCTGTAGCACTCAGATAAGCAATCATCTTCTGTCTTTCTTGTTCCCTGCTTATCTGAGTTTCTTCTTTTTTAACAGCCATAGACTATTTCTCAGGACTTTCATGAACTGGAGAGAAGACAGGAGCTTTTTGTTGTCTTTTTCTTTTTCTCTCTTCTTTGATTTTGAGGAGCAGTTCTGCTGCCTCAGCCTCCCTCCTCTCTTTATACAGCACCCTGTCTGCCAGTTCATCTACTTCTGCCAAGGGGAGAGAAATGATTTCATCAATATTATAGTTCTTAAGTCCCAGATAATTCAATCTGGCTGCCCTAACTCATCATTCTAAGTATCAAGCCCATGGGCAGCCTTGATTGCAGCTTGCATGAAGCTTGGGACTTCTCCTGATCTTTCTCCCCTGGCCTTCCTCTTCATCTCTCTCTTCTCCTCCTTAATCTCCTCAGGAGTCATTTTTCTTTTCCTTTTATCAATTATGGGCCTGTATGACTCAAGGTGGAGAGAGCTTTGGCCTGCAGATGGTTGTGAAGAGCTTGAGCTCTGGCTAGAGAGAGGTTATGATACACCTTCACCAGCAGGTGTGTCACTGAAGGTACTGGGTGTAGAGGGTGAGCCTGTCTCAAGGTTCACACGTTCTTGTGTTGGTCCTTCAACTGAGGTTTCCCCTTCGAAGCTAATCTTAGGGTCTGCCTCAATATCTAGTTGACCAACAGTTTTTCCTGCTAGCCACTATCTATATACAATTGCTCTATGTCTGAATTCCCTCATAACCCATTCTTGGATCACCTCAGCTAGCCTGCCAGCCTATCTGTTTTGGCTTGGATTGATGAAAGGCAGACTAACCAAGTTCATACTATCATGGAAACTCAAGTTCTGAAAGTTGAAAAGTTCCTGCTACCCCTGAGCCATTGATAGCACCAATGCCATTCTTGAGGAATCATAACACCATCCCATTATTGGATTTTCAGCTAGATGGGATGGGGCAGGCATGGACATTGGAATTCCTTCCTCAAATAGTTGTTGAAGTAAGGGCTCCACATCAGTGTGAGCCTGAGGAAGTTGTTAAGTATGGACAACTGCAAGTGAGGGTGGTGAGTTCTCATTGTCCATACTCATGACAGACTCCCAGGTTTTGTGGTTGTAAAGACTTTCTCCCTCTTTATGGTAGCATCACCTACTTGCATAGGTGAGCTGGAGGTCAAATCCACTACTTCCACAGGTTCTTGTGGACCTGGTTGAGTTTGTCTTAATGGTCTCTCAGCTAGCTTGCCCTTGAGATTGGTGATCTCAAGTTGTTGGCCATTGACCTTCTTTTGTAAGGCAGTCACTTGAGATTCCAAGTGACTTACCTTTAAGATCAAAGAGGTGCACATGTTTTCTAGTTGTTGCATCTTTAGTTTCAGACTCCCCTCATCTTTAGATGAAGAATCATGGGGGGATGAGAGAGTTGGACTGATGCCTTCTCCCTCATAACCAGTATAGTATTCTTGGCCGCTGGATTTCCTCTGCTCATTGATAACTTCAAGTGAAGTATCAATGGGCTGAGTTGCCATGGTTGAGGTCTTAATGATGTAATCACTAGCAGTAGTGATAGCCTCTTCCATATGGACCTCCTGAACTTGTTCAGGGAGATCCACCTCAGTTTGGGGTGGATGATGTGGGCTAGATATGGGGGTGGCAGGAGCACTCATCTCTCCTTGAGTAAGGGTGGAGAAGAGAGACTCATTGTACTCACTGAATCCCATATCTTCATTATCATAGAATTCAAGGTTTGGGATTGGTTGGTTTAGATCTAGAGGCTGGGGATGGTAACTGTCCCCTAAAGGTTGATCACTAGAGTTTTGAGACTCTGAGTGAAGGCTTAAGGCTGTTTGGGTTATGAGCTCATTAGGATGAGCATGAGGAACCTCAGCACTGATAGTATGAAAGATGAAAGTGGTTTGCTCCTCAAGAGAAGTGGGAGCTCCAGTGTCCACTTCTTCTTGCGTGGGTGGTGATATGGGGGCCCGCTCAGACTGAATAGCTTGAGCATGGGTTCGTTTGTGTTTTCTATAGTAGGTGATGGTTATTGTAGGTTGATGGGGTGGATGAGAAATGGCAGGTGTGGGTTCAACACTAGCTGGTGCTGCTAGGTTGTCATCTTGAGCAATGAGCTCTAACATTTTTGGGACAAGGGCTGTTTCTACCCCGAGAATCCCACAGTTGGTTTTCTTATTATTTTAAAGATGCCGGGCTTCATCTGTCTCAATTTAAGAGTTTTACCTGTTTCCCTCAACTGTGAGCCCAGTTCACAGTTGAGAATGTGCTGGACATATCTAGAAAACATGTAATACTCCAAGGAGTCCAAGTTTGATAGTAAATTAAGATAAACAAAGTGAGAATACCTGAACTTGACCCCCTGAACCAGTCCATGGACTATGAAGGATAGATCCTCAGGAATCTGGTCCCATCCTCCATGCTTGTTGGACAAGCTGTGTATGATAACACGGAGGAGGCACTTCCACTGGGAAGAGACCTTCCCTTTCCTGAAGCGTCTAATTGAGAAGTCTCCTTCATATCCCATCTGCACAAAAGACTGATTAACAGCAGATTTGGGAAAGGACACATCACCTTCTGCATCATCCAGCTGAAGATGATTGTTGATGATGGCTGGAGTGATGAAAAGTGTCCTCCCCTGCACTGGGAAGATAGTGCCTTCTCCCCATCCATGGTGACCTCTTTGAAGGTCCGCCAGAAGTCTAACAACTGATCCTTGTAGAGAGGAGGATCAATGGTGAGGGAGGTGAAGTAGTTCGACAAAGAAAGAAAACGGCAAATCTCTGAGAAAGCAGGATCTTTCTTAGAGTTCAGAAGAGCAACCTGATTGTGTTGCCTATGGAGTTGCATGGAGAAATCGGGTTGGTTTCTACGGTTAAGGTTGGCCATTTGAGAGAGCTTCGTCAAGAAGAAAGGTAAGAGCAAAGTTGGCTTCTGGATGAATTTAGGTTAGAAAAGTGTTGCAGATGATGAGAGAAAAATGAAAGAGGGGGAAACCGTTGAGTATATATATGAAATGGATTTGAGACAAAGTTAATGCGAAAGGATAAACTTTGAAATCCGGATGTCGGTCCCAACTCTGAAAAAGTGCCCAAAAGTAGTTTTCTTGGAAGTCAAAATCTTCCGAAGGTAATTTGGCTTCGGAAGTTTTTGATAAAAGCTTCTGAGGCAAATTTGGCTTCGGAAGATATTTCTAAGAGTTTTGAAAATTTTGCTTTGGAAGAAAAAATACTTAGAGTATTTTTCTCTTTTCAGAGATAAGTACTTTCGGAAGATAATTGTCCCTTAACATCATTTAAGTACTTAAGAAAAATTTGGCTTCAGAAGATATTCAGAAATTTCTTCCTAAGGTAAATTGTCATAAGTAGTTAGTTGATATTAAAGACATAATTTTCTTTAGAAGGTAACTTAGTTTCTTCCGAAGAAAAGAAGTTCAAAATTCTCAAAAATCTAAGAAATATTTTCTAAAACAATCTTCTTTCAAGTTAGTTAGGGGCTTATGAAGGTGATAAAATAGACAACTAAGGACACACAGATTTTAGAAATAATATTGAATTTAAGTTTAAGAAAAAGCTACTCAAAGTTGATCATCCTAATAGCTGATATAAGATATTTAAATCTCTGTTCATCAAAAGCTTTGGTGAACAGATCAGCATATTGTTCATTTGTGTGAACTTTAACTAGTTTGATTAACCTTTTTTCAAAATTATCTCTAATTAAATGATACCTGATGTTGATATGCTTGGTCCTTGAGTGCTGCACAGGATTCTCTGTAATAGAGATAGCACTATTGTTGTCTATGTGGATGGGAGTCTCTTTGAAGTTGAATCCATAGTCTAGCATCTGATTCTGAATCTAAAGCACCTGAGCACAACAACTTGCAGCAGTAATGTATTCAGCTTCAGCAGTTGATGCAGATACATAGGATTGTTTCTTGCATTGCCATGAGACTATCCTTCCACCAAGAAATTAACATCCCCCTGATGTAGACTTTGCAGTCATATTGCAGCCACCATAGTCACTATCTGTATATGCATACAGATTGAAGTCAAAATTCTTTGGATACCAAAGGCCAAGTGATGGAGCACCTTTGAGGTATCTTAAAATTCTCTTGACAGCAACCAGGTGTGACATCCTGAGGTTGGCTTGATATCTAGCACAGATACATGTGGCAAATATGATATCAGGCCTGCTGGCAGTAAGGTACATGAGAGACCTAATCATAGCTCTGTAGAGATGCTCATCTACACACTCCCTCTTAAGGTCAGGTCCAAGGGAGTGGTTTCTTGCTATGGGATTCTTTGCAACCTTGTAGTCAGTCATGCTGAATCTTGTAAGTATGTCCTGAACATACTTTGACTGACTTATGAAGATGCCATTGTCAACCTGCTTCACTTAAATTCCTAGAAAGAAATTTTGTTCCCCCATGGCACTCATTTAAAATCTATTCTTCATCAGCTTCTCAAGTCTTTGCAGAGCCTTGGATTAGTTGACCCAAAGATAATGTCATCAACATAAACTTGAATCAACATCAAGTCATTTCCTGTTCCTTTAATGAAGAGAGTTCCATCTATAGTACCTCTTCTGTAACCATACTGACATAGGTACTGAGATAGAGTCTCATACCGCTTCCTTGGAGCTTGGTGCAACCCATATAGAGCTTTATCAAGCTTGCACACATAATCAGGATAATCAGGATCTGCAAAACCAGGTGGTTGTTTGACATACACCTCTTCATCAATCACCCCTTATAAAAAAGAACACTTGACATCAAGTTGGCAGACCTTGAAATTCTTGGATGCAGCAAAGGCTAGAAATATCCTAACAGCTTCAAGTCTTGCTACTGGAGCAAAGACTTCAGTATAATCAATTCCTTCTTCCTGAGTATACCCTTGAACAACTAGTCTTGCCTTGTTCTTGATGACAAGTCCTCTATCATCTTTCTTGTTCCTAAACACCCATTTGGTTCCTATAGTAGTCTTCCCAGGAGGAAGAGGACATAGGTTCCAAACCTTCTGTCTTTTGAATTGAAGCAGTTCCTCCTGCATTGCTTCAACCCAACTTCCATCTTTCAGAGCCTCCTTAACTTTCTTTGGCTCTACTTGGGATAGAAAACAAGAGTAGAGACAAACATTTTTGTCATGGGTTTGTCCTCTTGTTCTTACCCCTCTGTCAACTTCACCAATGATGTTTATGGTAGGGTGAGACTTGTGGATCCTTAGTTGAGGGATCACAGCAAGTTGGTTGGAGAGATCCAAATTTGAAAAATTTTGATCAGGCAAAGCAGATTCACCCACCACATCAGCACACTTATCAAAAAAAGCTTGATCCAATAAGTGTGTGACATCAATGATGTTGTCTTCCATGGAGTCAGCATCAAGAAATTCTTGATCACTGTCACCATTTCCACTTTCTTCTACATTTGGAACTCCTTCCCTTTCGTTCTGTGCCTCTAAGCTGGAATTTGAAGGCACTTCAGATGTATCAGCAGAATTTGTCATGGTTGTGCTGATAGGAGCTCCATCTGCAGAATTAGTTACCACTAGAGCTGAAGTAGATTGACTTGAAGGTCTTCTCAGCTCAAATCTTGGATCAGGATCTTCTATTGATGGGTTACCTATAGATCCTAAAACATTCTCACAAGACTTGTTAAAACAGTTAGTAACTAAATCAAGATCAAATAGCCAATCAGGACCAGAACCTCTCACACAAGGAGTGTGTTCATTGAAAGTCACATTGGCTGACTCATCAACAATTTTGGTTTTGAGATTGTACACTTTATAAGCCTTAGCTTGAGAAGAGTATCCAATGAAGTATCCATCATCTGATTTCTGATCAAATTTGGCTATCTGATCTCTGGTATTCAAGACAGATTGCCTTTTGATAGCCGGCTATACTTTGAAAGCCAGCTGGAAACAGTAATCTAGACAACAAGATCAATGTAAAGTCAAAAGACAGATTGCCTTTTGACATGTGACTATGACATGGCTAGAAACACTAATCTAGACAACAAGATCAATGTAAAGTCAAAAGGTAGATTGCCTTTTGACATGTGACTATGACATGCCATAGCTCACATCTTATTGTAATACAAAAAGGATAAAAGTACATAAAGTAGAAAGTTACAGACTTAAGACCTTAATCTACAGCTTCCTAAAGCATGGACCTTTTCACCAACTTGTGTAAAGTTGGTGAGCCTGCAGAGTGGCAGCGGAAAGTTGGTCAGCTTTTCTGAAAAGTTGTTGATCACAGAGAGCATGTCTTCTCTGTCTTCGGAAGAAATCAGTCTTCTATCTTTGAGGCTTCGGAAGACTTTGTCTTCTAAGCTTCAGAAGACTTCATCTTTTGGCTTCGGAAGAATTGGTCTTTTGGCTTCGGAAGATTTTACACTTGTGTAATTTTCTTGTAGAGTGTAAAACTTCCGAAGTAACTTCTACCATGCATAATGTGCATGCATGCAGGGGACACCTTGACTATTTTGAGTGCACCAGCCTCTTCTATAATCCTTACAGATGGTATACAGAATGAAGCTACAAAGTTGACTGTTTTATGGACCTGTAGTCAAAAGTATCAAGTAACTGGTCAAAAAGATGAGCAATATGTTGTTGATATTGTGGAAAGGGTATGCAATTGTAGGAGGTGGGAGTTGAATGGAATACCGTGCAAGCATGCTATTATAGTTAATTGGAACATGGCACTTAATGGCCAGGATGTAGGTCCACCAGAGTCATGGGTAAATCCTTGCTATTATCTAGACACATGGAAACAAGTTTACTCATTTACTATTGGACCTATTAACGGAAGGAATATGTGGCCAAAATCACAAATTTCAACTACATTAACACCACCATTTCACCATACCCCTATTGGAAGGCCTAAGAAGAAAAGGAGAAAGAACCAAGTTGAGATAGATGATGCTATGGATAGAGGTGGGAAGCTGTCAAGGAAAGGGACCACTGTCACGTGTTCAATATGCAAGAAGTTGGGTCACAACAAAAGGAGTTGCAAAGAGAAAGGAACATCAAATGCATGATGTTATGTTTTATTTCTTTTGATTTCATTGTTATGTAACTGATATATTACAGTTTAAGCTTTTGGGATAGTTTATTTTGATGGTCATGTAGTAACTTTATGCTTTTGATGGTTTAATGTAGTAACATGATGATTTTCATGGCTTGATGAATCTTTTATGTGAATCAAATGGGTTGAAATTACATAATGCATATAGCTGCATCTGAATAGTTTTTTAACTGTTTTTAGACTGTTTTATGGGTCAAATGGAATTTTATGTTGTTTTTAGACGGTATTTTAACTGTTTTTAAATTGTTTTAAGACTGTTTTTTAACTGTTTCTATATTGGAATGGGTCAACGGGAAAAATAGAACTTCATGTAGTTTTTAGACTGCTTTTAACTATTTTCTGGACTGTATTTTAATGGATGTTAACTGTTTTTATGAGTGGAATGGATCAACGGATAAAATAGAAGTTCATGAAGTTTTTAGACTGTTTTTTTATTATTTTTTAACTGTTTTTATAACTTACTATTTTTTAATGTTTTTTTTAACTGTTTTTTAGTCGAATGGGTTAAATGGGTAAAATAGAATTTCATGTTTTGTTTAGACTATTTTTTATAACTATTTTAGAGTGTTCTTTTATGTCTTTTTACTGTTTTTTTTAAATGGATTGGATCAAATGGGTAAAATAGCATTTCTTGCAGTTTTTTGACTATTTTCTAAACTGTTTTGGACTGCTTTTTCTCTTTTTTTTAGTGGAATGGATCAAACGGTGAAATGGAATGAATGTTGTTTGTGGGTCAAATGGGTCAAATGAAATTAGAGTGGGATTTGAATGTCGAACTTACTATGGAAATAGAGTGGGTCAAATGAATGGGTCAAATGAATCTTCATATGCATATATGCACTTTAGAATGAATGTTCTTTATGGGTCAAAGGGTCTAGTGGAATTTGAGTGGAAATACTTTATCAATGACTTCAAATGCACATGGCCTCACAAGGAATATTTATTGACTTCTTATAATTCAAATGCACATGGCATCCAATTTGCAACTTAACCAATATCCACCCTATGAACTTTGCAGCTTAATGCTTGTACTATATTATCCACAATCATTTGACTATTATCCACCACTTGAATCAATATCCACCTTTTGACCCATATATGTACCTCCATGCGTATGAAATCTGCAACATTCCACCAACACTTGACCATTATCACTTTGTTTCAACTCATTTCATCAAGTTGTTTATATAACTTGCTAGTATCCAAACACCCACCATTGATTTCTTTCACATACATTATAGATAGAGAAAAATTACATATTTCTTTGATTTTAAACAAACAACCTACCATTTTATTAATTATCCAAGTACACATTTCACAAACAAGCTCATGACTTCAATAAGAAACTACGTTAGAAATATGAGCCCTAAAACTACCAACAAGCCACAAATGATAATGTTCTTCAAATGATTAAGTGAAGTGAGCTTTTTAACTTCATACTCGAGCTTGTTTGTCTTTCTCAGCAAGCCTGGGATAATTTCCATGCTGCTCCTACACATTGGGAGATCAACCCACCCGAGAAATCCGCAACTTGAGTTTTGTAAAACATGAAATCGATTGTAGAATCAAGAAGTAAAAACGAAGGAGTTGGACAATAGTAGAATCAAAACCATAAAAATGTTATTACCGACTGTGGACAAGAGTAAAATCATCTGCTTGGGTTACCATAGGTCCATGAAGTGCAAAAAATAGCAACCTTACCACATTGACAAACAACCATGGAAGATTACTTAACAGAAGAAGTGAGTGATTCAAGAATGGGTCTGCGAAACCCCAACAAAAATGTCCACTTCGGTTGTGTGCTCCTTCTTGATCGGTGAAAGTCAACTTAGAAGAAGATAAAGATATAAACCCTAGTTATATATTGGTTCTAAAATAATTAATTAAATAAGAAATATATAAAATGACAATAATACCCTTACTTAACTTCAGAAAGTAACTGGATTTAACAGCAGGGACCATCTTTGCAAACCAACTCAAATTTTTGGACTATGTTTGCAATTTTGAAACTGTGAGGACCAACATGCAATTTTGTCAAACCACAGGGACTATTTATGTAATTTTCTCATTTAATTATTATGTCGTTTAATAGCTCGAAAAACTCATAAAAACATAAAAGAACAAAAACATGAATTTTAGGACAAAGACGTGATGCGAATGGAACAAGAAATGATAAGCGGGCTAGGAGGCCCGAGGCCCTCCTTTAGCCCTAGAGTTGGCAAAGAGCATTAAGGGGACCCCTTTGTTTTGTCTCATTTTCACAAATTGTAAATTCTTCTCCAAGTTTCTCTCAAGGTGAAAGCCTTGACGTCTATATTTCTTTTCTTTTGTTCTTCCATCATCATCGATCCATCAAGCTTCATCTATATAAATTTTGAACTTGGTCAAGTAATCAAGCATTGATCATCAACGGGTACGGGTAAGTTTAATCATTTTGTTTTCATGATTTGTTCTTGTTTGTTCTTGTTCTTGATGATGTTCATCCTTGATCATCAAAATCATGATCTAATATTCATCTACTCATGTTATCGTGGACAGACCGTGAAGGAATCCGAATGGTTGATCAAGTGTCGACAAACCCTAATTTTAGATTTTTCTTGAACTTTTTTCTTTGATTTGTAATCTGTACTACTTTGGTCTTTATGGAAAATTGGAAACAAAAACTTTTCTCTAAAAACATTAAAAGATAGTATTTTGGATGTTAATTAATAAAGAAAGCGAACCGATGCCACAAAACATTAATCAACGATATGGAACTAAAATTAATGACTAACAAAGGGTCCAAATTAGTAAATAAGTCAAATGAGATATATAATAATCGTTGGTTGGAGTCCTAGATCAAACGTGGTTAAGAATTATGGAATCAATGAAAAGGACAAATGTTAGGACTTGGATAGCTTGTCATAAATTTTGGCTTTTCGTAATAAATTTTGGCTTTTAGTAAAGGTCGTAACTTGGTCGTATGGAGTCCCAATAGGTCAAACTTTATGTTTAAATATAATTTTGAAGAGTTCTCTAACTAATCATTGTGGCCTCACCTCAATCCAACATCATATGGTCCTCCAAATACATTAAACAAAACGGAAGGTCAAAGCTAAAAAATTCAGATAGAATGTTGGTCAATGTTTGTGAGGTCGTATCTCACTCATACTCCATCTATTTGAGGTGATTTTCATATGAGATTTAGCTTAGTTAAGCCGTGCTTAATCGTTTTGCACTATGCCATCATTTTAAACTTATTTTTGGACTTGGATTGGACTATCATGTTTGATTTGGTTCATATTATTGAGTCTAGATTTCATCATGATGTGTGTTCCTATGAAATTGTTGCATTGACCTCCCCAAACGATCTTGCAGTTCATATTATTGAGTCTAGATTTCATCATGATGTGTGTTCTTGTGCTTAAGTTCTCGCGTTCTTATCATGACTTTTTAACTCCAGTTTGGGAGCCATGAAGAGATATTGTTAATAGTAACAGTTTGACACCCCCACCATAGTTGTTGTATGCTAGCCAAAACTAATTTGGCCTAGATGTGCCAGTGGATGACTATAATCCACTTAGTTTGGACTTGGACTTGGGATATGTTTGTCTTTAGGTTTGGTCACATGAGCTTATGTCGGTGTTTGGGGTTTCTTATATTCTTATTCACACACTATTATTGTACTAGACTTACACGACAATTATTTGACTTATTAAACATGTAAACTTACCAAGGTATGTGACTTTTTATAACATGTCTTTTTATGTTGGCTTCGGATTATTTGGTTTTGAATTAATGTTGTTTGGATTGTAATTGGATTTTGCACTCGTACTTGTTCGTTTCGATATGAAACTTTTGGATTATTTATGCATGTATGGAATGATGTTATTGTATTAATTGTCTTTGGCACTTGTTCTTTTGTGTGAGTTGATATCATGGTTCATTGACAAAAAATTCCTTTTGGAGATTCACTTATACCTCTAATGTATTATAACAATCTCCTTCGTCGTATCCTTGTTTTTTGCTATCAGCAAAAGTGTGACACTAGATGTCATAACTTTTGGGTAGCACAAAGGTCGGGTTGGGTCACAGAAAGAAAGACATTGCCACTAGAAAAAAAATTCAATGTCATTAAAGTATAAAAGAATATCGTTTATATTTGTTCCCTACGAGTTAATTTTTGAAACCGATCAATTACATCTTCAATGATAATTCTAGCAACGAACTGTTTTTCAATATATTAAATGCAATCATCATTTATATATTCGTCACTATTACGATTACACAAATTTGTCTTCAATTTTTTTATTGTAATTTTTTTTTGGAACAGAGGAAGTTATACTATATTCTTGTTTCCTTTTAATGTATATGCATTTTGAGTTGTTTGCATGCTCGATAACTTCAAGATTTAGATATCAAATGATCCATTACTAACAATTAGCAACACATGAATATTAACTTATCTAATCATATTTTTCTCGTATATTACTATTCATATATTATCTATTTTAATAATCATAGAAAGCAGCCGGGTTGGTCGCGTACCTCCATAGAAGATGTTGGGGGTTTGATCTTTACCTCACGCTCTAACGCCTTTTGGTAAATTATCAACCTAACATTTTCCTTTGAAATTCTGCCCACCATAATTCATTACGATAAATATCAAATTTAGTTTCAAACATAGATATAAAGGGTTTAAAGTAAACCTTGATAATAGTTTTTATTATCAAAAAAGAGATGAACTGGGAGATAAAATCTGATTTCTATCATATATCACTCTAACACATCAAGGAATGCCCGCATGTTTGTAGCGGGTGTGGCACCCTTTATGTTAGGGCAGGTTGTGTAAGATTCTTAATATGCGATACTCCAAAACTATTTCTTCCATATACCCACACAAACTTGATCGTTGAAATCAGCTTTCGTATTTAAACTTCAAGTTTTGTTTCGACTTTCGCATATCAGCATTGCATCTAAATCTTAAAACATAACCAATTTATAAGTAAATATAATTTCACGTGAAACTATAACTCTAAACATTATGGAGTATGTCGAGAAGATGAGCCAAGATAAATTGCCTTGGAAAAAAAGTTTCCGTGGATATCATAATTCATTGTATAAAAGAAAATTTTTACTATTATAATAGTCATAATTATAGTAGTACTAAAACTTCTTTTGCTTCTATCAATTATATGCAACACACCCTAGCATGCATCTCAGACATCCATACCATACTCTAACACATATGCTTCTAAAATAACTTCACCTATATATTCAAATATTATAATTTTGATTTTAAACTTATTCAGAAAAAAAGTGAACAATAGGTAAATTGCACTTGTTAATATTACAAAAAAAACAACTTAAGTTGATCATTATAGGTGGGAGATTTTTATTAGTGAATAAATCTAGTAATATGTACCCAAGGGTTACACTAGTCATACAACCTATCTAATATTTTCTAATGTTAAAAACATCTTAGTTCCATGTAAGACAAATTATAAAGTTCTAAAGCCTTGTATATTGGTAGGAAAATGAGTGAGTTAAAAAGTTTGAGTAACATGTCAAAAACACAAGCTAAACGGTGAGGTCTTGCTTGGTTGGACCGAAATCCTATTTGTTCAAAATTTAAAACTTTTATATGAATTACAAGTGTCAAATATAAAATCAGGTAAAATGCGTGAAAAAAAACTAACTTAACATTTTTTCTCTAAATTAGCAACCAAATTTAAAGCGGAAAAAAATAGAAACCAAACTATTTATTACTAAAGTTTAGAAATCAACCGACTTTACTTGTAACTTGCACATGTGGCATGGTTGATTCCATGCCATCCGCAGCATGAGATGAAACATATGCAAAAATATTGATGTGAAAACATTTAAATAATAAATCATTTTACAAAGAGTGTTAAACCATACAATGTGGCTTAAATGTTCTCCCATGAGTTCTAAAAGATACCCGTTATCACTCAGAGTATTATGAATAGCCATTTGACAAGGACTTCTAAGATAATAATATATAGGCAACAATTTAAACCTTAAACATTTAACATATTCTATTGAATAAAGCATTAAGCTAGCAATGGAGGCACTTTTTCAATTTTATACACTCTCCACTTGAAACAATGACAAGGAACACTGGGCTAGAGATAACCACTGAATCACCTTCACGATCCTTTGATGTTGTCGTACAGGTGATTGACTTCTTCATATCTGATGTAACTTACCTTGAGATATAATATGATGTCACGATGCAATCATGGCCTACAATCATTCACTTAACAGAAAATAGCTTCTTAATGTGAAACACTATCAATGTAATTTTGTTGTGTTACTAACTGAGTAAGTCAATGGGATGTTGTGTTACTAATTAAACAAATGGCACATCTGTGCTAGTAACACACGTGTGAGTAAGTTATATTTTTCTTATTATATAAATAAACCAACCAAAACAACAAGGCGGGGGAGCAAACTGTGTTAAAAGACTTTAAAACTGACATTTTTAATGGCTTCATTCCTCAAAATAAATGTAGTAGCATCTTTCATTTCCTAATTTCCTAATTAAAAGCATAATTTTTAAGTTGTTTACTAGTTAAAAAAAATTTAAATCATAACTACCCACTAAAGAAGATAAATTTACCTATTCTTCTATATATGAAAAAAGATGTGCGATTAACAGTTCCCTGAGGGTAGTTTCGGTATTCTGCATTTTCCTCGGGTAGTGTGCTTGGTCTTTAAAGGTAAGCAGATGTTTGGTGGTGGCGGTGTGGTTGTGTTGGGGGTCGCCGGACTTCTCCTGCCAGTCCGTTTCTCCTCCGTCATTCTCTTTTGGTGGCCGTGGCGTTCTCGCCGTTCAACAGTAATTTGGGGTTAGTTTCGGTGTTCCCCTTTCTTCTCGGGCACCATGCTTGGGCTTTAAATCTGAGCAGATATTAGGTGGTGGTTGTGTGGGTGTGTTGGCGGTTGCTGGACCTGTCTTGCAGGTTCGTTTCACCTTCGTTCTACGGTTGTTGTGGCGGTCTCCTTCTCGCTAGCTGTACCAGAGGTGGCGGGCGGAGGGGGGGGGGGAGTTTGGGTTTTCTTGTGATGGCCGAGGCGATGGGAACGGTTGTTGTGGCTTTGGCTCGCGGCAGCGGCGGTCGTTGTGGCCGTGGCTTTGTTGCCGCTTCGCCTCCCCTCTGTGGTTAAGGTGGAGCAGGCGGCGGTTGTCCATGGCTCAACGATCGATCCACGTTGCCGTCTTCGTTGCTGGTTTGGCGATGCCGAAGATGACGAGTGGGTTTTAAGGGTTTTGGGACGGTAATCGAAGTAGATTGCCGCTGTGTTTTTGGGGGTTTTCTAGCCACATCTTCTTCTTTGAACAACGGCTGTACCGGTGGTGGTATGTTGTCACTAGCAGGGCCTGATAGCCGCCGTTAATGTCCTCGACCTACCCTTTGCACACCACTGATTGTTTTGCCTATTTGTTTCTACTGCATGTGCATCTATGTCTTTAAATCTGACCTATTACTGGTTTTTGCCGGCTTCAGTTGGTGTTTGTGTGTCACCGTTGGTACCGGTGGCCTTCGAGATGCCGGGGGCCTTCAAGTTACCAGCGGCCTTCGAGCTGCGGGCGGCCTTCGAGTAGCCGCCGGCCTTTGTGTTTACGGTGAAGGAAGTTCATATGTCGCTACCACAGTTCAACGATGATGACGACTATTCGTCTGAGACCCTTGTCCCTATGTTCGCTTTTGAGGTTGGGCCGCGATATTGTACTCGGAAACATGAGCTAACGCTTATTTTATGTCGAGGATGATGAAGCTGTGTTCATCTGAGACATGTACATGCTGTAAGCTGTTGTACATCATATTCGGTATAGTGTCGGGCTATGATGATATTCAAAAAAATGGTATCGGCTTATTTTGGTGTGGCTATCCTTTATGATTAGCAGCTATAACTGAAATCCTGTTCTGAGCCCCATTTGTTACACGTGTAGCGCACGTGGTTTAAAAACACTAGTTTGTTATTAATGTATCAATTATAGCACTTGCTAACGTTTAGAATATAATATATGAAAACATACATGTGTGGAGCACATTTTTTAGCTATTATATACGGTTATATCTTGGCACTTGCTAAAGTTTAGAATATAATATATGAAAACATACATGTGTGGAGCATATTTTTTAGCTATTATATACGGTTATATCTTTGTTGTATACTTGTATGTTCAGATTTGAGACCAACCCATGTTAATAAGAACTAGTAAATAGTTGAAGAATTATTTTATATATTTATTAAAAATCCTCTAGCTTTGACTTATGTATTAGAACTAGAGAAATTTGCCCGCGCATTACGGCGGGAATTACTATCGGTATCTGTTTGGTTTATTACAGTATTTGCATGGAATTACTATCGGTATCCTCTAGTTATTTGTACATTACTACTCACAACTTAGTTTCAAAAAAAAAAAAAACAATAAATAGATAAAAATAAAGACGTTGTAAAAGTATACTCAAAATTTTGTGAAACATCTTACATAATGTTATAGTAGAAAAATCGAATTAATTATAATACTTAAATTAAAAAAACTTTTAACATTAAAAACAGACCCGTTTGTATTTACTAATTATTATATCATAAAATAATTAAAATTATCCATCAATGGCATAAATGGACCAATAAGATGAATTTACTATACATCAAGTTCTTAAATGTAATGATATATAATCTTGGAGTGAAAAATTACATTATTAATAGCAAAGAACAAATTTAGAAAATCAAAAAATCGGAGCTTTTATTTTTAAGACAACAATGTAATTAATTCAGCTCTTGATAAAAAAATTGAGTGAACAGGTTTCTCTCAAATCTCAATTAATAATATGACAACTATCAAAATGCGATATATCAATAATAATAAAAGAAGTCAGTGCAAAATCCCTGACAATTTGTGGCCTGTGATATTTTTTTGAATCCATGACAATTTATGACCTGTGATATTTTTCTGCGTGTGACTGGCCATGCAACAAATAATTGTTGCTAAATAAATATATAGTTGTGTTTATGTAATGTAAAACTATTCATTCTACTATTATTACTGAGTAATAAAACTTTATTATATAAAGATAAGGGATATAATTCATACGGATATAGTAATTCTCGCTTGTGATGCTTTTATGGTAGTCTTACCTTTTCCCAAACTAGTTAGTGGTAAAAAAAACATAAAGAAATGTAAGCAATGTTCAATGGAAAAAGAACCCCAAAGATTTGGAACCATAAGCAATTAGAATTGACCATTAAATATGTTTCTTCAGCTTAAATCGGGATTTATGGCTAACCGTTACTACACACCATCATTTAGCTATTGTAATTCTTTTTCTGATAGCGAATCACATGTATAGCACCAACTGAGGCATTGGTCGTGCTCTAGAAAATATTCTAGAAGCTCGTAAAGGTCCATTTACGGGGCCATAAAGGAGTATAAGAGTTCCTAACAAATAAAAGCTAATGTTGACAATGATGCGTAATAAACATGAACAAAAATTTCTATCCATTGGAAAATAATAAAAAACTTTCATAATGATTACAATATCACAAGAGGAAGCATTCCTCAAATGCGATCACAACAAAAATAGATTACATATAGTAGTAATTATTCCATAACCAAAAAAATACACACATATATGAGCAGTACAAACCTTGTAAATAGAACCAATACCTTTTATGTTTAGCATGTCTTTTGTCATCGACACAACAGATCCTTGACCAAGTTGGACTCTCACCTACCACTACTAGAAAACAATGCAATTGCTGTTAGGTATCACAATCAGAGTAGGTTCCAGCAGAAGCAATCAAACACACACAATCACACAATATATAAAGTAGACACGATAGAATTATAGCGGTTCGGTCTAGGTGACCTACGTCCACTCTGCAACTAGGGTTTATATTATTATTATGCTCAAGAATACAATTACATCATGGGTCTATTTATAATGTAAGATTAGGGTTGTAATTAAGGTAATAACTTAGGCTCCAAGAATTAACTAATTAACCCTAGTTAGGGCCGGCTGCCCTTATTTCTATTAGCAGAAAAAAAAGGCCTGAGCCCAGTCTGGCTCGACCCAAAGCCTTCACAACCCAACAATCTCCCACTTGAAGGCTTTGCACAAGTCTACAAACACCGTTCAATTAACCCAGATCCAATAACTTCAGTATTCTTCATATTCAAAAGTCTTCCAAGCTTCAATTCCCATCAGCTAAGACTTCATTATAACCCCTAGTTGCACCCCATCTCATCAAGTACATGAGGGGACAGTTGAGGCTCCCTCGAGCTCCAACCCATTCTCTATCTCAACTGGTTTGCACGATCCATGACCTCCGGAGATAACCCGAGAATCAACAACATTCTCCTCATTCAGCAAGACATCCATAGGAGATAATTTAACAATTAGAGTAGTGGTCTTTACAACCCAAAGTTGTTTTGTGACTGTACCCGAAACACGTCCCGTGCTCCCACTGTCACCAAACCCCTGACCTAGTTTAGATCTCCGATACCAATCACCTTGAATCACCTTGGCACCAGGCTTCAGTCTTGCAAATTGAACCCTCTGTTGCCCCTTTGACTCAGCGAACCCAACTTTGTTTTGAGGAACAGTCATACTTTACTCAATAGGTACTTCCATCATGTATAACGATCCCCGCTTGTTTCCGCGAGCAATAACCAGATTTTCTTTTGTTACATTCCATTTACCTCTACCAAACTTTACTTCTTGTCCTTGTTCGTCCAGTTGACTAACAGAGATAAGATTTCTCTTTAAAGCTGGAATCACCCTATCATTCTTCAAGTTCCAGTAGGTTCCTAATGAAGTTAACAGATTAACATCACCTATGCCTGTGACATCAAGGATATTACCATTTGCTGTTCGTAGCTTCCCAAAGTTACCAACTTTTAGATTCACCAACGTCTCCCCGCTGTGCACGGCGTGAAACGAAGAACCGGAATCCATAACCTAAGAGTCCACACTATTTTCAGCCTTGAGTAGTAATGTGTCATCATTACATTCATCCTCAGTAGTAGTATTTACCTCATGAGATTTTCTTTGTTTATGCTTTGGACATTGACTCTTAACATGCCCAATCTCATCATAAATCCAGCACTTCATAGTTTTCCGAGCTCTAGATGAACTCCTCCCTCGACTCCTACTCCTCCTGTTATTTTCCCTTCCCCTGCCAACATATAACAAACTAGAAGATGATCCACCGCTAGTGCTTTTTCGATGAGTTTCTTTACCTAACACAATATTTCGGACCCCGTCAAATGTTAATCCATCGGTCCCCATCGAACTAGTAATAGCTGTTACAGTTCGAGACCAACTATCTAGCAAAAAAGATAGCAATACTACAGCTTGTGTCTCATCATCAAACTTCATGCCCACAGAAGGTAACCTGGACATGATCGAGTTAAGATCATTAATATGCTCCAAAACTGAAGTTCACTCATTCATTCGAGTCATGAATAACTCCCTCATCAAGAACACCTTATTAGCAGCAGACGACTTTTCATACATATTCAGAGCCGTCATTATAACATGAGCCGTGGTTTCGTGCATAACGTTAAATGCAACGCTCCTCATCAAAGCCAATTAATAGCCCCTCTAGCCTTCTTGTCCTTTGAGTTCCAAACCTTTTCTTCAGCTTTGTTCATTCTAGCCGGCTTTTCTTCCAAATCTTTTTCACCGAGGAATGCTTCTATTTGCATCTTCCACCAAGCAAAGTCTGTCCCGTTAAAATTCTCAATTCAAGCCTTGCCGTCTTCTGCCATTGCAAACGAGAAACGAATACAATCAAGAAACATAAATTGAAGTTGATGAACACCGTGAGAAAAGAATAACCTTTGAAGAAAAAAGCCAAAGAACCAAAGCTAACCGAAGCCAAGCACACCTCCAATAAAACCTTAAAACCCGAAGATACCTAAACCGGTAACTTTACCTGTAGAATTGACAGCAATATCAGCGACCCCAAGGGTTCAAGATAGAAACCCTAATCGCGAATAGCCAAAAAAATAAAAGCCAGAAAGCCCTAGATCTCGAATCAGCAACAATCGATAATAACACAGTCCTCTCGAACAACCTTCTACAATTTTAGTGTGTAAATCCGATGTGTTTCCGAACCTCGGCTTTAATACCACTTGTTAGGTATCACAATCAGAGTAGTTTCCAGTGGAAGCAATCAAACACACACAATCACACAATATATAAAGTAGAAACGAGAGAATTATAGTGGTTCGGTCTAGGTGACCTACGTCCGCTCTGCAACTAGGGATTATATTATTATTGTGCTCAAGAATAAAATTGCATCATGGGTCTATTTATAATGCTAGATTAGGGTTGTAATTAAGGTAATAACTTAGGCTCCAAGAATTAACTAATTAACCCTAATTAGGACCGGCTGCCCTTATTTCTGTCAGCAGCAAAAAAAAAAAAAAAAAAAAACAGACCCGAGCCCAGTCTGGCTCTATACAAAGCCTTCACAACCCAACAATTGCTATCGAAATTTACGACCGAAAAAAACATTCGCAAGATTAGTGACCGATTAGCCACCGAAACCTAACGATAACAAATATAGCGACTTGCTAGAAAATGGTCGTAAAACGGTCGAAAATATGTTAAAGTATAATAAATAATTATAAGAAAAATTAATTTTATAAAAAAAATTAAATGTGGATTTTATTGCAATTCGGTCGCAACGTTAGCTTAAAATTAAAAGAAAGACTTTAGAAAGACTTTTATGAATAGATAAGTAGGGCACCTTAAAATTAGGGTTTTTTTCATAATTTGTGCCATAGAACAACTACACCGGTGCACAACCATTAGAGCACCGCCGTACCATCATCGAAGCACCGTCGTACCATCATCGGAGCACCGTCGTACCATCATCGGAGCACCATCGTAGCATCATCGGAGGATCGTCAAGCACCTGCTTATTGATTCATATAACACCATCGTTTCACTTCCGTTATCATCGTTCTCATCGTTCTTAATTTGGTTTTGTTTATGCAAACTGCTTCTGTTCATATTCTACAGGAATGAAGGAAGATGAATTTGTTTAGCTTAGATGCATGCTTTTTTTTACCTCATTCAATAGTTTACTTTTTATTTAGCTTGTTAATCTTATGCAAACATATCGAGTTATATTCTTGAATTGCATTTGATGTGTTTTTGGTTGTTTTAGATAGTAATGAGATTGATCAAGGACCTCTTAAGTTTATTCATATTCGTGTGAATATTCTCTTTGTTGTTTGCATATAGTAATGTATTATCTTCTTTTTGTTGTTTGCATATAGTAAATCACTAAACCTAGTGTCGGAGACAAAAAAAATTGAAAATGTTTACCGTTTGCACTGTTTAGTTTTGGGAGAATGGAAAAATTCATGTGTTGAACATAACGTGAAGATGATTTTTTTATTTATGAAAATAATAAATGAGAAAAAAGAGTGTAGACATGTTCAGAAAAGGTTGATTTAGACCTCTAGTAATTACCTATTGGTTGCTACTACTCAATTACAAGTATGTATCTAGACTTGTTTTCATAGTATGTTACGTAACTTTTCACTGTTTTTTTTGTTATAATTGTTATTTGTCTATATACATTTTAGTTATAATAACAAATTAATTATGTATATATACATGATTTTATTGAATTTGAATTTTAGGGGGAACCAATTGGTTTATTAATGGCGTGGTATATAGATCGAGGGTGGATGTTAAAAAAGACAGATAGTCACGGATTCCTTAATTCTGAATACTGAGATAATGTGGAATTATTTTTGGACTTTGCATTTTCTAATAAAATATTTGTTGATACGAGGGTGAATATACATAGTGAGACAATATGTGAGATAAAATGTCCTTTTTTTAAATGCCAAAATATAAGTTTTAGAAACAGAGCCACTATTCAAAAACACTTGTATAAGGATAGTTTCATGCTTCGCTATGATACATGGAGTGAACATGGTGAAAATTTCATTTGTGAGGTTGAACAATCTTCTATTACAATGGAAGTTGAGGATAATGTTAATAGCTATAAACGTATGGTGTTAGATAATATGCATTCATGCGATTATACTTCAAATTCTTTAGAAAGACATGTACCAAATCTTGAAGCAAAAAGATTTTATGACATGTTAGAAGCTGCCGATGAATCGTTATGGGAGGGGGAGAAGGCTACTAAATGTAAAAAGTTACAAGCTGCCACAAGTTTTTGACATGGAAATCACTTTTTAATGGTCAATGTGTTGTTGCTCGAAGGAAATAACCTTCCAAAAAACTTTTATGACACTAAGAGTTTAGCAAAGTTGGGTCTTTCTTACGAGAGAATTGATGTTTTCAAAAATCATTGCATGTTATTCTGTAAGGATGACAAGACACTGACACTATGTAAATATTGTAAGGAATCTTGTTACAAGAGTCACCAAAATTAGGTACCTAATTTGGTGATGTCATACATGCCAATTAGTCCTAGACTTAAGATGTCACACCCCCGCTTATAGCGGAAACACGGGGATGTAACAGACGGGATCGTCATAACACATTGTTAGTTAATAGAGATACATTAAATGATGAAAGTCAACGTGTCATGATGTCACCCGACACAAATGGAGACTTGTGCCGTAGTTAGTCAATTCCACGGCAAACATAGTCATACAGACAAATGAAGTGTAAATCCCACAGCCCGGGAGCAAGTAAACAAATCACGATAAACAGAGATAAATCCAACAAAAACATAATGTCATAAACACTAAGGCCAGGCTCTAAATGTAATCATAAGGTCATCACTAAGGCGGCATCTCTAGCTATCCTCAATGGTTGTTACCTGAAAATATATGCTCAAAAAGGTCAACATATTGTTGGTGAGTTCGCAGGTTTAAGTAGTAAATATAAGCAATGATGTGTAATAGTTTTGTAGGACATAGTGTAAACAGTTATAAGCAAGCAATATCACATGTAAACATGAGCATCACAACTAAACCTACGACGTACACACAGATCTTGTCGGAACATATTCACCCTAGGGCCCTAGGCCCTTTCCTGGCCACTGTTAGTCCCAACTAGTATACTAACAAATAAGAGTGGGGGTGTCAGCCCAATAGTGCTACTAATACCTGTCCGTCGGTTACACACCGGAATTAAATAGTTGTGAATAAAGAACCATACAGCAACTCATGCATGTACCAGATATATACTTACAAAACAATAAACACAACAGTCCCAAGAATAAATGAGTTCACAGCATAAAAAAGGATGAACATACTTTTCCCCCAAGTTTGTAAACAATTGAAATAAAAACGGGGCCGCGAAACTCACATTGATTTGATACGAGCAACAATAAGAATGACAAGCTTCTAGAAACGAGAGCAAACCAAACGATCAAACACCTATAACAATATATAGGTGAACTTGTAATAAATCTAATGAACATTGTGATACATCCGATTTATCTCGGGTTGGTTCGGGTTTGATACGTGACTTATTCAATATATGTATATATATTGTATATATTTAACCTAAATGACCCAACTATCCATATTATTAGTCATGAAATATATATATATATATATATATATATATATATATATATATATATATATATATATATATATATATATACATACACACCAACCGAATAACCACTCGCGCCACGAACAATATACCTATATGTTCATCCAACGCACACACGACCTCACATATATATATATATATATATATATATATATATATATATATATATATATGTTCTTCCAACGTACCCATGGTTACATGTATATACGAACACACGCAAAATCATGCTTATATATATATATATTTACCCAACAAACACGAGATCATATCGATATATATATATATATATATATATATATATACATATATATTCATACGTACATATTATATACATACCACATACTTACATGATATATATACTAACACACACACATACCATGATATATACATACACACACTAAACATACGTACACATACTAAACATACATAAACACACAACATACACACACACTAACACACCCACACCCATATATGCATCTGCACACACACTGTTACACACATTTTACACACAAAACACACACACTGTTACCCGTGTTTTACACACACAACACACACAACTCACACACGGCTTCACACACCCATATATAGACATTCAAACACACCCTCGGCATATATACGTACACGATTGTATCCGAAACAGCGAGACACACAAAATCAAATATACACACGCAACATATACATACGAACAAGCACCGCACACCCACCGTACATCACCGTAAACAACCGTACGCCACGGTAACGCAAACCCGAACCAAGTCAATGAAACCGAACCTAACGAAACAAAAAGAAACAAGGATTACGTTGATCGTTTACCTGTGTAGCATCGAAACGACATGACAATAGCAACCAGAGGAGATTCACGACGAAGAAATCACTCGGTCGGCTGCCACAGGTTAGGTTTGGTTCTCGACAATGGCACGGCGGTTGGGGGGGGGGGATCATTAGGTTACGACCGAGAGAAAAAAAATATTTATATATAATAATCAATTTTACACTTAGGACCCTAAACTATTAAAAAATTAATTCCTTTTAGTTTGAAAAATAATTATTTTGAACCCTGTACTTTTAATTTCTGTTTTTAATTAACCAAGATTTAAAACGTAATCCCTTAACGAACCAACTTGAAGAAACTATATCTACGGCTGACGACGTGAAGCAATATAATATTAGAGCGTTCAAGATCCGAGACGTCGTGAGCGCGATTTGATAGGTTTTTGCTTGAATGATATTTTATATATAATTTTAATAATAATAATAATAAATAATAATAATAATAATAATAATAATAATAATAATAATAATAATAATAATAATAATAATAATGTATTATAGTAAGTAATAATAGTAATATCAATAATAATATATAACACCAATCCAATATATGAATTTATGAAAGATGACAAGATTTGGTTAATTGAGGGATCTAAGAGTGAGGGATGTCACAGTATCACCCAGTTGAGAGAATTTCGTCCCGAAATTCAGCTGAAGTTAGATTCTAATACTCTCTTAATAAACAAATGATTATATTTAGGTTTCATGTGATCTTCCCGCTCCCAAGTAGACTCAGGACTTCGAATAAAGTTCGGTCGAACACTGAAAATTGGTATCATTTTGCGCTTCAATTGCTTAACTTCTCTACCCATGATTTCTGTGGGTTCCTTCACATAATAGAGTTTATCATCGATTCAGATTTACTCGAATGGCACATGAGGAGAACCATTAGCCAAACATTTCTTAAGATTTAATACATGAAACGTATCATGCACACCACCCAACTCCTGAGGTAACTTCAGTCAATCTTTTCCATGGAAATACATATCTCGAAGTTAATTTCCCTTTCTTTACAAATTATATGATTCTTTTCCATGTAAATACTTTCAACAATACCCAATCTCCCACGTAGAATTTTATAGATTTCCATCGCTTATCAGCATAACTTTTCTGATGACTTCTAGCTGCCTTGAGCCTATCTTCAAGTTGAAATATCATATCGGTTGTTTCCTGAATAAGCTTACTACCTGTTAACCGACTCTCACCAACTTTAGCCTAACATACTGATAGTCGACACTTTCTTCCATACAACTCCTCAACGGAGCACGCAGGATGCTCATGTGATAACTATAGTTATAGAAGAACTCAATTAATGGTAAATAAGTGTTCCAACTCCCACCAAAATCAATCACACACGCCCTGGGCGTATCTTCAAAGGTCTGGATAGTGCGTTCATTTTGACCACCCATTTGTGGTTGATAAGCGGTATATAGGTCTAATCGAATGCCCATTGCTTTCTGAATAGTCTGCTAGAACAGGAATGTAAACTGATTATCACGATCTAATATGATTGACCAAGCACCCCATGCCTAGTCACAATTTCATTCGCATAGATCCTTACTAATTTCTTTACTTTGTAATATTCTCGAATTGGTAAGAAATGAATGAATTTCATCATTCGGTGCACAATAACCCAAATAGTGTCATGTCCACTACTTGCCTTTGGCAACTTAGTAATGAAGTTCATCGTTATATTCCTCCATTTCCATTCACAGATTTTCGCTTGCTGCAATAATACCGAAGGTGTTCAGCTTTGACCTAGGAGCAGGTTGGACAGTTGCGAACATTAAAGGTAGAATCTTTCATCATACATGGCCACCAATACAATCCCTTAAGATCCTGATACGTTTTGTTCGCATCAGGATAAACAGAGAATCTCGACTTATGTGCCTCATTCATAGCCAATTCCCGTACATTTCCCCGCTCTGACACTTATATGCAATCCACGAAATATTGTACACCATCCTCCTTTCATTCCATTTGTTTATCTAACCCATGGAGCTCATTACTTTCCATATTCTTTTCTTTCAGCGCCTCACCCTGTGTTGATCAATCTGAGCCTTTAGGTTAGACTGGATGGTCATTCCCAAGGTTCATGTAAGTAAGGGTTTAACACGCTCCATTCTTCTCAACATAATAGTCAACATGTTCGCCTTCCCCGGATGATAGCAAATCTAAGATTTATAATCACCAAGAAGCTCAACCCATCATCTTAGACACATGTTCAATTACTTTTCATCAAAGATATGTTGAAAGCTCTTATGATTGGTATAGATGACACACTTTGGTCCATATAGGTAGTGTATTCAAATCTTAAGTGCAATTGTGATGGTGCTTAATTCCAAATCATATTTAAATCTCAAGTGCAATATCTTATCATTTTAGGTTAACATTGTCAATGGCTGAGTGATTTTGGAGAAATTTGTAATGAAACGTTGATAATACTTAACCAATCCTAAGGATCGTCGAAAATCTGAACGCGTCTTTGGTGCATAACTGTTTCTTCTTACTCACATCATGTGGATTCTTTCTTGTTGATTACATGGTCAAGGAAACACACTTCTCGTAACTGGAATTCACACTTGGAGAATTTAGCATTAAGTTATTTTTCTTCTCCCTGTGGTTCTAGAATTAATTCCAGATGTTGCTCTACTCTTCTCTCGAGCGTGAGTATATGAGAATATCCTCCATAAACACAAACACAAACTTATCTAGATATGGCTTGTATTCCTGATTCATCAAATACACGAATAGTCAGTTTCGTTTGTCAAATCGAACGACATAACTAGGAACCCGTAGTGTTAATATCAAGTCCCAAATTTCATATTTGGTATGTCGTCTTCATGAAATCTTGACAGATAATAACATGAAAGAAGGTTAATAAATGCCTTTTTTTTATTTATGTTGCTCCTTGCAACTGATTGAATAGATCATTAATCCTAATAAGAGGATATTGGTTTATGATAGTCAACCTGTTTAACTCCCGATAATCTATACACATTCAAAACGATACATCCTTCTTCTTGATAAATAGAGTCGATGCTCCCCATGCCAAGTGTCTAGGTTGAATAAAGCACTTATCCAAGAGTTCTTATAGTTAACTTGATAACTTCTGCATCTTTGATGATGCTAGTCCATAGGGTGTCCTTATAATAGGAGTTGCTCCTGAAATCAAATCAATCCTGAATTCCATTTGACAAGGAGGGGAAATTCCCTTAAGTCATAAGTAAACACATAAAAAAAAATCTAGTACAATAGAAAAAATCCTTTAACTTTCTTTCTTCTGCCTCCTATGCTAGAAATGCATGACACTGTTTCTTTAAGCATTGGTGAGCCTTCATGTAAGGAATGAGTCACAAATTCCCTCTCGGTTGTCTTCCCTGAATCCGAGCAATTCTTCATTCAATAGAGAAGTACGTACTAGTTTTCTAGGCAAACTATCTCAGCTCCACACTTTGATAATCAATCCATACCCACTTCCACGTCAAAACTTCCCAATTCAAATGGTATCAAGTCTATGTCAAAGGCATGACCTTCTAGTACTAAGGTGCAACATTTAATTGTCTCCTTAGCCTTCACCAATCTACCATTCGTCAACTCTACTGAGTGACTGATTTCCAAGCAACTAGAGTTCACAACCTTGGCCTTCTTGTCTACCTTCACACTACTTTGCTTGTTAGATTCTCCAGCTTCTTTCTGCTACTCAAAAGATTTTCTCAGTGTCCCTGTACGTACCCTCTTGTCAATTAAGGTGCTTGCCTTCAAGGATACAACGGTTACCTTTCCGTAAACTTGTGTAACCAATCCTTAGATGTACCTTTTAATCCTCTTTGATCTAGCTATCACAAGGAATGGTATCAGTTTTGCCAACTCATGCAGTCTGTTAGTATAAGGGGCACGACCTAACCCCATCATTACACGATTTTAGAATTTCAATTGTAACTTTTTGCATTTCATTCATTGGGTAGTAGTACTTAATCACCAAAACTTTGAACTCATCCCAAGTCATGGCTATCGTAGCCTCCGTACGTCAGGCTTGAGCTTGGGTATTCTACCAGGATGGTGCTTTACTCATTAATGAGGAAGCAACATACTTCCTTTTCTGTTTTTTTTATAGTTGTTCAAAGACGTCACATATTCCATTTTCTCCATCTAATGGGCTAGGGCTATTGTACCCCCTTTCTTGTCATACTCCTTTTCCTAACATGTCATGAATTCCTTGTATGTACAACCAATCTTGTCTCTAGTACCGTTGCCCACCATATCATCATTTTCATCATTTCCTACTCCAATCCAACCAAATAATCACATAGCCAAGTTCAGGCACATTCTTAGTCTACCGGTGATGCTTATATATAGGGTTCCCCGCAGCGTTCCCACCACATCCTCGATATACCGAGAACAGTGCTTAAACTGGTCGTAGCATCTGATTACTCCATCAAGGTATAATGCTAGAATGTTTAAACTGCTATTGCTACAAGTTTTAAGACCAATCCATTGAACAATATTATACATGTGCATGGAGAATCATCACTCTGCTATGACTCTTCGAACACCATGTATATTCCAAACAAATAGTCAATTGCATAATTACTGAAATGTTAGGTAGGGCAACGTCTTATGGGGACTAGAACTAATGTCACAATATGAATCCCATGAAGGCTCCAGGCAAATTAGAACTTAAATAAAGGTAAAGGTTATAGATGTTTCTTTGTCATTAACAAAGTCTTATAAAGACTGACACTCTAGTGTCCCAAAGTATAGAATGGAAGATTTATACTAATATGATCGTTATCTCACAGTAAGATTTGTCGGGCTTCGCATGCACTGCAAATTGCAATTACTTGTGCTCCCATAACGGTAATTTGCTTTGTATGGTCACTCCTAGCTCCTCCTAACTGAGTTAACATATCTTATCAAGTATAAAGTATTAGCCATGATTGGAGTATCAAAGATATGGTTACTAACCAAAAGTTAATTAACCGTGGCTGTAGAAAGGAACCGATTGAGAAAGAATTCAATTGGTCAAGGAACGATCGAAGGAATCCATGTACAAAAATCCAATGAAGTAGTCATCTGATGTGAGTACGTCACGTCTCTTGTTGTCTACTAGTGTCATATTAGCCAGCACGTCTGTCTTCCAAGATTTAACCCAACAAGTTGTGAATAAGAGTGCCTATAGCAAATGTGACATCAACAGACGCACGGAATAAAATTTGGCTTAACAACCTAAGTTCTTAGAAGAATTCTTACAGTAGCACTTATCAATCCAATACGAAAACAAGTCAAATACATAACGAGAGGATGCGCATACCTAAAGCTTTCGCAAGTTATAAATAGGTGATACAATGCCCACAATTTTCTCAAATAAGAATATCACATATAACTTGTAAGACAGGCTATGTAAGCAAAGCCAATAATGCACTTAGAACGTTCACATGTATATTATTGCTCATATAATCCTATTACACATACTACATGTGGGTACTTAGGTTATAGTCTAGGTCGAATAATCCACCTAATTCTCTATAACCAATGGCTCTGATACCAATCTGTCACACCCCCGCCTATAGCGGAAACACGGGGATGTACCGGACAGGATCGTCATAACACATTGTTAGTTAATAGAGATGCATTAAATGATGAAAGTCAACGTGTCATGATGTCACCCGACACAAATGGAGACTTGTGCCGTAGTTAGTCAATTCCACGGCAAACATAGTCATACGGACAAATGAAGTGTAAATCCAACAGCCCGGGAGCAAGTAAACAAATCACGATAAACAGAGATAAATCCAACAAAAACATAATGTCATAAACACCAAGGCCAGGCTCTAAATGTAATCATAAGGTCATCACTAAGGCGGCATCTCTAGCTATCCTCAATGGTTGTTACCTGAAAAGGTATGCTCAAAAAAGTCAACATATTGTTGGTGAGTTCACAGGTTTAAGTAGTAAATATAATTGATGCTGTGTAATAGTTTTGTAGGACATAGTATAAACAGTTATAAGCAAGCAATATCACATGTAAACATGAGCATCACAACTAAACCTACGACGTACACACAGATCTTGTCGGAACATATTCACCCTAGGGCCCTTTCCTGGCCACTGTTAGTCCCAACTAGTATACTAACAAACAAGAGTGGGGTGTCAGCCCAGTAGTACTACCAATACATGTCCGTCGGTTCCACACCGGAATTAAATAGTTGTGAATAAAGAAACCACACAGCAACTCATGTATGTACCAGATATATACTTACAAAACAATAAACACAACAGTCCCAAGAATAAATGAGTTCATATCATAAAAAAGGGTGAGCATACTTTTCCCCCAAGTTTGTAAACAACTGAAATGAAAACGGGGCCATGAAACTCACCTTGATTTGATACGAGCAATAATAAGAATGACAAGCTTCTAGAAACGAGAGCAAACCAAACGATCAAACACCTATAACAATATATAGGTGAACTTGTAATAAATCTAATGAACATTGTGATACATCCGATTTATCTCGGGTTGGTTCGGGTTTGATACGTGACTTATTCAATATATGTATATATATTGTATATATTTAACCTAAATGACCCAACTATCCATATTATTAGTCATGAAATATATATATATATATATATACACACACACACACACACACCAACCGAATAACCACTCGCGCCACAAACAATATACCTATATGTTCATCCAACGCACACACGACCTCACATATATATATATATATATATATACAACATACCCATGGTTACATGTATATACGAACATGCTCAAAATCATGCTTATATACATATATTTACCCAACAAACACGAGATCATATCGATATATATATATATATATATATATATATATATATATATATATATATATATATATATATATATATATGCTGACACGCACCAATCACATATATACATATATATTCATACGTACATATTATATACATACCACATACTTACATGATATATATACTAACACACACATACCATGATATATACATAAACACACTAAACATACGTACACATACTAAACATACATACACACACAACATACACACACACTAACACACTGACACCCATATATGCATCCGCACACACACTGTTACACATATTTTACACACACACTGTTACCCGTATTTAACACACAACACACACAACTCACACACGGCTTCACACACACATATATAGACATTCAAACACACCCTCGGCATATATACGTACACGATTGCATCCGAAACAGCGAGACACACAAAATCAAATATACACACGCAACATATACATACGAACAAGCACCGCACACCCACCGTACATCACCGTAAACAACCGTACGCCACCGTAACGCAAACCCGAACCAAGTCAATGAAACCGAACCTAACGAAACAAAAAGAAACAAGGATTACGTTGATCGTTTACCTGTGTAGCATCGAAACGACATGACAATAGCAACCGGAGGAGATTCACGATGAAGAAATCACTCCGTCGGCTGCCACAGGTTAGGTTTGGTTCTCGACAATGGCACGGAGGTTGGGGGGGTAGGGATCATTAGGTTACGACCGAGAGAAAAAAAATATTTATATATAATAATCAATTTTACACTTAGGACCTTAAATTATTAAAGAATTAATTCCTTTTAGTTTGAAAAATAATTATTTTGAACCCTGTACTTTTAATTTCTGTTTTTAATTAACCAAGATTTAAAACGTAATCCCTTAACGAACCAACTTGAAGAAACTATATCTACGGGTGACGACGTGAAGCAATATAATATTAGCGCGTTCAAAATCCGAGACGTCATGAGCACGATTTGATAGGTTTTTGCTTGAATGATATTTTATATATAATTATAATAATAATAATAATAATAATAATAATAATAATAATAATAATAATAATAATAATAATAATAATAATGTATTATAGTAAGTAATAATTGTAATATCAATAATAATATATAACACCAATCCAATATATGAATTTGTGAAAGATGATAAGATTTGGTTAATTGACGGATCTAAGAGTGAGGGATGTCACATAAGAGGTTGTATATCTCTACAAAAACTACGAGAGATATGATTTGGCACCATGATCACTAAACAACGAAAGGTAGCATGGCACATTCAAGTGATGGCATGGCTTGGAAGCATTTTAACTCAAAAACTCCTGACTTTGCAAAAGAGATTCGAAATGTTCATTTGGGATTATGCACAGATGGTTTCAATCCAAATAACTCAAATTCAATTCCATACTTTATGTGACCGGTCTTTATTACAATCTATAATTTACCTCCTTGAATGAGTATGAAAGACTCGTTTATTAAAGTATGTTTGATTATTACTGAAAGAGAAAGTCCTGGGCAAAACATTGATGTGTTTCTAAAACCATTAATAGATGACTTGAAAGAGTTGTAAAAGGAAGGCATTGAAGTTTATGATGCTTATCGTAAAGAAAACTTTATTATGCGAGCTATTCTTCTATGGATGGTTAGTGATTTTCCTACCTATGCAATGTTGTTCGCAGCACGCATGGTCGCTTAGCTTGTTCGTATTGTATGGGAGATACTCAAGCTTTTCAATTAAATGCGGGAGGCAAATCAAGTTGGTTTGATTGTCATCAAAGATTTCTACCAATATCACATCCTTTTCGTACAGATAGAAATGGATTTCAAAGATCAACACAGTCGTTATTTGTGACATCCGTCACCTAAATAGGTGCATTAACCTTTGAAGTTTACTTTTTGACTTTGACTCTTTGACTTTCGCTTGATCGTAATGTTGTCTTTACTTGGAAGTTGACTTAATGTGGGATTGATCTCAGTATAGTGCATTAGACGCGTTTGGGCATGCTAATTTCTAGAGCAATTTATTATGGGCTTAATATGTTCTAATGGGCCTAAGATGGGTGACAGGGTTAGTTGTCTAATTATAGTACGATAATTATGTGCTTTGACCTGATCATAGTATGGCAAAACGTAAAATAGTAAAATTTATGTTAGAACTCAACAAAAATCAAACATGTGGGTTTTGCCTAAAACCTACTAAATAGACATAATTTAATTTAAAATATATAAATCAAATAATTTATATAGCATATAATAGTCCGTTGGAATTGTATTAACACGTAGAGTTTAACGACATGAAAATTGGAAGACACGCGGGTCTAGGCGGGACAGGAGAGTACCGGATAGGCCAAGGGCCCAGGGGCCCACCCCCAAGCCCTATTCGGCCAAGGCTCCATATAAAAAAGGGGCCTCCCCCTTGTTTTCTCTTTATTATTTACAAAATTTTCTTCAAGATGCTCTATAGTGAAACCATAGCCATCACCATCCATCCTCTCCTTGTTCTTCATTCCAATCGATCATAATCATCTTCAATTCTATTGATTTTGATGATATTCTATCATTGAAGGTAGATTTTTATGCAAGACTTTATCATCTACACCTTTTTCGGTAAGAAAACCATTTATTTTGATGATTTTATCTTTGTTTGTTCATGTTCTTGTTGTTATTCATCAGGAATCGTCAAAATCATCATCTAATGTTCATCTTCTCTCAATGATGGTGTTTGGATCATGATGGAATTGCATGTGTGAGGATTGGATCATCACAAGATGGTAAACCCTAGTTTTAGGATTATTTGTTGATGTTGTTTTGATTGGATTGTAATCTATAGTAATCTGGTCCTTATGGATAATTTGAAACAAAAATTTATCATAAAAATGTATCTCTAAAATAAAGTTCCGTTAGTCCTCTAACTAACCCAAGAGATATTGCATTTTTTCGGGTTCGTTTGGTCCTCCAAATTTAATAAACAAAATGAAAGGTTAAAGCTGTTTAACTCGAGCAGAATGTTGGGTTGTATTTGTGGAGTCATATCACCCTCATAATTCACTCATTTGAGGTGATTCTTTTTCTGAAAGTTAGTTTCTGGTCTTATCATTCAAACGGTTCTTGTTACGCAATTGTTCGTTAGCATTTTGACTCCAAACAGTCTATGCAAAACTGGTACACGATCAGCTATACAAGCTGAAATATTTTTAATAAACTTAAATGTTAAGACCTGAGGCTAATTAACTAAAATAAGTTAAAAGTTAGGTCCAAAGATGGATTATAAGGTATTAAAGGATAAGAACGTATAAGGTTCATATGTTAACAAACTTGAATTAATAAACATACATTTCAGAATATCAATGACAATTGTACATGTTGAGGACGTAAAAACTAAAATGAATCGGGATTAGGACTTAAAGTTGGACAATGGACTTGAAATAATAAATGAATTAAGGTATTATTAAAATAAGAATTTGGATGGGCATTAAGGACTAGACTACAAGGATTACAACCAATTAGGTCTTTTTGACCTTTAATAAGTTGATGTGGACTTTAGATTGTACTATTATCGAGGTGAGTTTTGCGGCCGTGTTTTCTTATAATCATTTTATAAAAATCAAGGGGGAAAAGTATGCTCAACATTTTCTTGTTGTGACATCAATTATTCATTTGGGACTATGTGTTACTGTTTTGCAAGTTTATATCTAGTACATGCATGAGTTTTCTATGTGATTCTTTATTCACACCTATTTAACTCCGGTGTTGGAGCCGACGGACAACCATTAATAGTACTATTGAGCTGACACCCCCACCCTTGTTTGTTAGTATACTAGTTGGGACTGACAGTGGCCACGGATAGGCCCTAGGGTGAATATGTTCCGACAAGATCTGTGTGTACGTCATAGGTTTAGTTGTGATGCTCATGTTTACATGTGATATTGCTTGCTTATAACTATATACACTTATGTCATGTCCAACAATTACACAGCATCAAGTTTATTTATTACTTAAACGTGTGAACTCACCAACAATATTTTGATCTTTTTGGGCATATCTTTTCGGGTAACAATCAGCGAGAATAGGTAGTTATGATGCCTTAGTGATGACCTAAGGGAATTGAGCTAGGATTGCCTGACATTATAAACAATTATTGTTGGCTTGAACTTATCAATCGGATTTTGGTTTTACTTAAATTTGTTCCCGGGTTATGGGAATTCGTCCGGATTATATTTGTTTCACTATGTTGTCGTGAATTGACTAACTACGACACAAGTCACCATTTGTGTCGGGTGACATCATGACATGTTATTATATCATTTAATGCTTCTCTATTATTTAACAATGTGTTATGATGATCCTTTCCGTTACATCCTCGTGTTTCCGCTATAAGCGGGGGTGTGACATTATTGGGACCTCCACTTGAGTTAACCGGTTGGCAAATATTTGAACAAGTCTCTAACATCCCAGTAGTCTATGAAGGTGCAACCGATAACCCAAAGCATAAAGATCAAGAATTTGGTAAAATCCATAATTGGGTAAAGAAAAGCATATTTTGGGAGCTTGAATATTGCCTTATGTTGTTAATTCGACACAACCTTGATGTAATGCATATTGAGAAAAATGTTTTTGAGAATCTATTTTAGACGATTATTGATACTCATAAAACAAAATATAATATCAAGGCAAGGAAGGATGTGAAAGAGTTTTGCAATTGACCATTATTAGATATATGTTAATATTGTTTCCTGGCTCGGTTGAAGATTTAGTAAAAGATAATATTGTTTCTTTATGAACCGTGAGTGGATTTGGATTGAAAATGGAGAGTAAGTACATATATGTTAATATTGTTTCTTGATGTAGATTAAAATAAGTTATTAATGTTGTCTTCATTCATTATTTTGATTTTGTAGATTAAGTAATCAAGAGACGTCTACCGAAATTATTGAAATAATCTTAAAAGCTCTATGGTCCGGTCCTTGGGAAAGTTGGAGAGATGTTCCTAATGAAAACAGAATGCGATTCTTTGAGCGCTTTTAGGTAAGTGTACTTCAATAATTCTTGGATAACTTATTAAACCATTTTGTATATTTAGTTAAAAGTTATATTTTGTTGTCTTAATTTTTAATGAGAGGAGAGTTGAAATGTGGAAATTTATGGGTACTTTGAGAAGTGCATTGGTGGCAAATTTCCTGATTTGCCATTAAGGGTACGAAAAGAGGCCAAAGCAGCAGCGAGAAAACAGGGTATACAAGTTGGTGATGATATGTCTATTGTTTTGGACTTTAAACCACCATTAATAAGAATTGAGATATGAAAACATATGATTGACATTTGAAACACTCCCGAATGGAAAGCAAAGTCACAAAGAAACACTAATATTAGAAGTAAATCAACTGGTGGAATACATACCTTGGATCTCAAAACTATGTGACCGCAAAAAGAAAAGCGGTAACTAATGTTATTCTACGTGTTTTAGTATATATATCATACCAATATAACTATTTTTACTAACTTTTAAATTATATCTTTATAGGCTAAGGAAATCGAGCGTGAACTTTCACATCTTGAGATGTGAAAACAATCACATTGCAAGAAAGGAAGCGGGAAATTAGATAAAGATTTAAGTCGAAGCAGTTCACTAGTTGAGGATGTTAATTTGGAGGAAGTTTGATGCAGAATAATATATAACTTTGAATTTGAATATTTATTCAAATTAATTATCTTTTTAGTTTATTTAGTTATCTTTTCTATATTTATCATATCTTTCGTTTGTTAGTATTTAGTATAAATAGAGAGTTATGTTAACATTTGTTATTAGTTTTTGATTTAGTTTTAAATATAAGAATATTGTTCTTGGAACCTTTGGTTCCATTTATCGTCTTTGTTTATCAATTGTTTTTGAGCCATTTGATTGCTTCCGTAACTGCATCAAAGTTGATCTCGAAGGGAACATTCAAGAAGAAAATCTAGACTGGGTCGATGGTAGAGCACGTGAGACTTGGGTAAGTTGACTCATTAATAATGTAAAGTTTAAATACATCCCATTTCATTAACCCATTTCATCTTAAAGTACATAAAAACTTATATTATTCTCCAAGTTAAAAACCAATAAGTTTGACCTTCAAAAAGTTTGACCTATGAATTACTACTTATAGTTATAACATTTCAATAATGTAATTATATTTTTATCCCAACAGGTTAAATACAAGGGATTTCTTGTGGATAAGTATGGGATGGGAAGTAGCAAACACCACATATCTGTTGACAAAGAATTATGGAGGTTAAGAAAAAAGACAAAGTGTACACGCTAAGCGATGTTAGCAACTAATATGTACATGGTAGGCAAGACCCCAAAGTATGTTTATCTATTTAATGTATTAAACTTGATGTCTTATTGCTATCTTGATCAATAAATCAATTTTAATAATTTGGTAAAAATATATGTTAACATATAATTTATTATAACTCTATCAATTTTGACTATTTGACTCTATTAATTGGTTGTTTTGTAGATAGAGAAGTTGAAGGAGGCTGTGAAAGAGCTCGTTAAAGAAAAAGAAGAAGAGAAATAAAAGATGAATAGAATTATTAAAGAATTGGTTACTGAAAACGAAACTATGCGTGACAGGATGACAAAGTTAGAAGAAATGTTAAAGAAATGACTCAAAGAGGTCAACCATCTACTTAGGCTATGTACAATTTAGTTTGAATGTTAAATTGTTCATTATGCTATGATAACTTAGTTTATTTGACATTTTAACTTGTATAAGTTATGTCGTTTGTTTTACATGATTCTAAAATTTTGATAAATGGTTGTATCCTGAAATGTGAGCATTATTAGCAGATTTAATATAGATAATGGCTGTAAATAAAAACAACATTTTGGTCGTAATAACCTAGGAGTGATCGTAAAACAGCTGCAACTATTGGGTGGCAATAACTATTGGCAGTCGCAAAAACTAGAAGTGGTTGCAAAACAATCGCAACAATCCTGCCACAATAACTCATTGGCGGTCTTAAACGGTCACAACAAGCGGTCGCAAAACGGTCGCAACAAGTGGCGGTTGCAAAACGGTCGCAACTAGCCGTTGCAAAACGGTCGCAACAAGTTTTGGTCACAAAACGGTCTCAACAAGTTTTGTCTCAAAACGGTCAGAAGTGTTATCGGTCGCAAAACATGACGGTCGCAAAAAAGGTCACTAGCATGCGACGACAGTAGCGGTCGCAACAATTGGTGGCAAAAATAACTGTGGTTGTAAAATGGTTGCAGGGTGCCATTTGAGACGTGTGTTTTTTCAACTGCTTATTCGCTCGCAAAACGGTCGGAAATAGCCATTTGCGACATTTCCGACGGTTTTGCGATTGAAAAGGCGGTCTCAACTGCCTAATTTTCTAGTAGTGAAATATTTATGATGAAATATATAACAAGTACACTTATTTTAATAATTTGTTTTTTAAGTGGCATTTGACCCGTTGGATCCTTGTAATTAAGGTTCATTAAAAATGAAACTGATTCCTTATAAACTTAGTAATTTGTTTTTGAAACTGAATTCATTTGTAATATTTTTCTTTTTATTTTTTCCAGGGGGTGCCATATTGTAAAGAATCTCTTAGTAATGACTATCGGCTTGCGTTCCGATTGATTAAAGGATTAATCTCCCCACTTTTCTTTCTCTCTTGATTCCCATAATCACACAGCCTCATATGACACTAAATGATATAGTAATATGCACCTTGCTTTAATGCCTACAGGTGAATGCTTTTGGTGAGCAAGCCCTTTCTATCATTCGTTAGTTTATATCTTTGTTTTTCTGCATAAATGGCAAAATGGGGGGTTGGATGAGTTGTGTAACGGGTTAAAAAAGTTATTCTTGTATACAGATTATAACAAACAAGGTTGCGGTTTGCTATGCTTTTGTTAATGGTCAATTGAATTTGCTTATGCTTGATTAGATGGAGAAGTTGGTGTGGAGTAACTTTAATTGCAACGTCGATCATTTAGGATATTTTAACGGGTTTGAAGATGCATTGTCTTGGTTGAAGTTTTATTAGACTTATCGGCCAATTGAATGACTACCCTGGTGCTCTTTAACGATCCTACATTAACTGTTTGAAAAATTGAGTGTGGTACGACGTTAATAGAGGGTCTAAGGTCAAGTATTGCTCTAGGAAAACTAACATTCCTCAATTTACAAAGAATAGTAAAAGCACGAGAATCTGTATACTTTGGGGGTAATCCCTTTTGTAAAACACTAAAAACATTCTCACTAACTATTACTGTTTCATTATCTTTTAGTTTCTTATTTGATGTGCAAAGTTTCTATAAAAATTTAGCATATCATGGATCTTGTTTAATAGCATTAAGAATTCATTTCTCTTTTTTATTAAAAAATTATATTAACTAGTAATAATTTTATTTGATTTTTTTAAATTAAAAATAGCTTTCAATAGATTAAGAAAGAGATGTTTTTAGAAATATAATATCTAAAGAAACTAATATTTATAAAATAAAAATTTTCCTTAAACATAAATTTTTATTAAAATATGTATTATAAAATCAATGTTTTTTAAGAATAAAACTTTTATAACCAAAATAATAAAAATTCGGAGCTATGATAAAGAGATTTTTGAATTGACATATTTATAATAGTTTGTTTTGGAATAATATGTTAAAAAGTTTTTTTTAAGAAATTAAAAATAAAAGTTTAAAAAAATAATATCAATTATTTTATTTTTTATAGCCAGAATTCATACGTAATTTTAATATCATCTACCAGAATATTGTTTATAATTAATAAATTTTTGTTATTAACTATTTAGTATTTTATTTATTTAACTTGTATAATACATATGAAAGAAACCTAGTTAACAAATACATGAACTTAGAAGTTTCAAGAAGTGCATAACAAAGCTCAATCACGTACAGAATGGACGTTTTAAGTTCACAATGATATTAAAATGTGTTGCGAGGACGCCAATGTTAAGTGAGACAACATTGATGCTCAATGTATCATCTTTGCTTTTACATACGATCAAATTGTTTTAGCTACTATGTAGCGCTAAATTTCTAAAGCCATTGTATTATGTAGATTTTCAATTCGTATACTCTTTGTTTATTTTATTTTATGCAAAATATGTTAATCTTGTGGAAATAAAAAGTAAAACTCATATTTAAAGAAATAATTACACGGATCCCTTCATTCAAATTAATTAGTTAAAGTTTAAGATAGGATTTATATAATCAGAACATGTGATTTTAGGTAACAACTTGGCAGTGTTAGTTACTATGCATCTCATTAAACAAAGCAAGATTCGATTATTATTTTGCAGATCTTATTCTATGAGTTGGAATATCACACCATATCTTTGTCTCTTGTGTTATTTGGTTTATTAATCAACTAAGCTCTATTAAATTATTTAATAATGTCTCTCTTGCTTGATAATTTTTAATTACACATTAAATTATAATTTCTCATGTGGCATGTGATCGATGTACTGACTCTAGTGGAATCTAACAACCATAAAAAAAAAAAAACAAAAATAACATATAAAATATTCCAAGTTTCAAATAGAACAAATGTTACAATTTAAGATATAGAATTTTATATTGTATGTTTTTTGAACTTTTAATTTTTAATTCTTATATACATATTTTTAAATTAATATATAAAATAAATAAGTGTAAATGTGTATATTTACATTTCGAATTCCGAATCGAATTGAATAAAAAATCATAAATTCGCAGTCCAATTTGAATTTGATAAATCGACTTCGAATGAATTTGAATTTGAATTCGACCTAAATATTGAACACCCCTAATTACAATGATAATAACATAAGATCATATTATAATATTCATCGTATGAGGCAAGAATTTATATTCAAGACCATCAATTGGTATAATGAAAACAAACATCAATTATAGTTGTACCTAAAACGATCATGATCTACCAACTTGATTATAAACTTTTAAGGAATACGAAGTTTGTTGGTACTTTTAGTGTCATAAACATATTTCGGTTCATTAAAATTATTTAAAAACAAAGAGTTATCTAAATAAATATTGATAAGAGCGAGAAGGTATGAAGTATATGTTTACTAAAAAATATTATAATTTTCGTACCTATGTAACTCAGGATTATAGAGGACTAGCTTGGGTTCGAAGAGGGCTAAGCACACGACTAAATTTGCTTTATATTTGCATTATTATCGAAAAGTTGCATAAAAATAATTACTAATGGTGACTAACAATCCGCTGATTGTTACTGAACTTATCAAAAACTCATCATTACTGGTAACTAATATTACTAGCTACTACTCATCCGTCGCTAACTTTTTCATCCGTGTGAACTTGGTAACCATGACAACTTGGTTACGAAACAGCAACTGAGTCTAATTTGTTCGTCTTAACTATATAATAATTATATAATCATATATAGCTAGTATTTAATTAACTAGTAGTTAATCATACATATCTCATATACATAATCAATTATTTATTTTGTAACCCTCAATTACGAAATTACTTAATTAGTTCGCCTTTGACATTTCAAATTAATTCTTTAATTTGCTATAGTTATTTTTACCAAATTACATATCACCAATTTACATGTTCATGATAGAACTGTTAAACTCATTAAACAACTTATTGTTTACTTTTACACATGGTGTAACTATACCTTCTAATCTCAGTAATAGTCCGCCAACTGTTGTTACTCAGGCGTACAAGTCCAGCAAAAGGTTATTTGCATGACTCTTGATCATTGTCCATACACATAATCTTGGGTGTCTAGCTTTATCTCACTGCTCCTACAAATATATGACGTTTTGTAAAAACTTCTACTATTCTAGAAAGTTTTTGAGATTTATTCTTTCATAGTAGGAAAATAAATAACCTAACATCTGATTCTAAGTTAGAATCAACAATTCCCTTTTGTAATCATCACCACCATCATAAACAAACATTTCAATGACTAAGTAAGAGTTTAAGGGTAAGTTACTTTGCTTGACCTCATCAACTATGTACTGTACAATTTTAGCATGATTAGAATCCTCCATTTCCACTGTTTCAATTTGAACTAAGTAAGAGTTTAAGGGTAAGTTACTTTGCTCGAACTCATCAACTATGTACTGTACAATTTTAGCATGATTAGAATCCTCCATTTCCATTGTTTCAATTTGATCATACCCGATGTAAGCTACTTTCTAATGGGATGTAAATTACATCCACATTCTTTTCTCAATTCTTTTTACTTTTTCTCTTCCTCTTGCTTCACATATCATCAAATGTTTGCTTGATCTTCAATTATCTTATTTCAAGGTTCCAATATCTATGTTTCAATAACATGCATCAAAGTGATTGAGTTCAATTCGTATTTGTCACACCCTCAAAATCCACGTGCGGAGTTTTACCACGAGGCGTGTGAACAAACCAGGATCACAGTCACTAGTTACTCAGAACGACACTATATGCCATATTTAAAAATAAACCAATCAAAGCTCAAGTTTTAAAACCATGCGGAAGCGTTTTGTAAATAAGACAAACCCAAAGTATGTAAATGTAAAATTTGGCAAAACACGCGCCAACCCATTATTCAAATCTCATAAATAAAATTCAAATGTCATGACTTAAGATGAAGTCTTAGAATGCATGCTGGACCCGTGTTGTGCTCCTAATGGCAAACTGAATCAACGACCTGAGAATAGCATACTAAAAATGTCAACACAATGGTTGGTGAGTTCAAGAGTTTGCATTTAACATAAACAACAATAATTTGCATAACATAAGAAGTGCATTGAAATAGATAGCTAGTCTATATTCATAAGTAATAACAATAGTGATTTCGCGATCGAAGCTGACTGTGTTGCGTTTGTTGCCTCCCGTCACGACTTACCAGATCGTAACGATGTTTGTGTTTAGGACAATATTGCACCCGTTTGACCTCGAGTCGCACAGGTGGGGCTTGTCAAACCCAGTAGTACTACCCAAGATTTCCCGCTAGTTACCATTATTAACGATCCGAAAGTGTGAGGACTTTCAAGGTATTATACACCATGTTAAAACATACACAACTTATAATAATAATATAGCGTTTGTGAACAAGTATGCTACCTCCCCCAGAAGAGAGTTTATAAAATAGTGGGGCATGAACTCACCTGATGTGCAAGGATAATGACAAGAGAGAACTGATGATGGATGGAAAGACAACCCTTCAAAGGTTACCTAGAACACGTAAGTACATAAGTACATGTGCACAGAAAACTTAACAACCCTAAGTGCTCAATAAACACATTGACCCAAGGCTTTGGAAAACAAGACTCCTCTAACCTAGTTGACCCGTTTGACCCGTTGGTGACATAGTAATTGAAATCTCGTTTAATCAAATGTATCAACTTATCATACATGATTATCAAACAAAGTATTCACGCATACCACATCATCAACCCAAGTTCAACCTAGATCATCATACAACTTATGCGAATCTCAAACAATCAACATGCTCAACACAATCATAAATATATCACAACTAATAATTCATTCATGAAGTCTAATCATGCACAACATGCCATGTGAAGCCACTCACGACTTCACACCCTAAACCCTGCCAATCCTACTAAGTAGGGGTCTCAGATTCGCACGCGTGTATGACAATCATAATAACATAAATCAACAAGATTCATTCCAACTAACAAACACAATAATGATCAATTCCAATCCCAAACATGATTTCCTAATCACTAGCCATAATTCATCATCATGTATAATCACCAAGAACCTACATTCCTTAAATGATCAATCAAGCAACCATACAACCCAAGTAACACATTCCACCACATTAGACATCATCCATAAGCATTTTAACATGACCCTTACAACATAAACATGCTCACATCATCATATCCAATGATCTTCAAAAATAAAGTTTCCCTTTTTAGAAGGTAACACCCAAAAGCAATCTAACATCCAATTCCTTCATAATTTCATCAATTTTATACCTAATCAAGTCCATAACATTCATCCTAACATGATAATCATCACTAATTCATCAAAATTCCCAATCATCATGCATAAAAGTTTCCACTTATAGTAAGGTATGAACAAACCCTAGATTTCATGACTTTTCTTGCACAATTCATATAAACCAACATCCAAGCAATGTATCCAACATCATACAATCATCAAATCATGAATTCCAAGAACAAAAAGTTTCCTCTTAAGGCAATGTGTGAACAATGTGATCAAACCATGGAATTCTTGCATAATCAACATAATCTAACATTCATACAATCTAACCAACATCAAATTAACATCTAACAATCATCAATTTCACTTTTTCATCACCAATTTCGAATTAGGGTTCTTCAAGAATCAAAAACCATGAAAAACTAATCAAAACTAACCTTTAGGTGTGCTTAGATGATGATTAACACTTGAAAACAACTTGTAATACTTGAAACCACTTGGAATTTGACTTGTGCACTTGTTCTTGGATCAAAATCGCAAGATGAAGGTGTTGGGAGGGGGGTTACGGCCGCAATGGGGGTTTGGGGCTAGGGTTGGGTTTAATTTTGTTTAAATATGGTAACTTTTTATTTCAATCCAATTACAAAATAAACCCCATTGTTTATATTTTATAAAAACTAATCTTTTCAACACTTTTTAATAGGTTTAAACTACAAAATATAAACATTACTAATCAACAATAATAATCACATACATTTTCAACTAATAACAAAACATATGAGATCATAGTTACACATTGTCACGTTATCAAGTAAAATTCACAAACAATAACTTAAAATGCATGAATCACATAACCACAACTAATAATCAACATTATTCACTAGGTTATCATTTGTTTACCATAGATAATTGTTATTAAGTCACCAACGTTCAACGACAACTAGTGTGTGCTCACGACACGTGTATGCAAGACCTAACGGAACTAACGGAGTTTGGTAACGGAAAATTACCGGATGTCACAGTATTAAACTAAAAACATAAGTTTTACCCTTTAAATCACATACATAATCTCAACAAATCTCTTGTTAGAACAGAGTGGAGAAGGAGACTGTAATGGGGAAATACGAAATAAAGAAAATTGAAAATTAGGTGAAAATGTTGTTGGTAAGAGGGTTATGATAGCATAGGATGATGGAAGGTTAAATAGAGGCAAACACGTCCACAATTGATAACATAAAATGAAACACTGCTGTTTGAAACGCTAAAGCAAGTCTTTTATGAAATTGTTAGAGTCATCTCTGAGACATCAACTCTAGCTATCCTTAATAATTGTTGTTTCCTGAAAAGATATGCCCAAAAAGTCAACACATAGTTGGTGAGTTTACATGTTTAATTAAATAATAAATAAAAATTGATTGTCTATAAAAGTTTGTAAGACATAAGTGCCTACAGTTATAAGCAAGCAATATCACATGTAAACATAAATCTACAACTAAACCTATGACATGCACATACATCTTGTCAGAACATATTCACCCTAGGGTCCGTTCGTGATCACTGTTAGTCCCAACTAGTATATCAACAAGCAAGGGTGGGGGTGTCAACCTAATAGTACTATCAATATCTGTCCATCGACTCTAACAAGGGAGTTAAATAGTTGTGAATAAAAAATCAAACAAAAAACTCATGTATATACGAGATAACTATTTACAAAACAGTAACACATTCGTCCTAAAAGAATAATTGAATTCATAGCAATAAAAGGAATGAGCATATTTTTCCCCCTTAATGTTTGTAAAATAATTATAAGATACTGAGCCGCGACTCACCTTGATATAATGCAACAATAACAAAAGAAGATAATAAACTTCTTGTAATATGGGCGAACCAAAAAGTCAATCACCTATAATAACAATTAATTAAACTTTTAAACACGATTTAAAGCATTATAATACTTTTGCTCCTTATCTGGTCGGTTCAGAATTAATGCGCGACTCGCTCAAAAAGATATATATATTTATATATTTATATATTTATAAATAAATAACCAGATTCATACATGATGATATTTTTATAATTATTTTCCATTACTCACACATACTGTATATCCATATTAATATATATATATATATATAAGTTGATTACTCGCATAATTAAATATGTGTATATATATAATTATTACCTGTACATGTATATATATATATATATATAATAATAATAATATATTCGCACACCCAATTTATATAAATATATTTGCATGCATTACCACCAACACTATATGCCTGCATGGTTTATTACATATGCCCAAAGCGATATATATACGTATATACAACATCATTACACACCTTATACTCATACCATCACACACACACACAAATATATACATATACCAATACTCACATACACCTAAAATATATGCATATATACACCAACCGACACACATTGCTCAACACCCATAATATATATACATATACACACACTCATTGCATTACATACACTATATGCATATACTCTTACATGCATACACATGTATTACACACACTAGATGTATATATATACTCTTACATACACACACACATGGTATTCCAAACACTATATATATACTTCTAGACACATATTGCATTACGCACACACTTCACCATTACATTCACACACACAATTTACGGAACCCACATAAACACATGTGCTATACCCACACACTCGACACCATCACAACTCAATTGCACCACCACCATACGCAACCATACACGGTGACTCACAAACGGCTCCCGAACCAAACCGGAACGAAAAGAAATGAACTTAACAAAACTAAATGAAGCAAAACAAAACAAGATGCTTACCCACGGAATCATGTTAATGAGAGAGGCGTTGATTGAAGGTATTCCGTGGTGGTTCTCTATGGTTCTCGGGTGACAAAGGTGCACGGAATGGTGTTTGACGGCGACGGTGGTGGCTTGGGTGGTGGACAACGATGACGGAAGGGTGGGGGGAGATGTTAGGTTTTTGGTCGAGGGTAAAAAAATTCAATTATATATATATATATATATATATATATATATATATAATTTACATTTAGGACCCTCAATTATTTTCCCTGCACTACTTCGACGCCCAATTGAGACTTTTGATATAGTATTGGTTTGTTATATTATTCGAATAAACTATTGGGGTGTATGTAAGGAGATTAGGTTTGGTTATTGACTTATTTAGTTATAGCATCTTATATGTAATTGTATGTTAAATGTTTATTTGTGTAAACAACATGCACTCACCAACTTTATATTTACGTGTTTTAAGTATGATTTTTCATGTAATTAGGATGCTTTATAGTTTTGTGCATTCATTTATGATGTAAGATGCTTGATTTGGATATGAAGCTTGGTTTTATGTGTATATGTTGTCCGGTGCCAAAGACTTCAATCTTTTGGTGTGTAATTATGTGTACTACTAGTGGTGGACCCTACTTTGTCATGTTTTGTTGATCAGTTGGAATACCTTAAACATATAATCGGTAAAAAAGTCCCTTTATGGGCAAATTTGAATTTAATCGAATATGTTATAGTTAAGGATATGTTAAAAATGTAGCTAAATCCACTACATGTTATGTAATAGTATGTAGCTGATGTTGATGTGAAGGAAACGACATATTTTTATTGAAATGTTTAAACATTATAATTTTAAGTAAATATTGTGATGAAGAAATTTGAAATTTAATTTTAAAAGTGTATATGAAATTTTAAATTTTTTATGATAAGAATTGCTAAAATGATCATATTGTAAATTATTGTAATAAAACGAGTAAATATGACACACAAACATATAGTGGAGAAATCAAGAGATAACCACCTCTAGCCAATTACAAAACTTTTATAAAATTTATCTTTTTAAGGCTTCATTATTTGAAATAGTGACTTTATTATTTCATATAACATTAGAAAAATTGAGTTTCAAATTTAACAATCCGGTATATAAAAAAGGTATGACTTCATTATTTGAAATAAATTTAAATTTAAATCCCCCTCAATCATGATGGGACAAATACATATATGTAACCTATATTTTTCATAATTACATATATGTAACACTTTGGATTTTTTAGTTATTGTATAACTTATGTTTTTCTCATAAAACATTCCCTACATATCTATACTATATAATGCATACTAAAAGGATAAATTTGTCTTTTTCTCAAAACTTTTAAAATTAAGAGTTGTACAACTTTTTATACAAACATTACAACTCATAAAGCTATAATGCTCCTACCCACGGCACACAAATTTCAAACAACTTCTCAAACTTGTTCCTCTAAACCTTAAATTTGTGTTCCCAATCATTATCATTAGCAACTTCTTCAAGTGGATCTTGAGCTCCCCGTATACCTTATGTTCCTTAGGTAGATCATATAATGACTTATACTCAAGTTGTTGAATCAAAAACAAAGATCAATGATTCTAAAAAAGATCCAAGTTTAATAATTTAGAATAGGCCCGATCACACTTATTGAATCTCTCCATAACCGGTATACGTACTTGAACCAAAGAGGAACTATAAACACATCGTCCTCCCATCTTCTATGTTAATCGTGTGTTCATGTACTCTCAAAACTCTTTTCGGGACAATAAATATGCGTGCAAAAGAAAAAATATACGTTTTTTAGTTTTTCAATGTTTTAAATGTAACTAATGTCAAGCTACATACAAACTATATACAATGCAGTGCAAGAAAATAAAAATATAGCTAGGTAATAAAAACCATAAAAATAAAGATAAAGTAGAAAATACCTCTTATCAAACTTAAAATTCAGCATCGTTCTCGAGGTTTGAAGAAGAGAGTCAAAAGAGTCTACTATGACAACAAACATTGGCAAATGGTGGTGGAATGAATGGAGGAAGGGTGTGCTCATGAAGTCGAGGTTGGAAAAACCAAGTAGTGATTATGGTTAAAGAATGGTTTAAGCTTTTTTAACTTAAAAGGCATACGCAGCTGTGTCTCGCTTATAAAGCAATCGTTACGTGGCCATTTTACAACTCTGTTTTTTTTTCATTCCAGATCATTTAAATTTTGTGAAGAGTTTTCGACACGACCATGTCAACCATTTCAACCTTCTATTTGATACAAAACAAAATAATTTTATTTTTAACATGAAATAAAATGAAAACGAAAATAAAAAAAGATAAGAAAAATACGGGCTGCCTCCCGCATAGTGCCTTTCTTTAACGTCTTTGACTATACTTTCTGAACGTCTTATTCAGTTTGGTACAAGCTCCATCAAAACCTCCCCAAGCTAGAGCTTTATTTATCCATTCTTTTGTTGCGTCCTTATTAATAATAATTTTTGATACTAAAACTTCAACATCGTGGTTGGATAACTTAATGAATTCATCAGTTAGGGGTTCAATTATACCTAAATAGTTCAAGGACGAGATATCGCTTCGGTAATGCATAACATCGTTTATATTGAAATTGATTATCCTCCCATCAAACGCCATAGAAAGTGTACCATTATAAATATCAATTTTTAGTTCTAGCAGTGTCTAAAAATGCTTTTCCTAACAGAAAAGAACTTAAATTTAGGGAGTTATTGTACCATCCGGCCCCTTATACCTCTAATATAGTCTGCTTTGCCTATGAGGAGCTCACGGATTTGCTTTTAGTAGCCTGGGTGAAAACTTTTCAAGGTGGTCACCCATCCCTGGATTGTTACCACCTGCGCACGCTTAAATGTGGAGTTCTCCTCTCATCCACAACCAATACGCCCAAAACGCTTTGGTGATATTAGAGACCAGATATTACTTATGAACCAGAAATCTCTCCTTTTCATGACAAATTATGGGATTTATGTAGGGTGTCACAATCATCCCCCCTTTGGACTCATCGTCCTCGATGAGCCCGAGAACTCATCATCCCCTGTGAGGTTTGTCCCAACATCACGAACGGCACAAGAGTGGCTCTGATACCATTCTGTAACACCCGACTCCTCATACCACTAATATTGTCCGCTTTGCCCACGAGGAGCTCACGGATTTGCTTTTGGTTGCCCGGGTAAAAACTTCCTAAGGAGGTCTACCATTCTTGGATTGCTGCCACCTGAGCACGCTTAACATTGGTGTTCTCCTCTCATCCACTACCAATACGCCCAAAACGCATTGGTGATATTAGAGACTAGACATTACTTATGAACAAGGAATCTCTCTTGTTCACGGCCAATGTGAGATTTATGTAAGGTGTCATAGTTATCATTGTTCATATCCAACATATAAAAATCAGCCAGAAACTCTAATTCATTGATCACTTGAACCAACAAATCTTCTAACACATTTTCCGGTTGTACTATTGACTTATAGACCAATTGAATGACTACCCCATTCCTCTTTAACGATCCTACATTAAGTGTTTAAAAAATTGAGTGTGGTAGGACGTTAATGGACGCTCCAAGGTTAAGTATTGCTCTAGGAACACTAACATTTCTCAATTTACAAATAATAGTAAAAACACTAGGATTTGTATACTTTAGGGATAATCTCTTTTGTAAAACACTAAAAACATTCTCACCAACTATTACTGTTTCATTATCTCTTAGCTTCTTCTTTGACGTGCAAAGTTTCTTTAAAAATTTAGCATATCATGGAACTTATTTAATAGCATTAAGAATTCATTATCTCTTTTATTAAAAAATTATATTAACTAGTAATGATATTATTTAATTTTTTTAAATTATAAATAGTTTACAATAGATTAAGAAATAGATACTTTTAGAAATATAATATCTAAAGAAACAAATATTTATAAAATAAAAATTTTCCTAAAATATAAATTTTTTTTAAATTTGTATTTTAAAATCAATGTTTTCTAGAAATAAAACTTTTAAAACCAAAAATAATTAAACTTTGGAGTTATTATAGCGAGATTTTTGAATTGAGATTTTTATAACAGTTTGTTTTGGAATAAAATGTTATAAAGTTTTTTTTTTTTGAAAATATAAATTAAAAATAAAAGTTTAAAAAAATAATATCATTATTTTATATTATATAGCCAATATTCATACGTAATTTTAATAATATAATCTCCCAAAATATTGTTTATAATTAATAAACTTTTGTTATTAACTATTTAGTATTTTATTTATTTAACTTGTATAATACATATGATACTAACCTAATTAACAAATACATGAACTTAATTAGAAGTTGCAAGAAGTGCATAATAAAGCTCAATTACGTATAGAATAGATGTTTTAAGTTCACAATAAATATAACAATGTGGTGCGAGAACGCCAATGTTAAGTGAGACAACATTGATGCTACGCACTATGCAGCACTAAATTTCTAAAGCCACTGTATCATGTAGATTTTCAATTCGTATATTCTTTGTTTATTTTATTTTATGCAAAATATGTTAATCTGGTGGAAATAAAAAGTTAAACTTATATTTAAAGAAATAATTACACTGATCCCTTCTAAAAATTCAAATTAATTAGTTAAAGTTTATGATAGGATTTATATAATCAAAACAACATGTGATTTTAAGTATCAACTTGGTAGTGTTACTTATTATACATCTCATTAAACAAATCAAGATTAGATTATTATTATGCAGATCTTACTCTATGAGTTGGAATATCACACCATATGTTTGTCTCTTGTGTTATTTGGTTTATTAAGGAACTAAGCTCTATTAAATTTTTTAATAAAGTCTTTGTGGCTTGATAATTTTTAATTAAATATTAAATTATAATTTCTCATGTGGCATGTGATTGATGTACTGACTCTAGTGGAATGTAACACCCATAAAAAAGCAAACATAACATATAAAATATTCCAAGTTTCAAATAGACCAAAAGTTACAAATTAAGATTTAGAATTTTAGATTATATGTTTTTTGAACTTTTAATTTTTAATTCTTATATACATATTTTGAAATTAATATATATAATAAATAAGTGTAAATGTTTGTATATACATTTCGAATTCCGAAATCGAATCAAGTAAAAAAACACAAATTCGCAATTCAATTCGAATTCGATAAATAGACTTCGAATGTATTTGAAAATTTTAATCGAACTTCGACTCAGTAGTTTTCAACGTGAATCAAATCGAATTTTAAGTTATCCAAATTCGACCTAGATATTGAAGACCATCAATTGGTATAATGAAAACAAACATCAATTATAGTTGTACCTAAAACAATCATGATCTACCAACTCGATTATAAGCTTTTGAGGAATACGAAGTTTGTTGGTACTTTTAGTGTCATAAACATATTTCTGTTGATAAGAGCTAGAAGGCATGAAGAATATGTTTAATAAAAAAAATATTATGATTTTCGGCACCTAAGTACCTCAGGATTATAGAGGACTAGCTTGGGTTCCAAGAGGGCTAAGCAAGCAACTAAAGTTGCTTCATATTTGCATTATTATTGAAAGTTCCATAAAAATAATTACTAATGGTGACTAACGATTCGTTGATTATTACTGAACTTATCAACAACTCATCATTACTGTAACTAATATTACTAGCTACAACTAATCCGTGGCTAACTTTTTCATCCATGTGAACTTGGTAACCATGACGAGTTGGTTACGAAACAGCAAGTGAGTTATCAGTAGTAACTCTCATGAGTCATAACTTGATTGTGAGTTAACGATTATGGAGTGTCATTTGAGATCTTTTTAGGCGATGCAATTGAATAAGTAACTATTGTTATAAACCCCAACTTACTCACTTTTTTTTGAAATTTCAATTTAATCTTTGTGAGACTTTACCACTTATACATAAAGTCTCTGGTCCAATTATGGTGCATTGTTCTCTTAACATAACTTTCATATTTTTCATGTTTTACTCTTTGAATTATCCATTGAATTTTTGATAGCTTGTTAAATTGTTTTAATCTAAAAGTTAATTATCTCATTTTGATTCATAGATATATCAAGGCTGTAACGAATTACCATACCACAAAGACTGGAATATTTTATGCACAAGACAATTGATGAATTATTTTGATACATTCTCACCAACCATTACCTGTTTCATTATCTTTTAGCTCTTCTTTAACTTGCAAAGTTTCTTTAAAAATTTAGCATATCATGGAACTTGTTTAATATCATTAAGAATTCGTTTATCTCTTTTATTTAAAAAATTATATTAACAGAAATGATATTATTTAGTATTTTTAAATTAAAAATAGTTTTCAATAGATTAAGAGAAAGATACTTTTTGAAATATAATATCTAAAGAAAAAAATATTTATAAAATAAAAATTTTCCTAAAACATAATTTTTTTTAAATATGTATTTTAAAATTAATTTTTTTAAGAATAAAACTTTTATAACCAAAATAATTAAAATTCGGAGTTATGATAGCGAGATTTTTTGAATTGACATTTTATAACAGTTTGTTTTGGAATAAAATGTTAAAAAGTTTTTTTTTTTTAAAAAAGAAATTAAAAATAAAACTTTAAAAAAATAATATCATTATTTTATATTTTATAGCCAATATTCATGCTTAATTTTAATAATATCATCTCCAAAAATATTGGTTATAGTTAAAAAACTTTTGTTATTAACTATTTTGTAATTTATTTATTTAACTTAGTATAATACATATGATACTAACTTAATTAACAGATACATGAAATTAGAAGTTTCAAGAAGTCCATAATAAAGCTCAATCACGTATAGAATAGATGTTTTAAGTTCACAATAGATATTAAAATGTGGTGCGAGAACGCCAATGTTAAGTGAGAAAACATTGATGCTAAATGTATCATCTTTGATTTTACATATGATCAAATTGTGATAGCTACGCACTATGCAGCACTAAATTTCTAAAGCCATTGTATTATGTAGATTTTCAATTCGTATATTCTTTGTTAATTTATTTTATGCAAAATATGTTAATCTGGTGGAAATAAAAAGTAAAACATATATTTAAAGTAATAATTACACTGATCCTTTCTAAAAATTCAAATTAATTAGTTAAAGTTTATGATAGGATTTATATAATCAGAACAACATGTGATTTTAGGTAACTACTTGGGAGTGTTACTTATTATGCATCTCATTAAACAAAGCAAGATTAAATTATTATTCTGCAGATCTTACTCTATGAGTTGGATTATCACATCACATATTTGTCTCTTATGTTATTTGGTTAAACAAATAAGCTCTATTAAATTTATTAATAAAGTCTATCTGGCTCGATAATTTTTAATTAAATATTAAATTAATTTCTCATGTGGCATGTGATTGATGTACTCACTCTAGTGGAATCTAACACCCGCAAGACTATTCGTTGTTCGTAGTTCAAGGTTGTTCACACCTTTTTAATTTGTATATAGCCAAACTAGTTTTAATTGAAGCCTTCTATTATATTAGGTACTAATCGAATTTAATCGAGTCGAATAAGTCAAATTCTAAAATTTCTAAACAGGATTTGAAGTCGTCGATTCAAATTCGGAAAAGTTAATTTGAATTCAAACTAAACCCGAAAATTTTCAAAGAAGATTCTGCGGGACGGTTTGAAGGATGCAAGTCAGTTTTAACAATGAAGAGAGACTAAAACACTTAACAGATCAAATAGAAAACTGGACAGGTTATGATGATACTAAGATAAACACAAATAAACAAGAGACAGAAAGCTTAAGAACAAGATAAATGATTTTCAAGGAAGATGTATATTGCTCTCAAGTTCTATTACAAGTGTTACAAAACATACTTTCTAAAATACAAGAACCTGAGATACTTTATACTACATCCTATAGCCGGCCACACTTTGAAAGCCAGCTGGAAGCATTAATCTAGACAACAAGATCAATTTAAAGTCAAAAGGCAGATTGCCTTTTGACATGTGACTATGACATGCCATAGCTCACATTCTATTGTAATACAAAAAGGATAAAAGTACATAAAGTAGAAAGTTACAAACTCAATACCTTAATCCACAGCTTCCTAAAGCTTGAACCTTTTCACCAACTTGTGTAAAGTTGGTGAGCCTGCAGAGTGGCAGCGGAAAGTTGGTCAGCTTTTCTGAAAAGTTGTTGATCACAGAGAGCATGTCTTATCTGTCTTCGGAAAAAATCAGTCTTCTATCTTTGAGGTTTCAGAAGACTTTGTTTTCTAAGCTTCGGAAGACTTAATCTTTGGCTTCGGAAGAATTGGTCTTTTGGCTTCGAAAGATTTTACACTTGTGTAATTTTCTTGTAGAGTGTAAAACTTCCGAACTGACTTCTACCATGCACAAAGTGCATGCATGCAGGAGACACCTTGACTGTTTTTTAGTGCATCAGCCTCTTCTATAATCCTTACAGATTCGTAATCGAAAAAAATTTCAAGTTCGAATCAACGTATTTATTTATTTGATTCGTATTTGTAAAAAAATAACTAATAGAATAATATTTTTAAACTTTATTTGAAAGATCCAATTTCAAATGAGCAAAATAAAAAAAACAAACATAACATATAAAATATTCCAAGTTTCAAATAGACCAAAAGTTACAAATTAAGATTTAGAATTTTAGATTATATGTTTTTTGAACTTTTAATTTTTAATTCTTATATACGTATTTTTAAATTAATATATAAAATAAATAAGTGTAAATGTGAGTATTAACATTTCGAATTCCAAATCGAATCGAATAAAAAATCACAAATTCGCAATTCAATTCGAATTCGAATTCGATAAATAGACTTCGAATGAATTTGAATTTGAAAATTTTAATCAAATTTCGACTCAGTAATTTTTAACATTTTATCCAAATTCGACCTAGATATTGAACACCTCTAATTACAATTATATTAACATAAGATCATATTATAATATTCATCAAATGAGGCAAGAATTCATATTCAAGACCATCATTTGATATAATGAAAACAAACAACAATTATAATTGTACCTAAAACGATCATGATCTACCAACTTGATTATAAACTTTTGATGAATACGAAGTTTGTTGGTACTTTTAGTGTCATAAACATATTTCGGTTGATTAAAATTATTTAAAAACAAAGAGTTAACTAAATAAATATTGATAAGAGCTAGAAGGCATTAGTATATGTTTACTAAAAAAATATTATGATTTCCGGCACCTAAGTACCTCAGGATTACACAGGACTAGCTTGGGTTCCAAGAGGGCTAAGCAAGCAACTAAAGTTGCTTCATATTTGCATTATTATTGAAAAGTTGCATAAAATTATTTACTAATTGTGACTAACAATCCGTTGATTATTACTGAACTTATAAACAACTCATCATTACTAGTAACTAATATTACTGGCAATCCGTGAACTCGGTCACCATGACAACTTGGTTACGAAACAGAAAGTGAGCTATCAGTAGTAACTCTCATGAGTCATAACTTGATTGTGAGTTACCGATTATGGAGTGTCATTTGAGATCTTTTTAGGCGATGCAATTGAATAAGTACCTATTGTTATAAACCCCAACTAACTCACTTTTTTTTTGAAGGTTTGAGTTGTTTCAATTTAATCTTTGTGAGACTTTGCCACTTATACATAAAGTCTCTGGTCCAATTATGGTGCATTGTTCTCTTAACATAACTTTCATATTTTTCATGTTTTACTCTTTGAATTATCCATTGAATTTTTGATAGCATTGTTAAATTGTTTTAATCTAAAAATTAATTATCTCATTTTGATTCATAGATATATCAAGGCCGTAATGAATTACCATACCATAAAGACTGGAATATTTTATGCACAAGACAATTAATGAATTATTTTGATACATGATGGGCAAGACTAGCAAAGAGGTGAAATTTAAGGTGTAATATTTTGGACGTTGGTAGAAACAAGATTCACTTATGACTCACCATATTATAGATGGTGTATACTCTAAAACAACCTATGTCAAAATATGTTGATGAGGAGACATTAAAACCGATGAGACGCGAATCCAAACTTAGGTTTCCCCTTTTGTGAAAGGTGATGAATACATTCCATGGTGATACTTTCTGTTGGGTTTCCTGTATAGGATTTAAAACTATTTTACAAACGTAGTAGAATAATAAGCATAAAACGATCCAGCACAAAACCCTTGATCGCCCACCAGAAGTATAGTTGCAAACTAAATATTTAATAACACAAATATATGGGTTTCAATGATTAAACCTTTCACAAACTATATATTGCAACCAAAACTAAAACATCATATAGTAACAATCTGGTCGTTAGAAACAGTTTTACAAAACTAAAACCTGCAACCCTTATCGTGCGTACAAACTCCAGATCAATTTTCAGCTTGTCTCTAGAAACACAACTAGAAAAATAAGCATTTAGAACCACATTTTCGGTCATAAAACAGTTGCAATTGTCCAATTGCAACCGTTTTGCAAACAAATTGCGGTGGGAAAAACACACGTCTCAGTTGACCTACTGCAACCATTTTGCGACAGTTTTTTTACTTGCAACCGAATTTTGAGACCGCTATTGCCGTCGCAAATTCTGCTATGAGTTTGCTGCCACTTGTTTTCCAACCGTTTTACGACTAACGCTTTTTGCGACTGTCATTTTTTGCGAATGCGATTGCAGACCTTCTACTGATTTGCAACCGTAGACTTGCGATCGATTTGCGACCGCAAACTTCCTACCGATTTGCGACCACAGTTTTCTAGTAGTGAAATGGTTGCGAATTTTGCTAATTTTTTTTTGTCACAAATTATGGTAGCAATTGCCCTGTTTTCTAGTAGTGAAACTCGATCACCAATACAAGATTTTCAAAACGTATAACAAAAAAAGCATATGATGGTATGTGACAATACCACCGAGTGAAGGCACACAAAGACGACGAAGACGGTGACAAGCACAACAACAACTAAGTGGTAGAGGCACACGGCTGGAGCAATGCAGAGTGGTGGTAACATAGGCTATTAGAGGCACAGGCGGTTGGCTTAATATTAGTTGGCGGGGACAAAGGGGGTAGGTATTAGGTTTTTGTAACATTTTGCAATCCCTATAATTTATAGTTATTATATGTCTTTATATGTTTTTCTTAAACTTATTAATTCCTATTTATAGTTACCAATTAATTTATTCACCAAGATAGGGTTGACTTATATTTCTTATCTTGTGTGATAATCTAACAATTATAAACAACCCTAACTTTGATCATCTTAATTATATAATAATTATATAATCATATATAACTAGTATTATTTAACTAACTAGTAGTTGATAAAACATATCTTATATACATAATCAATTATTTATTACGTAACGCTCAATTACGACATTACTTAATTAGTTCGCCTTTGTGATTTCAAATTATAACTCTAATTTGCCGTAGTTATTGTTTACTTTTACACGTGGTGTAATTAGACATTCTAATCATGATAGTAGTCTGCCAACTGTTCTTACTCAGGCGTACAAGTCCAAAAACTACTATTTGCATGAGTCTTAATTATTGTTCGTACACATAGTGGTGGGCGTCTAGCCTTATCTCACTTTTCCTGCTAAGATATGACGTTTTGTAAAATCGTCTACTATTCCAAAAAGTTTTGAAGATTTACTCTTTCATAGTAGGAAAATAAATGCCCTAACCATCTCATTCTAAGTTAGAATCGACAATTCCCTATTGTAATCATTGCCAACATCATCAATAAAACATTTCAATGACTAAGTAAGAGTCTAAGAGTACGCTACTTTGCTCGACCTCATCAACTATGTACCTTACAATTTTAGCATGATAAAGATTCTTTATTTCCATTGTCTTAATTTGATCCTTTAGGAATTCATAATAATTCTTGGCATACCCAACATAAGCTACATCCTAATAGAACGTAAATTACATCCACATTCTTTTCTCCATTCTTTCTTCTTTTTATCTTCTCTCTCGCTTCACATATCATCAAATCTTTGCTTAATCTTCAATTATCTTATCTCAAGCTTCCAACACCTATGTTTCGATAACATACATTAAAGTGATTGAGTTCAACCGGATAATTAAACTAAAAACATAAGTTTAATCCTAATATGTCACATACAAAACCCTAACAAATCACTTGTTAGTACAGAGTGGAGAAGGAGACTGTAGTGGGGAAATAGGGAATAAAGAAGGTTGAAATTTGTGTGAAAATATTGTTGGTGATAGGGTTCTGATAGTATGGGTTGATTGAAAATTAAATAGAGGAATGGATATGGTGGTTAATGTAATTGAGATGGTGTTAACTTAATTGGTGGTGGTGACTAACGATGATGATGGTGGGTTAGTAGTGGTGGTCGGTGGTAATGATGTGAACATGAGGAAGGGTGGTATGGTGGTGGTGATGCAAATAATATTAAGTTATGTGTATTTATCATTTACATTTTTTCAAAATGATAAAAGTAGACCTTTTACTTTTAATTTACAAATAAAGTAACAAAAGTCAGTCTTATCCTCAACTGACAAAACTGAAATCACAAGCACCAAACTTGTTACTAAAAAATATTAGTACCCAAACCTAGGAAAAGCACTAAACCACAAGGACTATTTTGTAATTACCTCTGATAATAACCTTTTTGATAGGCATTTGTGGGAACTGTTTGACTGTGTAGCTTTAGACTTAAGTTGGGTATCATAGCCCCTTTTTCCTTAAACTTTTACTATGAGGGAAAATATACTATTTGATGCTTAATTAAATAAGATATGAGTATGAAAATTGTTGTTAGTTTGTGTGTGCACCCCATTATGAGAATTCACAACCATTAGATTTATTTAGAACCACCAAATATAGGTAGCGCTAGTTTAACTTGCACCAGTTGGAGGCCCAACAATACTCTTGATATAGTATTGTATGTGATATTATTTGTTTAAGTGCTTATGTTATCTAATAGAGCATAAACTACTAGCGCTTATGTAAGTAGATCAGGTTTGGTTATTGACTTATTTAGTATAGCATCTTCTATGTAATTGTCTGTTAAATGTTTATTTGTGCAAAGTACATGCACTCATCAACTTTATATTGACGTGTTCAAGTGTGCTTTTTCATGTAATCAGGATGGTTTATAGTTTTGTGCATTCATTGATGATGTATGATGCTTGGTTTGGATATGAAGCTTGGTTTTTTGTGTATATGTTGTCGGTGCTGAAGATTTCAGCCTTTCGGTGTGAAATTATGTGTACTAACTAGTGGTGGACCCTGCGTGGTCATGTTTTGTTGATCAAATGGAATAGCTTAAATATGTAATCGGTAAAGGTCCTTTTAGGGGCAAATTTGGATTTAATCAAATATGTTATACTTAGGGATATATTAAATATTTGGCTAAATCAACTACATGTTATATAATAGTTTGTAGTTGATGTTGATACAAAGGAAATGACATGTTTTTAATGAAATGATTAAACTTGATAATTTTAAGTAAATATTGTGTATGATGAAATTTGAAATTTAATTTTTAAAATGGTATATGAAATATCAATGTTTTATGAAAAGAATGGTTAAAATGATCATATTGTAAATTATTGTAATAAAACAAGTAAATATGACACACACATATAGTGGAGAAATCAAGAGATAACCACCTCTAGCCAATTACAAAATTTTATAAAATTTCTTTTTTTATCACTTCCTTATTTGAAATAATGATTTTGTTATTTCATATACCATTTTAAAATTGAATATCAAATTTATCCACCCAGTATATAAGAAAAGTATGACTTCATTATTTGAAATAATTTAAAATTTATGTCCCCTCAATCATGATGGGACAAATATTGAGATACATATATGCAACCTATATTTTATCATGATTACATATATGTAACTCTTTGGTTTTTTAATTGTTGTATAACTTGTGATTTCCTCATAAAACATCCCCTACATATCTATACTATATTATGCATATTGAAAGGACAAATTTGTCTTTTTATCAAAACTTTTAAATTAAGAATTTTATAACTTTTTATGCATACAGTACATCTCATAAGGCTATAATACTCCCACCCATGACACACAAATTTCAAACAAGTTCTCAAACTTGTTCTTCTAAACCCTAAATGTATGTTCTCTATCATTATCATCAGCAACTTCTTCAAGTGGATCTTGAGCTCCCCATCTACCTTATGTTCACCAGGTAGATCATATAAGGACTTGCACTCAAGTTGTATCAGAGAAAAGATCGATGATTCTCAAAAAGATCCAAATTTAAAATTTTAGAATAGACCCGATCACACTTATTGAATCTCTCCACAATCGGTATACGTACTTGAACCAAAGAGGAACCGTAAACACATCATCCTCCCCATTTTCTATGTTAATTGATAGAAGAAGAATAAAACGAGAAGATGAATTCTTTCTAATCATCCATGTCTTTACCTTCTATAGATGTCACGCTATCTCTTCCCACACTTACGATATAATCAGCCTTTACCACAACAAAAAGATGTGCATGACTTATGATGTATAACTTTGATCAAAGTTGGTTCTTTTATTCATTCTTTGACTTTGTTGAAAACGATGAATCTTCTAGTCTTACTAATCACCCTTTGATTTTAGGTTTTATTTTTTTGCTCTTTTTTTAATTAGGAGGTGTTGTTAATTGCTTGTCAACCACTGTATTGTTGTTTATCAACTATAATCAACAATTTTTACCGTAGAAAATAGCCAACAGATATTTACTATTCGTGCTTGTGTTTATGTGTTTGACGTATTTTTCATTTTGTCCCATACTAATAAAATATGATGTATATAACATGCCTAGTTGGAAGTTAGAAGTATATAGTATTTATTGGCTTAACGGTTCTAAATGAAACTCATACAATTCTCTATGTGATCCGGTAAAAATCCTATTTATGCACAAAAAATTTGAAGGGTCTTTATCAGTGTATAGACCTCATGTGAAAATGTTGTCTTTTTGGTAAAAAGTTGTTCTCCATGCAGGTTTTAAGAACGTGTTTGGTGAACTTGGTGAGCATCAACAAAGTTCTGGTTTGAACACCGAAGCATGACAGCCCGGTAATATAAATCAAAGTTTTTTAACAATTAATAATATTATGTTTAATATGGCTGGTTTTGAATAAACTTTTTATGCAAACATAAATAAAAATAAGCATGTATCGGTTCGGTTCAGTTTTAAATAAATATTATAACAATACATAAATAAATATACGTACATCAAATCAATATATTTAGAATTTTATAAAACAATATGTATTAACAACAAATTATAATAATAAATATTAGAGGATATATAATTATAAAAAAATAATATTAAAAAGATTATGTATATCACTATTCATCCTACTTCTTTCCACGTAGAAAGTTATATAAATTCCTACTTACACTCCTTATAAACGTTTTATAATTTTTTTAGTTATTTGGTTTTTAATTTTTTTTAGTTATTTAAAAGTAAATAGTAAAATAATTTAAAAGTAAATAACATTTAATATTTTTTTATAATGTAATGCAAAAAACTGTTGAAAATAACTAATTCGATCAAATTTTATATTTGGGTTAATTTTGTTACATAATGCATCATTACTTAATTGCATGTTGTAATTGATCACGCTACTAAAATACTGGACCGTCACCAATTCGTTAGTTTTCATAGGCTAGAAAACGGCCGTTTCTTTTAAATTTTCGACCAAAAGGGATTTTTTTGATCATTGTTTTGACACTAGGGTTTAGAATTTTTATATTATTTTTTTAATGTAGCTCTCAGATGTTTCTTATATGTGTTTTCATGATTCTTTCAAATGCTATTAGTGTTTTCGTATAGATTTTATCAGAAAATCTTCGTAGATCGATCTGGGTTCATCATTTTTTATTGATAGAAAGGTTTTTCTTATGGTTTTTAGCAAAAGCACGTAAAATTTTTTAACAAGAAGTTTAGACTAAAACCCACAAGTAACGTACGTACGTTGAATATTTAAGTAAGACAATAAAGAGTTGCAATCAAGCACAAAATAAGATAATGCACAGACTCACAAATATGTTGTTTAAATTAAATATGACACACTCATCATCAACATATAGTAGAGTACGTATTATTATTACTATTATATATTAATTATGATGAAAGATTGCCTACATAAGCGAAGTGCGTCATTGCATACGTTATCTTGATGGGTCTTCCTTTCCTCAGTTTTCAATTATGCATTCAACTCAAGTCTATATATAAGCTTACTGCTTATATAAACCAATTGTCAAGGAAGATTTGAAATAAGCTTTAAGTTCTTTCGCTTCGCATAGATGGCTGGTTTTTTGAATGTAGCGCTTGATTTGAAATATATGCAAGCATCAAACTTTGTGTCAGTGAAGCTTTCCGGCCACAGCAACTATCGTATCTGGAAGGCTCAGATGCTTTGCCTTATAGAGAGTCAGATGTTGCAATTCATCATTAACCCCGAGTTTCGTTTGCCAGGGGATAATAGGGTCCGCATGATGGACCAATACGACAGCCTTGTTAAAGGCTGGATTTTTGGATCTATGAATGAAAAAGTACTCAATAAATTCATGCAGTTTCAAACCGCACGAAGAGTTTGGAAGGAACTAGAATCCCTCTACGATCCACCAGAAAGCTCGAATACAGGTAATACCACCTATTTGAAGTAGATATGAAATGAAGAACATCATGACATGACTTTATTTTAGTGGATTGTTTTTATTAACTTTTGAATCTATGTAGGTGTGATTTCTTCAGCAGGATTTACGTTCAAAACAGAATTTGTAAGACTTCCACAAGTAGAAGACGAAGAAAACATCAGACTGAAGAAAAAGTTGTACGAAGCGACTGCTGAAGGGTCTTGGTGGAAAGCCAAATCCATATTGAAAAAACAGAAAGAAGGGGCCACAATGCAGATCACTGAAAATGGCCACACAATGCTTCACTTAGCAGTTGAAATGGGCAACAACCATTTCGTGAAAAAGCTGCTCCAGTTTATAGAGGATGAAGTGATCAAAAACAGAAACTATAATGGTCGAACAGCACTCCACGTTGCTGCAATGGTTGGTAACGAATACGCGGCCCAACTCTTGGTTCAGAGGAGCGAAGAACTGTTGCATATTCTAGATGATAGAGCACAAACAGCATTAGATATTGCTTATAGCAGCAAGAAGCTGAATACATTTGCATGTTTGCTGAAATCCGCACCTCTACATTTTCATCCTAACCATTTTCCAGAGACCTATCACCGAAATGGAATCTACCTTATCGTTAGTGCTATTTTGTCGAAACAATATGGTGAGTAGTTGATTAGTACATCTTAATTATGATTAAATAAAGTATTCTCACATTAATTAGCTTATGCAGATTTAGCATCCACACTGCTCAATATATATCCTGAATTTGCTATGGGGAATGATCTTATATTGACAACACTAGCTAAAACCTTTCCATCGGATCTTGGCTTCACGGGATCTTTTATCTATCCATGTATTTTGATCTCTAACTATTTTATATTCTACTTTTCCTGAAAGAAAAAAAAATTTTATAAACTTGTAGATGCATTAACTTTGACAAATATACTCGGCTCGTGTCTATCTGCTTGCAGCTTTGAACGAAGTCTATTTGAAAATAGTGGCAAGAGGTTCTTTGATTTTTCATCGTAATATTTTGCAGAAATGGGTCGAAGACGTCTTATGGGTTGTTAAAACCTGTAAAACCTCATGTGGCATGATATTATTCGGTGAGCAATTAGTTATACAGATAAGTATACTTAAGGGTAGCCTGTTTAAAATAGTGTGTAACAAATTCTGTTGTTTATTGTGCAGTCCCAATAGCCATATTTTATCCAATGTACGAGTTGATTTTTGTCCTCGCGCTAGTGCTTCGTTTCCCCTTCTCTGTGTTGTATTTCCTCATGTGGAAGGTTTTAGCAATAAGTAAGTTACACATAATCGACTCATCATCGTCTGTTTTTCAGATGGAAACCTATAATGCGTTTTTTCACCACCTGTTCACTTATTTTGTTGTACCTCATTTTCTAAATTGCAGCGTATCCAATCAAGAATATAGAGAAGAATAAAAAAGAGTTCAAAGAGGCAAAGGAAATTTTGAGCTTGATATGTAATCAGATGGGCACATCAAACTCTTTATACAATACACCAATTCTTGAGGCTGTACGCCAAGATGCTTACGAAGTTGTTGATGAGATTCTGTTTCGGTCACCTGATACAATCAACTTTGAGGATGAAGAAGGACATAATGTTATCCAATTGGCAATAATAAATCGTTCGGAAAAAGTGTACAACCTTGTCTATCACATAATGGAGCGAATAGAGTCGTATAGAACAAGGAAGGATTCTTCTGGGAATAATCTGCTACACTTAGCTGGAAGATTGGCACCTCCGACAGTACTTTGTCGCACTACGGGTGCAGCACTGCAACTACAGCGTGAGCTCCAATGGCGTGAGGTATATAAGTCACAAATAAGCTATTAATCATCATGCCATTTAATTTGGTCGACAACATATGTGTAAGTGAGTTGAATTTACAGGAAGTGGTGAAGTTCATGTTACCTTTAGAACTTGTGGAAAAGAATATCTTTATGGAGACACCAGAAATGCTGTTTGAAAGCGAACACACTGATTTGATGAAGCAAGGAGAAAATTGGACGAAAACAACTGCCGAATCATGTAGCATCACTGCTGCATTGATTGTCACAATCGTATTTGCAGCAGCAATCACTGTACCTGGTGGAAGCAATCAAGAATCCGGCATCCCTATCTTTAGAAAGGAAATTGCCTTCACAATATTTGCTGTATCTAATGCATTCTCACTATTTACAGCAGCTACCGCCCTATTACTCTTCTTATCAATCCTAACTGCACGCTTTTCTCATAGAGATTTTCTGGTCAGTTTACCAAGAAGGTTGATTTTTGGTCTTTTCACATTATTCCTCTCTACAACTGCCATGATTGTAGCCTTTGGTGCAGTCTTGTTCCTTGTCTTTTGTGAACAAAGACCTTGGATGTTGGCACCACTAGTTGGATTTGCTTGCTTGCCGATTTTAGTTATCGTAACTATAAAGGTCCCCCTACTCGTAGACTTGTTCAAATCGACATATTTCCCCATATTTGGTAAGAAAAGTTATATGGATTTTTGTAAAACGAACCGGAAAAAAACTATTTTCATTCGGTAAGATGAGGGAATTCAGTCATCCATTGCAGTTAAATGTTGTGTTACAGTTCTGTGTCTTGTGATTTATTAAGTTAGATGCATCTGATTAATGTAAACGTTCCTCTTTCTATCTGGTATTAATCGCTTTGTAAAATGATTGGATTCAAATCATTTAAACTCAGTGTTAATTAGGCTTAATGTAAACGTTCCTCTTTCTGTCAGTTGTTTTTACTATTGATCATTACGGCTTAATTAGGGTATTTATTGTTCTGTACGTACATGATAAAGTGCAATATTTTAAGTTCACTCTCACTCTCACTCTCATTACTTGAAGGTAAAGAATAAAACACATTAAATTTGAAAAAGAGAAGATTCAACTAAAAAATATGTAATAACTAGCAGTTATATCGGTGCTTTGCAGCGAGATAACGTTTATTATATTATTATTGAATGCAAAATAACTTTATTGGATGAAGTTATATAACCAAAGTATATAAATACTATAAAAAACATGCATTTATAATCATGTTGAAGGTTCTGAATCAAAAGAAACATAAAAAATAAATCAAATATTAAGTTTAATAAGTAATAAAAATAAAACTTTCACTAACATGTTGCAATGGAAACATAAAAAATAACAATATCATACAGAAAAGTTAGTAATGTTTTAAAACATAAAACATAAAACAAAAAATAATAGTGTAATTTATGTTTTAAAACATAAAAGAATTTTGGCACGTTGATAGTGGATGTTCAAGGCATATGAGTGGTAATATATCTCTGTTACAAAACATAAAACCATACAACGGAGGATATGTTATATTTGTTGGAGACAAAGGTGGTAAAATTACAAAGAAAGGACAGTGTCCAATGGTGTGTTAAATTTTAAAGATGTCAATTTCGTAGAGGAACTAAAACTTAATTTGTTAAGTGCCTCTCAAATTTATGACAAACAATATTCAACACATTTCACTAATAAAAAATGTCTTATTCTAAAACCTGTATTTGTAATTCCTGATGAATGGATAATATTGAGAACTCCAAGAGACAAAGACACATACTTACTTGATATGAATGGATCTCATTCATTTGTAACTACGTCTTGTTTATCGTCAAAAGCCTCGAAAAGTGATTCAATGTTATGGCATCGTCGTCTTGGACATGTGAATATTAAAAACATGAACAAATTCTTTAGAGGAAATCATGTTGTAGGCCTACCTTTGAAAGAATTTTAATTAACTGAACATTGTTTGTCATGTTCCAAAGGCAAACAACATAAACTTCCTCACAAACTAGTTGCTCATACAAAAATTGACTCTATACTTCAACTGTTACATATGGATTTATTTGGTCCAGTTAGTGTTTTGAGTTTAGGATGTTGTGCATATTATTTAGTCATTACTGATGCAGATTTACATGGGCTTTCTTCTTAGCCACTAAAGATGAGACACCTCATCTACTGATAAAATTCATGACACTCGTGGAGAATCAAACTGACAAAACAATCAAGTGCATTCGAAGTGATAATGGAACAGAATTCTACAATCATACATTAAATGAGTTTTGTGATTAGAAAGGAATAGCTAGACAATTCAGTTTTGCAGGAACTCCAGAATAAAATGGAGTTGCTGAACGAAGAAACAGAACTTTAATTGAAGCTGCCAAAACAATGTTATCAGCAGCCAAATTACCATATTTCTTTTGGGCTGAAGCTGTTAACACTACATGTTATGTTCAGAATCGTGTGTTAATCAATAAACAACAAAACATGACTCCTTATGAATCTTTTTCAAACATAAAACCAAAGTCAAATATTTCAAAACTTTTGGATGTTGTTGTACTTTGTAAAATACATCTGATTCAAAGTCAAAATTTAATAAAAAGCTAATGATTGTTATTTTGTTGGATATTCAGCCAATAAAGTAGCATATTGGGTTTATAATATGTCACACCCTCAAAATCCACGTGCGGAGTTTTACCGCGAGGCGTGTGAACAAACCAGGATCACAGTCACTAGTTACTCAGAACGACACTATATGCCACATTTAAAAATAAAACCAATCAAAGTTCAAACTTTAAAATCATGCGGAAGCGTTTTGTAAATAAGACAAACCCAAAGTATATAAATGTAAAATATGGCAAAACACGCGCCAACCCATTATTTAAATCTCATAAATAAAATTCAAATGTCATGACTTAAGATGAAGTCTTAGAATACATGCTGGACCCGTGATGTGCTCCTAATGGCAACCTGAGTTAACGACCTGAGAATAGCATACTAAAAAGGTCAACACAATGGTTGGTGAGTTCAAAAGTTTGCGTCTAATCATAAACAGTAATAAATTGTATACATAAGAAGTGCATTGAAATAGATAGCTAGTCTATATTCACAAGTAATAACAATAGTGATTTCGCGATCGAAGCTAACTGCGTTGCGTTTGTTGCCTCCCGTCACAACTTACCAGGTCGTGACGATGTTTGTGTTTAGGACAATATTGCACCCGTTTGACCTCGAGTTGTACAGGTGGGGCTTGTCAAACCCAGTAGTACTACCCAAGATTTCCCGCTAGTTACCATTATTAACGATCCGAAAGTGTGAGGACTTTCAAGGTATTATGCACTAAGTTAAAACATACACAACTTATAATAAAAAGTAAAGCGTTTGCGAACAAGTATGCTACCTCCCCCAGAAGAGAGTTTATAAAATAGTGGGGCATGAACTCACCTGATATGCAAAAATAATGACAAGAGAGAACTGATGATGGATGAAAAGACAACCCTTCAAAGGTTACCTAGAACACGCAAGTACATAAGTACGTGTGCACAGAAAACTTAACAACCCTAGGTGCTCAATAAACACATTGACCCAAGGCTTTGGAAAACAAGACTCATCTAACCTAGTTGACCCGTTTGACCCGTTGGTGACACATTAATTGAAATCTCGTTTAATTAAGCGTATCAACTTATCATACATGGTTATCAAACAAACTATTCACGTATATCACATCATCACCCAAGTTCAACCTAGATCATCATACAACTCATGCGAATCTCAAACAATCAACATGCTCAACACAATTATAAATATATCACAACTAATAATTCATTCATGAAGTCTAATCATGCACAACATGCCATGTGAAGCCACTCACGACTTCACATCCTAAACCCTGCCAATCCTACTAAGTAGGGGCCTCAGATTCGCACGGGTGTATGACAATCATAATCACATAAATCAACAAGATTCATTCCAACTAACAAACACAATAATGATCAATTCCAATCCCAAACATGATTTCCTAATCACTAACCATAATTCACCATCATGTATAATCACCAAGAACCTACATTCCTTAAATGATCAATCAAGCATCCATACAACCCAAGTAACACATTCCACCACATTAGACATCATCCATAAGCATTTTAACGTGCTCCTAACACCATAAACATGCTCACATCATCATATCCAATGATCTTCAAAAATAAAGTTTTCATTTTTAGAAGGTAACACCCAAAAGCAATCTAACATCCAATTCCTTCATAATTTCATCAATTTTATACCTAATTAAGTTCATAACATTCATTCTAACATGATAATCATCACTAATTCATCAAAAATCCAATCATCATGCATAAAAGTTTCCACTTATAGTAAGGTATGAACAAACACTAGATTTCATGACTTTTCTTGCACAATTCATGTAAACCAACATCCAAGCAATGTATCTAACATCATACAATCATCAAATCATGAATTCCAAGAACAAAAAGTTTCCTCTTAAGGCAATGTGTGAACAATGTGATCAAACCATGGAATTCTAGCATAATCAACATAACCCAACACTCATACAACCTATCTAACAACATATTATCATCAATCAATCATCAATTTCAACTTTTTCATCAACAATTTCGAGTTAGGGTTCTTCAAGAACAAAAACCATGAAAAACAAATCAAAACCAACCTTTAGGTGTGCTTAGATGATGATTAACACTTGGAAACAACTTGTAATACTTAAAACCAATTCAAATTTGCCTTGTGCACTTGTTCTTGGATCAAAATCGAATGGATGAAGATGTTGGGAGGGGGTTACGGCCGCAAGTGAGGGAATGGGGCTTGGGTTGGGTTAAATTTGTTTAAATATGGTAACTTTTAATTCCCTTCCAATTACAAAATAAACCCCATTGTTTATATTTTATAAAAACTAATCTTTTTAACACTTTTTAAAAGGTTTTAACTACAAAATATAAACATTACTAATCAACAATAATAATCATATACATTTTCAACTAATAGCAAAACATATGAGATCATAGTTACACGTTGTCACGTTATCAAGTAAAATTCACAAACAATAACTTAAAATGCATGAACCATATAACCACAACTAATAATCAACATTATTTATTAGGTTATCATTTGTTTACCATAGATAATTGTTATTAAGTCACCAACGTTCAACGACAACTAGTGTGTGCTCACGACACGTGTATGCAAGACCTAACGGAACTAACGGAGTTTGGTAACGGAAAATAACCAGATGTCACATTATCCCCATGTTGAAAGAATTTTCGTCCCGAAAATTGTGTTACATGGTTGTGTTACATCACTGGTTTAGTGCATTGGCATAACGAAATCGAGTGAGTTGTCACATCATCCCCATGTTGAAAGAAATTTCGTCCCGAAATTTAATCAGTACATTCCCCGGCTGTGACCGTCGTTTCGAACAGATAAGGATACTTGAGCTTCATCTGATCCTCGAGTTCCCATGTGAATTCCGGTCCTCGTTTTGAGTTCCAACGAACTTTGACTATAGGTATTTTGCTTTGCTTAAGAGTTTTGATCTCACGGTCCATTACTTCAACAGGCTCCTCAACAAAGCGCAATTGCTCATCCACTTGTACTTCCTCGAGTGGTATAACCAAAGTCTCATCAGATAAGCACTTTTTCAGATTTGAGACATGGAATACGTTGTGAACGCCACTTAGCGAACCAGGCAGGTCTAATCGATATGCCACTAGACCTGTTCTTTCAAGAATCTCAAATGGTCCAACGTATCTCGGGTTAAGCTTGCCTCTTTTGCCAAATCGAATGACGCCTTTCCATGGTAAGACCTTCAACAACACTTTGTCACCGACCTGAAACTCCAAAGGTTTCCGTCGCTTGTCTGCATAGCTCTTTTGTCTGTCTCGCGCTGTAGCCATACGGTTCCGTATTTGCACAATCTTTTCGGTAGACTTGTGCACCAATTCAGGGCCAGCCAGCTGACTATCACCAAGGTGATCTACACTTTCGCCCATACAACGCCTCAAATGGTGCTGCCTGAATACTAGTATGGTAACTATTGTTGTACGAGAATTCGACCAACGGCAGATGAACTTCCCAATTATTTCCAAAATCAATTACACAAGCACGTAACATGTCCTCCAAAGTTTGAATAGTACGCTCGCTTTGTCCATCGGTCTGCGGATGATATGCAGTACTCATATCCAATCGCGCTCCCAAAGATTTCTGTAACGACTGCCAGAAATAAGATGTAAAACGAGCATCACGATCAGAAATAATCGAGATCGGCACGCCATGTCTCGAAACTACCTCCTTCAGGTAAATTCTGGTTAACTTGTCCATTTTGTCAGTCTCCTTGTTCGCCAAGAAGTGAGCTGACTTAGTCACTAGATCCACGATCACCCATATCGTGTCACAACCATTAGGAGTTCTGGGTAACTTAGTAATAAAGTCCATAGAGATCTGTTCCCACTTCCACAAAAGAATCTCAGGTTGTTGTAGTAACCCAGATGGCTTCTGATATTCCACTTTAATCTTGGAACAGGTTAGACACTTGCTCACATACGTTGCTACGTCTGTCTTCATATTAGGCCACCAATAGTGCGCTTTCAGGTCATGATACATTTTGTCAGAACCAGGGTGTATGGAATATTTAGACTTATGTGCCTCACTCATGACTAAGTCTCTCAGATCTCCATACATGGGTACCCAAAGTCTATCCATGAAATACCAGATTCCATTGGATTTGACTTCCAACTGTTTGTCCATCCCACATAAGGATTCAGATCCAATGTTTTCTTCTTTCAAAGCTTTTGTCTGCGCTTCCTTGATTTGTTCAGGCAAGTGAGAGCTAATCGTAAGCTGCAAAGCACGCACTCGTCGGGGCTTAGCGGTCTCCTTCCTACTCAAAGCATCAGCGACTACATTCGCCTTACCTGGGTGATATTTGATAGCACAATCGTAATCGTTTAACAATTCCACCCAGCGTCAATGCCTTATGTTTAGCTCTTTCTGCTCAAAGATATGCTGAAGGCACTTGTTATCGGTGTAAATGGTGCATTTGGTACCGTACAAGTAATGTCTCCAGATCTTCAAGGCAAAAATCACTGCACCTAACTCCAAGTCATGAGTAGTATAGTTCTTTTCTTGCACCTTCAGTTGTCTCGAGGCATAGGCTATTACCTTGCCACGTTGCATCAGGACACAACCAAGTCCTTGGATAGAAGCATCACAGTAAACCACAAAATCATCACTTCTTTCTGGTAATGCTAGTATCGACGCGCTACAGAGTTTCTGTTTCAACAACTGAAAAGCTGCTTCTTGACTCTCACCCCATTTATTACGTTGTTCCCTTATGGGTCAAGGCTATGAGAGGTTGAGCGATTTTAGAAAACCCCTCAATAAAACGTCGATAGTACCCTGCCAGTCCAAGAAATTGCCTTATCTCACTAGGCGTCTTGGGTACCGACCAGTTCTTTATAGCCTCAATCTTCGTAGGATCCACATGGATTCCCTTCTCGTTAACAATGTGACCCAAGAATTGCACCTCACGAATCCAAAAATCACACTTAGAAAACTTGGTGTACAACTGTTCCTTCCTAGGTAGTTCCAAGATCAAACATAGGTGCTCCTCGTGCTCTTCTTTGGTCTTAGAATAGATCAAGATGTCATCTATAAACACAATGACAAACTGATCAAGATAGGGTTTGCACACACGATTCATGAGATCCATGAACACTACGGGTGCATTAGTCAACCCAAATGGTATGACCAAGAATTCATAATGACCATAACGAGTACGGAATGTGGTTTTGGAGATGTCTTCCTCCCAAACTCTCAGTTGATGATAACCGGACCTCAAATCAATCTTTGAGTAATAGCTTCATCCCTGAAGCTGATCAAACAAGTCATCAATACGAGGCAAAGGGTATCGGTTCTTGACTGTGGCCTTGTTCAACTCTCTGTAGTCGATGCACATTCGGAAAGTGCCATCTTTCTTTTTAACAAAGAGCACAGGTGCTCCCCACGGTGATGAGCTCGGTCGAATAAATCCTTTATCCAATAGCTCCTGAAGTTGTGTAGATAGTTCCTGCAGTTCGTTTGATGCTAACCGATGAGGTGCTCTCGCAATTGGAGCTGTTCCGGGAGTCAAATCGATCTGAAACTCAACCTGACGATGAGGTGGTAGTCCAGGCAGATCCTCTAGAAACACCTCTGGAAAGTCGCGAACTACCGGGATATTCTCTATCTTCTTCTCTTCTTATTGTTTATCGGTCACAAGGGCTAGTATGGCTAAGCGACCCTTGCGTAGCCACTTTTGCACTTTTATAAAAGATATGATGCCTATCACAGCACAACTCTTATCGCCCTTGACCGAGAGAATCTCTTCCTCCTTGAGAGGAATGGGAATGACCTTCTCATGGCATATGACTTCCGCCTGCTTCTCAGACAGCCAATCCATACCCACGGCCATGTCAAAACTCCCAAGTGTAATAGGCATGAGATCGATATCAAAGGTATGACCAGCGAGTTCTATCTTGCAACCCTTAAGGATATGCGTAACGGAGATTTGCTTACTATCAGCTAATTCTACGATGTATCTAGACTCCAACGCAGAAGGCATTTCACTTAACAGGTTACTAAACTTAGTAGAGATAAAACTCCTATCGGCTCCAGTGTCAAACAGTACAGAAGCAAAACGACCATTAATAGGAAATTTACCAGTAACAGTAGTAGGATCATTTAGAGCCTCACCTGATCCCATGACAAAGGCTCTCTCTTTAGCTCCTCCATTATTGCCACCATTGTTGTCACCGTTACCACCATTGTTGTTATTGTTGTTGTTGTTGTTATTTCCACCATTGCCATTTCCATTTCGATTCTTCCTTAGTTGAGGACAATTTCTCTTGTAGTGTCCTTTTTTTCCACACTCAAAGCAGCCTTTTGGTGTTACTTGAGGCTGTTGAGGCTTCCTCACCAATTCACCACGACAATCCTTCGCCGCGTGTCCAGCTTTTGAGATGAAGAGGAAGATGACTGATTGAAGCTGCGATTGTTGTCGAACTTCCTTTGTTGCTACTGTTGCTGATGCTGCTGGGGCTGATTGTTCGACGATGAGCTCTTGTTGCCAGAGTTGTCCCACTTACGCTTGTTGTCGGGAACGCTTGCCACAGCGTCCCGTTTGGGTAGATTGCCTTGTTCCACAACCTGATCCGTCAGCTTGTGAGCTAACCGGATAGCCTACTGAATGGTAGTGGGGTTTGAAGCAGTCACCACGCTCTGTATTTCTAGCACAAGACCATGCAGATAGAGCTCAATTCGTTTGATGGGCGGGTTAAACATTCCAAGGTATAAAGTTGCCAACTCATGAGACCTTGTGGTGTAGGCCTCAATCTCAAATCCCTTCATCTTTAGCTGCCAGAACTCAGCCTCTAACTTCTAGACTTCATCACGAGGATAATACTCCTCCATCATCATAGCTTTGAATTCCTCCCACGGCAGTGCATTAGCCATGGCTTGGCCCAACATTTGCACCTGGGCATTCCAGATCACCGAGTCTTACCCCATAGTTATGGATTGTGTTATCTCTAGCATCCGAACGATGAACAGCCTGAGCCACTCTATCAGCTAAGTAACACTGATGGTTATAACACTCGGATTGCAACTCCTTCAACTCCGCCATCATCATCTTAGTCTCACGCAACTCACGTTGTAAGATGCCAGCTGTCTCATTCAGCTCAACAGTGCGTCGTTTCTCTGTGTCTAGAGCAGCAACTAAAGCCGCAATCACCTACTCAATAGAGCATCGTATCGTAGGAAGAGTAGGTGTCGAGATCATAGAAGTAGACCTAGTCCTCGGTCTAGTAGTCGGAAGTTCAGGAACTCGTTCCCTATGAAGCATACGGTTAACATAAGTAGGATAGTAACTCCAATCCCGCGGAGCATCGCGGTCAGGTGGTGCAAAAGGTTGATCCCAGTCTATCTCCTCAGAAGAATAAGAAAGTCGAGGCCACTCAGGAACAAAATGATGAGTAGGGGAATCAGATTGCGCAGGCCTTTTACCTAAAGCCCGTGACGAAGATGCCATGCTGCAGTGCACGTGATGCGTATGCCAATGAGTATGCAGTTAGAGGATAAGCAACGAGTAACTAACTAACTGTGTGCGGTTATAGACTAATGTGTATGCAACCTAGTTCCCTATAACCAATGGCTCTGATACCAATCTGTCACACCCTCAAAATCCACGTGCGGAGTTTTACCGCGAGGCGTGTGAACAAACCAGGATCACAGTCACTAGTTACTCAGAACGACACTATATGCCACATATAAAAATAAAACCAATCAAAGTTCAAACTTTAAAACCATGCGGAAGCGTTTTGTAAATAAGACAAACCCAAAGTATATAAATGTAAAATTTGGCAAAACATGCGCCAACCTATTATTTAAATCTCATAAATAAAATTCAAATGTCATGACTTAAGATGAAGTCTTAGAATGCATGCTGGACCCGTGATGTGCTCCTAATGGCAACTTGAGTTAACGACCAGAGAATAGCATACTTAAAAGGTCAACACAATGGTTGGTGAGTTCAAGAGTTTGCGTCTAATCATAAACAGTAATAAATTGTATACATAAGAAGTGCATTGAAATAGATAGCTAGTCTATATTCACAAGTAATAGCAATAGTGATTTCACGATCGAAGTTGACTGCATTGCGTTTGTTACCTCCCGTCATAACTTACCAGGTCGTGACGATGTTTGTGTTTAGGACAATATTGCACCCGTTTGACCTCGAGTCGTACAGGTGGGGCTTGACAAACCCAGTAGTACTACCCAAGATTTCCCGCTAGTTACCATTATTAACGATCCGAAAGTGTGAGGACTTTCAAGGTATTATGCACTATGTTAAAACATACACAACTTATAATAAAAAGTAAAGCGTTTGCGAACAAGTATGCTACCTCCCCTAGAAGAGAGTTTATAAAATAGTGGGGCATGAACTCACCTGATGTGCAAAAATAATGACAAGAGAGAACTGATGATGGATGAAAAGACAACCCTTCAAAGGTTACCTAGAAAACGCAAGTACATAAGTACGTGTGCACAGAAAACTTAACAACCCTAGGTGCTCAATAAACACATTGACCCAAGGCTTTGGAAAACAAGACTCATCTAACCTAGTTGACCCGTTTGACCCCGTTGATGACATATTAATTGAAATCTCGTTTAATTAAGCGTATCAATTTATCATACATGGTTATCAAACAAACTATTCACGTATATCACATCATCACCCAAGTTCAACCTGGATCATCATACAACTCATGCGAATCTCAAACAATCAACATGCTCAACACAATTATAAATATATCACAACTAATAATTCATTCATGAAGTCTAATCATGCACAACATGCCACGTGAAGTCACTCACGACTTCACATCCTAAACCCTGCCAATCCTACTAACTAGGGGCCTCAGATTCGCATGGGTGTATGACAATCATAATCACATAAATCAACAAGATTCATTCCAACTAACAAACACAATAATGATCAATTCCAATCCCAAACATGATTTCCTAATCACTAACCATAATTCACCATCATGTATAATCACCAAGAACCTACATTCCTTAAATGATCAATCAAGCATCCATACAACCCAAGTAACACATTCCACCACATTAGACATCATCCATAAGCATTCTAACGTGCTCCTAACACCATAAACATGCTCACATCATCATATCCAATGATCTTCAAAAATAAAGTTTCCATTTTTAGAAGGTAACACCCAAAAGCAATCTAACATCCAATTCCTTCATAATTTCATCAATTTTATACCTAATTAAGTTCATAACATTCATTCTAACATGATAATCATCACTAATTCATCAAAATTCCCAATCATCATGCATAAAAGTTTTCACTTATAGTAAGGTATGAACAAACACTAGATTTCATGACTTTTCTTGCACAATTCATGTAAACCAACATCCAAGCAATGTATCTAACATCATACAATCATCAAATCATGAATTCCAAGAACAAAAAGTTTCCTCTTAAGGCAATGTGTGAACAATGTGATCAAACCATGGAATTCTTGCATAATCAACATAACCCAATATTCATACAACCTATCTAACAACATATTATCATCAATCAATCATCAATTTCAACTTTTTCATCAACAATTTCGAGTTAGGGTTCTTCAAGAACAAAAACCATGAAAACCAAATCAAAACTAACCTTTAGGTGTGCTTAGATGATGATTAACACTTGGAAACAACTTGTAATACTTAAAACCAATTCAAATTTGCCTTGTGCACTTGTTCTTGGATCAAAATCGAATGGATGAAGATGTTGGGAGGGGGTTACGGCCGCAAGTGAGGGAATGGGGCTAGGGTTGGGTTAAATTTGTTTAAATATGGTAACTTTTAATTCCTTCCAATTACAAAATAAACCCCATTATTTATATTTTATAAAAACTAATCTTTTTAACACTTTTTAAAAGGTTTTAACTATAAAATATAAACATTACTAATCAACAATAATAATCATATACATTTTCAACTAATAGCAAAACATATGAGATCATAGTTACACGTTGTCACGTTATCAAGTAAAATTCACAAACAATAACTTAAAATGCATGAACCACATAACCACAACTAATAATCAATATTATTTATTAGGTTATCATTTGTTTACCATAGATAATTGTTATTAAGTCACCAACGTTCAACGACAACTAGTGTGTGCTCACGACACGTGTATGCAAGACCTAACAGAACTAACGGAGTTTGGTAACGGAAATTTACCAGATGTCACATAATAAAAGATCTGAACAAATAATTGAGTCGTTCAATATTGATTGGCATGAATCTAACAAAACAGATGCAGGTTCTGCACCTTCATCGGTATATGATTATGCTTCATTATTTGAAACATTTAATCGATCGTCTGTTTCTCCACAGCTACTCTGCCTTTGACATCCTCAATTTATGCTATCTAGCTGATGATATTGGAACTATTTCTACTCAAGTACAAGGAATATCTTCAGATATAACTTCTTCTTCTACTATTTCAGCTGCTACACAATATCTTATTCTGAGCCAATTATTGAGCAAGCTCCACAAGATTCTGCTCAGAGTTCTTTTTCTATTCAAGTTGATCCTATTGATACCATTCAAGTTCAATTTGATGATTTTTCTATTGACAATGATAATCATCAAGAAGAAGACATTGTTTATCAACTGGAACGAGAGATCACTGTTGCAGAACCAATGGGTCATATGTCTAATCTAGACGGAGTTATTTCTAAGGACGTTATTCCTCAGATGAGAATTCATAAACACCATCCAACTGAAGCAATCACTGATACATTATCACAGGGAGTTCAAACTCCAAGCCGTTCTGGTGTAATAAATACATGTTTGTACTAATGATTTATTTCTCAAATAGTGCCAAAGAATGTTGAGATGGCATTAAAAGAAAACAGCTGGGTAGAGGTTATGCCAGATGAATTGATGCAAAGAAGCTCAATGTATGGCATTTGTTTGAATTACCAAAGGGTAAGTTACCAATCGAAACTAAATGGATATTTAAGAACAAAACGGATGAAAAGGATGTGATTGTTCGCAACAAGGCCATGCGTGTTGTTCAAGGATTCTATTAGATTGAAGGACTTGATTATGAAGATGTTTATGCTCTTGTTGCAAGACTAGAAGCTATACGAATCTTTCTGGCCTATGCTTCATACAGGAACTTCACACTATATCTGATGGATGTCAAAACTGCATTCTTGTACGGCGAAATGAAAGAAGAAACTTATGTATGTCAACTACTAGGTTTTGAGGATCCAGATCATCCGGAATATGTTTACAAGTTAGACAAAGCACTTTATGGCTTACATCAAGCACCACGTGCTTGGTATGCTACCCTCACTTAACCTTTGATTGCAAATGGTTATACAAGAGATGCTATTGATCAAACTTTATTTTTAAGGAAGACTCGTGATGATATTATTCTGGTTCAAGTTTATGTCGATGATATTATCTTTGGATCTACCAATGATGATTTGTGCAAGGAATTTGAAACAGTGATAAAGAATAAATTTGAGATGAGTTCTCTTGGCGAAATGACATTTTTCTTGGGAATCCAAGTTAAACAAGATGACAAGGGTATCATGATACATGGCGAAATGACATTTTTCTTAGGAATCCAAGTTAAACAAGATGACAAGGGTATCATGATACATCAACAAAAGTATGTTCACAGTATTCTCGACAAATACAAGTTTCAACACTCGAAGATAGCTCCAACTTCTATGTCTTCTCGTCCTATTTTGACTCCCGATCTCACGTGTGAAGATGTTGATCAACATATGTATCGATCAATGATCGGTCCCTGATGTATCTTACTGCAAGCAGACCAGACATCATGTTTTCTGTGTGCCAGTATGCACGTTATCAGAGTAATCCAAAGGAATCTCATATGAAAGTTGTGAAGCGAATTTTTAAATATCTCAATGGTCAACCAACACTCGGCGTGTGGTATACTAAAAATTCTGATTTCAATTTATTTGCTTGCACTAACAATGATTATGCAGGATGTAACTTGGATAGGAAGTCAACTACTAGTGGATGTCAATTTTTTGGTAATAGATTGATTTTATAGCAGTGCAAGAAGCAGCACACGGTGTCCACTTCAACTGTAGAGGCTGAATATGTGGCTGCTTCAGGTTGTTGTTCACAGATTGTTTGGATACAACAACTTCTTGATTATGGCCTTAACATTTATGACATCGAAATTTGGTGTAAGAACACTGCAGTACTAAACATTGTGAAGAATCCAATTCAACATTCCAAAACAAAACACATTGATATCCGAATTCATTTCATCCGTGACTGTTTTCATAGAAAACTTATTCATTTGGAATTGGTCAAATCAGATGACAACATTGCTGATTTGTTTAGTAAGGCGTTTGATCATTCTAGATTCGAATTTTTAGTTCACTCTTTGGGACTGATTAACTTTGGTTAACACTTATTTTTTCATCCTTTACAAAAAATATTTTTCTTGGTTTTTAGTTAAAATTTTTATTTTCTTGCTAGATAATCACAATTTTAGAGGGATAAAATCTAAAAACTTCGAAAATGATTTTGTTCTTAGGGGGAGTAAAAAGTTTACAGAAAAAGTACAAAAAGATGTTGTTTTATAAGAAAAGGTTTGAGAAAATATAAATTTTCAATGCTATGTAGGAAATGAAAGTATATTTCTTGATTTTGAGTCATTACATTCTAAAGTATACAAGAAACTGACTTGGATTATGTTTGATATGTTGATAGGCTTGACGATCAAGAATGAAAAGCATTAAGTACTGTGATGCACTGAAAGTAACTTTCTATGACTAAAGTGGGTAACTCATCAAGGTTTTGGGATAACACTGATTCCATGCTAAAACAGACTGAGAGTTACGGTCTAGTCATACTCAAGCCAAGTTACTTTCTGCTTCAGCTTGTTTTAGATTATATATAAATATGCAAACTTCAAAAAATAAAAATTATATATGAAAGTAAAACAAAATTCAAAAAAAAAGGAAAAACAAAAAAAAAAAAAAAAGCAAAAAGGCCATCTAGGAATGAAAGATGCCAATGAGCACATTAATAAAAGAAATATTATCCATATTCATACTATATGATAAATATTTTCTTATTTGAGAATATGTTATGACACAGAGGCAAAATCAAAATATGGGGTATGTAAGTCGGACTTGGCTTGTAAGTTCTAAACATCTTGCGAGGGCAAAACATAACACGGACTGGCACTTAATAAGTCATACAACTTGTTAATATTCTGTTCTCAGAAATATTTCTCGTGCTAGTTATGCTCCAAATAGTTATTATCTAAGATAATAATTGATTCTGAGAAAGCTGATCAGAGATGAAAGATTTAAGTCAAATTGGGGTGACTTGAAATCTCAAAAGTGTCTTGAAGTTGGATAAGAGTTTTGCAAAACTTTTGATTGTGTGAACCGCTGAACTCATATAATTTAACCAAAACATGATAAAAATCACAGCTTTTGTGTCTAAGTAAAACTTGAAGTCTAAGTTTAAGGGGGATACAATATATTGACAATCAACATAAATAATCTTATTTATAATAATGCTGAAAAATGTTAATGATTGAATTCTAAGAAATATGATCCTATATTTGAAAATTTATCAAAATATTTAGGTTAATAGTTTAATTAGTGTGTTTAATTGTTTTTGTGTCAACGACGCTTTTGTTTTACAAAAATGTTCAAAAATTAAGGGTGTTAGAGTATTTGTAAACACATAGCTAAACATAATCATTTTCATAACAAATCAAAAAGACTCGATAAGATGATTAAAATTGAATATTAAAGGTTAAAAATTTCAAGAAAATTGAACTTTTCATGCAAAAGTTCAAGACATGTGAAAAGTTCCAGATCCGAGAACTCAGACTTCTCGCGCGAGAAGTCAGAATATTATATAAAGAACAATTGTGCGAAAAGTGAAGTATTCGCACGAAAACTTCTGAAAAATTTCTCTCAAAAATTCTAAGTGTTGAAACTTTATTAAACTGAATTACATTGTTCATTAAGGTTGCATATTGATTCTAAGGTACTTGTTAAGGTATATTGGTGTTTATAACCTCGATTTGATTGGGTTTGATTCATGTCCGAAAGTTAAACTAAATAATACATGTTAAATTGAACAAATAAACATAATAAACCTTAATAATGACTTAAATGACATCTAATAAATATGTTTAATTGGTTAAAACACTCTGAAATTGATAGATAGGAAATTTGAAATAAAACAGACTTTTCGCATGCGAAAAGTTGCTTGAATTTGAAAAGACGCGAGATCTTTCAAATTACTCAAAACTATTTGCATGGAAAGTTGACTTGTCACGCGAAAAGTTGACTTCTCGTAAAAATTCAAAGTCATGCGATAACCTAACTTGTCGCGCGAAAAGATGAACTGAAAACATGATGTTTTCGTGCAAATAGTTAGGGTTTTCGCGCGAGAAGTACAATTTTTCAAAATTTTCTAATATTGGAATTTTTCTAAGTCTGAAATGTTCTAAGTATATTGGTTACTTATCAAGTTTGTTTAAATGTTTCAAATGGCAAGATCTATGGTTTTCAATAAAAACCATAATGCTGTAGCTTATCTTGTAGATGCTCCGGATGACAAAGCTTTATTCAGATCGCTGATTGAGATCTAAAGACATCCCAGATTCATCATGCTATTTTAGCTAATCCTATCATATACACTGATATCATCAATCAGTTTTGGTTTACAGTAGGCAATGAGATAGACGAACATGGGGAACTATGTATTACTGCCACAGTTAAGGGCAAGAGGATTGTTATCACAGCTCAAGTGATTAACATTTGTTGTTGGAAGATCAAGCACATGCACCTATGAAGATTGATGATGATGGTGTTAAAGATTGTTTGGTCTGAATGGGATATAACCATAGATATCCATCTCTAGAGAAGACGTATTTACCTCCATTTTGGAAATACTTATTTCATGTTGTAATCTATTGTCTGAGCAACCTGAAGGCTGGCATGGATAGCTTGAGTGTTGTTTTTGTATCCCTGCTGATATCTATCGTCAAGGACTTACCATATAGCATATCTAAGGCTATATTTACTGAGATACAAAAGAATGTCATAACTACTGTGGGGAAGAAGTTTATTATGTACCCTAGATTTATTCAGATGATAGTGAATGCTGCTCATCCTGAGTTAGCTGTATCTGAGTCATCCACATATGTAGTAATGGTGATGAAGAAAGATATGTTCACTTATCTTATGGGAGCACGGGGAAATGCTTGGGATGGATCTCACTTTGTCAAGCTTGGAAGATTTGTTAATAGGTTTCAAGCTAAGGCACTTACTCAAGAGACTGAGACTCCACATGTACATAGAGATGCTACAGGTGGTACATCCACAAGTACTTTACAAGAAGCTCAGAAAGTTCTCATGCTGCTGGTAGATCTGATATTGATGAGGTTGATACTTGGTTACAAAATGGTGAAGATGATAGTGAAACAGATAGTGATCAGATTGGAAATGTGTTGTATGTTTTACAAAAACATCCCAGAGTACGAGAAACTCCTACTAAACGCATTGCAGAGGAACGTGATGCTGATTTTGTTACTGATGAGATTCCTGTTACTACCTGAGAAAGGAGGAAGAGAATGGCTAGGGTAGCTGGTGAATGTTCACGTAGGAGAGGTAGAGGACGAGGTGTATTGAGTAAACGTCAGACCTAATGACCACTGTGACGACTGAAGAGGTGAATATATCCGACATTCTAGTCATAGTTAGTGAGCCCACTATGTCACATCCCGGCGGAAGCGTGGGATGATTGGGTGTGACTTCTCGGTTCAAAACTCATTGATTATAATAACATACAATCCCATCAATAAAATTTAACATAAACTTTCATATAATAATTTAGGATTACAAAATTTATACAAAATTTGTCTAGTTAATAGACTATTACATTAAGTAATCCTAAAACCCAAAATAGATTTCCCGATCACTTCACATACACTCCCAGCTAGTGATGGACTTGAACGTCCACATGCATGCTGAGATCCACCAAATCCAAAGTGATCCAGACACACAACTGCCCCACATATTCATACCATCTATTTAACAGGTTGAATGTATACACTAAATTATAGTACATGTTGTCAACCTGAAAAAGCATACTTAAAACAGTCAACATAGAGTTGGTGAGAACATAGGTTTATTCAATAACCAAATTTTAATTGATGCATCAATAATAAACTCACAACCAAACCTACTCATATGTCAAGTGATTCATAACTGTCAAATACAAATCATAGAATCAAATAATATAACATTCATACCCTCATCCGGCAGATGCAGGATGACATATTCCTAAGTAGCGCTACCTATATTATTTGACGATTTCTCGTCCGAATTAATGGTTGTGTCAAAATGACAGTAACATATCAAAGTTTTCAAACTTGCATCAATTTCAATTACAGTATGATTTGTCCCCCAAAAATTTATAAATCAAAAAGGGGCCATGTTACTCACTTTATTTGCAGCAACAAGTCAAATATTTTCTATAAAATAATTACTTGTTAGAATAAATCTTATTTATTTAAAATTTTCAACACTTGTTTAGTTAACTAATGTCAAAATTCCCAGCAGTAGCTACGCTTACTCAAACATTACCAAATTTTACCAGTAGTAGTATCTAATATCCAGATTATCCCATAGAAATTCCAATTAATATAACCTTACGGGTAATTTCTTAGAAATTTCATAAGTTTCACAATAAATGGCAGAAATAGCTAAATATCTCTAAAAATTCTAAAATTTATATTCTGCCCTATTCAATATATCAAAGTTTATGTAAAATTTTCATGATTTATCTACTGTTCTACTGTCAGTTTCGATTTTCTCCCTATTAATTATTCTAAAATATGAAACTACATCATACTAGGGAGTTAATTCACAAAATTTATTCTGTAATTCTGATATAAAACTAGGGTTATCTTATAATTTTTCCAGAATTTTATCACGTCCAGATCTTTTGTTTGGTATTTTTCTTCTATTTTCACAATTTAATTATATAAATTAATATATCCCATATAATTATTCCATATTTTCCAGCTTATTACTTCTAATATTTTCTAACAAGTTTCCAAATTTTATTCCACAATCACAGTCGTTTAGATTTTTAATCAAAATTATGTAATTAACAAGCATTTCAACCCTTTTAAATCCTTTGTTTTTGTTTAAGTTTTTGGTTTTTATCAAAATTATCAAACTTTCTATTTTGAACTACTTTATTACTGATTTTTGATTGAAAATCAACTTTGCATAATGTTTGTACATAACTTTGATGGTTTATTTGACAACCCTAAAGCTAAGGTTAGGTAAACTAACATTTTAAGAATTTTCATAGAATTATAGTATATTTAGAAGTTGTTAAGGTGTTTTTTATTTGACTAACTCTTTATGAATTTTATTTGATCATGCATATTCGTGAGCATGCATGCATCCATGCATAAATATTTACGTGTGCATGTATATGAATACTTGTGAACTACGTGTTTATTGAACTATGTGTGTATTTGTTACCAAATCATAAAATTATGTGATTAGCTACTTGATTGATAAATGTTCTCATCTATCATATAATAAACTAAAACTTAACCAAACATTACCAAACAAGTTAACCTTTGGAAGAATGGATATAAAAAAAAAAAAAAAAAAACTAAACTAATCATAAACACTTAAACATCAAACTAACATACCAACTTAACATATGTACTCAGCTCATTAAGGTGTTAACAAAACAAGATTAGCAACAAATTAACACAACTAATCTTAACTTAATGACTAAGATTGTCATTAACACCATAAGTTGACACCTAGCAATCCATGGACACTTATCATCCTTTTAAGCTTGACACCTAGCTCTAGTTTCACACCTCACCAATTTAAAGATTAGAGGTAATCATGAACATCATAATAATCTTCCTAGTCCTTTGGAAACCTCGGTCCATGGACACCACCATCACCATCGACCGAAACCACCACAACCGCCACCATCTCCCGACCCACTCTCTCGGTTTAATCTCTCTCTTGGTTCTTAAGTTACACACAATACCGCCACCTTCTACTCACACTCTCGGTCTCCATAACAACTACACATCATCATCAAAGCTCCATATGATCATCATCTCCAAATCAACTTACTTGTGATCAACTCTTTAGGATTCAAGAACAACCACCTCAAGTGAAGCATCAAGAACTTAAAAATCAATCTTCTAAGCCCTTCTCTACTCCAAACCAGGTTTGATTCTCAAAATAATATGATTAACAAGTTAAGAAAGTATATGTATGTGTTTAACATACATAACCAACCCTTGTGAGTTATAAACCATCAAAATTATGTACAAACATTATGAAAACTTGATTTTCAATCAAAAATCATTAATAAAGTAGTTCAAAACAGAAAGTTTGATAACTTTTATAAAAACCAAAAATTCAAACAAAAACAAAGGATTAAAAGGGATGAAATGCTTGTTAATTTCATAATTTAGATTAAAAATCTAAATGACTATGATTGTGGGAATAAAATTCGAAACTTATTAGGAAATATTGGAAGTAATTAAACCAGAAAACATGGAATAATTATTTGGGATATATTAATTTATATCATTAAATTGTGAAAATAGAATAAAAATACCAAACAAAAGATATGGACATGATATAATTCTGGGAAAATTATATGATGACCCTTGTAACATATCTGAATAACAGAATAAATTTCGTGAATTAACTCCTTAGTATGATAAAGTTTCATATTTTAGAATAATTAATAGGGAGAAAATCGAAACTGACAGTAAAACAGTAGATAAATTATGAAAAGTTAACATAAAATTTCATATATTGAAAAGGACAAAATGTATAAATTTAAGAATTTGTAGAGATATTTAGCTATTTCTGCCATTTATTGTGAAAATTGTGAAATTTCTAAGATATTATCCGTATGGAGATATTAATTGAAATTTTTATGAGATAATCTAGATATTAGAATATTACTACGTGTAAAATTTCGTAATTTTTGGGTGACCATAGCTACATTTTGAGAAATTTGACATTAATTAGTAAAATAAGTGCTGGAAATTTTAAAGAAATAAGATTTATTCTAACAAGTAATTATTGTATAGAAAATATTTGATTTGTTGCTGGAAATAAGGTGAGTAACATGGCCCTTTTTTAATTTATAAATTTTTGGGGGAAAAAGCATACTGTTATTAAAATTGATGCAAGTTTGAAAATTTTGATATGTTACTATCATATTCACATAACCATTAATTCGGATGAGGAACCGTCAAATAATATAGGTAGCGCTACTTAGGAATATGTCATCCTACATCTGCCTGATGAGGGTATGAATGTTATATTATTTGAGTCTGTGATTTGTATTTGACAGTTATGAATCACTTGACATATGAGCAGGTTTGGTTGTGACTTTATTATTGATGCAGCAATTAAAATTTGGTTATTGAATAAACCTATGTTCTCACCAACTTTATGTTGACTGTTTTGAGTATGCTTTTTCAGGTTGACAACATTTACATAATTTAGTCTATACATTTAACATGTTCAATAGATGGTATGAGTATGTGGGGCAGCTATGCGTCTGGATCACTTTGGACTTGATGGATCTCAGCGTGCATGTGGACGTTCACGTCCATCACTAGCTGGGAGATTATGTGAAGTGATCGGGACATCTATTTTGGGTTTTAGGATTACATAATGTAATAGTCTATTAATTAGACAAATTTTGTATAAATGTTGTAATCCTAAATTATTACATGAAAGTTTATGTTCAATTTTATTGCTGAGATTGTACATTATTATAATCAATTTGTTTTGAACCAAGAAGTCACATCCAATCATCTCACGCTTCTGCCGGGATGTGAGACATTGGTATCAGAGCCATTGGTTATAGAGAATTAGGTATTCTCAGTAAATGCCTAGACTATAACCATAAGCTCATATGATCACAAATTTGAAAGCATGATAAATATATATCTATATATATCCTTTTCATGAATTTATGTGAACAAGTCTATGCTTAGACAATAATAAACTCTTGTTATTTATATATATGATTGAATATGTGAATATGAAATTCTATGAATTATGTGATTGGTTGTTTTGACTTGTGATAGTATAAATTGAATGTTGTAAAGAATTTTTGCAATATGAGTACTTATAATTCTGATAGCCACCATATCAAAACTGATCATTCGAAACATCTGGACCATAACCTGAGACCAGGACCAACCCAAAGCCAAAAATTTTCATCCGTTGTGCACAGGTAACAATCGAGGGTTATACAATCGAGACCCCTAGAAAAAGTGTACGAAGTGGTAAGAAGTTTCTAATTAAGCAAGCTCAAGAGCCAGAAGATGAAAATCTAGAAACCTTTCCCTCGATATTAGACATAACACCCATAACCCGACCCGACGCTTCTGAAACTAAAGAGAGAAGAATCAAGAGAAAAAGGTTGGAAGAATGTTAGATAGACACAGCCAACCAGATTCTTAAAAAGCTTAAGAAAATACAACGGGAAATTCAAGTAATACAAACGAATATAAAAGAAATGAAGGAAGGAAGCAAAAGCATCTTCCCTAAGCTATGGAACTAGGTTTGGGGAAATTAGGATTACAGGAACCCTAATTTATTATGTAACTACCTTAATATATGTGAAATAAATGAAATATTTTGTGTATTAAATATTATGTTATAATTGAATGAAATTTTTTGTGATATTAGTATAATTAAAATGTAGTGAAAAATGCCGCCAAGAAGAGATACTCAACCTGTACACAGAACTACCCGTGTTGGACGACCAAGAACTAGATTAGGAGAAGAACCTCCGTCAGTGAATACCACTGCAAATAAGAATGAAAGAATTTCTCAGATAGTAACTCAACAATTGGAAGATGAAATACCTACGTTAGTGGCTCAACTCCAATAGAACCTTAGAGGTGCACCACCTGGAAATAAAGAACCAGGGAATGCTAACGGAATAGAAAACCATGAGGAAGAAGCTATAGGCAGAGTTAAAAAAGGATGTTCTTATAAGACTTTTATGTCTTGTAGACCTCAGGACTTCAATGGAAAAGGAGGAGCAGTACAAGCACTACGTTGGTTAGAAGGAATGGAGTCAGTATTAGACATCAGTGAGTGTGCTGATAATTGCAAGACCCTGTTTGCTTTGCATTCTCTGAAAGGAGAAGCACAGTCTTGGTGGAAGATGAAAGTTCAAACTAAGGGAAGGAATGCTATGAATGGATTAAGCTGGGAAGAATTTAAAAACTTAGTGATTGAGAAATACTGTCCTTATAATGAGATAGAAAGGATAGAAGTAGAATTCTTAGCACTAGAAATGAAGGGTGCTGCACATCAGGAGTATACTGATAGGTATAATGAGTTATCTAGGTTAGTGCCACATCTAGTAACACAAGAAGCCAAAAGGATAGGAAGATATATTTGGGGTTTAGTACCTCAGATAAGAGGAATGGTTAAGTCAGCAATGCCAAAGACTTTTCAGGATGCAGTAACGTTATCAGGAAGCTTGACTGATGAAATGATAAGGAATTGATTGTTATCTAATTCAAAGATTGGAGAGAAGAGAAAGTGGAACAACAACAACTCAGGAGGGCAATTGGGAGGAAATCAACATAAGAAGGTAAACAGAACTCCAGTGAGAAACTTCATGGGGATTGCTCAGGAAAGAAGACCGCAAATAGAAGGTCAATCATGGTGTAGTACTTGCAGAAGACACCATAATGGTAAGTGCATGATGGTGAACTGTTATAATTGCAAAAAGAAAGGACACCTGTCAAGGGAATGTAGAGAACCCGCAAGCCCTAAACCAGTTTGCTACCAGTGTGGAAATGAGAATCATTTTCGCAACAAGTGTCCAGAGCTGAAGGGAAAAGATCCAATGAACCCAAAAATCCACGTGGTAGAGCTTTTGTACTACAAGATGAAGAAGCACGACAAGAACCGGATGTTTTGACCGGTACGTTTCTCATTAATGATTAGTACGCAACTGCATTATTTGATATGGGAGCAACTCGTAGTTTTGTTTCGAATACATTTAAACCATTACTTGGAGTGGCCTCAGAAAAACTAAAAAATGATTATATAATATAATTAGTTGATGGAAAAATAATAGAAGCTAGTGAAGTTATCCCTAACTGTATCTTGAATTTAGATGATCATTGTTTTGATATAAATTTGATTCCTATTAAATTAGGAGGTTTTGACATTGTTGTGGGTATGGACTGGTTAAGTAAGAATCAGGCCGAAATTATCTGTGGTAAAAAAATGATTAGAATACCTTTGATTAAAGATAATAAAAGTCTTCTCATATATGGTGAAAGACCTAGAGGTGCTATAAAAATAGTATCATGTAAGAAGGCTCAGAAATATTTGAAAAAGAAATATCTAGAATTTCTAGCCCATGTAGTTGATACAAAATTAGATAAGAAGAACTTAGAAGATTTTCCCATCATTAGGGAATATCCAGAGGTATTTCCTGATAAATTACCAGGATTACCACCCCCTTGTCGGGTAGAATTCAAGATTGAGTTAGTACCAGGAACTGCACCTATTGCCAAGTCTCTGTATCGTTTGGCGCCAATAGAATTGAATGAATTAATGAGTCAACTTCAGGAGCTATTAGATAAGGGATTTATACGCCCTAGCGTATCACCTTGGGGAGCTCCAGTCTTATTCATAAAGAAGAAAGATGGAACATTTAGGATGTGTATCGATTATAAAGAGCTCAATAAAGTAACTATTAAGAATAGGTATCCTCTCCCCAGGATAGATGATCTATTTGATCAATTGCAAGGATCTAGTTATTTTTCAAAAATTGACTTAAGATCAGGATATCACCGGTTAAGGGTACGAGATGAAGATATACTTAAGACTGCGTTTAGAACTCGATATGGTCATTATGAATTCCTTGTAATGCCATTTGGGTTAACTAATGCTCCAGCAGTGTTTATGGATCTAATGAATAGAGTGTGTAAACCTTACTTAGACAATTTTGTCATAGTCTTTATAGATGACATCTTAATCTATTCTAAAAGCAAGGAAGAGCACGAGAAGCACTTAAGGCTAACTTTGGAGTTACTTCGGGAAGAAAAACTGTACGCCAAATTCTCAAAGTGTGAATTTTGGAAAAGAGAAGTACAATTCTTAGGACATCTTGTTAATCAAGAAGGAATTCAGGTCGACCTAGCAATGATTGAAGCAATTAAAAAATGGGAAGTTCCAACAACACCAACTGAGGTACGTCAATTCTTAGGTTTGGCTGGACATTACAGAAGGTTTATAGAAAATTTCTTGAGAATAGCTCAACCTTTAACAGAATTAACACAGAAAGATAAGCCGTATGTTTGGGTAGAAAAAGAGAATGTTGCATTTGAACTTTTAAAAAATAAGTTATGCAGTGCTCTTATTTTAGGTCTTCCAGATGGTACCGATGATTTTGTAGTATACTGTGATGCATCACATCAAGGTTATGGATGTGTGTTAATACAACGAGATAAGGTAATTGCATATGCATCTAGACAACTTAGAGGAAGTGAGAAAAATTATAATACACATGATTTGGAACTAGGAGCCGTAGTATTTGCACTTAAGATTTGGAGGCATTATTTATAGGGAACCAAGTGCATAATTTATATAGATCATAAGAGTTTGCAACACATATTTGATCAAAAGATGTTGAATATGAGACAGAGAAGATGGGTAGAGTTACTAAGTGATTATGATTGTGAAATCAAATATCATCCAGGAAAGGCAAATATAGTGGCTGATGCTTTATGTAGGAAAGAGAAAACTAAGCCATTACGAGTCCGTGCCATGAGGATGGAATTACACTCGGATTTAGTATGCCAAATTCGAGAAGCCCAACAAAAAGATGAATTAAGAGATGTGATGGGGTAGGACAAACACCTAGAAGCTATGTTAGATGGAATCGTGGGATTTAGAGGAAGAATTTGGATTCCTAATGATGATCTGCTTAGGGAAACCATTCTAAGGGAAGCACATAAGTCCAGATATTTAGTACCTTGGGGAAATAATAAGATGTATAAAGATTTAAGAAACCAATATTGGTGGCTAGGAATGAAGAAATCTATTGCAGAATTCATAGAAAAATGTGATGTCTATTCAAGGGTAAAGGCGGAATATCAAAAACCCTCAGGATATTTGCAACAACCAAAAGTCCCCGAATGGAAATGGGACCAGATTACCATGAATTTTGTAACCAAAATACCCAGAACTGCAAGTGGGTATGACACAATATGGGTTATAGTCGACAGACTAACTAAATCGACTCATTTCTTGCCAATTAGAGAAGATTATAAGATGGAGAAATTAGCAAGGATCTATATGAAGGAAATTGGGTCTAGAAATGGAATACCATTTTTGATAATATTTAACAGAAACAGTAGATTTACTTCAAGATGCTGGCAGACTTTGCAAAAAGCATTAGGAACTCAAGTAAATATGAGTTTAGCATATCATCCACAAACAGATGGACAAAGTGAGAAAACAATTCAGACATTGGAAGATATGTTGCGAGCATGTGTATTAGATTTTGGTGGTAACTGGGATATAAACTTACCTTTGATAGAATTTCCTTTAACAATAGCTATCACGCCAGTATAGGAGCAGCTCCATTTGAAGCTTTATATGGAAGGAAGTGTAGGTCACTTATGTGTTGGAATGAGATAGGAGATAGACAACTTACAAGCCTAGAACTTGTACAGATGACAACTGATAAAATCAGTGAAATTAAGAATAGGTTAAAGGCAGCACGTGATAGGCAAAAGAGTTATGCTGATAAAAGAAGAAAACCTTTAGAGTTTCAAATAGGGGATAAGGTATATTTGAAGGTATCTCCATCAAAGGGAATTATTAGGTTTAGAAAAAGGAATAAGTTGAACCCTTGGTATGTTGGCCCTATTGAAATAATTGATAGGATTGGCCCTGTAGCATACATAGGTAAGATTTGCCTCAAGAATTAAGTGAAGTACATAACACCTTTCACGTATCCAACCTAAAGAAATATCTAACTGACGAGACATTAAGGGTTCCATTACATGAAATTAAAGTAGATAAGAAACTTCATTTGTAGAAGAACCAATGGAAATTATGGATAGATAGGTGAAAAGTTTGAGGAGAAGTAAGATCCTAATTGTAAAGGTCAAATAGAATTCAGAAAGAGGACTTGAGTTTACATGGGAAAGGGAAGATGAAATCAAAAGAAAATATCCCTATCTATTTGAGGTTAAACTGAACGAAAAAGACAATCACAAAGATAAACCCCCCCACATCATCTGATAGTAACAGCAAGAGAATTTCAGAACGAAATTCTTTTTACGGGAGAGAATGTGACAACCCTAAAGCTATGGTTAGGTAAACTAACAATTTAAGAATTTTCATCGAATTATAGTATATTTAGAAATTGTTAAAGTGATTTTTATTTAACTAACTCATTATGAATTTTATATGCCTAATTGATCATGCATATTCGTGAGCATGCATGCGTCGATGCATAAATATTTACGTTTGCATGTATATGAATACTTGTGAACTACATGATTATTGAACTATGTGTGTATTAGTTACCAAATCATAAGATTATATGATTAGCTACTTGATTGATAAATGTTCTCATCTATCATATAATAAACTAAAACTTAATCAAACATTACCAAACAAGTTAACCTTTGGAAGAATTGATATAAAAAACAAAACTAAACTAATTTTAAACACTTAAACATCAAACTAACATACCAACTTAACTTATGTACTCGGCTCATTAAGGTGTTAACAAAACAAGATTAGCAACTAATTAACACAACTAATCTTAACTTAATGACTAAGATTGTCATTAACACCATAAGTTGGCACCTAGCAATCCATGGACACTTATCATCCTTTTAAGCTTGACACCTAGCTCTAGTTTCACACCTCACCAATCTAAAGATTAGAGGTAATCATGAACATCATAATAATCTTCCTAGTCCTTTAGAAACCTCGGCCGATGGACACCATAACCCCACCATCACCATCGACCGAAACCACCACAACCGCCACCATCTCCCGACCCACTCTCTCGGTTTAATCTCTCTCTCGGTTCTCAAGTTACACCCAACACCGCCACCTTCTACTCACACTCTCGGTCTCCATAACAACAACACATCATCATCAAAGCTCCATATGATCATCATCTCCAAATCAACCTATTTGTGATCAACTCTTCAGGATTCAAGAACAACCACCTCAAGTGAAGCATCAAGAACTTAATAATCAATCTTCTAAGCCCTTCTCTACTCCAAACCAGGTTTGATTCTCAAAATCCTATGATTAACAAGTTAAGAAAGTATATGTATGTGTTTAATATACATAACCAACCCTTGTGAGTTATAAACTGTCACATCCCGGTGGAAGCGTGAGATGATTGGATGTGACTTCTTGGTTCAAAACACATTGATTAAAATAATGTACAATCTCAGCAATAAAATTTAACATAAACTTTCATGTAATAATTTAGCATTACAACATTTATACAAAAATTGTCTAATTAATATACTATTACATTAAGTAATCCTAAAACCCAAAATAGATGTCCCGGATGTTGGTTGTAATTTGGGAACCGATAGGGAGAGTCGGGAGAGTGAGCGGAGAGGTGATGGTGGCGGTTATGGTCGATGATGATGGTTTTTTATGATGTTCATTGGCCGAAGGCCATTAATGGCTAGCAATAATCACATCTAAACTAGAGTGATGAGTGTGCTAATCAAAGAGGTTTAGGTGTCAAGTGCAAATCTAAACTAGAGTGATGAGTGTGCTAATCTTAGAGGGTTAGTGTCATGGAATGCTAGGTGTCTCATTTTTATGTTAATGACACTCTTAATCATTAAGTTAAGGTTTAGTCTTTAATAGTTACTAATCAAAGCTTAATAATACCCTAATGAACCGAGTATTACGTTTAGTTTGTACATTAGTTTGGTGTTCAAGTGTTTATGATTACTTTAGTTTTTGATATCAACTTTCCAAAGGTTAGCTTGTTTGGTAATGTTTGATTAAGTTTTAGTTTATTATATGATAGATGAGAACATTTATCAATCAAGTAGCTAATCACATAATCTTATGATTTGGTAACTAATACACACATAGTTCAATAATCACGTAGTTCACAAGTATTCATATACATGCACACGTAAATATTTTTGCATGGATGCATGCATGCTCACGAATATGCATGATCAATTAGGCATACAAAATTCATAAAGAGTTAGTCAAATAAAAATTACCTTAACAATTTCTAAATATACTATAATTCTATGAAAATTCTTAAAATGTTAGTTTACCTAACCTTAGCTTTAGGGTTGTCACACACTACACCAGTGATCATTATAGAGTCAACAACTTTGACATCTTCACCTATGCCCACTACTTTTACACTTTGAGGACACCACCGATGGGGCAAACTCATGATGATCTTTTTGGTGATCACAACCAGAGTTTTCTTCTTTATCACCCACTAGGGTTACTTTGGAGCAGAGAGTGAGTGTGCTGGAGAAAGAGATGTTGGAAAAGACACAAATTATTAATGACTTATATCGAAGCATGTTGGAGAAAGATGAGAGGATTAAGAGTTTGGAGAGTCAATAGCAGTTCATGTTCAGTTATGTGCAAATTATGGAACAGAACTTAATAGATCTCACCTCACATGTGTATTCATCATTCACCCAACAATATACCACAGAGGTTGGAGAATCACATGGACAGCAAGCTGCTAGTCCTGAACTTGTTGATGAGCCTATTACACATACAGAGCGTGTTGTTGATCCTGTTGATACAAAAAGAACAACAAACACTGCTGATGTTGATCAAGTGCCTGTGTCAGATATTCCTATACAGGCCATCGAGGATCAACGTGTATCATTTACTAGAGAGGCATTTGTGAAGCCTGAACATATGATGCCTATTCATGATCTAGTTAATGATGATAATGATTTGGATATGATAGATTTTGGATTTAGTGATGAAGAAAATGATGATGATGATGATGATGATGAAAATGATGATGGTGATGATGGAGATGAAGGAGATGATTGTCAAAAGGATGATGAAACAAAGGATGATGATGATGATCAAGGAGGTGATACTAGAGCTGCTACTCGTTCTTCCGGATCATCAGGCATTGACAATGTGTCCGGACCAAGTCCTGAAGATACAGTTGACTATACATCATTAGATCCTGCAACAAAGGCTGCATATGAGAAGGAATTTTACACGTTTCAGCAACGATTGATTGATGAAGAAAAAGACGAAGATTTTGGAATATTTGATGATTTAGAAGAAGCCATAGACTTCACTGATATATTTAGAAACAATCTTAAGGACTTATTTTCTAATACTTTGATTGAAGAAGGGAGATCATTGGAGAGTCGAGCAATCAGCAAACGACTAACGAGACTGCTAATGTTACTGACCAAAGTGCTGTACGTCAGATTAGGAATCTTACCTTTACTGCTGCTCCTCCACCGGCTTACATTCATATGCTGAAACATTCCAAACCTTTCACAAGGTACGGGAACTCAGAACCTATCATTAGATGAGCATACGATGCAGAAAAGAAACTATATGTGATCAAGAGAAAGGGTGGTGCTATCGAGTATTATCAAGACGAACACGATTTCCATACACTCAGAGCATCAGATTTATATGTTATGGTTCATGTTCCATTCATTAATCCGAGCAACTACGTAAAGTGAAATTCGATTAGAAACATGATATGGAGACATAGCAAAACCAACATCAACGATTTCAAGACTGCCAAATCTAAGGTTATTGAAGATAAGACCCGAATTGATCCTAACACAAACAAACCAATGAAGATAAGGGTTTATAAGCATCCAAGATATGTAAGAAAGTTCCCTGTACACGCTCCAGTACAAGTTAACAACTTGTCAAAGCTTAGGTGGTGGAGGTGTGAGAAGGAGATAGGTCATGCTTTGATACATTGTATAGATAAAGAATACCGTATCATCGACCCTTTGGATTTGCTGAAGTTTGGAAAAGACGATTTGATAAAGTTGTAGGCTTGTCCAATTACAGCTGATGAATCAGTTCAGTTTATAGCAGCACAGTTCGGTTGGTTGATTACGAAGGCCCTGGACAACAAGATGTATGCTTGTGGGGGCAGTTATAAGGTTGAAGACGTGGACTTTTAAACATATTGATTTACCAAGCCTAGGGGGAGATTGTAAGGGTTGAACCTAGAGGCTCAAGAAATCAAATCAAGATGAAGATCAAGATCAAGTCACGCGAGAGCCTAAAGTAACCGCGCGAAAACATTCCTCTCGCGTGACAACATCAAGTCGTGCGAGAACAAGTTGACTCGCGCGAGAACTTATAGTTTAGTATAAATAGAAGTTTTTGTAATGTAATTTAGCAAGCTTTTGTCATTTTCCTGATTTCACACTAATTGTAATTCATTCAAATCAGAGAGTAATATATACTGCAAAGTTTATTTTTCTTTTGTGTTTGAGTTCTTCGTCTACTATACAATCTTATTCCGTGATGTTAACATTCCGCATTTTCATCATGAGATCGCTCTTATTGTTGTGTTGATCCTTACAGATGAAATATTTTTAAAAAGGGAGGAAACGTTTCAAAAGGGGGGAAAATTCTTAAATCAGTAGTGTAACGCAATATAAAAGTTAGTTACATTGCATAACTATTAATTGTTACATCATTGTTTTTGCATCTTAAAAACTAACCTTTAGTAAACACGTATATTACGTGGGTTGAATAAATAAAATATTAAATAGAATTAAAACTTGTTAATAATATAATTATATTTTAATATAGTGACTTTTACATCTTTCCCCTTCCTAAAACCATTAATTACATATTTGCCCAATCTAAAAAATTAATTACATCTTTCCACTTCCTAAAACATATATATAACATATTTATTCATTTCAATAAACTTTATATAGTAAATTACTATTTTACCTTGTTTTTACTAAGAGATCCTACTACTCTAAAGTGGACATTTATCATAATTCCATACTATCAAACTTTTCATTTTCGCACCTAAATTATTTTCATCCATTTTATGGCATTTGGTAATTAAGGTAATAAATCAATCATATTTTATGACCATCTTTTTATTTTTTGTTTATTCAAATTAAAAATTAAATGTTTCCTAATTAACTTTTCATTTGTAAATATAAAGATATCATATTTATCATACCTTCTCAAAATATTTTATATATATTAAGGCATTTCAGTAATTATAAATATATACAGATTTATAATTTATATTTTTTTTATGCAACATTTGTAATACACGAGTGTTTTAATACAAGCTTTCACATATTAATGCTTTATTATTATAGTTGTTTAAAACTTTTAACAATATTGTTTTAGTTTGTATTTAAAGATATAACTTTATCGATTATTGTTTTTTTGAAATAAAGTTTTAAATGAGATGAAATTTTGTTGTTTCTATTTACATAGAAGACCCAAACTTGAGAAACTATGTAATTGATAGTCGTTGAAAGTAAAATGTGTAAAAATAATTTAGTGCAAATACAAGTAATATAATCATTCAATAAATAATTTCAATCAAATGGATAAATATGTAATATGTACGTTTTTGGGAGGGGAAATATGTACTAGGTAATAATTTCAATAACATGTCTAAACTGAGTTTTACGCATATGTAAACCGAATTTGACAAAGTTTCCAATTATTTGGATATTTTAAAAATGTTATATTTTTATTACATGTGTAACAAATTTTTTCTAATGCCCCCAAAAACTAACTGGAACTTTAACACATGTGTAGTTTATTTTATGCATAATTTATCCCACGAGTTAAAGATAATTTTGAAACTCTAACATATGTGTTATTAAATTTAACACATGTGTTATTAATTTTGTGATATCCGGTAATTTTCCGTTACCAAACTCCGTTAGTTCCGTTAGGTATTGTATACACGTGTCATGTGATTCAATAATAATGATCTATGATAAACAGATGATAATCTAATTAATAATGTTGATTATTAGTTGTGGTTATGTGATTCATGTATTTTAAATATTATTCGGAAATTTTACTTGATAACATGACAACGTGTAAAAATTATTCATGTGTTTTGCTATTAGTTGAAATATATAGTTATTATTGATGATTAATAAAATTTGTATTTTGCGATTAAAACCTTCTTAAAAGTGTTAAAAAGGTGAAGTTTTATAAAGTGTAAACAATAAGGGTTAAGTTGTAATTACCATAAAACTTAAACTTAACAAAATTAAGTAAACCCTAGCCCCCATAATCCCCAAAATTGGCCGAAGCCTTCCCCTCCCCTCATCCTCAAGATTTTTTATCAACAACACTCAACTCAATCGATTTTTCTTGATTCCAAGTGGTTCTAACATGTAGCAAGTGAATTCTTGATTACTACGTGATTAAAGGTTAGATTTTGATTGTTTTTCATGGTTTTGATTCTTGATGAACCCTGATTCAAAATTACGGAAGAAATGTTGAAGTTGATGATTGTTTGATGATGTTATGTTGTTATTTAGGTTGTATTAATGTTGGGTTATGTTGATTATGCAAGAAATCTATGGTTTGATCATATAGTTCATACATTACCTAAAGTGGAAACTTTTCTTTATGGAAATTTATGTTTTGATGATTGACATATGTTAGATGGATTGTTATGATTGCTATGAACTAGATTAGGAATGTTATTGATGAATTTGGGGTTGAAGTTGTTGAAAATATAGATTTTGGATATTACTTTCCCAAAAGGGAAACTTTATTGATGTGAAACATTGGGTTTTGTGAATTGGGCATGTTATTGATGTTAGGAGCATGGTAGATTGATCATGGATGATGTCTAATGAGTTAGATTATGATATTTGGGTCGTTTGGTTAGTTGATTAATCTATGGGAAAATCTAAGTGTTCTTGGAAAATGTTCAAGTATGGCATTTTGTACAGGTTATGAAATTGTGATGCAATATAGTAATTGAATATTATAAAGTTGGTTTTGACTTGTATGATTTGTATTTGGGTATGTGATGATGGGTATCATACACGCGTGAGAATCTGAGGCCCCTACTTTGTAGAATTGGCAAGGTTTAGGATGTGTACTCGTGAGTGGCTCCACATGGCACGTTGTAAGTGACTAAAGCCAATATGTATACTGTAAATGAGTTTAATTATGAACATGTTTAGTATGATGACTTGGTTTGCATGTGTTGTATGATAACCTAAGTTAGCTTGAAGATCATGATGAGACTTAAGAGTTGCAATGTGGCTTATGTGAATAACTTGTGTGACTTATGTGTATGAGTTGCTATACTTGATCAAATAAGATTTCAATTAACAAGTCACCAACGGGTCAAACGGGTAAAATAGGTTAAATGTGTCATTTTGGTTTCAAAACCCTAGGGTTAAAGTGTTGTTGAGCACTTAGGGTTGTTGTGTTTCTCTTGTTGCACGTACTTATGTACTCACATGTTCTAGATAACCTTTGACGGGTTGTCTTTCCTCTCATCGCTAGCTTTGCACTTATTGTTCGTTTGCGCATGAGGTGAGTTCACGCCCCACTTTTAAACATTCTCTTTTGGGGGAGATAGCATACTTGTTTACAAACGCTTTATTATTATGACATGTGCATTGTATAACGTAGTGTTGTATACCATTAAAAGATCTCACACTTTCCGATCGTTAATTAAGGAATCTAGCGGGAAATCTTGGGTAGTACTACTGGGTCTGACAAGCCCCACCCGTATGACTGGAGGTCAAGCAGGTGCAATATTGTACTAAACAACTAATAGCGTCACGACCTTGTATGTCGTGGCAGGAGGCAAACAGACAAACATTGTTAGCTTCGATCGCGAAATCATTATGGTTATTACTTATGAATATAGACGAGCTGTCTAGTTCAATGCACTTCTTATGTTTTACAACTATCACTGATTATGCTAAATGCAAACTCTTGAACTCACCAACTATTGTGTTGACTCTTTTGGTATGTTATTCTCAGGTCGTTAACTTCGGTTGCAAGTAGGAGCATATCATAAGTCCAGCATGCATTTTAAAGAATTATAATAAGTCTTGACATTTACTTTTGAATTTATTGTCTACAAATAATGGTTTGGCGCTTGTTTGCCAATGTTACACTTTAAATACTTTGGGTTTGATTAACTTACAAAATGCTTCCGCATAGTTTTAAAGTTTTGCACTCTGAAATGTTTTAATGTTACATATATATACATATATACACATATATATACATATATACACATATATATACATATATACATATATATATATATATATATACATATACGGTCAGTATCTTTTTAGAAATTACAAATATTATAAGAACCATGAGAACTAATCTGGACCATTAGATGATATAATCAAAGGCTAAAAGTAATAATGGCAAATTTGTAATTAAAATGAAAACTAAAGCCATTATATTAAACATATTAGGGTATTATAGGTATTTTTCAATCCATGAATCCATATTATCATAAATTTACTCTCTTTTAAATCATCCGTATCTCACTTCAAATAATTTTTATATTGCAAATTATTCTATGAACTTATTCATTTTTAAGTTTTAAAACTCTCTCTACCTCTAAACCTAAAATAAGTTGACAAAATAAACCCCTCTCACATTTCTTCTTCACTTTTCTCCAATAGACATGTTTCGCCGACAACCGGTAGATCCAAAGATCCAATCGTAGACTCACAGTCGTGTGTGTTCTTTTATGGCTATCTGCTTCGAGATGGGTCTCACTCTCACATAAATGGAACGATTCAGGTCATAAGCACATCCATATCTCCTTACGCTAATAGGTTTCTTATATAATGGATAAAGACTTTTGTTTTGTGGTTGGAAATCTTGTTCCTTCAATGATTGTGTTGTCTTAAAGTTTCTAAAATTGCTGCATTTTTTACCTAAAAATGTGTTAAGGGTGATTTATTTCCTAATCAACTTTTACACACAAATCCCAGACCATATGTTCTTGGTTTCTTGATCATCATGAATGTCTATCTTTGAATAAATTTAAACTTTATTCTTGTTTCATATTAATAAGTTTTCGAATGTTTAAAATTTTTAGTTTCTCAATAGTTTTACTGATTAGGTAATCTAGGTTGGTTTCTTGATAGTAGTTTTATCTTGGGTATTAATTTTTTTGTAAATCAGTTGATCGGAAATTCAAGATTCCTAATAAATTTTTTTTTATCTTATTCTCTACTTATTTTAAATGAAAAATTAGCAATTCTAAATAAACATATTCTGAATTGTTTTCTCTTGTTGAAGGTGTTGTAAAAAATGAGAAAACATTTGGTATAAATTTGTTAGTTGTAATTTGGTTGTTTGTGGTTCACAATTACGAACTTGTTTAAAATATATACAAAACTCAATAAAATTAAATAATTCTTTCAATTTTTTACTTGACTCTTGTGTTAATCTTATTTTTTTAATCTCTATTATGTATATACATATTTTTGTTAAATAATGAAATGATTCTTTTAACTTTTTACTTGTTAGTGTTCTATTACTTTGATAATCATAAACATTTTTTATAAAAAAATAGTTCACTGTACATAATTTTTGTTTTTAAGCACTTTTGTGTGTCGGTTCACGTTGGTACCATATCGAGATGTGTTGGATTTTTCTTTAAAAAAGAGGCAACTAAAAATATTTGTGTTTGAAATGGTTTAAACGTGTATACAATCAATCAATTAATTATTTATTTAATTCTCTCTCTTCTCTCATCTCTCATCTCTCGTCTCTCTAATTTTTATGAATTTACATATTCGTTAAAAAAATGAAGCTAGTCTCGAATTTAGTTGTCTATTTTTTTCATAACAATTAGAATAACATATTAATTATGTTTACACGTGTTTACTTTTTTACATTTGTGTAAATATATTATTTACATATATGTAAATTTAAAATTGATTATTTTTTCAACTAATAATCTAGTTATATATGTGAAATTTTCACGCCAATCGTTAATTTTTTAAACTATTATTCTATTTGCAAATTTTCAAATGGTCGTTTATTTACATATATATGAATCTTCATGATGATCATCCATTTTGCAAGTTAATGATATATTTACATATATGTAAATATGCACAAGTTTAAAAAAAAATTTTATATTCTTTACATATATGTAAATTGTACATTTACATACACGTAAGTAGTTCATTACATATATGTAAAATAAAGTTACAAAATTATTTACAAGTGTAATTTAAAACAGTAACATTTGACAATCTGTATCTACATAATTACATGCTTTTTAATCAATCAATATTGTTATCTTCCACTTAATTCCACCATCATTGTAACTTCTTGAAACTTTCACACCAACAGGAGCACTTCATCCATGGTAACAACAATAATTAAAATCAAATATTGTTTGGAATTATCAATGGTGACAACAAGATTCATGATCACAAATTTAAATTTATATATATTTAAGCAACATGTACAAGCAATGTAGAAACATTAAGCAAAGTCGCTTTAACATTACATATATTAAGAACTTAGTCAAGAAAAGTATGAAAGATCAAAAATTAAATTTATGATGTAAAATCACAAGATCCATAAAAATGTTTTAAATAGGTGTTTATTTTCTTTTCAAATGTATCTCATACATAAATTAGTTGAAGCCATTTATCAATTCATAAATAAAAAATCTAATATAAAACCAATGAAAAATTAATAATAAAATATGCTTCGAAGAAAAAAAAAGCATTTTGAATTTTAAATACATATTTATAGATGGATCAAAGCTTGATATCTTTGACCAAAATTTTTAATTTTGAAAAACAATAATTACAAGAACACCAACGGACTTTACCTTCTACGTCATAGTAATCTATGATTTCAATTGCATAGTAATATTCTATGTTTTTGAACAACTGCATCTTCTGACAATACCACCATCATTAGTTTCCCTCATGATCGGCAACCATTATATACCACACAAAAGCATGAAAATTTTTCCAATCAATAATTTATTTCTTTTACGTCGCTTGATTTGTTTTAAGAAACTAATGAAAACTATTAATAGGTTAGAGAGAAAAAGATAAATGTATTAAAATGCTAATCATGTTAAAGATTTATAGAAAGAGAAAGATAGGAGAAAAATAAGGAAACGTATTTTCAAATCGGAAAATGATTTTTATGATCTTCCAAAAACACCTTTTTGAAGTTGTTAAAATGTCTCTTTAATTTTTGGTAATTACAATAATGCCATTATTTATTTAAACCATTGATCAAATGATCTAATGGTGTAAATGAGTTCTTGCGGTTTTTAAAATATTTAAAAGTTTTTAAAAGATCTTAACCCTATATATATATATAGATCTTTGTGAGAACATATCTTCTTTGTGAGATTTATTTAATCCAATACCGACCATTGATCAAGAGCTTTACTTATTTGACCCATTTATCAAAATTGAGGCTTTAATATGCATTTAACACATTTCCCCCATATTCCCCCCCCCCCCCCCCTTATTTTTTTTTTCTATTTACAAAAGTTTACCACTTTACTTTTTAATCATTTATAACTTTTTTATATATTATTAAATTTTTATAAAAATTACACCATTAATCTTGTCTTTTATTTCTCATTAATTCTAATACAGTCTCAAGTTTTTAAAACTCTTTTTCTGGATGTTACATACTATAATGAATTGCACCATATTCATATGCAAATCCTAACATATTATAGTGCAGTACATAATATTATAATTTCTTACACTAAATTAAATCAAAAAGCCATGTATAAAAACTAAAAAATAAACTTTAAAATGAATAGTAATATGATGCATCATTATTACCATCCACCTTCATGCAAAAAAACATAGACCATAAAGCTATATAAAAATCTCAATTTTAGGATTACAATGATGAAAACATAGTGTGAAAAACCCTAAATTAAACAAAAAACATACTTAAATCTCTAAACATAAAAAACAGAAGAGCTTGTTACAATAAAATTTATGTAGAGAAAACACTTAGCACTTAGTTACAATGAAGTACATCATGTTTATGAAAATGCAATCATAATATTTACAGTTAATTACGTCATACTTTAATTACTTACAGTGGTTTTCATTAAAGTTGGATAACGATCTACTAGAATTTGCATCTTGGTGACCACCCAAAATAAACTCCTTTTGCACATTTTCAGTGTAGAATCAAGGATATTGCCAAGGAGCCTAACTCTTTTTACATAATTAAGGGTTGTTTCTTTCTAAACAAAAAATAAAGTTATATTAATAATAACTAAAAAAACTAAACCAAAAACCTATTTTTATTACATATAACCTTAAAAGTCAAATTATTTTAACAAATAGATTAGCATAGAAATAATATATATTTTTAATTATACCTGTCATACTAATCATTTTGAAAAGAAGATTAGAACAGTTACTCTATTTGACTCAACCATTTTCCACCTCTAAAAATAAATTATACATGTAAGTGATTCATTAATGCTGTCCGATCTACCCAATTTCATATGATCGAATGGAAAAATTTTGGCAAAATACAAAACTATCTTCAACGATTCTCCCATAACCAAATGGGTCAAGATCAGCAAGCATAACATGGTACTTAGTTTTCCAATTTAGCATTATCCATTGACTTTAAGTAACCAAAAAGATAATAGTATTTGTAGTAAGAAAGCATGCTTTAAACAGACAACATGTTCTTACCCATTAATCTGAAATTTCAAACCGCATGTTCTTACTTACCCATTAATCTATAATTTCAAACCACACAAAGCTAATTCCACCATTAAAAAACAAAACTCACATCACACTTACTCAAAAACTCAAAATTGAATTAAGCAGACCATACAATTATCCATAAAATCAATACAAAGCTTTTAGAAACAAAATACAAGTGAAACTACTATTCTTTTTGTGTTATAAAAAACTCAGAATCTAAATTGTTTTTGTTTTTGGTTCTTGTTCATAATCAAAATCAAAACATGCCGGATCATAAGAAATATTTGGAATCTGCAGCCAATAATATGCGGAGCATACCTGCTTTGGTCCAATAGATGGTAACCCAACAACAAAAAACAGATCTGCAGAAAAGCGCCATCACGATCTAGGTCATCATCATAGGTCGAGTGGGTCAATAAACGCAAGATTTGGGTTGATGAAATAGCTCAATTGCATGTTATAATCTACAAACAGTCTTGTTTTAGAGATGCTTTGTTAAGGTGAAGAAGATGATAACCTTTTTAGCTAGAACATATATGTTCAATCCATTGTGTTTCTAAGGGTTTGAGTGTATAGAAAGATAAAATAAGGATGGTGATTGGGTTTTGTGATTAGAATGGATAAATGTCAAACCCCTCGTTGGCGGTGGAATCACAAAGAGTTGACGTAGATTTTTGACTCGACAAATAATTGCAAAGTAAGTAGTCAAGTATGAATCAAAATCTTAATATTTAAAGTAACCATAACACATGTAAGGTGAAATGCAGTTACGAGCCCAAAAATAAGCCTATGAATGCATTACTCGTCTGTACATAATCAAGTATGGGAAAAGTCAAGTTATAGTGTGTGTGGTAATACCCATTCAATATAGTTGACTATGGATTTACGCGTTCCAATCTTTCAAGAGAATGGGGATTGTCCGTCCCAATAGTACTATCTATATTAATCCTGCGACTCTAACTTGGAGTTAAATAGTTGTGAGAGATAGCAAGGTCTTAGTAAGTCAAACCCCATAAATAACATACGCCACCAAAATGTGTATAAGCATAGACATAATAGCAATGATTCATGTAAATTCGTTAGGTAACATGTTTCTCCCCTGAAATTCGTAAAAGTAAAAAGGGGCTATGAGAATTTAGTGTTTGTTTTGATACGAATCACATGAAACAAGACGGATTGCGCTTAAACCGAAGTAGTTCCTACAAATGTATGCGGTGTGCAAATAAGGTTTACATTCCCATGCATAAGTAGTTAAACCAAACGACGTGTCAAGTGTTACATAGTATAAGTTTTAGTTTTAAATTATTTATTTAAAAGTAAACTTATCCAAATATATGGTCTTGCATGTTTTACGAACCGTTATTAATATTCGATTAAGAACTTAATATTTAAAAATAGGTGTATAAACATATATACATATTATGAAATGAGTATATTTTTTCATAATTATAAGTTCATATGTGATTATACAACATTTTGTAATTTAAAGTTTGTTTGTTTGATTTCTGCGTTTTTACGTGTAATTTTGTGCTAAGTTTTTAATTAACCAAATGTACTAAATAAAATATGGTACTTTTACTATACTTATATATGAGTTTTAAATTACTAGAAAAGTAAATGTAACATTATGCGGTGTTCATTTAGTAGTCCAAAAATAATTATATTCTTTCAAAACTAGGGCAGCTATATTCTGGAGTTTCAAACTTGTTTTAGTTGGTTAGGGGTCAAAAACTTAACCGTTTTAAGTGAGACCAATGGGTTTTAAAGCTAACTCATAACACTAACTTCCGAAAAAAGAATTAAGTCAATTGGGTAAAAATTGACGGAGGTATGTGCTCCCACAGCTGATCTAAGTATTCTGCGAAAACACTTAGCGGCCGTTTGGTTTGCAGAATGTTTTGCAAAGGAATTGGAATTGAAAATGGAATTGCAATTGGAATTGAAATGTTGTTGAAGTTGACCACATGTTTGGTTGGTCAATTTTGAGTTAAATTGGAATTTTAATTTTGAACATTTCATTGGATTGTTAAACATTCTATAGGTAAGTGGAAGGAATGTGAATTCCAATAAATGAGGGAAAATTTTCCAATTCCAATTCCGTCTGTTGACCAACCAAACATGATTTTGGATGGAAAATTTTCCAATTTCAATTCCAATTCCTGAGAATTCTTTGAACCAAACGTTCCCTTAGATTTGACCTTTCATCTTGTACTTAGGTTTTGAGGGTCCAAATCTTAATGAAAAATAATTAATTTACTATGGTTGGAAAGATATACTTTTGAAATTAACATTACGCTCAAGAATCATCCATTTTGTTCTTGTTTTGACCAAGTTATGAACTTTAAAAGTTAAGGTAATATTTATGACAAAAAGTGTTTCTCAATTCAAAGCAACTAGATGATTGTTGTTTGATTTTTAGGGTGTGTGATGTGCAACATTTTATGTGATTTATGCATGTAAAAGAGCAAGTTAATATTGAAAACATTAAATAAAACATGTGGTTAGCTAACAGTAAGATGTTGAACACTTGAGCCTGCGAGTTAGAACGGAGCTTGAAGTAAATATGTGTATGTATAATGGAGCTTCAATTAAATATGTGTATGCATTGTTTGAGATTGATTTTATTGTGGCAGGCTTGTTGCTTATTGCTGCACTCGTGATATCTAAGGCAGCAGGAATGACTATAAGTAACTTTTAAAGGCATAAATGATGATGAGTTATGGGGGAGATGTTGGGGGTGTAGAAGGGTATGGCTATGTACAAACATGGATGATTAAAATTCATAATTCTTGGTCACGCAAAGCATTTTTCACGGCTGCAATATGGCTAAAAATGACCCCATTGATACTGTTCATGTATTGTTAGTAACATCCAAATCATCATCGAGCATACATACACATACACACACACACACACACATATATATATATGTGCATAGGAAATGATGCAGGACAGGTTGGAGAGGTCAATGCAATAGTTTCACACATTGTTTGAAGAGTGAACTTTGACAAACACTTACAGCATCAAATAGGGAACTGGCTATTTGAAAACTAAAAACTTAAAGTAAAGAACAAGAACAACAAATATGGTTTCCAAGAATACTGTATATTGCTCTCAAGTTTTATTACAAAGTTACAAAAGTGTTGATCAGAAATACAAGACCTGAGATAGTTTATACTACATCCTACAGCCGGCCATACTTTGAATGCCAGCTGGATACACTAATGTAGACAACAAGATCAATATAAAGTCAAAAAGGCAGATTGCCTTTTTGACATGTGACTATGACATGTCATAGCTCACATCCTAATGTATTATAAAAAATAATAAACGGTACAAAGTAGAAAGTCATAGACACAAAACCATAATCTACAGTTTACTAAAGCATGGACCTTTTCACCAACTTATGCAAGTTGGTGAGTATTCAAAGTGATAGCGGAAAGTTAGTCAGCTTTCTGAAAAAAGTTGATCAGAGAAAGCATGTCTTCTCTGTCTTCGAAAGAAATCAATCTTCAGTTTTGGTAGCTTCGGAAGACTTTGCCATCTAAGCTTCAGAAGACTTCACCTTTGGCTTCGGATGCTTTTGGTCTTGGCTTCAGAAGATTTTACACTTAGAATATTTCTGATGAGAGGAGTGTAAAACTTCCGAAGTAACTTCTCCTGAGTACATGCATGCAAGCAGGAAGATTTTTGGCTACATTGGTTGTATCAGCCTTTTAATTATGGCCTTACAAACTCCCCCTAGGCTGATGCTATCAAAACATAGGGGATAATCAGATGTTGACAGTCCTCATTAGGATCATGACCATTCTTTTCTTCATTAATTGGTAAGGATCCCTCAGACTCTCATAATATCTACTCATGTCATAGAGATCATGTAGAGTGGGATCAAACATGTCTTGCCAGAGTTAGACATCTTGACTTCTTTGATCTCTGATGACATACCATCTGTCTGGATATGCTGCAAAGCTCTAGGACAGAATGGGTATTCCAACTGCAAGAGGCTTTACTTGAATAGGAGTTGGTTGAGCTGCCTCTTCTTGTTCACCCTCAGGAAGTTCTAACTCATCCTGTGGTGCAGAGGTGGATGCCTTGGACTTCTTATTTTTCTTTCTCTTATCCCTTATGATGGCCATCCTTTTCCTCTTTCTATATTTTAACTTAGGAGAGTGGCCTGCTGCACCGGATGATCTTTTTGTATTCTCCTCAGTTGGGTCCCTTTCCTCCACATGTTCAAAAGCAGGAGGTTCAGAACCCTACTGTGGGTCGGAGGATGAAGTTGGCTTAGGCAGCTTTAGATCAAGTTGTGTTATTTCTTGGGGTTCAACCTTCACCTTAACTTCATGTATAGCTTGACTAGGTGGACAATACAAATCAACCAGCTAACCTTCTTTTATCTTCTGCTTGATACTTTTGATATGCTCAGCCATTGTGGATAAAGACATAGGACCAAATCTCCTTTCAGAGAACACATACAGCATCAAAAAGCTCACCATTTTCTGCCTATCAGCAGACTTCTTCTCTTGTGCTCTGATGGTGGCACTTGACTTAGCAGCCTCCTCTCTTATATTCCTCTTAACAACTTTTCTTTAGGTTTGAGCTTCTTCTTCTGGCTATTTAAGGTATTCTTATTCAATATACTCAAATGAGAGAGGGTGAAGAGCTGTTGCTTGATAGAGACCTGTGGCACTCAGATAGGTTATCATTTTATGTCTCTCTTGTTCTTTACCTATTTGAGTTTGTTCTTGTTGTACAGCCACAGTCTCTTTCTCATGACTTTCTTGAACTGAAGAGAGGATAGGAGCTAGCCAGTTCATTCAATTCTTCTAAGGGGAGAGAGATGAGTTCATTAATATTGTTGTTTCTTAATCCCACATGGTTTGATCTGGCTACCCTTAACTCATCATCTTGAGTATTAGGTTAGTGGGTAGCCCTGATTACAGCTTGCATGAAGCTTGGGATCTCTTTTGTTTTCTCTCTCCTAGCCTTCCTCACCCTTTTCTCCTCCTCAATCTCCTCAGGAGTCATTTTCTTTTTCCCTTTTTTCAATTGTTGGCTTGTATGACTTAGGGTGGAGAAAGCTTTGGCCTTCTGATGGTTGTGCTGAGCTTGAGCTCTTGCAAGGGAGAGGCTATGATACACCTTCACTAGCAGGTATTTCACTTAGGGTATTGGGTGCTGAGGTTGAGCCTGTCTTAGTATCTAATTGACCAATAGTTTTCTCTACTAGCCTCTGTCTATATAGTTTTGCTCTGCTTATGAACTCCTACGGCACCCATTCTTGAATCTTCTCAGCCAATCTGCCAGCTTGTTTGTTGTTGCTTGGATTGACTAATGATAGATCAACTACAGCTATACTATCATAGAATCTCATGGTCAAATAATTGAATACTTCTTGCTGCCCCTGAGACCTACAGAGCACCAAGGCCTTTCTTGTAGCATCGTACCATCATCTCACTATTGGATTTTTAATAGGGTAGGATGGGGCAGACATGGCCCTTGGAATTCCTTCTTCAAATAGTTCATGCAGTACGGCCTCCACATTAGTATAAGCCTGAGGAAGTTGTTAAGTCTAGACAACTGCAAGTGAGGGTGGTGAATCCTCATTGTCCACACTCTAGACAAAACTTCCATGTTCTGTGGTTGCTGGGACTTTATCCTCCTTTTTGGTAGCATCACCCACTTGCATAGGTGCGCTCGATGTTAAGTACACCACTTCCACATGTTCTTGTGGATCGGATTGAGTTTGTTTTGGTGGTCTCTCATCTAACATACCCTTGAGATCGATGATCTCAAGTTGTTGGTCATTGACCCTTCTTTACAAGGCAGTCACTTGAGATTCTAGGTGACTAACCTTAGAAACTAAATATGTGCAGGTTTATGATAGTTGTTGCACCTTTAGTTGCAGACTCCCCTCGTCTTCAGATGAAGAATCATGGGGGGATAAGAGAATTGGACCAAGGTCTTCTTCCTTATCACCAGCATATTATTCTTGGCTACTAGATTTCCCCTATTCCATGACAACTTCAGTTGAAGTGTCAAGGGGCTGGGTTGCTATGGTTGAGGTCTTAAAGATGTAATCACTTGTTAAAATGAGAGCATCTTCCATAGGGACCTTCTGAACTTGTTTAGGGAGATCCACCTCAGTTTGGGGTGGATGATGTGGGCTTGACATGGGAGCAACAATAGCACTCATCTCTCCTTGAGCAGGGGTGGAGAAGAGAGACACATGGTACTCACTGAATCCTATGTCTTCATCATCATAGAATTCAAGGTTGGGAATGATTTGGTTAAGATCCAAAGACTAAGGATGGTAACTATCCCCTGAAAGTTGTTCACTTGAGTTTTGAGACTCAGAGTGAAGGCTTAAGGCTGTTAGGGTAATGAGCTCATTAGACTGAGCATGAGGAACCTCAGCACTAATTATTTGTGAGACGGGAGTGGTTTGCTACTCAAGGAAAGTGGGAGCTCTAGTGTCCACTTCCTCCTGGATGGTTGGTGATATGGGTCCTGTAAAGGCTGAATAACATGTGTAGGGGTTTGTTTGGATTTTCTTTTGTAGGTGATGGTTATTTGAGGTTGAGAGGGTTGTTGATAGGTAGCAGGTGTGGGTTCAACACTAGCTGGTGCTGTTAGGTTGTCACCTTAAGCAATGAGCACTAAAATTTTTGGGACAAGGGCTGTTTATACCCCAGATAATTCCAAGTAGGTTTTCTCATTATTTTAAACATGCCGGGCTTCATCTATCCCAATTTAAGAACATTACCTGTTCCCCTTAACTGTGAGCCCAGTTCATAGTTAAGAATGTGTCGGACATATCTAGGGAACATGTAATATTCTAAGGAGTCCAAGTTAGCAAGCAAATTAGTATAAACAAACTATGAATACTTGAACTTGACCCCCTGAACCATTCCATGGACTATGTAGGAAAGGTTTTTAGGAATTTGATCCCATCCTCCATGTTTGTTCGATAGGCTGTGAATGACCACATGGAGGAGGTATTTCCACTAAGAGGATACCTTTCCTTTTCTGAAGGTTCTTACTAAGTAGTCCCCCTCATAGCCAATCTAACCAAAGGAATGATTAATGGCATATTTCGAGAAGAACAAGTTTCCTTCTACATCATTCAGCATGAGATGAGTGTTTATAGAGGCTAGAGTGATGAAGATTGTCCTACCCTACACTTTGGAAGATAGTGCCTTTTCCCCGTCCATGGTAACCTCTTGACAAGTCCTTCAGAACGCCAGAAGTTGATCCGCATAGAGAGGAGGATAAATAATAAAGGAGGTGAAGTAGTTAGACAGAGACAAGAAGCGACAAACCTCTGATAAGCCATGATCTTTCTTAGAGTTCAACAGAGCAACCTGATTGTGTTGTATGTGAACATGCATGGAGAAATCAGGTTGGTTTTTGCGATTAGGGTTGGCCATTTTGAAGTAGCTTTGTGCTGAAGGAATGTAAGAACAAAGGCGGTTTTGGAGAATTTAGGTTAGAGAAATTTGCAGATGAAGGAGATAGTGAGAAAAGGGGAACCGTTGAGAGTATATGTGTGAATTGAATTTGAAACAAAGTTAATGTATTAAGGATAAACTTTGAAATCCGTATGTCGGTCCCACCTCTGAAAAAAGTGCCCAAAAAGGTAGTTTTCTTGAAAGTCGAAAATCTTCAGGAGGAATTTTGTCTTCAGAAGTTTTGAAAAACTTCCGAAGCCAATTTTGATTTTGGGAGATATTTCTTAGAACTATAAGAATTTGCTTTCGAAGAAATTTTCTTAAAGAAAATTTACTTCCGAAGTATAGTTAGTTTTGAGAGATATTAAGTACGAGAAATTTTACTTAAGAGTAAATCTTCCGAGACTAATTTTCTTCGGAAGAAAATTGTTCTTCAATTTATATAAGTGTTTTAAGCTTCGGAAGATATTTCTCAAATTTCTTTCGAAGGTAATTCAATTATTGGAGTTGAAGACATAAATTTCTTCCGAAGTTAGTTTAATGTATTTCAAAAGAAATTATACTTCAAAGTATTATAAGTCTAAGGAATATTAGTTAGAAAAATTCTCTCTCTAGATAATGAGGCTTATATGAGTGATGAAATAAACAACATTAAAGACCCACATTTTGGAAAATAATTCTAAAAATTAATTTAAGAAAATCTACTCAAAGTTAATCATCCCAATAGCTGATATTAGATACTTAAATCTCTGTTCATCAAATGCCTTAGTGAACAGATCAACATATTGTTCATTTGTGTTAACTTTCACCTATTTTATCAAGCGTTTCTCAAAATTATCTTTTATCAAATGATACCTGACATTGATGTGCTTTGTCTTATGCTGCACAGGATTCTCTGTAATAAAGATAACACTGTTGTTGTCTATGTGGATGGGAGTCTCCTTGAAATAAAATCCATAGTCCAGCATCTGATTTTGAATCCAAAGTACTTGAGCACATCAACCTGAAGCAGCAATGTATTCAACTCAACAATTGATGTAGACACACAGGATTGTTTCTTGTATTGCCATGACACTATCCTTCTACCAAGGTACTGACACCCCCCTGATGTAGGCTTTGCAGTCATATTGTAGCCACCATAGTCACTATCTGTATATGAATACAGATTGAAGTAAGAACACTTTGGATACCAAAGTCTTAGTTTGCAAGCACCTTTGAGATATCTAAGTATCCTCTTAACAGCAACTAGTTGAGACATCTTGGGGTTGGCTTGATATCTTACACGGATGCATGTGACAAACATGATATCAGGCCTACTTGCTATGAGGTACATGAGAGACCCAATCATTACCCTATAGAGGTGTTCATCAATACACTCTCCCTCAAGGTCAGGACCTAGAGAGTGGTTTCTTGCTATGGGAGTCTTGATAACGTTACAGTCTGTTAGATGAAATCTGGTCAGTATGTCTTGTACATACTTGGACTCGTTATGAAGATACCATTGTCCACCTACTTCACTTGAATTCCTAGAAAGAAATTAAGTTCCCCCATGGCACTCATTTCAAATCTATTCATCATCAGCTTCTCAAAATCTTTGTAGAGGCTTGGATTAGGTGATCCAAAGATGACGTCATCTACATAAACTTGAACCAGAATCAAGTCATTCCCTGTTCCTTTGAGGAAAAGTTTACTGTCAATGTTACCTCTCTTGAAACCATGTTGGACAAGGTACGGTAACAGTGTCTCATACCACTTCCATGGAGCTTGATGCAGCCCATAGAGAGCTTTGTCAAGCTTGCAGACATAATTAGGGTCTACAAAGCGAGGTGGTTGTTTGACATACAACTCCTCTTCAATCACACCATATAGAAAAGCACACTTGACATCAAGTTGGTAGACTTTGAAATCCTTGGATGCAGCAAAAGCTAGGAATATCTTAACAACTTCAAGTCTTGCTACTGGAGCAAAAACATCAGTGTATTCAATCCCCTCGTTTTGAGTATACACTTGAACAACTAGTCTAGCCTTTTTTTTGATGGCAAGTCCTCTGTCATCCTTCTTGTTTCTAAAACCCATTTGGCTCCTATAGTACTCTTCCCATGAGGAAGGAGGACATAGGTTCCAAACCTTCTGTCTTTTGAATTAAATCAGCTCATCCTGCATCACATCAACCCAACTTCCATCCTTCAAAGCCTCATCAATCTTCTTAGGCTCTATCTGTGTCAAGAAACAAGAGTGAAGACAAACATTTTTATCATGGGTTTGTCCTCTTATTCTCACTCTTGTCTCAACATCTTCAATGATGTTTGTGGTAGGGTGATACTTGTGGATTCTTAGTTGAGGAATCACAATAAGTTGATTTGACCGATCTCAATTTGTAAAAATTAAATCTGGTGATTGAGCCCACATCAGCACACTTATCAAGATTGACTTGATCCAATGAGTATGTGACATCATTGATGTTATCTTCAGTGGAGAGGTCTTCAGTATCATGAAATTCTTGGTCAGAATCACCATCTCCACAACCTCCTACATTAAAAGGTCCTTCATTTGAGTTTTGTGCCTTTGAGCTGGAATTTTTAGGTACCGTACATGTATCAGCTGAATTTGTCACTTTAATGGTGATAGGATCTCCACCTGCAGGGTTAGTTACCGTTGGAGCTAAACTAGTATTCACGCTTGGTCTTCCCAGCTCAAATCTTGGGTCAGAATCTCTTGTTAATAAGTTACCTATAGATCTTGAAACATTTTCACAAGTTTTGTTAAAACAGTTGGTAACTAAATCAAAATCAAATAGCTAGTCAGGACCGAAATCCTTCACACTGGGTGTGTGTTCATTGAAATTCACATTGGCTGACTCCTCAACTACTCTAGTTCTGAGATTGTATACATTATAAGCCCTAGCTTGAGAAGAGTATCCAATGAAGTGTCCATCATCTGATATCTCAGCAAATTTGGCTAGATGATCTTTGGTATTTAAGATGCAAGATGGTGCAAGAACAACCAAATGATCTAAGCAAACCAATAAAAGGTCTTCTTTTGTCCCACAGCTCATAAGGAGTCTTACCATGAGTATTGATAACTAAAACTATATTTTACACATAGCAGGCAGTTCCTCTGCTCAGATGGTGATAGGCAGTTTAGAGTCAGACATCATGGTTCTTGCAGCTTCAATAAGTGTGCTATTTCTCCTCTCCGCAACACCATTTTGCCGAGGAGTCCTCCGAGCACTATATTGTCTTGAAATTCCTTTTTCTTCACAAAATGAATCAAGGATATGATTTTTGAATTTTGTTCCTTGATCAAATCTTATGATCTTGACCTTGTGATCAGATTGATTCTCAATATTCAGAATGAAAGACTTCAAGATTTCAGGAGGCTGATCCTTAGTTCTAAGGAAGAAGACCCAAGTATATATTGTGAAGTCATATGTGATCACGAGACAATATGAAGTTTTTCCTAAACTTAATACACTTGTGGGGCCAAACAGATCCAAGTGTAACAAGTGAAGGAGGTAGTGATAGAGTTGATTTCCTTTGGCTTGTGAGACACTTTGTGCTGCTTTCTTTTCAGACATGCAACACAATGGTCATCACTTATAAACTCTTTCTTTGGCATTCCAGTTACCAAATCATCTTTAATTAATCTATTCATGTTTTTAAAGTTTACATGACACATTCTTTTATGCGAGAGGAAAGACTCGTCACTATTGGTTTTAGACAGAAAGTAGGAAACTTCTCCGGAAGGGGAGGTTTCTTGCAAATCCATCTTGTACATGTTCCCTTTCCTAGGGCTCTGAGCAGAATATGCTCTAGAGGGATGACCACCTTGGGCTTGAGAACAATGCACTCATGTTTCGTGAAGAAATGTTATGCTTTTGGTCACAAAATTAACATACACTCAGAAGATTGTACTCAAGCTCCTTGACAAAGTTTACCTTCTTAATGCTGAGCTTACCATTTATGACCTTGCCCGTTCTGGTGACCACCAGATTCTTCTGCAAAAGCAACTGGCCCTCCATCAAACTTCTCAAAGTTTTGCCGCATGGAGCCATTGCCCGTCATATGCCTAGAACAACCATTATCAATGATCCATACATTCCTTTTGGTATTGAGTTGTTCCTTAAGAGAAAGAGATGGTTAGTTATATTTGAGACCCAAGCTTAGCTTGTCTTGGGTTCATTAATATTAACAGAAGATAAATCAACAGTTATGGATCCTATGTTTAAGCTTTCAGAATCTTGAGCTGTTGATGATGACAAAACTTCAGTCACTTGGCCTTCCTTCATTTTGCATACCATCTTGGAAAGACTAGACTTGGCCTACAATGCTTCGGAAGTTTTTTTAACTTCAAAAGTTTTGAAGACTGAACCTTCGGATGTTTTTGCATCCACTACAGACTTTAATACTACGGAAGCATTCCTTTTTTCCGAGACCAAAATTTCTTTCGAAGGCAATTTTCCACTTATTTTCTGAGCCTTTTTTTTGGAGCTTCCAAGGGAAAGAGACTTTACTTCTAAAGCTGTCTTCTTCTTCCTCTTCATCTGAGACGCCTTCTTGGTCACGTTAACAATACTTCTAGAATTGTAGATGCAATCCTTAGAAAGATGAAAAGTACTGCCACACATGATACATGTTGTTGAGTTGCTTCTGAGAGACTTCTTTTGAGAAGCTAGTTGAGGTAGATCACTTTCTAATTCCTTCTTCACCTTTACAGATGATGAAGCAGGCTTCTTAGGATAGGCTTGCTCTTGGAACTTGATGGTTCAGGCAGTGAATGTCACACCCTCAAAATCCACGTGCGGGGTTTAACCGCGAGGCATGTAAACAAACCAGGATCCAAGTCATTGGTTACTCATAATGACACTATATGTAACATTAAAACATCTCAGAGTTTAAAACTTTAAAACTATGCGAAAGTGTTTTGTAAATAAATCAAATCCAAGGTATTTAAATGTAACATTGGAAAACACGTGCTAAACCATTGTTTATAGGAAAAAAAATTCAAAACCAAATGTTAAGTCATAATATGCTTGTTTGAGATGCATGCTGGACTCGTGATGTGATCCTACTGGCAACCAAAGCTAATGACCTGAGAATAGTATACTAAAAGAGTCAACACAATGATTGGTGAGTTCAAAAGTTTGCGTTTAACATAATTGTAATAGTTATAAAACATAGAAATAATGCATTGAAATAAATAGCTAGTCTATATTCATAAGTAATAACCATAGTGATTTCGCAATCGAAGCTGACTGTGTTTGTCTGTTTGCCTCCCGCCACGACATACCAGGTCGTGACGCTGTTAGTTGTTTAGGACAATATTGCACCCGCTTAACCTCCAGTCATACGGGTGGGGCTTGTCAGACCCGGTAGTACTACCTAAGATTTCCCGCTAGATTCCTTAATTAACGATCCTAAAGTGTGAGGTCTTTCAATGGTATACAACACAATGTTATACTATGCACATTTCATAAAAGTCAAGCGTTTGTAAACAAGTATGCCATCTCCCCCAAAAGAGAGTGTTTAAAAGCGGGGCATGAACTCAACTGATGCGCCAATCAACAATAAGTGCAAAGCTAGCGATGAGAGAAAGGACAACCCGTCAAAGGTTGCCTAGAGGATGTGAGTACATAAGTACGTGCAACAAGAGAAACATAACAACCCTAAGTGCTCAACAACATATTAACCTTAGGGGTTTTGAAACCAAAATGACACATTCGACCCGTTTGACCCGTTTGACCCGTTGGTGACTTGTTAATTGAATTATTGTTTGATCAAGTTTAGCAACTCATACCACATTATTACCATGTAAGCTTTTCACATAGATCACATCATCAATCTTAGCTTCTATCAACATCATCATACCAACATAGATCACCATATAGCATATTTCATCATACAACACTTGCAAATCTAAACTCAACATCATTCGCAACACAAACATAATTACATCACAACTAGCAATTCATACATTGAATCTAATCATGCACTACATGCCATGTGAAGCCACTCACGACTTCACATCCTAAACCCTGCCAATCCTACTAAGTAGGGGCCTCAGATTCGCAAGCATGTATGACTATAATTATCACATTAATCAACACAATTCATACCAATTAACATACATCACAATGATCTATTACAATCACATACATGATTCATAACTCTCTACCCTAAACCAACATCACACCATATCCTATGGATCCTAGATTTCTTAAGCAATTCATCCAACATTCACATGATCCAATTTACAAAATCCAACACCATAGAAGTCATCAATAAACATTCTAGCATGATCCTAGTATCATGAACATGCCCAATTCACAAAATCCAATGATTCATATCAATAAAGTTTCCCTTTTGGGAAAGTAACACCCAAAATCCATCTAACACCCAGTTCATTCATGAATTCATCAACTATATACCTAATCAAGTCCATAACAATCATGTAA